>CM054006.1:22852556-24052556 GCA_028641665.1 Chelonus formosanus | reverse complement strand
CCCTAAACTCTTACGGTTCACCGCTCATTTAAACTAGTTTATAAATGCCCTCTTCGTTATTTCAAGTGTCCACCCTTGTGTCACGTGATCTGTAAACAATTTAGTAGAACTTTAGATCGCGAAAGATGATGAAGAACATGCGACAAGAAAATGCACTGTCACGATTTCGTGACTTTGTATGTTTACACGAGCAAGCGTTCATCAAAATGAGATATATAGTGCGGCTACAAATATATATATATATACGATTGAAAGGGAGAAAAACAAAGACATATGAGTGCACATGAGTCTCATGATAGCCGTGAATTTGGTTTAATCCAACAAGACCGGCTGCGTGTTCATCGATTAGTTACGGTACCCGGGTTCTCGAAGGGTGACTTTACATTTTGTAGACGCATTAGTTCGTATGCACAGGGTAAAAGTGTTGTCTCTAGTTTTTTGCTCGGTTAGAATAGTAGATAGATACAAACGATCCTCTTGACTTGATTTGATTTCATGTAGACATGAAGCGTTGAGTGCAAACAAGGGATATAATACATAAGTGAGACATGCACAGGCTACATCATGACTTGAATAAAATTCTATCATTTATAATAGACTCATATTTTATTAATCAATCATCGTGTGATTCTCTTATTTTCCCTACTTAGTATAATGAGAAACCGACCCCATTATCTAATTGATTCATTTTCTGGTGCCATTTTTTAAAATAAATGTATGTGCACTGTTGACTTGAATACAAATAGAAGAAGGGCTTCAAAAATTGATTAACAACCTTTTTAAAAAATTGTCTCGAAATTTTTTTTATTCATTAATTATTTAAAAAAATACTCTAACATTTTTTATATTACTAAATCCATGGATTATATATTTTTTATATTAATTAATTAAAATTAAAACTTCTAATAATAATTAATCAACTAATCAATGAAAATGCTTTGAAAAAATTTAATTTACTACTGTACCTACTGTAGATTAAATCATCATTTGAAGCTTTTTATCTATTATTAATTGTTTTCATGAAATTTTATTCCACAGTCATCACCGTTTAAACTTACAAAACGAAAATAATTAATTATATTTAATAACTGTACAAATAGAATTTTCACCCCATCGATTTTAATATTTCTAAGTCTATATATTACACATCTAACTTTCTATAAATTTTATTCTATATGTATAAGATTTTTAATGATAGACCAAGGAATAGATTATAACTAAATAATGGATAAAACATTACTTAATCAATAAGTACCAAAAATTACCTTAAATGTATTTTTATACATAACATAATTATTAAAGTTTTTTATTATCAATTAAAATGTTTAGAAAAGTTATTAAATTAGTTGCTACTATTTTTTAAAACATCCAAACAAAAAAAGGGAAAGCTAAAAAAACTAAATGGTGGATTGATTAATGAACAAGTATCATAAAAACTGGTATTGCAGAGCCACTCATACATTGGCGACTAATACTTCAGCATATTGTTAATAAATAATATATTAACTTGTCAGGAATATAATTCTTCGGGAATACTAAACCTATAATTTACTCCAGTGGAAGAAAAATTTTTTTTTCCTAAAGTAGTAATCAACAAAAAATGCATATGAGTGATCATATTTTCTTGTTAACATTTTTTTTCTATAAAAACGTACATAAAAGTAGACAGTAGGATCATTGGGGGCCCAACAAATAATATTGTACGTACATGTAGGAAAGATTGATATTATTGCACGCAATGTTGTCGATGACACATTTATGTTCCCGCGTTACGTGGCGCGTGTTGTAATGAATCTATCATAGAGAGTCGTCACTTTACGTTAGATATGCATGCGTGTATTCTGCCCCCTTATCCATACAACACAACGATGTGTCGTACACAGTTGAACTACAAGGGAGATGAACAAGTGGCTTGTTAATGCGTTAAAACACTGATGATGAGGTGTACGTGACCTATGGTTTTTTCCTCCTTTTTTTTAAAAGTTTATATGTTAAACCATTTACACACTACTTCATTGCATCGTAGTCAATATATTTAACTCAAATTCAAGCTTTAATTTTTTTTAATTGAATTATTAAAACAAGAAATGTGAATTAAAAGTTTATTTAAAGTTGAATTGTTTATGTTTTGGGTTGAAATAGATTGCTTTATAGTAACACAAAGAAAAAATTGATGAATAATTCTACATTATTCGTGAGTGTACATGTAATTTATCATTTATTTAACTTTTTGCATCATTGGAGCAATTCCAACCGAGCGAGTATGCAAAATGGTCTGCTGACCAATCAAAAATCATAAAAAAGTGATTCAGTATTTATTGTCACTACTGGTAATGACTGTAAATGAGTGAATAATGAATTGGAGAAATTTTTTTCAATTTATGTACATATTAGGCTTAATAAAAATTCACTCCAATCATTTACAATATGATTATTATTATTTTTTAAAATTTAAAATAGAAAATTTAATTTAAAATAAGTTAAAAAAAAAGATTTATAATAAACAGATATTTATTTTTAATGTCTATCTTAATATTCTACTTAAAGTTATATTCCATGATGAATATTCCAAAAATTCAGATCAACTAATAAAAAAGACTGTGAGATGATAATAAATAGTTTTATGCTAATTAATTAATTAGTGGTTTAAAAAATTTTATTTCACACTTTGATTAAAAAATCATGAGAATTTAAAGTTGCGAGACTATGTCATATGAATTTTATATCTCCAACATATGGCAGTATCTTAAAAGATAATCGAACACTCGCGGGGTGTCTCCTGACGAAGGCGAAAGACCTGAAAGAGGTGAGAAGTATACGAAACAAGTTGTGTGCGAGATATTCACGGTAGGAATTAGTTAACAGCGGTTGCTTTAGATGCATGAGACTCCCCATGGTGTAAACGAAAGAGTTACAGGCCGTTCGCACCTCTACTCTATACCGGGGATTACATTTGCCATAAAATAAACCTTTTCGCGCGCAAATGTATACATTATAATGTTTTGCCTCGCAAGTGTGTTATTAAGAGAGAACCGACGTTGACCCACGATGTCTCTCGTGACTACTTTCTCAAGGACTTTTTGATCATTATTTATGTTTCAACGTCTTGCCCACAACACAGACATCCTTTCGATAAACCCTCTATATCCTTTTTTCTTTCTCTAATAATACACTGAGCATGAAATAGTGCATAAACAATTCATCATGCTTTGTAAAAATTGTTTTGGCTCAATTATGAAATAAAATTATTCTTTTTTCAACTAAGATTAATGTAAATAAGTCATTGTTTCTGATATTGCGTGAACATTATTAGCAACGCATAATCAGACAGTTTATTTTATAATTATAAAGTTTAAATTCTCAATATACATTGGTTAGTTTGAATGAAATTCATTCCATAGTGACAACAATAGTAATTGTTGAAAAAATTTATTTTAATGTCCTTGACATAGTTTGTTTTTCATTTGTTATTTTCGAACGAGTAATTAAATTAATTAATTTTTTTTTCTATTAATGAAGTATATCTAATTGATAATACCTAGTTTTGTTGAAGATATTGTACGGGATTTGTAACAGTAAGATAATAGTTTAATAAATAATTATTAATTATTATTTATTTTTTTATACAGATTCTTATGCACTGCACAGAGAAGAAAATTTTCGTGTCTCAATAAATAATAGTTTTATTTAGTAATTTTTCAGGTCTTTAATTTTTAGTTGGAAAATTCAATTTTTAGAATGCTGATTTTTAACTTCTTGTCGTTAAACTTTTCAATCTTAAGAACAATAAATAAAACTCTCTTCTATAATTTACGAATCTCATTTTTGAAAGTCTAAATATTTTTTACTTTGAAACCCAACTATTTTTCACTTTATATTATTTCCTCTTTGTCTCGTACTTATCAACAGTAAATTGTTGATAAAAAAAATAATAATAAATAGTATTGTATGCATTTTTATTTTACAAATTCTTCAAACCTGAATTTTTGGAGAATTGAAGGGTTTTAAAAAGCCAAAGTCAGTTAAATTGACCCAAAGATTCAAACCTCAAGTAGGCTTGTTTCCTTCCAGCTTGCACATATAAGACGTGCGTCCGACAAATTAATATATCCGCTTTTTAATCCCAATGTAGAAGGTTAATTCCAGATGGGGGAGACAAGAAAACGAGATAAGACGAGAGCCACGCGACAGGAAGAAATTTTTTCTGAAGTAACAAGACGTAAATAAGAGAATGAAAAAATTATCTTTCTTGTACCTTGTTTGCTCAGCAGACGGAACAATTAAGTAATAACCACAAGCAGTCTAGTGGTGATTAATTATAATTAAAATTGCTAAATCGTGATCCTCAAAATTCTTCAGGACCCTCCTCTATTTATTCAATCTTCAGATTAACAAGTTCTTTCCTCTAAAACTCTGCTATCAAATAATGGATTAAATTCATTTCTTTATTTTAATTTGTTAAAATTAGTTCGAATAAAACAACATTAGATGAACACTATCTAGAAGTTGGACTAATTATTTAAATAAAAAATTAATGAAAATTAAAATGTGATGAAATATTTTTTATCTTTAAAAATAAACTCTGTTTATTGAATATATAAAACTTTTTCAATAAAAATTGAAAATTATTAATGTATTTTATTATTCTATTGTTGAAAATATTTTTATTTTAATTATTTCATTTAATAGAGTTGTTAATATTTTCACCATGAGAATTTTTTTGTTATATTAATATTTAAAAAACGTTCGAATCACTTTATTTAACAAAATAAATTCAATTAAAAATTATTCAACACTCTAGCATCATCATCGTTGTTATCATTGTAATATTGAATAAATGAAAAATCTCCAACTGTAGTATATGTTTTAATGTTAAATTGTATTTTATTGTATTGAGATATTCTTGAGCAGAAGATCAATTCTCATATCTATTTCACATCAGAATTGCAATACACTGAAACAAAAAAAAGTATTGAGAAGATAAATATGTGGCATCACGAACAATACAAGCATGTGTCGTCGTATGAAAAGTTGTACAATTATTCGGTTCCATTCTCTGACACAACTCAAAAGTATGACTAATTTATTTAACATCACATATAATGATCATATCCATATATGTGCGTCAGATTCTTTTTCAAAATTTCTCTTATTCTACATTGTATCGTTTAGAAAGTTTTACACATGCAATCATTTTTGATATATAAATGTCTCTATATATTACGTTTGTGTTTAATTTGCATCAAGAACCTTAGCATTCCTAAAAATGTATTTCAATAAAGGAAACAAATGACTTGAGGACTGACAGGTGTTTTCTTGAGTCTCACTCACAAATCACAACAGCACCCTGAGGCATTCAAAACGGGTACTGATGAAGAGCAAAAAAGATGAATTATTGAAATCACATTTGGCCAGGCCAATCGTTCAGAGTTTTAGTGTCACTCACTCGCACTCACATGTAAATTTGCATACCAATGAGTAGGAAGTATAAAGACCCAAGTTAAATGTCGCGTGTAACTAATTGCTTCGCACTCTCGTGTCTCGTAAACTATATTTAAAGCCAGGTGATTATGCCCTAAAATGTTACAATGAAAATAAATTTGACAAAAAATTTACCAATGTTTCTGGATATGTTATTGTAGTAATTTTAACATATAATAATATTACGTTTTACAAATAATTATGTTGGGGGAATAAGTAATCAAATCTCGAGGCGAAAGAAGTTTTAAGAAAAATTGATTTTAGTGCAATTTTGAGCATAATGTAGGCAAGGGTTGGACTGAATGAGTATTACTGCTAATGCACATTGAAGAAAAAACTTACATATTACGGAAATTAGTTATTTTTTTTTTTTTTGGTTTAGCTTGGAAGTAATAATATGTAGTTATCTTTTAACACAAATTCTTTGCAAACTTGGTACAATTTTATCTCTTTTTTTTCTAAATTAAATATAAAATATTTTTACTTTGTTCAATTACTTTGATTATAGGAATTAGTACTCTAAATTAATTTAATTATTATTGAATTAAAATAATATTAGTTTTAAAATTTTATCATAAAAAAATTAAATTCTGTTGTGAATTCTTTTATTTTTCAGTAGAATTTTTGAATCTCAATTTATTTTAAATATTTTGTTTTTAAATTCTTAAATTTTTTCAACGGTGGATCCTCAGCAATTATTATCCATCTTGAAAATCATTACAAGTCTCAAATCACATGGAAGATTTTTTAGATCACATTGAGGAATTAATTATATTAATTATTTTGATGGATATGGTTTTGGTGTCACTTCCGGAGTCAAATGATAGACATGGGGAAATGTTGTGATATGAATGAAACCTAGAAAGATGAAAAGATATTGTGGTGTCATTTGCGTGAGAATTAAATCAATCATTTTAGAACAAACGAAAATGCCGTTAGTTATTAAGGCTTAACTTTTCTTTAATGACTCGAGGTCAGGGTCAAGATAAGAAAACTCATCCTTTGTGATTACTCTTAATCAATGTATTTTTGTTTTTAATTCCAATTAATGAATCACATTTCCGTTATCATAATTACTCCAATAATACAAGTCATCTTATTATAAATATTATAATCAAAATAAAAAACAAATCTCAAGTTAGTTCAATTTACCATAATGTTTAGAAAAATATTCATCATTTACTGTTTGTTGATAACAAAATGAAATGATTTCTGGCTGTAGGATGAATTTATTCTTGACTCATTGGTCTCTTCGAAGAAGGATATTGTGAACAAAAAGACGAAGAAATAGGGAGGGAAAGAGTGGCTTGGGAGCCACTTGTTGCGTGATCCAGGAAAGACTTCCTGCTGACTATGCCTGGCAGGACATATAAATGCTTCAATGACTTCAAATACCTTGGCAAACCGATTCACTGCAAATCTAAGTACATGCCTAATCGTCTTTTCATTTCATCACTAATCGATCTACGGTACGTTTGCTTTGGCAAAGATTTGAGAAGCTTTTAACTGCAAAATAATGCAATGGGGGGATTGTGGAAGAATCTAGTCGTTAAAAGTCGACTACTTTGAATACACTTCCATCACTAATATCATAGTTAAAGATTGTACAGTTGACCTAAAATCCTGGGCAGTAATTTTAATCTGGTCCTATCCTAGAGACTTAAACATGGCTCAGTCAATTTTGGGAATACCTCATCTGATAGAACAGTCATGGAAGGATACATTCAACCCTGAAAGAGACAAAAAGACTATCACATTAAGAATAAAATAAAATAATGATTTATTATATTAAAGACGAACTTGGATAAATTAAACTCGCATTTATTAAAAACAGTTCAATTCAAAGTTGAAGTAGAGTAATATTTAAATATTATAATTGTATAATTTTAATTAAATATAAATGGATACAAACTTGAATATTGATCATAGGCTATATCACGGTAATTTTATTTTGACGAAATTAGCAATGATGTTACACGGTATGTCTATAGTTATTTATGCCCTCACGTTTAGATATGTCGTGACTTACGTTAGTATGAAAGTTGATCTTACTCCAGGAGGAATTAATGCTTCTTATATTAACACGAATGACTGAGTCTTCATTAAGGAATGTTCCTCCACTTTCAGATCAATCTCGCCTCAACTGAACTCAACGGAAGGTATACTTTTAGAAAGCAAAATCAAATATTCAATATTTTGTGTAGAATAAAAAGAAATATCTCATAAAAATGTATAAG
Organism: Chelonus formosanus; assembly: GCA_028641665.1. Classification (NCBI taxonomy): domain Eukaryota; kingdom Metazoa; phylum Arthropoda; class Insecta; order Hymenoptera; family Braconidae; genus Chelonus; species Chelonus formosanus. The sequence continues at coordinate 24,044,838 of CM054006.1, read as the reverse complement.
GCTATTAAAGTTTCATGAATCAATGCTTTTTTAAGATTAAGTTGTAAGTGTGAAAAATCGTGAGAATAGACGAATTGATATTTTACAATGTGTTAAATGTGAACGGTTGATTGGGTATCAATGACCCCGCAGGACTTGTGAGTGTTGCATGGAGTATCGATATCTTTGAAATCTTTCTTGACAATGTGATGGAAGTGTTCTAGAAGTCCTTCGTTCTCGATAGACTCTCCATCTCAAATGACTTAGAAATAACAACTAGCCAGCTTCAGGAAATAATCTGATGAGAAACTCGGTATGGATAAGTTGTAAATTAATGTTTTTTTACAAATTTTGAAATAATATTATACAAAAAAAAAAGGATAAACGACCGGAATTATACTAATAATTGTAAGACAATACTTTTTTTTAATTTTTTTAGTAAAAAAAATTTTTTTCATATCCCCGCTCAAAATTAAATTTTTGTTCCTTGTTTTCAGATCGGATAAGAAAAATCCGTTTACAAGAGAGAGATCAGCACTTTTCTAACTTCAAAACTTTTCACATACTTTTCTTCCTTGGTTAACAATGTGCTATTTACTCGCTAAGCCAAGACAAGGATGATATAAAAAATGATCACGAACAAAAACAAAATAAATAATAAATAAATAAAAATGATTGCAATAAAATTTTGAATTCGCAACTTACAGCAGAAGGTTTGTTATCAACATATGTCGTCAATGAGAGATAGACCCCAATTTGCACGATCGGGTAGTAGTTATCCCACTTATTATCACGCCTTCCAACGTTGAGGAATCCCCTCGACTATAAAGCAAATTGTGAATCGCCTGCGGGTTTGATCGTGTTGATTATTAAATTAAAGGAGGGGTCAATCATCATCTGGAGCTACTGGAAACACTTTATAACATGTATGTTTTTTTTTTTTTTCAATAAAATTCCACTCATATTAATTAGTAAATTCATTATTTTATTTATTTATTCCTTCACACTCATTATTTCTTTTTAAATAAATATAATCCTAAAGTAAAATATAAAATTACTACTTACAATTAAATGTAATGTTTTAATTCTTCATTATGTAAAAAAATTCACATTCCAAGTTAAATAAAAAAAATTAAGGTCTAGTGGGAACATGAAATTATAGACAATTATACAAGCGATACATATAGTTGATATGTGCTGGACGGATTATTAAAATTGATAATACTCGCGAGGGTGTGAAACTATTATTACATCAATTAGGCTAGTTAAATTTCGAGGTCTACACCCTCGGTCTGCTGAACATTGAATAACAATCCATCATTAATTAAAAATAGTGTCCAGATCCTGTATCATACTTTTAATGTCTTCCCACTGCAGAATGTCACAATATTGACTCAGAGTTCAAGAATTTTCGAAAAATATTTATAGAAAAAAAAAATGTTTAACTTTAGGCAATCGATGGGTTAGTTTGTTTTGCTGCATTGTAATGAAATCATTAAATAAAATGAATGAAGCTATCAAAGCATCGGTGTTTTAGACTATTCAAAATAAAGTTGTAAAACAGAACCCGAATCTTAACATATAATGCAAATAAAATAGTGAAGTAAAAAAGTAGACAAAAAAAGGTTAAATATTTCGACAAGAGCCGATTGAATTTTAAGTCAAGTTAGATAGCATGGTCATCCATCTTACCTGCCAGATATTCCGTTATATCTGTAGCTGGTGATCAACAAGTAGTCTTCACATTTGAAGATTGCATCAAAGAAATATTTTGGTATGATCGATATGCAGGTATGGAGCTCAATGTAACCCGCTTCTAAATGCCATATTGCAAAATTCCGGATGTATATATTTAGTTATGTTGAATATGTATATAATTATCATTACTTATTATTAAATATCCAGCACAAATTGTAAGGGTTTTATCAATCGAATTCATCAGCAGATGGACTAACTAAATTATACCATATTTTTTTATTTAAATTTCTTACTTTACGGAAACACAGCATAAAAGTACTGTTACTAACTTACTGTTAGGAAGTTATTATAAGTTGTTATAAATATTATAATATTTTATAACTAATTCAGTAACACCATTTTTTTTATCACAAAAAGACTGTAAAATGAATTGAGTAAAAGAAACATTTTAAGTAGATTTCACTTATTGTATGATTAATATTGTTTAAAACTGAGCTTAATATCAATACCATATGGTTGTTAATGACTTCACGTGGCTCGAAACAATTGTATATTGTTTATAATAATAGCAATTGTTGTAAATTATGAATTTCAATGAATGGAAAATACACACTATGTCCAGACCTATTTTTAAAATTAAAATTTACCTTAAACATTAGATAAAAAGTCTTTTTGTCATGACACATTTGAATGCTTAATCCTTTCAACAAGCAAATCTGTATTGAATGTCTCGAAACGACAAATCTGCTCCACGAATCATCTATTTTCAGTCGCAAAGGTAAATTGTGGGTATAATATAATGTTATTATTCCAAATGACTAAACTTACAAAGAATATAGATGCACTTAAGTAGCGAGAGAATCAGGCAGGAGTATAATAAACGAAATCTACTGGCGTGTGGAGCTTGCCGAGATGAGATTCCGCTTCCGGTATTTTTCTCTAAGTGGTTTGAAATTTTTTTCCTCCCATTCCGGAGACTTTTCATCGTTCTCAACTGCCCGCATTGTATGTCAGAGAGTGTACAGTCGCAAAAAGACCGGTTGGAGAAGGTAATTACGATAAATATTTACCCAGCCGTTACAACCCTTCTCCTTAAGTTCAGTTCATTATTTTTCGTGGTCAGTTTCCGCTGCTTCTTGTATTCATTTGACGAGCAGTCGCGCAAGGTAAGCAGATAAAAGTGTAGCTGAGGTTGAAGAGAATAGATGTGGTGAATAAGAGACGCAGCGTAGACTGAAAAATCGGATTCTTGAAGCAAATAACCCGCGAACAATATCTTACTAATCTCAAACCCTAATGGGCTCTGGTTGGCCGCTTCTTCTATGCCTGTCGGCAACCATCTAAATCCTATAAATATTTTTCCTAATATTTTCGAAAACACTACCTCGCACGGTTGAATAGCATCGGCAAGAAAGAAAGAAGAAGAAGTGTGGCTCATTCTAGATAGTGGGGTTATAAGCGGCAAGTCTTTGACGTCGGCAATTCTTCCTTAGTTGAAACTCTTGCCTTCCTCGTCTTATGCTATCCTCTCGTCTTACCGATTGTCCCTTTAGGATAATATTCAACCGGTAGACTTTGAGAATAACCTCCGAGGCTAAGGTAATCTATAACTTCTCATTTTTCCACTAATTCAGGCCAACTCAAATCTCCGATTCTTGATCCATTAATTTACCCAGAATATTTCTTTAAATGAAATCTCAATCTCAGAACATAAAAATGTCATAAACAGGATGTAGTCAATCGATTTGTGAGTCGTGGGAGGTGCTTTTCGGAGATGAGAAAAATAATTGACTTCGAAGAAATTTTTAAAATCATATGTGTTATGATTTAGCATTTCAAAATTTTATGAAGATTAAGATTGAAAACGATTTAATGCACTTGGAAAAAAATTTTCGCTGTATAGCGAAGCAAAAAAAAGTTTGCTTAATTAATAAAAAGAATTTGGAATATTCGCAAATAAAATATTTTACTAAATTTCACGAATTGTAGTAAGTTTGAATGTATAAAGAAAATTTTTTCACTAATTTTTGACTAAAGGGCAAAATAATATTATTTGAAATAGTAATTGATATTCCTGCCAACTTTTTGAGTAAACACTTCATTTATCAACTGTTTTATTTTTGTCTCTTATTATTTTCTAACATCCACATATATATATATATATATATATATGTATGTGTGTGTGTGTGATGTGAAGGAAAAAGAAATCCGTCAAAATCTTGATGATGGGTCTTATCTTGTTCTTTAGCGTCTGCCATAAGATCTCCATTTGAGATTCCCTGGCATCTCTGGGTCTTTATCACGGTCTAACGAACAATTTGGCGGCTCGTGAGGTGTACTTACATCGAACTCAGTGACATCGGCTTTTCGTTGAGAGAATCAAAGACACCATATTAACGAAGGAGTGACCTGAGAGTAAGAAATAATAATCGAGAATCAGCGAGAGCAAGAGGGATATTGAAAATCTCAAAGAAACCGACGCTACGATGTGTCATCGAACTGGTTCCTGAATGACTTTTCGACGTCTTCACTTGTCTTCTGCCTATTAGTAAAACTCGTCACAACCCACTAATGACCACTACATTATAGCCCTTTCCATCACACTTAAATCCACTTTCTCGACCGACACATTCAGAAATATTATAACATTATGTCTTTGATACACTTCTTAAGATTTCTTTCGGGCTTTTTTATAAATAGACAGCTGTTTTTGAGAGTTTAAATTTTGAATCAGCTTTGAATACTATTATTTTAGTAAAATTAAAATCCGGCAACTAAAAAAAAAAAAGATGAAAAGCATTTTTTTCTATTAATACATGACGTTGAATAAAAATAAAAATTAATTTATTCTAGTTTATTTATAACAATATTTTATTGACATTTATCATATGTAATTATAGTAATAATTATTCAATATACATCCCATTACAATAACTTCTTAATGAGAAATTGTTGACACAAAAGCTTATGTTTTATTAATCATCTATAATAAGTAATTAAATTCTCATGTAATAATTAAATAATGTATCATTAAATAAAATATAGCAGTGATAATTGTTCATAATCAACACTTAAATTTGATTCTGGTCAGAATGGAGTATTTATTGGAGATTGGAGTGGTAGAAAATAACTTGTGTAGCAGTGGAGAAGTTAATTCAAAGTTTTGAGTTCCATTTATTCAAGTGATTGAGTGTATGACTATCAAAAGCATTGGATGATTATTCGAGAGAGAGTGCAACGTCGAAATAACTTAGGTGCTTTCTTCGTCTGACTTGGATAAGAAGAAAAAGAGGATATATAACCCCCCGCGGATGGAAAAGGGTTTACGGTCCGTCAGACTGGCATACACGCCGAACATCTTTCCTTCCATATGAGCGTCCAGCTGGTATCAGGTATGCAATCACATACAGGATTAAAAAGAAAGGGGGAGGGAATGAAGAGGTAGAGAAAAAGGATCCCGAGAAGAGGTGGAGCGTGAGAAGAGTCGAGGTGGGACACAAGTTTGTCTTTATTTTCTCGACGACTTGGCGAGATCTCATCTAAGGATTATCCCGTCTCGTGATGACGAGAGGACACGTCATCATACTCTATCTTCTTTTGAAATATTTTTAGTTCATTTTATAAATATTTTCAAGACAAATGTTGACAGATTAGCTTTCAAAATTGCTATGCTTTATTCATTATTTTATCACAGTGACTTTGACTTTATGACCAGGTTTCTGGTATTTCAATAACTGGATAAAAAATTCATTTCATCAGTCTTTTTACTTTTAATGGTGGTGAATCATCATCATCATCATTGCAATTTAGTTGGCCGCTTAAGAAAATTTTAATGAAGGAAAAATGCTCTAGGATGATAGATTCAACTTTAGAAAACATTGAAAAATTTTTGGTTGGTGTATGGACTTCAAAATGATGGATATTAAACAGTTTAAAAAACTTCGAAGATGAATAAAAGTGTTCTGATCAACGAAAATAATTATTCATTCCCAATTTTATCAACGAATAGTGAAATCAAAGCTGATAGCAGTAATAAAGAAGAATATTTTTTAGTTGAATTTTCTCCAGATCAAAATTTTTCCAACTTAGATGTTAGAGAGAGTCATCATGATAGAATGTACTCTCCAGGTTGATCAAATAAAAATTTGTCATCATAATACTGGCTAACAAATTATGAATGATGTAAAGTTGATAAAGAAAATAAGAAAAGATTTATCCAATATGACTATGGAGATATTTAATGTATTGAATGAATTTAAAAAAAAAATGTAAGAAATGTTTTCATCAGGAAACCATCAAAATGATAAAATAATATCTATGCTCATAACAGGTGATGTATGGCTATCAATTGTACTTGGGTTCTAAGAACATGTACAGATATGTCAAGTCATTGGGATTGTGGTGTAGTGCAGGATTATAAGTATACCAATGAATTTATTTCTTCCGCGTGGTGGCATTGGTGTGAATACAGCTATAAAGTAAGCTAGCTCACGAAGCGAAAGGCTTTAGTGGCATGTCATTTGAATTGTTGATAAAACAGATAAACTTTTCTGGTTGCTTAAATCGCCGCGGGGAATAATCGAACACCTGGACGCCCCGCAAAGATGCATGGTTTTAGATACTTGACATAAGCCATCGAGAAGTGAAATAAAAAATTTATGACATCCAAAGATCAATCTCTCTTCGACAATCTTCAAGATCTGTCTACGACTTAGATAGACTGCAGTCCTAGCTACTTCCTTGTCATTTTACATCAAATCATTTGTGATTTATAGAACTCGAGGTGTCTTTAATGCTGAGTAATATCTAACATATTTTTTACAGAATATCTTTCCCTCAGATTATCTGTTGATGATTTATTGTTTGACAATGCGATTATCGATTTTTCTCATGTTGTTTCAAAGTAAAATATGACAATTATTTAGATCTTGTGTTGCAATCAACATTATACCAGTGTGAGTTATCAATCATTTCTATGTATCATCAAAGTGATGCTATCCATCAAGCATCAAAGAGCATTGTTTGATAGAATCAACTTTTGTTGAATAACTTTTTGCCAAGTATTCATGAAAATAAATTGAATTTATTTGTCTGGTCTTCAACAATCATTAGAAGATTAGTAGTCTAGTGTTTGGAGCAGAAAAAAACAAGTTAGACCATTTAGTGTTACCAAGAAGTCTCTTGTTTCCCAAATTCAAACTTTCCTCGGTCTTTAATTTTCTTCGAAAGGTTTTGAAGGCTAGATGGCTGGTCTTGAAGTGAAAAAAGGTCGAGATAAAGAGGAAAATAGGGATCGACATGGTGGAGCAAAAGAAAAAGTAGTTGGAGGTATTGGAGCAGAAGAACTAGCAGAGTTGCGCTAAATGAAGTCACAACTTGGACAGCGGGTGGCCGACAGATTCTCTTACATTTTTCTCACTCTTTCTCTTAGTCAAGTTCAAGGGATCGGGAATCACAAGGCGTCATCTATTGTCAGACAAAGCAGCAAAGGCATGGGAGCACAAGGCGTCGGTTCCTTTCATCTGCAGCTTCAACCCCCACACATACTCTCTTCTTTCTCCGTACCGCAGAAATTCTTCACCCAAGATACATCTCACTTCACTGTGCCTCTTTATCGGTCATTTTCTAACAGAAAAGCTAAAGAAGCCATCATTGCCATCATTGTTATTTCTATATACTCCCGCGGTGACACACTAACATCCCTTTATTCAGTTTGCTACTGAAACTGACGCAAAAAATAAAAAATTTCATCGAAAGAGTATATGGCGGAAAAAGCCGACAGTGAATTGATGTATTTAGGTGAGACTAAAGCATAGAATCATATGGAATACAAGTGAATAGTGTGCATGAACAAACTTCTATGAGAGAGGTGTCAAACGTGCCGACACCTGATCGCTCAATGTCCGCTCTTTTATATATTCCTGTTGCTTAAAACCCTGCAGTGCCGCACTGCGTGACGTGTGTGTTTATTTCGTGGACAACCCTGACAAGTGGCACTGCTGCTTTCTAAGAGCAACTGTCACAATGAAAAAGATATATTTGCTTCACTAATCCCAATGATGGCCAATTACTCTCATATTTTTTTATTGAATCATATTTTCTATCAATTTCTTTCATTAAAGCATGATTTAATTCGAATAAAATTTTTTCAATGTGCTTTTTAAGCATTTATTCTGCGTTTTGATTTGTCAGCATTGACAGGTCATAAAAAATAGATTGCATCCTGATATGCCTTTTAATTTCATTTGAATATATATTGTAAAATAATGTAAAAATAGAGATATTTTTTTCTGTTGTACAGTGCTATTGATACTATAAATACAGTCTCTGATGTATTCAGTATTATATAATTCACTGATTAAATCACAATAACATGACTACAAAAACCATTTCAAAAAAAATCGGACTTATGTAATTCAAGTAATTTATTTCTACTCTCATTACAAATTTTTAAATGCCGAGAGTGTTTGTCAATGTATGAACTTATGAAAATGTAAATGCTGTCAAACTACTTGGAATTATTTTCATGTTTTTTTTTTGTTTTAACTTAAACTTTATGTCTTATCAAATTTGTAACATAAAATTTATAAAAACAAAATTACTGAATTAGAACCAAACTGATGATTAGAAATGCAGATAAAATTAAATGAAAAATATTGAATAATCACAATAAATAAATTAATGAATTAAAATATTATATTTGAATTTAAAACCATTGGTTACTGAAAAGAAACATTTCTTCTTAATAAATAAACTTATTCAATGATCTGGAAAACAATAATAATGAATAAAAAAATAATTTACTTATAAAAATACTGTTTCCTCAGAGGCAAAATAAACGTCACAATATTGATTTTGCAAGACTATAACAGACATTGGAGTGGATCTTTGCGGCTGCTTTGATAAATGGTAAAAGAGTTGAAGAGAGTGAGGTAGCTAGAGAGTTATAAGGCTGGTGGAACCATCATTGAAGGCTTTTTATTCCTGACTACCTGAATCTTTAAACAATGATCTTTCTCTGCGGGCGGTGATGTTTTTTTCGATCCATTAATTATCCCGGTTGCTTTCTCGAGACCACGACATAACGAACCATATGAGTAGGAAGAAAAAGCGTCGCATTTTCACCTCCAACATCACGAAGCTCTAGTATGATGAGGTATAGACTTCCCATGTCAAACAGTTGGCATACTTGTGCGACTAGACAATTCTACACTAAAGCTGATCAGATTAGAAACTCAGTTTTGGAAATATACCATGAGTCGTAACAGTGGCCCAACTCTAGACATCGATCATTTCAAGAGGGTATCTTTCATTTTGCATATTTGTTTGCTCTTCTATCGAGTCACCCGAGATCCTTACATATCTTCTAACTCTAGTGAAAGTTCTCGAGATGACATGATGACTGCTTTTACCTAAAAAAAAAACATGGATTTTTAAAAATAGGTTAAAACAAAGGAAGATTATTTATTGGATTTCAATTTAGATTAGGTAAAGAAATTTAGAAAAATATTATTATTTAATGATATTCCTCTCTTCTGAATTTTAATTAGCATCTTCCAATGTTTTCCTTCTTATCAGATTAAAAAAATGATTTCGAATAATTTATTCAAATAAATCATCCCTCATTGAAGAAGAAAAATTCCTAGATAAAAAATAATTTCATTCTTGATGATCATAACCTCAGACAAAAAATAATTCTGCTGTTATTTATCATTCAGAAGATAAAAATTTATTTACAAAATACACTGTGTAATGTTTGTGTGTATTTTTTGATTAATTTCAATTTGAGTCAAGGAAGCCATCTGTTGGTACAACAGATTTAAACACTTTCAAGTGTGTGAAAAATAAAATAAACACTCTATTAATCTGGAAAAAAATTAATCTTAATTAAATCTTCGTATTAATACAAATGTGTTCCAAAACATTACTTTTAATTAATTTTTTCGAGCACAATTGTCGCAATCTCTAGATAAAGATTGACTATCAATCAAGATGATAAAATGATCTATTAAAATCCAAATGAATTTAGTGATGTAAAATAACAGTATAAGGATTGATACAGCCTATATAATTGATTAAGATTTTAGATTGAATTGTTGATATTTGAAGTAGAGATTATTGTAATCGATCGATCGATCAAGTGGATCGATACAAAGCGTAAAAGGGCGTCGATCAGGCACATCGATATCTTAACAGTACATCGAACCCTCAAATGAATTTTGATTTAAAACGTTGAGAGATAAATGTCAAAGATAATGTGCCACACTTGTACATACAAATGAGATTGGCTCACAAATGTTCTGAACTTCTATTGTACAATTCAATTTGTTAATAGCACTATCGATTTATCGAATGATGACGGTATACTCACATGTATATATATATATATATATATATATATCTATCTACATATAATATATACATCTTTCTCTGTCCAGGACGTAGAAACAAAGCGAGCGGCTTCGTTTCACGCCGCAACAACGGGAATGAGGAATCCATTTAGTAGACAAAGCATTTGGACGTTCTTTATACTCTCATATGAGAAATGCTTACGTCTTTTGAGTATTCTTCTTTTGTTTGCCAACCACTTGGTGCTATTCAATAGAACAACGTTCTTTGATTTAGTCTAATTTACGCCATGATTTGATAATTATTTTTTTTTTTTTTTTATATATTCTTTATTTCTAATGTATAATTCTGACAAATTAGTTCAATTCTTAATATTACCCACATCCAAATCACTCGGTGATTATAATATATTCTTAATACGCCGCTAAGAATCAAAGAAAAAAGGTCTGGAAATGAAAAATGGAATTTTCGTTGAATCTTTACTTTCAGAAGCCTTTGTAATTATTTTTGATGGCTTTTAAAAATGATTTCACTTTGATAATACCGTAAAGATAGCCAGATATGCTTTCACGAGAAAATATTGTGGTCAGCTTTAATTGAGTTGTGATAATTGAAAACAAAAGGTGAAGAAAAATCGATCCTGTTGGAAGAAAAATTTTTTAAAATTATTTAGAGAGTTTATAGGAGAGAGAGAGAGAGAGAGAGAGAGAGAGAGAGAGAGAGAGAGAGATCATCTATCAATTTTAGGTATAAACTTTCAAATTCTTCTCCTTTCTGGCATCTCTTTTTCCGAATAATAAGAGGAAAATTATTAATTGTCATTATTTGTCTTCTATTCTAATTTTATAACTTTCAAGTTTTATTTTAACTTTAACTACATTTTTTTTTAAATCAATATGAACATTATCACTGCATGTCAGTGATGAATATTGAAATTTTATTTTGATAGTTGACACAAAAAATAAAAATTTTAAAGTTTACTTGAATCCAATTGACTGCAATAATTAATAAAAATACATAAAAAGGTGAGTTTAGTCTGAATAGCTTTCATACTCATTATAAGAAAGTCCATGGAGTCTTAAAAAACATTGTTCTGCAGACAAGAGACATAAAGGTACAGACTGGTGTAAAAAGAGTAAAGAGAAGGGCAAGCAACTCACGTGGTACCGTTCGGGCTGTGTGGGGTAACCTGATCGACTTATCAATAACCGTGTAATTATAGTACCAAAGAGTTGGTAAAGCTCAAAACAAACCATAATAAGACGTACGCGTATTTCCCACGAGGTAACTTTATATCCCTGTCGTACGTGGCGGCGTCCGGCCCCGTCTTTCAGTCTTTCAGGACGAATGAAGCAGCACCAGCGGTCTCCCCTCAGTAAATAATCACGACTATATCGCTATACCGTACTCTCTCAAGATCCACCCTCGACACACATACATATTTATCTGACCTTGCTTAAGTAAAATTCCATTCAATTCCACTCGTGTGTTTTTATTTTTTGTTTTGCCCTACAACTATTGTTGGCAAATTAATTTATTACGACCCAATTATCATTTCATTACCTGTCTATCTAGTGACTGGAACTCTAATCCAAGTGTTTTTATTCTAAAATTTCTTTAAAGAAATAATATTTTTGATAATTACATTTTTGTATATAAATTCAAATTTTAAATTGTGATTAATAATTAGTATTTATTAATTAACATTTGTTATTGAAAATAAAAGATAATGATATATTGAACCACTACATTTTATAAGTTTTAAAATGACAAAAAAAAATACTCCTGGCACAGTTGTAGCTCTGTTCGGATATCTATCAGTCTGGCAAACTCGATTACGTCTTGCAAAACGACCGAACCGAAAAATCTGAAATTTTCTAGATAAAATCGGTTGAATGGACACATGTGAAATTGAGCCATGCAATCGGATCGTATTTCCGGCCCCACCGGAACTAAAAATCGTTTGTCGAGTTTTAAACCTGAAATCATTTTGACTAATTGATCTTCTAAGATGACATCAATGAGAAAAAAAAATCTCCTTATTTTTAATTGTTTATAAAATATTGAATTTTTTATAAATAATATATAATTGTTTAGAATTATGCGAAATCATTTTATTAATAAAATAAAATAAAATAAAATTCATTTTAATTTGATGAGTAATTGTTTATATATGGTGTAAGATATGTCATAAAAACGATCAATTTTTTTGAAGCAAATTTTTCGTAAAATTAGAACGATGCGAATGATGGAGAAGTATCCTGAAAGTTGATGATTAAAAAGAAGACATTCATGCTTGTAATTTCAAACTTGGTTATTGCAAGCCAGTGTATAAGGGGTTTATGTCTTGGGGAATGCGATCCCGGGAATGTGAGAGAAGAGCTTTATAATAAAAAGTAAGACATCCAGTTACACAGTTCGATAGCTCAATCGCGCGAACCCCGAGTGACAAGCTATGAGTCGCGGTATGGAGAGAAGACATGCCAAAGGATATCCCGCGGCACATCAAAGACGCTAATGCTTGTCCCTCCTTCTCATCTTATTTTTTTTTTTTTTTTTATTCTTTGTCTTCTTTTCATCTCACGTATCTGTGTCTACTTCTTACAACTTGCCAGCCCTTCTTCAGGTATCGAATTCTCCCTCATCAAAGATATCGTTGCGAGCAAATAAATTTTATCTCCAATCAATTTCATTTTATTTAGCCATTTTTTAACCAAAATAGGACGAAAAAAAAATTAGCAAAAATAAAAATAAAACATTTTTCTTGTTTATCGTCGTGACTTTGGCCAACTTACTTATACATATACAATTTGGATATATATGACAACGAAGGCGTTATAATTTCTAAAAGAAATTTTTCACTCTATAAATCTGTTTGCAATTAGAAAGAACAGCACGCGATACATTCAAAGTTGGAGGATAAATGACGTCATAAGGAACGAAGCTGGACGACCTCCTGTAGTGAGGGTTAAGAAGTACGATTCTCCTATGTATCTCACTTCAATGCTCATTTTATATACCAAGCACATGTATGGCTCCAGGCTCACCTTTCGGCTGTCACATCGCCCTTAATAAATATCTCGCGGGTTCGACGACTGATCTACAGCCCCCGCGAGTTTGTAATGGAGATATCGCTTCCCGGAGGTTTGCGACCCGTTATGCAAATAAGATTGCCCTTTACACGCTGCGTAATTGGAGTTACAACTTCACGAAATGCCCTCAAATATTTTTAACTCACTTCAACCATGTTTATCATACATTCAAAAGAAACCTCTTCATTCCCTACTATTAAATTAATAATCATTAAAGTTCTGATAATTAATTAAACAAAAGGGAATTTCATCTTCTATTTTTTTGTTTTAAACAAAGGATTAAAAGTCTCATCATTTATATATCAATAGGTGCTAAGGTATATCATCATGATTACTACATAAACGTCTTCAGAGCCTCATCTATCTCCAACTCCAATTAGATATCCTGATCTACCAAGAAGAGGCTTAGCTTTTATTCCAAATCATTTGTGTACAAAACAATTATCATATGCACATGAAATTAATTAAGTGAAATGCATAAATAATGATAAATATCTTAATTACCAATACTAAATACATCAACAGCCATAAAAACTTTAGACAACTTGATAATTCTTTTATTTTATGTGGCCAGTAGTTAATAAATATCAAGTTTTGAAGAAGAAATAATTGTCATTCATTTGAATACCATGCATATAATTATTTCATTTCGGTAAAGTACTCTAATTACATTCTTAATTAATAATCCTACTTGATGCAAGGTTTTAATTAAAACCTGATAAAAATTGAATGAGAATCACCTGTCATATGTCTCACAGTTGCGTGACGATTTCTTTCAAATTGTTCTTCACATTAATGTTAATTATAACAAACTGTCTTGCTTTGTAAAATGGTCATGTAAATTTACATTTATTATTATTAATAATAATTCGACTTAATATGCTCGATAAATATATATTATTTCATCAGTTAGAATTAATATTTAATATGAGACTATTTATTTAATAGCATAATCAGTATTTTATTTCTGTCGTAATTTTATTAAATCTATCACGACAAAAAAGACGACCAAAAAGTCTAACAAAACGACGTAGGAATTTATTTAAATGTTGTTTGTAATAAGAAACACTTGATATAAAACTCGGTAGCAGAACATAATGATTTTTTCATTAATAGAAATAGAAATTACTGCGATCGCGTGTCTAGAGCTCATGATCGCATAAGGATGACTAGATAATTCTCGACCCCTATTTCAAGCACCGTGTAACTCGTTATCCAAGAGGCGTAACATCATGCTTGCTAGTGGATTATCCGGGTGATAATATCCGTTGATGAATCACCAACTATCGTTAAAAAATGAATATCAACCATCATCTCAATCAAATTGATCATTTAATTCTTTTTATTCACTCAAAACTTGTTTGCTTTACATCATGACATTTTTATCATGTTTCAAGAGACATGGTTGTAATAAAAAGTACCCAGCCAATCTTTGGCTCTTGAGTGTTGATGATGATGAACAAAAAATTAGTCATAAATCTAAAATAATAGGAAAATATTGTGACAAAATGTTCGATGATGTCACGAACAGTTTTGTTTGTCATTTTAAAATCATTTTCAAGTCCCAAATGCTACAAAATATATTCAGTTTTCCAAAAGCATTTTGATTCCGGGTAGTTTTGTAGGGATTATGGTGCTCGTACGTGCTTGAAGCACGTTTCAGTCGAGTATTTTGATAACGCAACTGATGGTCGGTTTCTATTTAACCAATCCAACTCTATATATTTCTTTCAGTCTTCTTGTTATAGTTATAACTATTGTCGCACGACGAGTGCCTAATATTGGGATTTACATAATTAGAATTCTATTATTTTTTCAGGTCCAACATCACTACTAAGATTTCTACGACACGTGCACAGAGAAAACATGAGTGATTTCGTTTGAAGGAACCGTCGTTTTTCCTAGTAAAAATATATATCTTTAATTAAAAATATCTAAATATTATTTTTTTTCATTTTTTGTGTATTTACATTCTACTACAAATAATATCAGCTAGAGTTGAACTATTAATATTGAAGTTTATAAATAATCCTAAATGATAAAAGACAAATTGTTTTGATACCAAGATGATGATCTTTCATTTTTTATCAACTGGTCCACTTAGACAATTCATTTGTTTTTTATGACAAAGTGCTAATTAGCTGACAATCTCTTGATAGCATCAGCTGATATCATTGGAAGACTAGTCATCTTTGAGACAAAAACATTGATCCTGAAGGTCTAGGTTTCAATTTAGGATAATTATTACTACCTGCTTTAGTTTTCTAATACCTAGATGTAAAAAAATACTGGAGATTTTGATCATCCTCAACACCAATGATTCATCAAGATTTGGATGCTGTTTAGATCTTCCAAGTTTACTTTACAACTGTTTGGAGATCCTAATCACTTGTTTTAAATTGTCCAAATTATTTCTAGCATTAAAGATACTGACTAAAATTACCATGACAGTGCAATAGCTTTAATTCCTATTGTATTCTAAGCTGCATCGATACATTACCTAACAGAAAGTTTGACAAAGACGAACTCAAGGAAACCCATGTTGCCCATCAATCTTTTGTTCTTCTCCAGTTCATATGTCTCTCTATTCTTTGACATGAAGAAAGGCGTCGCTAAGTATTATTTTATAGACTGAAGGAGGGATGAACAGACATTTTGACGAAGTGATCTTATTTCAGGATCAGCATAGACTCCATCATCCTAGTGGAAGTAACAAATCCTTGGCTAAATTTTTCATTGGCTTACCACGTGTTTAAGTGGAGTAAAGTAACGAGTATCTCTAGCAGCAGGCTCTCCAGAGTCCTCTAGCTTGTGCCAATCCGGAAGTTATATACCGCTCTTAACGTGGCAAACAACAGAGACACTGAAAAGTGTGCTTAACCCTTCAAATAAAACTCTGATATGAAATATGATCCCGCTTCACTGCATCTTTTCGAGTAAAATAGACGAATAAAAATTATCTAATGTCATCATCTTAGTTACTGTCTTTCTGCTGACAATTAAATTGTTCAGTTATTTCTGGAGATTCTTCTTTTTTCAGTCGTTTTAGAATGATTTTATTCAAACTTTCAAAAACTTATTCAACTTGAAGTATAATATTGAATTGTTATGTCGTATATATCGCAAAGTAAAAATGATGAAATGACAAATTGGTTAAATTATATATTGTTATTAAATTTACGTGCAGTATATTCTTTTGTACATTGTTTCCACCCTCGACTTGGGTTAAATTATATTACAGATGTATTCCATTCTCTCTTGATAAATAAATAATAATATATATAGTTGACGTTATCATCAACGTATTTTGATGATTGGAGTATCAACGAGCATGAAATAAAAGAAAATTCAGCATGACTTATTCATTATCAATTTAAATTATAGAGGGCTCATTATGAGGAGTTTATAATGATATACAATATCTGACTGACAAACAAATGAAATTTGTTAGAAAACTTTGCCCTCTGCATAAAATATTCTATTGCTTGGGAATATATTGGATTAATGAGTCATGATGATTAAATTCAAAGCTTCGTAATTATTTTAAATGCTCTCTATAGTATACATTGAACACTTAAGAAATTTAGATAGGGAAGGGAAAAAACATATATATATATCTAAGTGTGAATACTATTCATATTAAAACCAAGTGATTTTTTTTATCTGTAAAATTATTTGTTTTTAACTTGCCATTAAGGAGTTATTATAATGAGTCCATACGTATTTCTTTTCAAGATGTAATTGAATATAATTCTTTCAATCATCTGTCAAAATAAAAATAGAGAACCTAAACTAAGGTACTGGTGAAATTTATGCAGGCCTTTATTGTGAAAAGAAATTATCAAATCAAGAATTGTACTTACCCCAGAACAATTATTAATACGGATTATCTTCAGCGTAACATTTCATGATCGTCGACGATACTACGATTGCTCCCCTTGATCTATTTTCAAGTAATCCCTCGCGCAAACCAACAAACAGTGACAGCTGTTGACGTTGTAGTATCCGCTTTGGAATTAGCTAACCGCTGACTACAGCCTGAAAGAAGTATAGAAACCACATACATCATAAATGAATACGTTATTTAGTATTGCAAAATATCTGAATGTCCATCAAATTTGTCTAATAGATAATCTCATTTAAATGACCGATTTTCTATAATGAATATCTATTTTCGAAGAATGACGCAAATGTTATCCTTTTACTTCTTCTTCTTCTTCAGCCGACGAGTATTAGGATGCCGCAAGAGCATCAAGTCAAGAGGAAGCTGTTTTTTCTACTCTTTTTTTTTCTATCCCTTGTAATCGCAAATCGTTTAAGCCACAGAACGCTCGATCGGTCACCAACTATTTTAAATCCCATTGATGTCTAGAGTCTATGCCGAAAATTGAAGCAACAAAAATTTAATAGCACGGTGAAAACATCAAGGACATATCAATGAAGAATAAAAAGAGGGAAAAATGATGATTAACAGGCACCTGGATCAGCTCGGCTTTCATGCCGAAATAAGATCACTTGCTAAGATTGCTGGCTATTATATCCACCAGCTAATCGAAAAGAGTTTGATGGTGGTCGATGATGAAATAAAGTAGATGACAAATACATAACTTTTAGACAGATGTGATGAGGGAGAATGAATAGAAGGTGATACAACCAAATATGTCTGTATGTGGGGAAGGATCAAGGAATGAAACACGAGGAAATGTAAAAAGAGATGGCTGAAACGAGTGACTAATCTGACTAGCAAATATTTGGATTGTCGTATTCATCGGTATTGATACATCGAGTGGTAGCTTATTTTCCAAAAGAAGAATAGTAAGAAAAATAATTCTGGGTGATGGTAAAGGTTGCTACCGTGTCGCGCTGTTTGCTCTCTCAGTGATCCTTTAAAAATACTCAAGCAAATTTCCGGATATAGATGTTAGATAGGATTTTGTGCTGGACATCCAGGCATTATGTCGTGCGGAAAATTTTTTTATACTGCTCTAGAGTGTGATGGAGACACAGTGAAGATGTTATGGGAAATATTTGATAGATTTTTAACCCTTTGTCAAGAGATATTGGAAGAAGACCTGGATTATGGAGAAGATAAATGTTTAGTTAGAAGATAGTTCCTTTTTTGGTCATTGGAAAAGAATTAGGTTGCAAAGCTGAAACATTTCTTAAGTAACAACTGGCTTATTAGGAAATAATAAGTTCTATGATAAACATTGTTTTAATGGAAATCTGTTTTTCTGATGGGATAAATGTGACAAAGTGACAATAGATTAAGGTGATTAGTTAAAACAAGAAGTTTTTGTAATAAATTTTAGGAATGACAACTGTTGACAATACTACTAATACAGTTATTTTGGAATGTAGAATGTTTCTTCTTGATACAATGCTAAATCTTTTGCTTTCTTTTTTGGTTGAATGAAAGACAGAAAATTATTTGGCTGTCAACATTTTATTGTTCTCTTTTAGGCCTCTTTTAACAACTGAATAATCAATATTATTAATATTGTTATTAAAAATTAGAAATTAAAATTTGTTGATAAATAAATAAAATTAAATTTGAAGAAAAGATTGATGTTTTATTGATTTAAAATGTCGATTAATACTCCAATTGACATCCAACTATTATTCATCTGTTGCACCACCCATTTTTATATTTAAAAATATTTCGAAATGATTTATTGAACGATATCTTAAATAAGATTAATACATTTCCCACGTTCAAAAGGAAATTTAACCGACAATCAAGAAATCATTTTGTTGATTTTATCATCTTGTTTGATTTCCTCCTTTAGGACTTAGGATTACTCTAAGAAAACTAAATCTGATATTTGTCTACCAATTTTTCTCGATGACAATAAACCTCTAAGACGATATTATTCTAGATGGCGGATATTTAAGACATTCGTTTGTCGTTATTTATATATTTTTTTGATCCTCCCAAGATCCAATTATTTTTAATTAGCAAAAGAAACATTGAAACATGACTTGTCAAAAAATGTGAATGTGTCTAAACGTTTAATGTACACGTATTTTCGCAAAGGGCTTGACTAATTCTCTGGATGAATTCTCGGAGGATTCTCATCAACATCAGTATTCGGCTTTGGTGCTCAGCAGTCTAGATTTTAAGCCGACGGTAATGCGACGTCCAGCCCGTAAATAAGCGCACAGAAGAGACACGTTTTTTACCGACTATATAATCTTTTTTTATTTTTAATCATTTATTGATCAAGATAATGATTAAATACTTTTCTTTTTATTCTTACTAATTAGTTATTAAGTTTGAATTATCATCATTCATTTTGATTTTTAAAAGTGAACTTGGATCCATGCTTTCTGTTCATATTAAGAGAAACAATTGTAATTTTGAAAATGATAAAAATATTTAAAATAATTATACAGTATAATATATCTAAACACATATTTTGATAGTCAGAGTAACAAAAAAAGCAGACCAATTTCGTGACCTGTGTAATAAAAAGCATTCGTATGTCGATGAATGATTGATAGAAACATGATGGGGTCGTGAGACGTCACAGCTGTGATCAGAACCCTCTGTCTTTGCCCGGTCGTTGTTCGCTTCCGCTTTCAATACGCCTTTTAACCTGACTCTTGCGTGTTTCCTTCTAATAAACTATGCAAAATGCTATGAATTAAATACCACGGTATTGTGATGGTTTGCCGACATTATTATCTATTGCTACCTATTATTATATACTTTATTAATTATAAAAAAATTCTCTGTTGGGACAACAGCCACTAAAAAAGATGGGTAAATAAAATATACCGGATAATGACCGCCACATTACAACTAATTTATTGATGTTTATTTTGGTGAAGAAATAATTGGGTTGAGTTGAAGTGGCTTGCGATCGCACTCGTTGGATAACAAATAGATCGGTAAATAATTTTCTAAGCACGTATGGATCTTTAAGTACAACTTTATGCTTTTATATCGATCTGATCAGCTCCTTTGTTCTTGAAGTATAAATAACTAATAGATCGGAACCTGTATGGTAAGCTTAAAGAATTTAATAATATATTTTCTCTGTAAGATAGATCTATCAAATACTCAATGATAAATACAAAAGCAACCAGCCAATTGGTTGTTATATATCGTCATCATGTACTCGAATTATCATTTTTTTCTTTCAGAACAATCGAGATATCAATTCCCAGGCGAGAATCTCTCGTAGAATAATCTGATCATCCCATTATCATCGTCCCCATTGAGATGGAAGCTGATCAGTGTATGCTATATGTGAAGGAGAGAAAACGGAGTCGAAAAAAAAAAATATATAAAGGGAAGATGAGTTGAGAATGAAGATGACACAAGCCCTGCGGTACAGTCCTGTTTAATCGACTGATTCAATAAATCCGTGCTAGCTGGAGAAGGGTTGTGCCTCGCGGATGATGGTCATGATTAATTCGAATAAATTAATGTGAACCGCTGACACGAAGAGCCACGGGGTCGAGTTAAAAGACATTCTGTCAAGTTATACATTTGGTCAAGTGATTCATGATTTTTTAAATATTTAAAAGATTTATTTATCAAGCAGAACTCAATGATTATTCACCAATTTTTACAATTAATATTTTTAAAATATAAATTTTTATATTGTATTTTTATGAAATATTATTAAATTTAAATGTATAATAATAATGACATTATTCCATAAGAATATATAAATCTATCCAAAACTCCTTGCAAAGAAAATGAAATTTTTACTTTTCTCCACTGAAATAATCATTAACTCTAAATTTTACATTATTTTGGAACAAAAAAATGGTATTGGAATTATTTAATAAAAATTCATTAGCAAATTGGACTGTCAATCCAATTTTAAGCAAAATGGATCAACTAAAATGAGAAATAAAAAAGAACCAAAGACCGGAAGACGAATGATTAGATTAAAAGAATGCGGTAGAGTTTTTACTGATGGTTTCCACGTTTAGATCGCGGGAAACTTAATGATTGGTGTGGGCCGCGGGTACCACTTGATCGCTTATTGACCACTGTTGACTCGTGTTGACACCGCAGACCTTAGTTAGGTAGATAAATATATCATCAAGGCGCAGGTCAAGTGGAGATCTGCGGCCTGGCGCGCCCACACCAGGTTGAATCGCGCAGAGAACCCAATGGAATGGCAGTTGGCAGATAGGGGGAAAGCAGTTGCAACGTGTTATTAAAAAAGATGATGGGTATAAATGCTACTACGCAATTCTTCTCATTGAAATTCTTGCTCAGTTTATAATTAGATTCAATCTTTATTAAAGAAAAAATAAAATAAAAATATTTAGAGACATCTTTTATTTATACATGAGCGCATTTAATTTAAAAAAGAAAAAAAAAATAACTGTTGCCAAAATAAAGAAAGAAAATAAATAATTTACATTTGCCTATTAAAATATGTATCATGACAGTTAATATTGAAGAATGTTTATCTTGACAATCAAATCGTCTGCAAAGAGACATCGTCGCTAACATACACTCGCGCGTGCTCAGAATTCCGAGACGGCTGAGACGATGATGATGTTGAAGAGAAGGTAAAAAAAAAAAAAATAGAAAAAATCGGAGGATGAGTAAGCTTTGATAAAATAATATCTTGTAAAAGAGTTGTAAGTACTGTGTATTATCGCCAACATTTTGCAAACTAATTGAAGACACTGAATAAGTTAATATTTAATTGGTGTTAAGCATAAAAATTATTACATTTTGTATCAAGAAAGTAAAGTGAGCGAGCCGAAGGCAAACGAATAAAATCATTTACATTTACTCTCATGGTGGAAATTTTTTTTTTTCGTCCCAAAAATATTGCGAAATATTTTGAAAAGGAAGTAATCGAAAACTTTTGACCTGTACTGTATTATTATGCTATGCGTAATTTAATAGAGGCATATAGATATATGGTTAGATCAGCAGTTTCATACCCATTAAAAACATATAAGAGCGCATCAATTTATTTGGATGCTTAGTGAAGCCAGCAATTATGATATTTGTCCCTATTAGTCGAATTGGGGTGGTGACTCGCGTGACCTCAACTGATCGCTACGATCCGCTAACTCGCACAATAGACCTGGGGTCAAATATTACAAGTCTCTTGATTGTTTCAAGTTTTTTTCTCAGCGATCGTTTTCTCCTCTTTTTCATCGACATTTTTTATTTTTTACCTTTTCTATTATATGTATTGTACAATTTTATATAAGGTATTATGGGATATTTATCATGTTATTATTATAAATGAGCATGAAGAAGAAATATATATTCAGACATAAAACATGTTATATAAACAATACCAACGCTTTTTGCATAATACTCTCATTAAAGTCATCAAGTAATTACTTCATTAGTTACGCCTGTCTTTGACGAATTTTTAAACAATTATACATGTATATTCTTGTTAGAAATTAGGTCGGAATAAAGTCTAAAGCATCATATTTCTTTGTCAAATGTATATTCTTCTACGTGGTTGGAATTAGTATGTAGCTAGAAATATAATGAATGTAAAGAATTATGTTTTTTTTTTTTTTTTCTACTTCTTTTTCCATGTCTAATTCTTCAATGCAAACATTTGCGTGGGAGAACTGACACTGTTTATGACAATTTAAAGCTCGAAACTTAGTCTAATCAACTGGCTATTTATTACAAGAAAAAAAAAAAAATAATAAAAATAGATGAAAAATTTCGGGAAAAAATATTTTTGAATTTTTAAAGCTTATGAAATCAATTTTATTTTAATCAATATTTATTTTTGCAAATCTTGATTGATTAAATGTTTACTTGCTCCAGTATATTTAGTTACATTTAAAAAAATTATTTATCAACATAATAGAAAATATTTATAAATAAAAAGTCTAGAATAGTCAAGGTAACGTACTCCAAAAAATTATAGGAGAGGCAATTTTTTGATAATGGAATGAACAAACTTCTTATGCACTAGCAAAAATGCATTAATAGACAAATAACTGTTAATACTGTTTATTTAATAAAACATTTCGTTTTGACTTGATCAGAACAACATAGTTCTCATAATATATTTTTACCTAGCTTCTGTCATTCTTCTTCAAGCCTTTTTTTGTCTTCTCTGTATCACAATATTAAGCAGTGGGGTAAACTACCCTAATTGAAGCCTTTTATTTACCACTGCTCCGTATAAATAAATCAGAAAGACACATGAGACACAATAGGGTTAATATTTATGCTCCAAAATAAATAATCATCTATAATTTTTATATTATAATGTTTTTTAAATATAATTTGAAAAAATATGTATTCACTTGGAAAATATTTATTGGTGAATATTAAAAAATAGACTTGAATAGAATGAGTGACAGATGATGTATGTTACAATGAAAATAAAGCATGCGCGTGAGCAAGAGTCGACACTTGATTCGTGCACCTCTCCGGTGATTCGCGGCTGATTCGTCGGTTTTGATTGGCGGGGGCGGTGCACTCAGGTATCTACTCGAAGCATAATCCTCAATACCTTTAACTCTAAAACAGGCATTTATTTACACCTGTATTTGTTAAATAAAATATTTTACCCTCTTGCGGTTAACCAACTGCAAAACAACAAAGGAAATACTTGAAGACAGCATTAGCTTTGGTACGGTAAATACATGATGGTATGCAGAAACATTGACTTTTAGTGGGAGTTGCAATGGCAATGTCTTGCTTTCTGAGTAAGGAAATGATTTACAATATTTACATGAGTAATCCTGTTAATGAGGGAATCATCCAACAGTGAAGCATGCAAGATGCATTGAAAGAATAAAAAGAGAAGGGCGGTGAAGAAGAGAATCCGTTTGTGGAAAGACGAGCCAAATAAAGGGCGGAGCAACGTTGCGGTTGCATAGATTAGCGCTTGCGCATACAACACTCATTAGCGGATTTATTACCCGGTTTCTTACTAAAACCCTTTACTTGTATTGCCGTCAGGCACGCCCATACCGACCTCCTGCGGTTCCAGTTTGAGAACCTTTCATAATACCAATAGTCACAGCATATTCTTGTCTTTCTGAAATTCCATGTACAGTACTTGAATCCAGATTCAAAATATACATCAAGTTTTGATGCATATAGTCATATAGTTGTGTTAATGTGATTTTATTTTTTCATATACATAAATAATTTATTAAATTAAAAATGAACAAAACTTTTATTGCAAAAATATTTTTTAAACCCTGATATATTGTTTTTTAAATTTTAACAATTATAATTATAGAAAAAAAATAATTTAATGAATAAAAATATTCCGAAATAAATATTTAACACGATTTGGAGTACATAATTGTTTTAATTTCTACTTCAGTGATTAATTTTTCATGTATAAACATTAACAGCTGGCTACGAATGTTTATTTATTTTATTATTATTCAATTATTCAATAAATATTATCTTTTATAATAAATAAAAATTTATATTGAGAAATTAGAAATTAATATTTATAAATACATATTTAAAATTCATGTTGAATTATGTGAGAATAAGTGCAATTTTTAAAAATGTTATTTATTATTTTATTAACTAACATTGTATTTATAATAAGTCATGTTTATTATTAGAAAGAGTAATGAGAAAACGAAATATTAATATAAAGGAATAGATAATAATTTAATATAATTATATTCAAGAATAAACGTACATAAACGTTAGATGTCTTGAGAAAAAATAAAATGTCAAGTGTAATTGAACAATGAGTCATAAATCTCTTTGTGGTTTTGCAAATCATAATTGTTAGAGAAATGAATGGAGAGTTTACTTGACGAATCTGCAGGAACCGATAATCCTGGGTGATTGAGGAATATGGCTAAGTCTTTTAACTGGTGTATATTCAACCGAGCCTAGCATCAGCAAATAAGTACAAAGGTCTTCAATTATTTATGGTTTTCATGGGAGAAAAACAAAATAACAATTGTAAGTAACCGTACTGCTGACATGGAAAATTCAATGAACCTCGTCTCTTCTAGACAAACTACAAAGTCTAACCATTAACTATTATATTCCTAACAGAGAGTGTTTCTACATTTGTGGTTAAATGTTGCGGGTGTGATAATCCTCTTTTCTCCTTTGTCCATAAATTTTTATGTCAACATTGAACCCTTTCCCTGTGCCTAATTGTAAGCTGAAATCAAGTTAATTATAAAAGCTTTTTTTTTGGTTATTTTCTTTGTACACTTGAATTGGAAAATTTTCCAGAGAATATTTGAATTCAATTTTATTGAATAAATTTACCATTTTATCAAAACAATTATTCTATCATAATAAACAATTAGCTTTAAATATTAGCTGTAAAACAGTTAATATTTAATTTAATATTAATGAAATAATTAACAATAATTATTTATGTAAATATATTTTTCTTTAATAGGATTTAATAAATTGTAAAAAATACAGTAAGATATCAATCATCAACGTTTTCTCTAATTTAGAATAAAATTTTTTTTTTATTTTATTTGTCATAGAAAAATTCTTGAATATCATCAAAACATTTTGATACCCAAAAATGAATAATAATATTGATATCCCAAGTAATCAATGATTATTTATATTTTATCTTGAGTTGTGTTTAAAGGTAGATTTTTAAAATGTCATTCAGATAAACCTCAAAATATTGGAAATACTTGTATATCTTATTGATTCCAAAATAATATCAAGTAAAATATATGTATATCCAAAAAGATCCAATGATTATTCAACAGAATGACTTTAAAAAATAATTAATACCAGCTGATATAAGCACAATATAAAGTACAAAACAGAGCACCAACATGAAAATAGTTTTAAAATAACTTATGAATTAATTTCAAACTATGTTTATATTGTATTTAATATCAGGTTCACATTAATAATCATAAGTACAAGTTGTACCCTCTTAAGAAAGGGAAGAAAAAACGTTGCAGTATTCAGAGCTGTCGAGATGTCATCATTGCAAAATGGGAACACAGAGTCGAATAGGGTTGTATGAAGAGTGCAGGAGAACTTTTTGACATGATCAGAGTGACAACTTGGCATTTTTTATCGGTTTCTCCCCTCTTATGTATCTCATACACTCAAGAATTTTCGAATAGCATCTGCCTCCGTTTATTTCATATTATTAAACGCACACATCATCATCATCATCAACATCATCATCATCGACATATAATACTTCTGTTCTTCCTTGTTTCTCTCTCTTTTTTCCAATCTTTATTTTTTTATATCTCATATATTCCAAATCCTTGAGTCATGAGTTTGCTTAAACGAATGTCTTAAATGCCATACGACCTGATCAATTCATTTCAAGAGCGCGATAAACTATCAAATTGACAGCCAAATACTCGAAATCTTTTCTTCCTTTTTAATATCGATCACCCTGACAAACATGACAAGCAATATCTGTTGTCCTTTATGATGAAAAAAAAAACGTTATGAGTTCATTTCAAGTATGATGTTCTTGACAATGATTCAGAATTTCTAGTTTACATCCACCATCTCACAAGGAATGTGAGAAAATCCTAGATAGAGAGCAATGTCAATTCAAAGGCTGCAAGTAATTGCGTGCAATTGCTCGACCTAATCTAGTTAGGGTAAACTCGAGCAGCCAAGAGAGCGTGCATTTTTCAGAGGGAGACTTCGAATTCCATGGAAGCCTAGAGGTATAATGTGGTAAGAAAGAAGTAGATGAGCTTAAAGTATTTCCTGATGCACATCATGGAATACTTGAGCACTAAATCTTCTGATCCTACTACTTGAAAATGCAAACCCATCAAATTTACGTCCACTTATTCATATTATGTTGAATTATCTAATAACCAAAGTCCTCATGGTTTATGGTACATTGGCTAAAGCATACCAGTAAGCTCCAGAAGGTGAGAATTCTGAAGTAATTGTCGTTATTTAATGTTTCAGTGATTTTTAATTCCTTAACAGTTGGATAAATAAAATTCCTGTGGAGCATAATGTTTGTGGGAATATTTAACAGCATAAGTAAATGTGTGCGTATCATTATAAGCCAAACATAAGATTATTTACAGCAAAGGAAATTTTATTATTATTTATAAATAAAAAGATCTATTAGTTATTAATATTGCGTTGATAATAAAACAATGAAACATCTAGAATGACTTCCAATTTTATTTGATAACCTACTCGCTTTGATCTCTAATGCAGTAATCATAAGCATCGTTGACTTGGGTCCACTTTCAGAGTAAAAACGTTGTGGTAACATTATAATATAGTCCACTATAGTCATGGTGCAATTTAATTAGAAAATTAAACCTTCCACTTTGCAACGATTTTCTGTAGAGCAGAATAATAATTGAATAATGTAATATTAATTTAATTATATATAAATTGTTAAATAAAATAAGCTTTTAATAAAAAATGTTAATCTATTTTTTATCAACATATAAAATCACTTTGAATACTATATCCATGTTAAATAGGGTTATTTATCAATATTTTTACATCTAAAAGACAATTTTATATAAAACTTTTCCTCCCTCTTTTGATCTCTCAGATTCCATTGTCATCTGTTTGTTATAATTCTCCAAACCCGACAAATCGTCTATAATAAGATTTCTCATGCTCCCTATTTCTTTCTACGAATGGAATTGAAAAGGGTTGCGAAGACTCTTCACTCCCTGTTTCTCTTTCATTTTTATATTCAATCACATATGTGTTACTTATTCTCGAATACATTTTCCCTCACACACTCCTTGTCACCGCAGGATTCTACACCTACGCACAAAAGACTTACACCTTTTTTTTTTCACAACTTCTTTCGCCCCTTTCGATCAGGGATAATAGGCCTTCTTGGCGTAGGCTTTGTGCGTCAAAACGCCGTGAAAGGATTCGTGCTGCGACTAGGGAGATTCACAGCCAATGGCATCTCATATCGGAGATGCTGCATACACTATCCAACATAATTCCTCAAAAGCATCTTGAACCGTCTTTACATCAAGAAGTGGATGAATGTGTGCGCAACCGATGACATTTATCGCTCTACTTTGTGGTTTTATCCAACAGAACATTTACTTAACTTTTTTTCTTTATTTTTTACTTTCTGTTCAAGTGTATTGTTCATTCATCTAAGAGAAGAATCTGCACCCGTTTCTTATCCTAAATCTTTATCCCTAGGTTTAGACTGTGTTTACTTCTTTTTTGGAAAAAGATGTGACAACAACTGGGTTGGATTGAGCTCATGGGAACATTGAGAAGACATCAATCATATTTGGAATATTGGACATTTCTACTTTATAGTAAAATGAAGAACCTGAGACAATATTGTGTTTTGATGGTTTGGCAGCAGATATCTTTAGAAATATTCAGATTTGATCAAAAAATGCTGCTAAACTTATTCACTTTTTTTTAACAATTAAATTAAAAAAAAAAAAAATATTTCTAGATGAAAAAGTAAAGTGCTGGATTAAGAATGGAATTATTCTTCAGGACACGATTGGGTCCATGATTGGGGACACAACTGAGTAACCCACGAGTGCAATGGTCTAGGTAGACCTCCATGCAATACCTTCTTCAAAGTATTTCTAACAAAAAGTTCCTATCAAACAGTCTATTGAAATGAAATCGTTACCATGTTCCCCAAGAAGTCGTCTACAGATCAGAACAATGACCAAGCTGTTAGCAAAATATTGATTACAGGTTGAACACCAAATGTTTCTAACAACCTTTATTTTCCTAACTATAAATAGATAATGAATACCGTTCAATTTTTCCCACTGAATAAAATTGAAAGACATGTGTCTATTTTTTTCTCATGTCCAGATAATTGACTTGTTTATTTCACGAGTATTGTTAAAATCACCAAGCATGTTACCGCAAATGTTTCGTTCTGAAAGTGCAACAGCTGTCCTCGTGTCATAGACCCTGAAATATACATACATGTGGACACTAGACTGATATATATGTATATACATATCAATCTGATGAGTGAGAGAATGAGAAATGAGAAAATAGGGCAGTCATGTACCCCTTGTGTGCGAAAACGAACCAGTCCAGTGATCACCAACGATATCATAACACTGTACGCCTATTTGTTACACGATAAATATGTAACTGGAACAGAATGTTCCCGAGGTACCCTAGGGTAACTAGGAGTCCTTAGGGAAAAACATCGATGGAGAGAGAAAAGACACTTTGAGTCTCGATAGAGGAATAAGAAGGGGAATGAGACCCTGAAACATTAAATCAAACATGAAGACATGCTTTCAGAATGTGTATGAGAGTCATTCGTCTCAACAGTCAGACTATTTTCGTTAGAGTATGAGTTTGCGGACATATGTATGCATTGTTACACTTTCATATGTATGATACCAACCTCGAATGCTTTACGGTGCTGGGGCAGATGGCATTCGTGAAGTCAAAAAGTATTCCAATAAGGGTTTACTTACAATAACATCACTTGTATTCATGGAATTAGGCCATGACTGTCGACTTTTTACCCCAAACGAGACGCCTCAGATATCACTCTCCACCTTGGTATTTAATTGTAATGTTCCACCCAAATAATATGCATACTGATTATATCTCAGATACTGATGCTGGCCGGATAAATCTGCAATAATGGGTTTATCTATTATCATGTGAAACCTAAGCATAATTAAATTCTTGATAGATTAGTATAACAGCAATACTGTGGGTTTATGGTTTAAATTTAATTTTAAACAAGCATTGAATATTTTCAGCATATTATGACGTAAGTTTTGAAGAAATTTTTATTAAAATTTAAATTATTTGTCAAAAATTGTAGTTTATTATTGTTACAGAAAAATATTTCCATTATCATAATACATGGCTGCTTAAAACCCACTAAATAGATGATTGATTACTGCAAAATTTATTTTCGACAATAATTTTCAATATTGATATGACATAAAGTGAAGGGAACTCTAAACTTCGAAGAAATCAATTACAATGCAATAGGGAATTGCAAAGTAGCAATAATAGAATGATGATTATGGTGGAGTTCCCTACAGGTATGAAAAAATAATACTCTTTTTTTTCTGTATGATAGACTATTTTTTTTGCAAACTATAATATTAGATATGTCAGGTAGTTACAATTTATAATGCAAAATAACTGTGAGTATATATTGCTGAAAGTATATGCTTGTTATAGCAGTATATTCTAGAAAAGAAAAAATAGGAAATCTACTTAAGATTACTTCTATATATGGTAGCAATGAATAATAATCATAAAAGCATGTATTTAAGCCTATAATAATTTCAGTAAGAATATTATGCTTAAACATAGTATAGCCGTACCTGGAGTGATGTATCCTATCCTATTAACAAAGCATGCACAATCCTATTCCAATGACATTTACAGTAGTTGTTCGTTACGCAGAATTAAATTACTTTTGTACTAATCTCCATATCAAATTGCTGTTGTTGGCCATAATCTCCGAAACCACAATTGTGGAAAATATTTTAAGAGGTTGTCTTGGTTTTGTCAGTAATTGATTATTCTATTCCTGTGAAAATTTAAACGTTCAAATGTCCATTGACATATACAATAATATACAAATGTTTAAAATCATTCACAGCCCTATTGCATTGATATTTCCAACAATAATAATCATTCAGTAAGTAGAATCTATTTTAAATGTCTTTTTTACTCAACTTATTTAATCGTCTTTTAGTTATAAAAAAATCTAAATCTGTTTTTAAACCTTCTAATATGCTTTCAAATAGCTTAGAACGCAATCTTTTTCATGTTAATTTAATTATTATATCCAAGAGTTGAAAGAAAATTTTTCTCTAGTCAATTAAAAAGCAATCATAAGAGCTAGACAACTTGGTCTCCGAATAAGTAATTAATAACAAGTAGAAGTCCTGTTCTATAACTAAAGTGAAGTTTTATTTTAAACTTATTGATGTCTAGTCTATACCACTTCTTTGATGTATTAATATTGTCGCGTGTATCGCAAAGTAAAAAAGAAGTAAGAGAGCTCATGAAATGGATAAGTGCGTGTGCTGGTGAGGGTTGACAAAGAATAATTCATATCAAGTAAATGTTAGGTGAACAATATATATATATATATATATATAAGACGTGCAGGAAATTACTAAGCTATATCAATCGAGTATGTCTAACATGAGAGCGTTTGTGTATATATATATACTTAATGGTTTTTCTTTTATTTCTGCAGGCAATACAAAGCTGGTGATCTGCACTTGTCATAATGTGGGAGCACATCCACCTGCATTGACTCGAGACTCAGTCCAACAAGACGCCAACAAATCACAACCAATTCCAATACATAATAAATATGTCTTGTCCATTAACAAGCATCGTACATGTGTCATTTACGAACATATCAATTTTAAAAACTATTTAAGCTTTACAATATTCAATCATATTTATCATTTATCTTTAAAACGCTCTGATGACGTTTTATTTTTTTTTCAAAGGTTGGAGTTGCAATAAATTTGGGTTTGAAATTCGTCATGCTACCCTGGTGAGAGACCTAATATAACATCTCCATTCTGCCAAAAAAAAGTGTAGAATGAAGCTGTAAGCTTTTATATATACAAATTGAAGTGTGTTTCTCGTTCGTTCTTATTGGAATTTTGAATACAATAAAAAAGCTTCTTCCCAGCTTTGGGCCTTCAAAGTGCGGCACCTTTGTATCATTTAATATTTAAAAACAAGCCATAAATATGTCGCATCGCGTGCTGCTCCGCTTAAAACACGACCGCGCCGGATTAGTGCGGCCTTTCAAAAGCAAGACGAATGCTATGTTGAAATGTTAAGGTGTTAATGATATCTCTGCACAGACTGGATCTTCAACTTCACCTGGTCAATGATAATAACTAAAAGCTGATTTGTCTTTTATATTACTCATTTTTCTTCTCACCAAGATAACAACTTTTCAATTAAATAGGTTGATAATTAAATTGGTCTGATGCTAGGTAGATTTCAATACTCTAGACTAACAATAAGTTCAGCAGTTATTCTTGATCAATATGTGTTTCTTTTTTGAAGGAAGAATCGATTAAAGCTATAAATGATGCTAATGTTGGTATAAAAAGCAAAATAAAAATATTGTAAACATGAAGTTGATAGAAAAAAGTGATGATTTTGTTGATAAACCAGTTGTGTGCTAAATAAAATGGTAGAATTCCTGTTTTTAACTGATAAAGCCCCGCCCAAGACTTGCCCGAGATTCGAAAACGGGTTGTCCTTACCGATTTCATCTTATCTGACATCCATCGAAGGGAGGAAGAAGCTTCCTTGGGATTGGTTCAACTGAATAAAGGATGTGGCTCTCGACGATGTATTTATATACTTGATCTTCTGAATTAATATTTGATCATTATCTCCAATATCAAGTTTATAATAAATAATCTTCCATCAATTTCAAAGCATGGCTCCAATATTTTTCAGGAATACCATGAATGATATCTGATGAAATTGATTTTATCAAGCAGCTTTATTACTTCATATAGACTAAATATTTTATTTTATCATTATGTTGAAGTTGATCAGAGTTATTTATGGCTAATAAACTGAAAAACAGTGTATATTTGGGACTTCATGATACCAGATTACATATTGTTTTGACATGACAACATCAGTATTTAAATTTATCCATGTTAGCAACATTGACAATTCATAACACTCCAGTAAAAATTAACTTCTTACTTGGTACTGCAAGTATTCATGGGTTCAACTTTCTGCTCGGTAGTTTATGATGAATTTATTCCTTTTAATATGCAGCAGCAGCAACCACAAAACTAATATAACTGACTTATTGGAATAAATTTATTCAAATTACTCTTTATCCATTTTTTTTTTCATGATTTTAAATAGATTTCTGCTGATTGCTAACTTCACTGATCAAGCTATAAAAATTTATCTATTATTTCATGTTACTATTATATGTAACATTAATTTATCATACAACAAATGTTGTTATTTCTTCAGCAATTTTATTTATTGCAATTCATTGATATTATTGCTACGAAGAACACGGTAATTAGTTGTAGTTGCTATGCTTTGGAAGTCCAATGAATGAAGGAATGGATATCCTGCTTGAGGCTAATCAATGGTCAGCCAATATATTTATTTTATTTTGATATCATTAATTAAGCACTTTGCAAACTTTATAATCTTATTTCTTGATAAAAAAAATTGAAATTAATATCACACACAGTTGAGCTGAATTTATGAGCCTAAATGAAAAACAGTATGACTCCAAAGTCAGGTTGGAAATGATCAGAACAAAGTCAGAAAGGTTGCCTGTATTATAAATTGAATAGTCGATTATTCTTAGAGCAATAGTTGATACTTTAGCTGATCATGAAAGAGTATTGAATTAAATAAAATAAAAGTTAATTTAAAATTTTGATTCACCTGGGATTGAGTAAAAGGTACATATATCAAAATTGTAATGAAAAGAATAAAGTATAAGTAATATAATTTTTATGATTCTAATGTACTTAGACAACATGATTGAATTGAATGGAGAGGCATAAAAAATGGGTTTGCAAAAGTATCGCATAAAGACGTCAATTTGTAAGTAGTTCTCATTTGTAGATAGAGGGTTCATTCGGGTTATAAGAGCGCACGCATGAACCCAGAGCTTGTTTTGCACCCTATTGCGAGTGGTGGAATTATTTAGTGTACATGCCATGCATAGACTGTACCCACCGTGAAACCGCCCCGCCTAAACAGTGCGTTAACCGATGATTTACGACGCTTTCCCCTACTCTTTATCATCTATATTCTCCCTTTTTTTTGCTGTTGTCTTTCCAACCCTTTCCTTGCTCCAGATCTAGTTTACGGGCCTATTGTTGGTGGCCCCAATGATAATCCACACATGCTCGTGCTTATTAAAGAACTTACTTTTCGTCTGTTTCTCCTCCTTCTTCTTCTTCCAACTCTTTTTTCTAAGTCTCTCAATTCGGCTTAATTTTGATGCTTCTATATACTTCCGGGGATTTTATTTCTTCAATCAAAATCCACCCACAAATTTCAGAATTGTACTCCAATGTGAATAAGCTCATTCATTACTAATTTCCGTGTTTTTGAACTCAGTATTAGTAGCATCAATGAAACTTAAGCCGACTATGCCCAAATCTTGCGTCTAAATAAGAAGAAAAAACAAATAAATATAAATAGAGGAAATAAAAAGATATCTAATACTAGGATTGAATTATATTAATTCATTGATTGCTCTACACACTCAATAGTATATTCAATTAATTCTTCTAATTTATACCAACAATTAATCATCAGCATTTATTTATCAAACAACCTTTCT
The DNA here is from genome assembly GCA_028641665.1 of Chelonus formosanus. Taxonomy (NCBI): domain Eukaryota; kingdom Metazoa; phylum Arthropoda; class Insecta; order Hymenoptera; family Braconidae; genus Chelonus; species Chelonus formosanus. The sequence continues at coordinate 24,010,457 of CM054006.1, read as the reverse complement.
GCAAAGAATAATTTTAATAAATACAAATAATGTATACAATTTATATAATATTATAACCTTTAATTTACCTTTAATAATATTTTAAAATAAAATATTCAAGTGTATATAATCCTTTTAATGACCATTCAAAAAAGAGAGCTGTTTTTCACAATATCCCTAAAGTATATCACTGTATAGGTTATATAAATAAAATGGCAAAGTCCCAGAAAAGTACATTGGCACGATTGAGGTACGGTTGGAGACCCGTGAAAGGGTCTTATAGAAGTGCGAACGAGCATATACATCACTATGACTTACGAGGGGCATTATCGTTCGGTACGAGAGAGCCTTTTGCGAGAATTATATTGGTCTGAAAGAAAGAGAACGATGAGACAAACTAACGTACGAAAGATGTGCGCGTGCGTGTAATAGTCTATATGAATTGGTATATACGTTCATCGTTAATATATTATGCAGCGAGGCGGCATCAAGACGTTACCCAATGACAATATATTATTACCTGGTGTCCTTCTTTTATCTGCCACGAATGGAGACCCCCCTCCTGCTACATCTCAGCTTAACCGGCTGTCTTGAGAAGTTTAATTCGATTGGAAAACCGGATAGCCATCCGAAGGTATCAAGTGTAGACCAACTCTCTAGTGTAAACTGAAACATAACCTTATTCCAATCGTAAATTAATTTTTAATCAAGTAATGTATTTTTATCTTAATCAATATTTTTTCGATTATTTCCCTTTTTGGAATTGATAAGCTGATAATATTTAGTAGTTTATTTTACAGATACATGTATAGATACCATATGTTTTATAGAGAGCATCAAGGGAATATGAGAGATAACGATCAGGATACACAACTAGAGTGAAAAAGAGGAATTGAAAAAAGGACAATCTTTCATGTATGAAGACTTAAAAAGAGCAGTAGTATTGAAATTTGTCAGAAGAAACCGACATGGCTTGTGTTACTATTATATTTTAGAGGTTATTATACCTGCAATTTTGACACTTATCGTCGAGTCCGATCGCCTTTTTACTTTATATCTTATTCAATGAAATAAATTTATAGGATCTTCCTATAAATAAAGATACCATCATCAACAGCATCATCATCTGGGAGAACATTTTATCACTTGTTTTTGTCATCACTTTGTCATGTAGCATTCAAGTTTAGATATATCTGAATTATTAATGTAAATGATGTTTTAATCCGTTCACTATATTCTCATATGATCATCATTAATTATTCATTAAAATAAAATTTAAAAAGTTAATTTATTTTTAGCAATATTTTTTTTTGCTTTGATCAAGATAATCGAAATAATAAATCAAGTGATCGAGCTCAGATTTTTAAATAAAATCACATTTATTTAGAGGTTGTTTTTTTATTATTCGAGTCTTGTATATGCTGCTCATTCGACTACTTATTTAGAGTAATTGAATGCTCCAAAAAAATATTGTAATTTTCTTTCAAAAAAATCAAGCTAAGAAGTAAATTGTTTTGATTATAAAAATTTAAAACAGAATTGTTGATGATGGCAAGTAATGTAAAATAAAAAAATTCAATAGCTAATAATTTATGTAGTTAAATGTAAGCACTACGACTTTCTCACGATGTCATTGGAAGATCTTCCAGAACACGAGCAGTTGATACGATTTGTATTGTTGCATATTTTGTGTTATTGTAACGTTGATCCAATTAAGACAAGATTGCAATCAATTCTACTGATCAAAATGACCAACGTCCATTTGAAATCCATTAGAGCATTTTTTCGAAGACATTTCTTCAAGATGAAATTCGATCACAAGTGATTTCTATTCACGAATTTATTTCATGTAAAAGAATTTTTTGTGATCAGGAGATTTGGTAACTTTTCTTCTCTATTACATAAGAATAAGTCTTTATTTTCGAATAACAAATTTATTTTTCCAGAGTTAAAAAATTTTATATATTGAGAAAAATACCAGCGGTTTAATCTTTAACATCATTTGGAGTCAAAAAACCCATCAACATTGGAATTTTTTATTTTCACTAAACAAACAATGAATTTTAGAAAATATTATGAAATAATAGATATTATTATTTATCAGTAATAAATACATGAGGTACGGTTAAAATATGTGCTTAAAGTACAGGTTTATAAACAAAACAGATCCACTTAAGATTGCCTTTATCAATCTATGTGTGTTAGATGAAGAGTGGAAGAGTATACATGTGGTGTGACATTATCTTTTTATGCATAAAACATATACTCCTAAGTAGTTGTTAGCTGAACGGCAACAACGAGATAATTTGGTGATAGAGCACACATCGTTTTAGATTTCATTGGAAGTTAGAGTATTCTGCACGTGCACACGTGGTTGATAGGTCTGAGTACCATAGAACGAGCTGCACATGGTTTTTTTCAATCAAACAAAAATCTCTACACTTCCGCCAGTTTACTACTAAACTAACAAATAATTTAAATTCCTTCAAAAATAAATTACCAAAAGGAAATTAAAAAATATATTTAAATTAAAAAAAAAAAGAGTGAGATTGACAAACGTCAAGTGTTTGAAATAAAACGAAAAAATTAAAAAATTTTTTTCTACTAAAAAAATATAATCCATGTCGTTTATTTCTACTTAAATCTCGTACTTTATTACCAGCAACAGACTATCAAGCTAATAGCTTCGGGGTCTCTGAAAACAAATCGTAAAGACACGTTTTATCCTGGGCGTGTATGCTCGTAAAGTTTCAAATTTAAAACGAACATGAATGTGTTTAAGTCGGAAATGAGAGAATTTATTAGAATAACACACACGGAAAAATTATGGGGGATGTTGCTTAGAGAATAAAAAAATGCAATAATATAAAAGAGAAGCATAAAAAAAAAAAGAAAAAAGCTGGATATGAGTAATGAGAGATATACTTTAAAAATTTTTACACTTACAAATGTTTTCATTCTTAATACTTAACGATAATGTATCTATGTTGGATTCATGGCATTGCTCATATTGTTACAGGTATTGTTGAACGTTGGTTTATGAGACAGGTTTGATTCCCTATACTATACTTTAGTTTAATGCATCTAGTCAGCCAATTTTTTCCAGCTGCCTGATTACATTTATAACGTTTGTTTCTGTCGTAGAACACGCGTGCACCAAACGTCAAAAGAGACTTCCTTCACCCTTTTAGACAGGAGCACACGCTGAGTTTTCGAAAGGGTACCAGGGTTTTTAGATGTTCTCGTTATCCTGAGAATGCACCAAGGTCTAAGGTAAAAAAAAATTTTACTCGAATTTATACCCTTAACTCTAGTGACTCTATTGTTCTCGATAGAAAAATCTTGAAAAGTTTAGTAAGAAAAAAATCTCATAAAGTACCTTTCTATTGAGTAAATTGGGAAGGTTCAAATTTTTATGTCTCGTCGAGTTTGTGAATCACTAGCTGTTGTGATTATGATCCAGAAAAGATGATGACGTTAATTTTTTTTTCTTCAGTCTCACTTTGGATTTATGATGAGATCTTCATTCTTAGCTGTAGACTCGAGAAGATTAATCTGAAAAAAATGGAATGTTCGTTGACTTTAGAATAAAAAATTACACGTGACAATAAAAAAGGATGAACCTATCCTTGAATAAACACAAGACAATCCAATTATCCAAAGCCGAAGCGAATCTAATTCCAGGCAAAGCTTGACGACAATGCACCAGCAGGAATTTCTCGTCACGGTTTGTGTGTATTTTGTCTAATAAAACGATTCGTTAATTTGATAAATCTCCATCTATAAGCAACAAGACATGAATATTTCGGGTTATTGAGAAAAGAAGTGTGAAAGAGTGACAACGATATGTCACTTAGCACAAAGAACAAATTGAGATGGTTGAAGAGGTCGACTTGTTTGTTTTAAACACAGTGAAACGGATCTGAAGCACGTAGCTTTCAACTTAATCGTCATTATGATGAAACAAGAAGAAATGATTGACAACCCATATAAGAGCAAAAGGGAGAGCAGCAAATGTGTTTGTTTTAGCACAAACCTCAGGCACACAAGTATAAATTTAGATACGAGACAGAAACTTGGTTGTTTTATTACCATTAGTCGCGTTGAGTGGGCAGAAAACAGAGAAAGAAATAAAATACACAAAGAGAAAGTTTTGCGGCATGTGTAAAAAGAAAGGAACGAACAAGAGTGAGACATATGTGATGGAGGTGAGCCTAAGGGGAAACAGCTCGATTGTTTTAATGCGTGAAAACCGCACTCGTGTTCGTGTATCTTTCAACATCACACACCTGAATCTACCCAGAAGTGTTTCCTACTTCGACCTTATATACTGGATTGGAGGATAGAAAACGTGTCTGAGGTGTTGTTACCCTTTTGAGTTGATGGACAGTCGGACGTGTGGACAGCATGAAATTATCTTCCTCGACCTCTTGTTATAATTACAGGCCTTGAGACCCGACCAGATCATTTAGACACCATTTTATGAGATATTCAATAGCGCAACCGTCTAAGACCTAGAAAACTTTGTCATGTTAACTTATTACCACTAACTGCTGGCAGTTCATGACACGCGTATCCGTTTTATAACTCGTTATTTTATCTTTTATGAGTGTAATACTACATATCATTTACACTCTATTTAAAAAAATTACTGTAATGAAGGTGGATCTTTATGAGTGAAAAATGGAATTTGCATCTTTTAATTGATGTTGGACTATTGGATTAGTAGCTAATATTCACATTATCACTTCTAGCTGATGGCTTCAAAAATCATATTCCAACATGTGTGTATTTTATTTGTGAAGATGATCAGTCTTTGCTGATTCTGCTTTGAATGCAAGATACAATTTGGAATGACTGCTTATCAATTAAATTTTATCATCACAAAATGTTTATCCACCGTGTAAAATGAATTCAACATCAAACTTGATCTTACCTTCATTAATACTAATATTTGTTACGCTTAGAGGTGGTCATTTAGAAGATGTTCATAATGTGAATATTTTTTCTAGAGATGTTATAAGGTCATCACGATTTGTGGTTTACATGGAAAGTCTTGTGTGTGAGTTACAAGCTGTCTCAATTTTATTTCTCTTGTTCTCTAGCAACATGCAGCGTCTAAAACTTAAGTAGATTAAAAGTTAACCCTGGACCGTAGTCTTCCGCAGCGAGAAACTCCAAAGTAGATTAGCCGCATGGGGGTCCACAAGATATAACATTACCGTAGGACTTGTTGATCCTGTTACATCCTGCTTGGAATTAAAAATATTGTCATCCTGTAAGATTATTTACGCAGATAATATCTCATCCACCAACTCTACGAAAACTTTTCTTTGAATTTTATCTCTCGACATGACATTATTTTTCTCCAAGACATCAATACTATTAGCTAGCTCAACTCAGGTAAAACTTCAGAACAATGATTTTTTATTAGATTTTGTGACATTTCTCTTGTCAAACAAATCTGTAAAAGATAAACAAATATGTCTAAAATGGACATGTGCTTTCGTAAAATAGTTCAAGATATTGACGTTTGTAATATATTTTAGGTCAGTGTAATATCTCGTGGGACCAAAACATCCATCACTTTGCTATTGGTAATGTGACACAAGTTTGAAGGATCTTTTGGCATAAACACTGTGGGTGGCACCCGGAAGTCAATAAGTACTCGCGAATTGAAGATGTAGAATTCTAAAATTACTAAAGGACATAATCCTTGAAGAATGGACTGTATCATATCATATTTTGAGTTGGAATACGAGTGAAAGAATTTTCCTCTGACAGATTCCATTTTAAGGTATTGTTGATGGTTAAATAATTGATGGTTCTCAATACAAGGGAAAATTTTGACAAAGTAATGTCAAATAAGCTTAAACTATTTTTTCTAGGCATTGATTTTATTTAAAGGGTGAAAATGAAATAAAATAATGAAATAAATATTGCATAGATTACTTATAAGAAGACATATAAGACATACTCAAATATTTTATTCCCTAATTCTCTCAATACATGTAAGTAATACGTAATCCTCTTATAGACTTTTTTTTGAAGAACATTCATCCTCATATTTCGTCTTTCTACATCTCTCTCGTCACACATAGAATTAAAAGACGCCTTTAAAAAGTCGACATCATCTTAAATACCACAAATACCACGTTCAAAACGTGACAAATCCAATTCTGTCATTTAGGAAAAAAAATTTCTTTCAAGATGAATCAGAAGAGACAACGTAAAATATGAAGACACTGCATCCAACCGGCTAATAGGCCTCTACATACAAAAGCATTGAGAGAAGTTTGGAATGAACAACTAAGAACGCGTGATAATCGATCGTCATTAGCACCCCGTGGCTCTATGACTCCAAACTATGACTATAGATCTGGTCAGGATGTACAAGTGTTAGCCCTATAAGTCTGTATCACCATCCAACACAGCTTTTTATCTCAGATGAACGAACTTGATGATAATAAAATATAAAAAATGATGCATTCAGAAAATAAACATGACAAGAAATTAAATTTTTTACAGTTCTTTTTTATAGTTGACTTAAAATAATTTTAATTGCATTCAATGAATTCATCCTCTACGATTAAAATAATTATTTTATAATAATTTTTATGAAATTAATTTTTTAATGGATCAATGATAATTTTATTAAATAAAAACAGTCTGAATAAAAAATAAGTATGTATCCAATATTGGTTGCTTGTTAATTGAAAAATTTGATCTATAAAATTTTAATGATTATCACAAATCATAATACATAAATTAAATTCATCTTTTTCATGTTAATTTCACATATCAAAAATCTGGAGAATATCTGCATTTCTTGGTTTACTATCATAGCATCAGAAAATATTGAATCACTAATGAGTTTTTAATATTCCACTAAAGATGATAAATGGTTTAAACTTAAAGATTAGTCGAGATAAAATGCTCAGCCTACGTGTCAAACACACTCGAGGAATATTATCGTTGATTCCTCTGGAGAATGGATTCATGGTGGGCTGCATAGTCTCTAAGGTCTTGTATCCCTTGGGATATATTCTCATGACACAGACAACCAGTAGACATGAATACTCGTCACAATGAACGTGTACACTTCATACTTGAATTTTACAAAGTGCCCAAGTGCATTTTTACTATTCAATTCAGGAGCATTGCATTGTTTGTGGATACTTTTCTGTAAATAAAACAGTTTTGTGAAAATTTGGATACCGATGATCGAAAATGATTTATCGGTTCGAATTCATTGATACTTTTTTCTTGTACGTTTGATGTTTTCTTCTGTAAGTTTTTTTTTCATTCATCAGCTCTTAGAAATTTAACTGGTTCAGTTCTTCATTGATAAATTATTCATTCTTCTCAAAAATATTTTGTTTATTTTTCTAAAAAATTTTTTTTAAAATGAAATTTTTTTTTTTTGTAAGTCTCAGAATGATGGTATATTAAAATTTAGTCGTAGAATTTATTTATTCAAGGATTTTGAAATAAAATTCTTGTCTTATTGTAGTGTGTAATTTTTGAAAAATAATTTTTTAATAACAAAAGATAATCTTCACAGATATTTTATTTTTTAAATCACAATAAAACAAATCTAAAATGAGATGGCACCCTGTAGTTAGATGGCTTATCTTGGAAAAATATTCAAATAGTTTTTTTCAAGCTGTCCATCATAAATTGAATTCATTTATTTTTATTATCAATCATGTAAATGATGCAAAAATAATTTTTAGATTGTATTTAACAATTTTTAGATTATGCCTAGCAGTCATTAAAAATTGTAATGCATTATAATTTCAACAAAAATCTGAATGAACATTCATTTTATATTTAATATGAGCAAAATATTACATTATGCAGTTTTATTGACAACAAAATACAAAAACAAGTTTTAAATTAAATTTTATAATAATTTTAAATGAGTTTATAAATAACTCAATAAAAAAGTCATGATAAATTAGCATAAAATGTACACATTTGTGCGTGAAAACTGAGAACACAAATAATAATCTTTTACATAAAATCATAAATATGAATGTCTCAATCGTATTACGTGATATCTGTGAACAATACAAACATATGGATCGATTCAGTGAATAAATGATCAGAGATCAAAAGAAGAAAAATGAATAAACGCCCTTTAGTAATAAACGTTTTAATTCCGTTAGATTTATTACCCTAACAAAAATTCGTAACTAAAATATCAATAGTTCCTTGAACATGCGAATATGCTTATTGTTGTGCCTATGAACTCACTGTTGAAGGTGGGCCCACTGATCTTAATAAATTAAAAAAAAATATCTATTCGACGAAGCAAAAAAATAATAATCTCTCTTTCTACTTCCCTTCCATATGCACATGGGGAGGATTGACAAGGTTGTAAATTTAGGTCGACGATCCCAATTTTGTTTAACCGCTTAAAAGATTTATCGACTTATCATAATTTTTTTTTACCAACGACAATTTTTATTTGTCAGGAAATTTTTTTTACACCTTTCTCTCTGCCTTCTTTTTTCCCAACAATTATTTTTAACTTCATTAAAAACATTTTTTGCTCAATAGAAATCCTTTCCTGTTTCCTTAAACCCTAACCTCATAATACAAATCGACATTAAAAAAGTGAAATAAGCCACAATTTATCCGGTATTTTCGATTTTTTCTCACAAAAAAAAAAATTCAATGCCATTAGGTAATAAAATGCTTTTTTCAGGTTATATACTTGGATAAATGGCGATTTAGTACCTGCACAGGACACCCCATGAAGCCATCAACCTGCCTTAATATAAATGAGTTTAAAAATTGGGGTTAAAACGGTTTGAATTCTCATGAAAGTTAGAAAAAATTCCAATTTGCAGTGAAACTTGATGAAACTTGAACATAGCTGCATTGAATAGACGCAGCAATTGTAGAGGACGTAGATCAGGTAATATTGGGAATTGAGCAAAGAAATATAAGGAAGTATCCCGTGTAGATGTTAGGCTTTTAACCGGTTACCCGCTTGATTACGCGTAATGATCGATTTGATTTAAAGCAGTAACCCGTATCGTGTTACCACCTTCCCAGGTATCAATTCAGAGAAGAGCAAGAGAGAACGAATGATTCGATTCTCGCGCGTTCTGATTTATTGATACTCGATCCTCGACCTCGGATTCGATCCAAGTCGTAGGATGGATTAATCCTGGCATTGGCTCCTGCCGCAGTTGCAACGAGTCGTGGTAATTACGAATGAACATCAGATATCATATTTTGTTTTATTATTCATAATAACATTTACCATTTTATTATGCTGTGGCTTTGATGATATCACATAATCATTATAAATAAATTACTGGATTTATCTTTTCAGATAAGTACTGTCCTCAACTACTGAAGTTTTTTAGCAACAAATTAAAAAATTATTTCAATTAATTTGCTATTTAAAGTTTATAAACTTCAAATAACTTAAAGAATTATAGATAAAAAAATTATTAGATTAGCAACGAAAGAGGCAAGAAGTAGACGGACACTAGAGATCTCAGCTCTTAGAGGCACCCTTAGGAACCAAGGAACAATGAACCCCCTGATGATGACAAACGTCTAGAAATCTGATACTCTCCCATATGCTATCGAAGTAAACCCTCTATAACAGTGTACATTGTAATACATTGTTACATTTTCTCTTTGCAGTTTTTACAACCAACAACGAATAATAAAAAGGGGGAAAGCTACAAATTAACTGTTTAAAAGTATACACACAGTTTATATAAATCCCATTTCGTTAGATTAAAGTTTAGAAAAAAAAAATTAATCCGTGACATAATTATAGAGAAAGATTGTTTCCACTTGTGAATGGAAAAATATTTTTGATTTTCTTGGTATTTGAGGCGGCTTAGCAGCTTATAGTATCTATTTATCAGACAACATAATTCAGCTGAATGAGGTTTTAATAAAATAGATGGGCAAAGGGGTTGATGGAGAGATCCGGGAAGAGTAGACAGCCATGAAGCAGCTGCGTAAGATCGTTTGGAAATATGTAATTATCAAATTCGATTGTGTTTTCAAAAGAGCATTGGCTATACTGACCATCATTAAAAACATCCAACATTTAAAATGATGTAAAGAAATAGCCGCAACACTTTCTGATTATCTTTGAACTTTTCTTTCAAGAAACAAAACAAATTATGGTCTATAATAATGTAAAATAACTGAAATTCGAAATGATGATTACTCAGTAAGCTAATTGATGCTTCAGAATTTTCAGCTGAAGGTGGGATATTGTTTATTGTGAACAAGCGGGAGAGTGAAAGGGTTTTATGAGACAGATGCTAGAGACTACTTAGGCAAGGCACGTGAACAAATAATTGAGCATTGAAACCTCTAGCTTAAAGATCATCTGCCGCTAAGTTGGACAGATAGAAAAACAGAGGTGTGTCTGAAAACAAGCCTAAAGATTAGTATCTCTTCAGGGCTGATGACGATATATACATTGATGAGTTTGACAGGAGTCGACACGTCTTTCATCTCTGTAAATGAACACACATTTAATAGTATTATAAGCTTCATCGTTTGTATTGCTAATTTATTATTTAGATAAAATATTTTACCTAGAACAGTTATAGAAGCATTTTAGTTTTATCGTCGTTCTCCAATACAAGGAATAATAATACGACCGGTCGTAACATTTGTCATGATTAGCCCTTTTAGTCACGGTGATCCTGCATTATTCGCGTCGTTGCATGCTGAGCTCCGATGTACATCTTGATAGCGTTGAGAAGCATATAAAGTACATCCACATGCTCATCTGTTCGTTCCTTATGGACTTGGAGCCAAGACATCTCTATCTTCAATCCACCCTGGAGCGTGACGAAGAGCTTCCTGAATCAACAGAGTTAAATATATTTCAAAAGAGAAATTCATATTTGCAATAACTTGTTTGTAAATGAGTATTTAAAGTCTCAACTTCATTTTTAGTCGACGGTCAAATTTTGTTCAGTAATTTAACCTTGCGTAAAAAATGAACAGAAGCTGGAGGCTAGGTATGTGTATGCTTGACTACCGTTTACCGCTATTAAAATAAACAGTCCATTATCCACGAGATTGAATCTTAATGTGTTGCATTACTTCTGGATATAAAACCCTTCACAGATAATCCACAACAATAACAACAAGACCTATATTGTTTGATGATGCCTTGGGCTCTGCGCCAACTATACAAACATTGAAAAATATTTGTTCTTTCAGCTTTCGCGGTTGTATTAAGATTTGCTGGCTTTTATAAACTCTCCTCATCACTTATTACTTTGTGAAGTTATTTTGTTTTGTTAGGAATGCATGAAGATGAATTTAAATTAAATGGATTGTTCAATTAGAAAGACCCTTTTTCTTGAATAATAATGAGATAATTGGAAAGATTGTTTGAATATCTTCATCTTTGAAAGTTTAGTTTGATGATTGACACTAAGTAAAGCAAGTTACCATTAATCTTAGATCAAAAAGTGAGACTTCAAAGTCACAAATCGACATCCAATTCAGGTGTGTATTATAAAAAGCTTTAAACGAGATTAAAATCTGATTTTCCATTGATACTAATACTTTTAATGTTCACAAAAAAAGTAAAACTTCATCTATATCAATGCATAAAATAAATTCTTTCCACTCCTTTGGCTTTGTAATAGGTATCACCATGATATTGTAGATTCTATCCTTAATTAAGATCTCACATTAAGCATGTAATCGTGAAAAAATAAAATGATGGAAAAAATTTATAGAAATAGAAAAAGGGGCGTTTTTCAATTCCTTTGTTGCAACTCACGCGTGCCGATTGTAACAACAATCAGTCAACATGATAATGCAGAAATACTCGACCCTATGTATTTTATCCAGCTGACGATGATACTTGATGGTAACATTATAACCTGTAGATAAAAAAAAAAAGTTGAAAAAAATTACTAATTAAATAAAAATCATTTATTATATCAATCTAGATTATCAATAGTCGTGCTCATATCTACTTACTTCTAAAACAACTATGAAATCCAATACTATAGGGGTTGTTCGCTTACATAACTCAACAATCTTGCTATTCTTCGTTCTGTTTTTCACTTTCTCAGTCTCTCGACATTGTATAAAACCGCTCGATCGCAAAATTCAGGGCTCCACCCATTGTGCTCGTGCTATGTTTGCAACAATCTTGTAACAATAACATGAGAGCCCTTCATTATGGAATTATATAACTGTAAATTGAGCAAATACAACAGGGACCTGACTCACGTATTTTGAAGCTCGCGAAAGACAGGGTTTTCAGGTTTGTATTTTTTTTTCTTTTTTCCATTCAATTCTTTAGTACCAACGGTAGCACAGATATCATGTTACATAGAACAACACTTATCTTAATGTGACATCTAAATTCTTAATAGAATAGAAAATAGTTTCATCTACATCTAGAGAATGGCACAGTGTTGAAGAACAGTTTGCTTATTTAATATTGAATAAAATGTTGCTTTAAGAAAGCTTGGAATAATTTAAATACCATCTTAAAGTTCTCGTCTGTCTACGAGCAGGCTTTGACTGACTCTATTAGAGTTAATAGAGTAATGGAGTTATTACGACTCGGGTGGGATTACTGTTTATCAAGTCGGTTTTAATTTAAATGATTATTGTCAGATGCATTCGGACCACCCTGCTTCAACTAGGGAATGTTAATTGCTTCTCTTTTTTACTTAAGATAGACAACCTATGTAATAAATAAATTTGTGTATTATTTCTTTGTCATTTCTCTCTAATCAGTAATTAAAATTCACTTCAACATGATTAGATTTATCTTATTATACTTCATCTTCATATTGTTCATCTCCTGTAAATTGTTATTATGTTCAAAATCTCATTCTTGAATAAATAATAAGAAAAAATCTAGATCAAGACCTGGATGAATAGGAGCTAACGTACATCAAGATCTCCTCGAAATAAACAAAATCCCCTCACAGACTCACATAGCGAAAGCAAATGTAAGAAAATTCTATGTAGATCAAGTGTCTGGAAATAATGAGTCTCCAAAGGCAGGCAGGGAGGTCCTTTCAGGTGTCATCTAGTCAAAGAAAGCAAATCTGGCGTTAACGTTTGCACTTTTGCACACAATTTCACCATATATTTTTTTATAATACTTAACGATCTTTTACTTTCGCGCGTCCATTCGTCACTAAGTGGCACATTCTTGTTTAAATTTTCGCGTTGTTGCGCCATTCAATATAGATTATCCTCCACCAAGGGATTACTGTGGTCAGGATCCACTCAAGAGTGTTAGCATGAGTTCAACAAGAGAATAAGAGAAATGGTGTCAGAATACGCGAGCTAATTCCCAGGATCTTTTATTCTCTACTCGTATTGCATCTGAAACACACAATAGATTCTTTAAGGTCCAATAAAACCACATTGAAGTCGACGAATTTGATGAATGCGTAGGTGTGGTAGTTCAAATTACATTTTTAACCCTAGCATTAATCTTTGGTTTCCATAATCTATTATCTGTATTACTATATTTATCTAACCAACTAGTAAGCTAATCAATGGAACGTGCAAATTTAATTTTCAACTACTTTTTTATGAGTAAAAAAGTGTATTATATTTATTAGAATACTATTTTTACATTCGGAAAAGGGAGAAACTCGAGTAATTTTAGAGGGGAACTTATGACGCGAAAGACCCAGCAAACAAGCAAACAATGAAGACACACATTTCGATTGTTATGTCACAATAACTCCACAACATATAGAAGCAACAATGTATCCATCAATGTCGCTATCTAACACCACCGCCCTCCAGTCGACCCGTAAATTAGTCCGGCAAGATCCCTTGACACATCCCATGGGATGAACGTTACAAAGTGTCATTTTTGGTTACAACGAAAGATCGCAAACCAAACGTGATTTTATTTCTCCAATGAAATCATAAGCGCTTTTAAATCAAGGTTTTACTCAGCATGAAAAATTATTTCATGGAATATTTTGTTCTGAGAACACTTTGAATAAAGAAAGTTTATTTAAACTTTGAAGTAGATGATTCAATAATTATTTCATTTCCTCTTTAATCTCTGTCATTAAAGGTAGATTTGATGGGAAAAAAATAGAACAAATCATTATTTAAATAACGACAGCATGTCTTTGTTTTAAATTACTTTCTTCTACTTAAAAATGAAAGATTAATCATTTAGGATTGTTTCTAATTTCAATTCTTTAGTAATAAACCCATCAATTTTTTCTAGATATTATTTTCTTACCTGTCACAATAATAATAAAAAATAAAAACATAATATATAATCAAAAATTACACAATTTATTGTTGAAATACCTGTATTGATATTTTAATTTGTAATTTGTCTTATATTATTCCAACGATTTTTTTTTACATCTCATCAGAAATTGAATCTTATACTTCTTTTAATCCACCATTTATTTCACATTCTTTACTCAATATTTAATAAAACAAGATTAAAATTCTATACATAAATTAAAAAGTAATCGAAATGTCATGTTTTCTTAGACTTTTTATTATCAAAATAAATCCAAGTGATGTGATGACTCAAGGCAATAAACAGTAACCTTTAAAGCTGGGCCTTACTAACCTCAAATCACATCAAATTTTTTCCGTCAAGCTGTGCATTTTTTATTTGTTTTTTTCACATGAAAATATTTTAGAATATTTAAAAACGTGGTATACATATCGAAAACAAAGATTGATAGTACAAGTGTAATAATAATCGTAGAATAAATAATTTTTTTATTGAATTTCAAGGTGTCATGGCGGATGCACTTGTCATGAGCCCTTCACTGGAAAATTATCTATTTTACGATAATTATTGCACTTGTGTTATCAATCTTTATTTTCTAATTTGTATACCACTTTTTTAAATATTCCAAATTCTGTTCACGTGAAAAAAAAACGAATAAAAATGTACAATTCTGAGAAAAATTCAAAATTATTTGAGGTTAGTAAAGCTCAACCTTAAAAAATAAAGCGAACAGTTCCAGAAGTCAAACTAATAGAGACATCTTGTGGAGTCAGCTATAAATTAAAAAAAAAAAAAAAACGATGCAGCTGGCATAATACCTTGGCGGTCTTTCTCATCACCTGCAAGAGTCAATCATGCGTCAACTATAGTTTTTCTTTAAATCTTTCCGCGTCACAAAAATAAATGCTGACCACAGTCATTCTTCAGACGCGTAGAATCAGGCCTCGAGACAACAATAGAATCATATAAATGCACGTCACCCTGTTGTGTGTAAACTCATGGGGCACACCGCGCGACAATTGGTGACAACATGTCGACAAAGCAGCAGAACAAGTCATAACTAAGCCAGACATGGAAGGAGATGACTGTGATGACTTCCAATCAAGATAAAAAGTAAGTTTTATTTTTATTAATTATGTATCATATTAACTCATTATTTAGAATCCTTGAAATAAAGTTTAATAACTTAGTAATTATATTGAATATCCATTTAATCAAGTTTAATAAAGGCTTTATTCTAATAATTCTAGGATAGAAAATATTTCTAAGTGAGATTTGTTTGGATCTTTTGTTATTCCAATCGTGGACAAGTCATTAATCATAAGGCGGTCCCTGACTCTGCATGACAATATACATGGATCGTGCTTGCTTCCTCTCGTTGCATCACCATCGACTCTATACCGGTCTGTTCTCGTCAATAAAGCCCATAACTGGGTACAGTGTAGGCCACAGCTAATAGTAATAATGTTGAGACCTAGATGTAAGGCCTATTCCATAAACGCCCTTCTCTGTATCCACCCCTAACCGAATAAATACGTGGTTATACTCTTCCCACTGGTTGTATGGTAACAGAGAGATCACAGACGACATTTAGCGTGCCGACAGAACTACATCCATTTGTCACTTGGTACAGGATGCAGTGAGCACGGGTCTCAAAAAGCACCATCATGACTTATTGTCCTCTTCTATTTTTTTCATCTTTTCCTCTAAAATTATTCTTATTTGTGATCATAGGGAGATTCTGGACTAGCTTTTCATTCTTTTCATTCACCTTCTAATAATATTTATTCATGTTTGCGCCGACTTTGTGGTAAACTTTTTCTTTTCGGCAAATTCTTTTATTGTAGTCAAGTTCAAGCACATATAACACATTCAGATTTGCTATAGACACTATGCATACTTGAATAAATTAAAATATCACATTTATTTTCTAAAAAAAACTACCATCTGTCGAGTTTATTTAAACACCTTTATTTTCCAAAAAATGATGTAGTTATCTGAGAAACCAAATTTCTTTGAATTTCTTTAGATCGTACGTAAGGTACTATTGTATTATAAATATTTAAATTTTATTCATTCAAAATCAGTCCATACACAAACTTCTTTAAGTTCAAGAAAGGTAAAAGTTGTTTGGATTGATTCTACTAGAAGATCTATAGCTGAGTTTCATCACCCAATTATTAACTTCTTCTTGATACAAACAATCACTAAAAAATTAATTCAGTGAAATAGAAAAAATAAACGGTCCATCAATAAAATTATTAGATCTCTATTAAAGTAATTTCCAAGGCCTATGTCAAATTTTATTGTCTAATCCATCTTGATATCAATAAAAATTGAATTTTTTCCTACCATAAAATACTGTAATGCTTACTGGAAATGAATGTTGATATAATACTATAATGTCTAGGAAAAACAAATGAAACAGAAGATGTATTATTGCAATATGGGAAACAACTCAGGCAATAACGACTGCTCGTTTCCCAGTTTTCCTAGGGATTGATCAAGTCGTTATTATCTATGGACACATACAACAGGAAGATCAGAGGCAGGCAAGCGAATCAGTAAATCATTTTTACACGCACTAAAAATGTTTGTTCATTGGCGATTGAAGCTACAATATATCCGATCGAGCATAAGGGGATGAAAGATGAATTGAACGCTTCATTCCCTTGTGTATATGTGTACGCTTGAAATCTTCCAGTATACACATCAGCATCATCAACCAATGCTTTTTTCTTGTGTGGTAAACACGTTATGTTAGCAAAAGTAATGATGGTCTATCGTGTATGCCATTGATTTGTGGTTCTATTAGTTCTGGGCTTGTCTGTTTCACACCTGGTATAGATGTACCAGTCACCCGTCGATTCAGTCGATAAATCCGAATTATTTTTCACCTAGAATTATTCTGACATGGGTAAGCAATCTAAGAGATATCTTAATAAAGTTTATAACGTTATAGAAATAATCATTACCTAGATATTTATCATCTATATTTTTTACAGAGAAAATGAAGACATCATTATCGACATTATTTGAATATTAGAAAAACAAGACTGATGTCCAGGCTGGGATTCTAATAAGTGAACACATGGGTGGTAATCATCAGTTCCACCAGAACTATTTACCAAGAATACTTGTTAAAATATATTCCCACCAGATCATCTTTACGTATACTTACTCTAGAGGGTGGAGATTTTCCAGGAGAAACAGAAATTAAAAGACCTGCAGGTTCTCTGTGTCTGGTTGATGAAGGAGCTGATGGTCGGAAAAGATGAAAGCTAACTCTGTCAGAGGCCACCCTGAAAGCTATTATATCATTCTTAAAAAAAAAGTCTCAAATTTTCTATGTCTGTTGGATATAAACATGTTGATAAGTTTCTACTAACGAGCTGATAATGGCTCGAGGCTTCTGTAATGTTTTTGAACAGAATATATTACTGAATGAGAAATGAAATTTTCCTACATACTTCATTGAAGTGAAGTAGTAATAAATAGTATATAACGGCATCTTTTGAGATATTGATACTAATCGTTGATAATTCGAGTATTTGACATACATAAAGTAAGAGTTAATAATGATGTCGCATGTATTTATCAGATAAAATTAATGTTAATGGTAGAAACTTGTTTCTTATCTCCGTAGCATGTCAACTACTGCTCAATGATCTTAAGCTCTAATCACTAGAGCATTTATCAAATAGATGTAATGCATCAACTTCGGAATTTTTATCAATAATTTTAAAATTCTTTAAATTAAAAGAAAATTTCATTTAATAGAATCTGATAATTACCAAGAAAATCTGAGAAAGAGCAAAAAATGTACCTATAAAAATGTGTTAAATGTTTTATAAAGCACCTAAATTTTTATTGTAAGAGATACTTTCAGACCAGGTAAATGCGACCTTTCTATCAACACATCAAACTTTGTAAAAAAATTTGATGTATTGGAGTATTCTTTTGTTTGAATATGGAAATAAAGATTTAAACGAACTTTAATTAAGGTGAGATTTTTTTTTTATGAATTTAAATAACTATTTTATTAAATTCTACACAAAACTTTTTAAATAAATAATTCCTGTTTCCAAACTCATTTAATTTTATTGATTTAATTAAATCATCAAATAACATAAAAACTTTTATGCTTATTTTCAGATGGTGATGAAAACAAACATAATCCAAGTGAAAATAACCCGTCGGCTCTTGTGTACGTGCTTATATCACATTCTTCGGTCATTTTTCTTGTCATCAAGATTGAGAAAATCCAAAAGATGAATCTCCACGGGATGTAAATTGTACAGGATCACTAGAATGGAGATTATTATATTAAGAGTGGAAAAAATGCCGGCATTGGTATTCTATGTGGATAGATCGTAGGCGGGGCGTCGCGGTGCGCGGCATCGGGTGTAAAGCAAATTGTCAATGCCAGCATTGTGTCCCACAGAGGCAATAATAAATGGCCGTACATAGCCACATCACAGCGAGAACTAGAAAAAAAGGTGAATAGTCGTATTGCTATATGGTTACCCAGATGCTACCCTACTGGTTGAATTCATCATTCGTCAGATTTCTCTCTCCTCCCCCTATATTTTCTCTTCATTTCTTCGCGCACAAGTTTAATATCATTAAATAGCTCTTTCGCGCTATGTCATGCGACGCTCAGATCGAAATATTGGGCCTCTCCATTATTGTTATGTCAGAAAACCCTCAAATGTACCGACAAGCATTTTTCCAAGATAATAGGTGAGACTCTACCTCTGCACGAGCACGATCCACCCCTTTAAGATCCACTCCTTTATGCTTTCTCTGATCATTTGATATTTTATATCTTCATAAAAAATCTCTAATCTCATCTTTCTCATAACTTTTATAATCCTTACAAGATATATCTTATTAGGGATTGGCTAAGCTAAACAATTACGGATTATGAACTTTCAGAATTTTTTTTATCATTCTTTCTTTGAATAGGAGAAAATAATATGATTTTTCTAATGAGTTCCATTCAGAAAAAATATAACAAAACATTTGAATTTTCAAATCTTCATTTTGAAGTGATTTATTTCTTATATTCCAAAATAGTGAAAAACAAATCAGTGGAAAATATTAGTTTTTTCAATATTATAAGTAGAATAATAAAAAACCTGAAAATAATTGCAATGTTGGAGATTTGTCAAGTGATTTTAAGTATTGCTTTTTTAGGAGTAAATATTATTCTCACTTTTGGAGCAGCCTTAGATTCTTTTCAATAAGTAAATACTCTAATATAATTTTTTTTTTATCAAAAAAATTCTATGTATAATAACAATTTTAAACAAGACAATTTATGTGCATAAACTGCAATAAATATTAAATTCTAAGAGAAACAAACACTTTAACATAAATTCTATTTTCTGTTAAATAAAAAATGTATTTAATATAAATAATACATACATCACATCTGTCAAAAGCTTTCAACTGTAAAAATTCTAAAATTCAACATGTTTAATTTTTTCTATGAATTCTTTTCTATTTTTAATAAGACTCTTTTTTCAAAAAATGACTTTTTTCACATGTAAATTGACCAGCATATATCTTGATTTGAATTTAATTGATAAATATCCAAACTTAACTTAAAAAATATTAAATAGAATTGATTCTCTTTCGACTGAGTTATAAAGCCATAATGATTAATAACTCGTAACATAGGCATTTTTTTATAATATGCATTCCAATATATTTAAAGATCCAACAATTGGTGATGGTCTAAATTCATTCTGCCTACCCTATTTATTTATTTATTCCTTCATTTTTTTTCTAGATGATGTATCGACTGAGTTTTGGATGAATTGAATATAAAAATTGTCAATATAACGTCTTTGTTACGATTGACCGATCTTACGGAAACGCACGCCGTGGACAAGAAATTAGCTACGCAGTCAAAATGCACACAATACGAACAATGTGGTCTTTACGAACCGAGAAGTTCTTCTCATGATCGGGCATTAGTGTTTTACGACGTAGGATTATCGAATCGTCACGCGTGTCAGTCAGTCATGAATTAGGAACACGGTTGATCTGACTTCCTTTCTCTTTCGTTATTTTCTGCCTTTTTTTTTCTTTTTACCAAAAGCTGGATACCAGATCTAGTATTAGAGTTGTACAAGTCCAGACCAGACTCTTTTTGAAGAAAAATGCCAACTCGATCGCCCACAGTGCAGGTCATTGTATAAAAGTTCATAGAGCCAACAGGAAATATGTAGAAACCTCCGTTGACTTTTCTATTTTTCATGGGAAACACATTTTTCTGCAATAGCAATAATGTCATTCATTTCTGTTTACATTAAAGCGTAACGCAATGAAAATTATACTCTCACCAATAACTTAGAGTTTTAATGACTTCTACACCATGTCTTTCAATTTTTTACTCCATTTGGAGAGAAAAATTTGAGTAAAAAAAAAAGGTTAACGTTATCTTTACTGTTAAAATCTCTTATTTGAGAATTTTTATTATCTTCCAAAATATTGGGTACTATTCCATAAAAATAAAAATAGTTGGAAAATATTTTTATGTCTACACTGATAGAAAAGATTTCTTAACTGCTAAAAAATATCCTTTAACAGTTAACAAATCGTATACTAACTATTACACATTACTTGGTGTTGTAAAAAAATCTTCTCAATCAACTATTTATAATAAAATTTAATTTTGATAATAATTCTTTGTTTTTTCCTCAGGATGAAGAAAAAATTGGTGACAATGTGATTTTTAAAGTAAATTTAATCCGAATTCTATTGTAAAAGTAAAAAATGGATAATTTCTTCAAAAAATTTGACATAAAGTATAAAAAAAGAACAACTTATTACATCAATTATGAATCTGACTGCGAGCCAAATTGTAAGATCTTTTTTTTTCTCAGGAACATCATCATCATCTGCAGAAGTCGAGGGAGAAAAATATTCTCTGGCAACAAACAAAAGACCACCGTATGGAGGCGCGGTTCCGCCCTCTTTTTACTTCAGCCTGGTGCCTGGCATGTTTTTCAATATTTAGCCATCATGACTTTTCGTCGGGTCTCTGGGCGAAATCTCCGCAACGAATTGAAAACTAGATAATTCAATTAGAGAACACCAGCTGCCGACAAGGCGACGAATACTATAAGAGGGCAGGTAGCTTGCACCAACCATCCGTGATTATTGTGCATGTCGATTTCTAGCTTTGATTTCCATTTCAAAAAATCTAATGTGCATATTTACCCTCGTCATTTTCCATTTTTCGAGTATAATTATACTTTTTAGACTTCGGAGAAAACCTTTTTTTACCGCATAATAATTTCTTAATTTCATCTCGTTATTATGATATTTTTACTCAAAATTTCTTTTTCAGGATTCCATTTAAAAGTAATATTATTAATCGTTCTTAATAAATGAAAGGGTCATTAACATCAAATAACATTTGCCGACAGACCACCTCAATGAATGTTAGAAAAGAAATAAATCTTGTACTTGGAGCATTTGTTTCTTTTTCTCAAATGATTGTTGTTACAACGTAATTTATGCTGTGTGTATTAACAACTTTCTTAGGACATTATTGTTTCCTGTAAGTGTAAGGACATTAATCTCATTTCAAGTCGGTACAACCCTATAGACACCAGGAAAAACAACAATAGTAACCAAACCCGCCCAATCGCGAAAACCAACTGTAATGGCTGAGTAGAACTCTTCACATTTTTCTTTCATGTTGAAGGCTAGGAACGAAAGAAAAATTCAAATTATAATTGTCAGGGGAATATTGTGAATAGTTTTGAGAAGTCAGAAAGGACTTCAAACTTTGTTGGACGATTTAATGACATTATGGCGTAAATAACTGTGATGATTTGGTGGTTTTATGTTAACTTGTATTTTTCAAGATTTTTTTTCTAATGCGGAACCTTCGTAATGAAATCAGCAAAGATATTTAACAAAAGTGCATGGGCTAATCTTTCATTCAAAGTTGTAATTTTGAATAATAGTTCTTTCAATAATATGTGGTGAAGATTTATTGAAAAAACATAAAGATGTGTTTAAAAATAAACTTACAGTATGAATGAAAAATTCTTTCTGTTGGCAATTTGATAAATACACTGTTTTATTCAAGAAAAAATTACATTCATTAAAGTACTATTGATAAAATAAAAAATTGCAAGCAGTTATATATTTTAGCTGATAGAAGAAAATGTTATTATTACAAAAATGTATAGTTTCTGGGAAGTAAGAGAAATTAAAGCAACCCTGATTCATGATATCAATTGGAGTTGGTTTTAAAGAAAGAAGGATGAAGAAAGTTTTTTAACAAAATATTGTTTTTTCTTGTTGCAGTATCTCTATCCAAATTACAATTTGACACTTGAATCTCAGACACATATTCTTGCTGACCAGTGTTATTTCAATAAAATATACATACCACCCTGAAGAAAGAACATTTTTAAAATAAGCATCCTTAAAAAAAGGTACAATTTCTAAAATTCTTATTATTATAAAAAATAGTTATTTTTAGAATACCAATTTATATTTTTACAAAATTGTTTTATTCAATAAAAATGGATGTTTATTTGTTTTTCATGACTATAAAAATATTATAATTCATAAAATACCAAAATTGAATCATCACAACATTTTTTAAACAGCTGTAATGAATTAATCATTTCTTTCAATCTTCCAGAAAATTTTCTCAGCCTATCCATACATCTTACACTTTCAGAATGGAGTCATATAAGAATGAACGATTGTTCATGCAATAAATAGATTATTGACCAAGCCCACCCCCGCAGTGAGTGACGAATTACTTGAATACGAGTTGAAATTTGGCACGGCTTATGGTCGAAACGGTACAGTAGTACTCATTTTGCCGCAGGAATTGAGAGAGAACTGTGGAAAGATCTTTCTCTCTACTTTCTTCATGCTCGTCACGGTAAATCAGCGAAATTAACGGCATCTGGCCCACGAAGCCTCCAACGTCGAATGCATCCAAACGTCTTATATAGATGTATCTACATTTAGGACTATTATACACAGAAAACAGCCGAAAATGCCGTCAGAGTGGTATACAGGGCGTGGCACAACACAACAGCAAAATGTTATTCTCCAAAAAGGGAGAATCGTAGATCATGGGTTTGTTGGGTGTAGATTGAAATGTCGGTTGATGTTAGAGTTTACAAATATTTGTTGGCTTCTCCTGGAAAAACATATTGACTCAATTTCTCTGATGTGTTCACATGCAGCAGCCGTCAACTTTTTAGCAGATTAAATCACTTTATGTTGAATAGAAATGTCACTGAGAAAGTTTTATAGGTTCCGGATATCAAATCAATTTTGATTCCTGACTTGTATAAATGTTATTGTAAATAGCAGCTGTTAAAACTAAGGGTAAATTGAAAGTGAGCTTATACAGATATATAATATTGGTATAGTATTTTTGGAGAAATTTAATTCAAAGATTTCAATATGATTTTAGGTGCCAGCAAATGGAGAGTCAAGGAAAGAACTAGATTTAAAAGCTGTTACGCGATTGGTAACATCCTTCAAGTTTAAAGACCAGGACTAGCAGTATGATGAATAAGAAGGGTAAATAAAGAATAAGACAATGTATCATGTGTTGCCATCGGTAAATCACGTAAACAGGAAGAGAAAGAAAAATAAATGGCATGTCCATGAGTGAATGTCCATCTGATTTCCAGCAGTAATGGCTACGTAATTGCTTTATGACTGCCATAAACTTGAGAATCTCTTACCAGTTAAAAATTCGTTCAAAAGTCAACCTGTATGCTCTGATTTTAAAGAAATCTCGTGGTCTACAGGGTTACACATAAAAGTCATTTTTTTCGAAGAAATATCGTTGGATTTTGCAACCGAAAAACCAGTAGAGCCTTTGGAAGATAGTTTAAATTAACTGGCAGCTGGTTTTTGGTCAAAAAGTGACTGAGATTACAATCATTTGTATAAATAGGCGAACTAAATAAGGTACTTCTTGAATACATAGAATAAAATAACTAAAAATGAAGAGAAAAAAGAAAAAGAGATCTTGGAAAGAATGGTCTTGAGCAAGGTTCTCGACGGGGGTTTTTCAAAAACGCGTAACATTGCCACTTAGTACTCGCAGTCTAGATGTATTGTTTGGCAAATAGTGTCAGGTTGCTCAGTTGGATCCTATGAATTCTATTCGAAAATTCCAACTAGAATAGAAAAAAAAACTCCTTCGCCGGAAACGAGATGCAACATCGTGGTAAGAGACTAGCAAGTGTAACGTGAACTCTAAAATAGTTTCTGGGAAAGTATAAAAAAAACTCATAAATTTAATTCATTGATAACTAGTTGGAGTAAAGAACTAAAGATATAAAGAATTGGTTAACTTTTAGTGAATTAAAAAAAAATAATTGGTAATTATTAATATAGATATTATTTGGTTGATCAATAATTATTACTGTATACATTTTTCATTGATCAAAACAAATTTCTATAGGATTGGTAATTGTCGTTATTACAGTTAAGTGTTGCTCCATTACAAACAACATAGTAATTTTTACACAGAAATTTCGTGCAAAAAGAAGGAGGGACTGAGAGCACTTAAAAAATTCATCGTATCATTACATGTGTTTAACATAGCATACTTGCCAGCTCATTCTTCACTTTTATCAATACTCCAAAAAAATTGAAAATAAACAAGTCAAAGCAGTGGTGAAAAAATTAAGCATTGATGTTTTGATGAATTGATGGAATTCTGAGAAAAATATTCACCCTCACATAAGAAATATTTTTTTACTCCAATAGAGATAACTCTTCAAATAATGAAAAAAGCTTATCCAACTATTGGTATAACTCTAAGTCTTAAGTTTGTACATGAATGGATTTTTACAATCCAAGTTTAAATGGTATATTTATACGGAAAATATTAACCCGAGTTGCTATAACAATTCTATTTACAGTGATTTATTTGCGTGAAAATCACAGTATTGTACAAACCATATGTGTCGTCATACGGCTTCACTATTAACAAACTATTTAGATAACTAAACCTAAAAATATTTGGCTCATTCTAAGTTGTTTCGTTTTTAACCAGGCAAACGTCCTTGTTAGGTCGCGTGGTATATTTTATGACGTCCATAGATATGCCCACATGTATAAATGAAAGAATGACGGCATGAAGTCAGACCTGAAGTCTCAACAATATCTGTCATAAACTAATAAACGCATTAAGTATATGCGACAATGGCAAACGTCAACAAGTCATAACTGACAACAATGAGAACGCAAGGTAACCGGACAAGGAGAGGGATGATGTTTAGGAGAGAAAAATTGCAATGACAACAACTAGTACTTGTTGACGACCGATCGTCACTGATTTACAACGTTCCACCATGGAGAACAAAAGAAGGGCAGTTTAGACCACTCATTACTGTGTAACCTTCTCGCAATAATTTCTCGAGGCCACTCATTTATTTCTCTCCCTCCACATTGACCGACACCCGCTGGCACGCGAGGACACAATACGCTGTAACTTTGAAAATAAAAGATATTTTTCTGCTTCAGATTTACATTCGAGGTCGATTCTCATCGAAATTATTAGTTCTTTACAATCTTTATGACTATTCCTAAGTGGAACTAATTCGTTAACAGAATCACATTCATCTTGGAAGATGAGTAGCTGAGAATATGTTTAAGATTTTTGAAATTAGAAAAAAATTTTGGAAGAAAATGAGAAAGAAACATGACATGTTTTTACTATAAAATACTTTATATTGCTTGAAAA
Organism: Chelonus formosanus; assembly: GCA_028641665.1. Taxonomy (NCBI): domain Eukaryota; kingdom Metazoa; phylum Arthropoda; class Insecta; order Hymenoptera; family Braconidae; genus Chelonus; species Chelonus formosanus. The sequence continues at coordinate 23,984,451 of CM054006.1, read as the reverse complement.
TCCTTTCGTCATGGATTAATATTTTTATTGGAAATTACAACATTAAAATGATTTTTTTTATGATACTTACATATAATAAATCAGGTACAATAGCTATATTTATGACTAGGTTTTTCGAAAGTCTGAATTATCTCAAATTGTTATATGTATCGTTTTACATTTTCTCAAGTTTTCTTTTTTGAATTTTTATTACAGAGAATAAAAACGAAACATTGGTTAGTAGGTCACTTAAATTCTTGAAACTCAATAAAAATTCACTGCTTTATGACGAATCAAAAAGTCACATAGAAGCGGAAATTGACCAAAAGAACTTTAGTAGATGGAAAATTTTCCCATGGTATTTATGAGCCAAGTATCAAGTAACTCGTAAAGAACTTACCTATTTACAACTGTTCTTTTTGATGGTCTTAAATCAGTAAAACTTTCTAAAAGCATATGTGGTGAGTGGACATTATTAAACAGTAAAAAATAAATATTATTTTTAGTGTTTAGTATTTTTTTTAACACTAAGAGAAGTGAGCAAATTTTTGAATGCGCTCGTGTCACAGACAATAGCATGATATTGTGAAAATATTGATTACAATTCACAAACAATGGAGACAATGCCATCATGTCTGCTATCGTAGCGTCACTTGGAAGAGCGTCCTCGACGGCCACTTCTTACCTTTTGCTGCACTACAAGACACTATGTTCAATGCCACCCCTACGTTTTAAAACTAAAGTTTCTTCAGACAATGTATCATGCATTTTTTCCTTTCTTTTTCAGTGTTTTAAGAGTCTTTTTACTCTTTTAAAAAAATATGTCGCTCAGTCATCATAAAATTTCAAGCTTTTTATAAACATTAGCGAAGAATATTTTTTTATTAAAAATTATCCAGATATTTTAGGTAAGCATTAACTCAACTTTAAAACCGATTCCCATTTAAAAAAAAAAAAAAAATTAAAGAACAAATATTCAGTACTTTTAACCTCTTAAGATCTACATATGAACCAAATCGTGTTCCAGGGGGTTTTTTAAAATCATTTGGGTGTAATTTAATTTTGAACAATAAGTTTTTTTTATTGAATTTCAAAGAGGTTAACTTAATTTGTAGTATTTATAGAATTTGATATGATTGACTTCTTTTAATTATTTTCTCGACAGCTTGATATGCACGTCAGTTACGCTCATTGAAAACCAAAACGTCTTAAAAAATTCCAACTTCTCCAAACACGTGGAAATTAAAAAATAAAATCTTTCAAAGTAAGTAACAAAATACTTTCCACTAACGTTTTCATGAAAAATGAGTTCAATTATATTTGAATAATTGATTTTTTTTTCAGAAATGTCTTTCGCGTGTTAATAGCCTAGGAGCATGTCAACATGTTTCCAGGATGTTCAGTTGACATATGTCAGTCGTGTACGTTACCAGTGGTACGGTGTCGCGTGTCAAAGGTGCGTCAGATAGAAGGGAAAGAGGGATCATTTCTGTTTCAACTGAGCTGTTTGCAATTAGCCCGACTAAATGGTGCCACACTTTACTTAATTGTTTTACTTTTAGATCTATCTTCGAGTAAGAAAAAAAGCACAGAAAAAAAAATGATGAGTAGTCCCTAACGATGAACACATCTGGCGTTAGACTGGTTTGAGTACGTAATCAAGCGATCAACACGTGAAGGTTCTGACGATCCTTAGCCATCGCAATTGTAACGAGTTTGAGATTACGTACTATGTGGAGGGTCTGAGACAACACGTGCCAGACTCTAATCGACGTGTGACAGGTGCGATTAGAAAGTCAATGTGATACTTGAAAAATTACCCTCATTTTCATCGCTATGAAGGTAAGATCTTTTTTTTTTGCTAAATTTTATTCATTCAGAATTGAGTGCTTTTGTCATTATACTGAAGATCAATATCAGATTATTTTATTTATAAGTTTTTTGTTGATGATTGGCTTCATTAATGAATGTATCTGTCAATATATAACAGCTGTTACCCGCATTTACGATGTTTTTATGAAATAATATAGATTAATATGAATATTTGTAGAGTTTATATATAGGATAAAAATAACTTTTAATTATGTATACAAACAAGCAGATATGTTTTACCATTGAGAAGTGTAAAAAACTTATTTTACCAGGTAAGTAATTAATATATTTCAAGATTGCAAAATAAATAAGTGTATTCAGTTATTAACATCTGACATCAAGAAAAATAAGTACATCATTTATATTACTTACAATAGTTGTAATAAATTATAGTGTTAATTTAAAAAAAAATATTTGCATTTATGTTCTTGTAGAGCATAAATTACACGAGCTATGAAAGGGACGTCCTTAATAAGTCTTATTATTTAGCTGTTTTGGGATAAACGCTTTGCTGGCAGGTAAAATTATTATTGAGCAGTTTATAAACAATAAACTTGCTAGCAAGAGAAGCAAAATGCTTGAATCAAGCACTTGACAAGTACACGTCTAGTTGGCACAGTGATGCACATCGCGGTCACGTTTTACCAACGACTGTAAGTTGCTATGACATGCTTCGGATGTGTCAGCAGATTTGAGAATTGAGCACATATATATATATATATATATATATATACGTACAGAAGTTACAGAGTTAGCACACATTGCCTGAAGGTTTATCCAGTACTTTTCTCAGCTTATTGCCGGTCACGAAGCAAACTTACAGCCTATCAATGTGATCTTTTGAGAGAGAAAAATATTTAAATGTGACTGCAGTACTCTATCACGTTTGCTGTTAAAGAGAATAAAAATTTACGAGTTCTTTATGTTGTATTCATCTCTTTTATAAGGTGTCTCAATGCTGATAAAGAAAAATGAGTACTTTGATATTAATAAAAGAAATAGTTGTGTAATAATTGGTTTAGCAATCAAAGAATTGAGAGAAGTTTATAGAAAATCAATCATATCAATATCTTAATTCTTGCTAATGTACTTTATTTTATGTTTTAATTCGATAAGTCATAGCTACCCTTACAAAGGTTGAATAACATTTGTAACAACAACATTTGTAAAGGATGAACAACATTGACTTGTTGTTTATCCAAGAATAAATGTAGCTTTAATCTATTCATTTCTTTCTTGCAAGAATTAAAATTCTCATGACAGCAGTGGTAGAGAAAAAAAAATAATGATTCCTGGGAAAGATGCTAGAAACAAATCGATTGAAGTTGTTGAGATTGAGCACAAGGTTGCTGGGGTTGACTGTGAATTTCACCAGCAATTCATTGAAATCAACGAGCCACCACAACGGCCAACCTACTCTCCGCCCAATGTAGAAAACAAAACGCCTCCAGATCGCGAAATGCCTCTCAATCGAATTCATGTATACGCTCGTCCGCATCACAAATGGCTGAGTACACCACTTGGTCGAACATAATCGTCGACTCTGTTGTTTGTGGTCACTCTTCAGCGAATTCGACAAAGAAATTTGCGCGCCCCGACATCGATATCGAACTTTTAGTCTATTGTACATTGGGGTTCTTGTTTTTTTCTCGTTTGGAAAACGCATTGAGTCATTGTTCTTGCTCTCTGACCCCTCTAGCTTAAATATTTTTTATTTGCTGAGATTGCACATTCGGGTAAAAACTCATAGCACCGTTTTCAAATACAGTCATTTTCAACGGGGGGTTATCCAACTTCTCTTTTCAACTTCACATGATGCTTGAGTAAATAAATTGGTGCTTTATTTAATCATTTATTATTAACTTATAACTGATGAATTGATAAATTAATTTTTTATCTTGCAGTTGATGTTAATCATTACATAAATTATTTATTAAATCCGATTTAGTTTTCAATCATTTTTTTACTTCAATATTCAACCAATTATTAGCACAAATCATTGTTTATGATAGCATGAATATTTTTTAATAACTGTTGTAAGTAAAACCGTTGTAAAAGTAGAAGTATATTTATCAAAATAAGTATCTTAAAATTTATTTATAACATTTTAGAGTCTTCATAATTTGAAGATTCAGTGAGATGATAAAATATAGTTCTTTATAACAGACATTGTTGTTAAGAATGAAAAGAAATTTCTTCAATATGTATTTAATATATTTAACAAAGAAAGAAACTAAATAATTTTAAACAAACTGAATTACATACATTAGAAGTAAAATTACTTCCACTTATCCAAGGAGGATGGGAGCTTGAAAAATGTCAGCATGTAATTTAGGAATTCAAAGATATACTTGAAATAATTTTCTCAGTATTATCTTCAACTAAATAAGCACTCTGTACTTTGAGGATTCTTTTATTTTTGCAAATAGTCTTTTAAACAATTATTATTGAATTGTAAAATACTTAGTCATTCTTACTTCACTGTTGAAAGGTCAATCTACATAAAAATAAAAATTTATCTTATCATTACTAAGATTATACATGAATATTTTCATACAAGTAATACTTTTCAAGTGCATCCAACAATGACAATAAGTTATTAAAAAGTTTTCGAACAAATCAAATTCTTTCAAAATAGTAGAATTGTTTTGTGTGTTTTTATAATCTGTTCAAGTTCATTAACACGTGTTTTTTGATAATACTCATGTAGTTGTTTGTAAATTTTACGTCATGGCTGTTCATGATCTTTGGATTCGTGATATTCTAACAATCTATGGCTCTCTAATATTTGGAACAGTTTTTATTTATTATATTGTAAAGCTTAAGTGGTCAAAGTTCACTAATTATATTTACAGATCACATTTACTAGGCTTTGAAACAGAGTGTGCAGAATTGATGGTATCTTATAAGAAACGTCTTCTTGAACCATTGAACAATATCATCTCAAAAGATCCTGTGCTAAAAGCTAAAAATTGTATCAGACTTCTTGAAATTGGAGTTAAAACTGGTATAACTAATAACTGAGTTATCTTATAGCTAAAAGAGCCTTCTAAAGTTGATACTTACTTTTTAAAGGACATAACATTCCATTTTATCCTGATGAGACTCATTTTATTGGCGTGGACTGTAATCATAAACTCGAAGAGTATTTAACTCAAAATGGTCCATTGTGGCAGTTTACTCATATTTTTATTGAAAAGATCATTGTTGGTGATGGATCCCAACTAAAGCAAATTCCAACAGGCTATGTTGATGCAGTAGTAACAATCAGATCTTTGTGTTCAATTTCTTCGGTAACTGATACTCTTCAGGAAATTAAAAGAATCCTTGCGTTGGTAAACAAAGCAAAAGCTTAGTTAAAAATTACTTCTACTGTGACAGTTTTTTATATTTAAATACAAAATTATATTCAGGGTGGACAGTATTTTTTCTTGGAACACATACCTCATCGTAAAGGTACACTGACTCGCTGGTTACAAGAATTATTAACGAAGACTAAAATTTGGCCTACGCTGTTTGGTGATTGTCAATTAGACTCCAACCCCTTGAAAGACATCAGGACGACAGGATTTCGTAAAGTCAAGTGGGACACATTCAAATTACGAGGGGATGTCACTCAATCCTATCGTTTGAATTTAACTTGTTATCATGTTATGGGAATAGCTAAAAAATAATTATCTTAATAATAATAAATACAAATGTTTATTTGTTAATAACTTCCTTCATAAAGCGTTTTTACAGTGTATGTATCAACAAATAATTATTGAATTTTTATTTACATAAATTGTATTTTATTATATAGACAATTGTTATTTATAAAGGATTTTAAATTATTACTGTCGATTTATGCAAATTGAAATTTTTAAATGTAAATATTGGTTCAATTCATTTAATAAGGCATTAAAATTTAGGGCGTAAGAGTAAAGGACGTATTAATCATTAATAGCATTATATTAAATTTCAGATCTTCAACGTATTTTTGTTAAATAATATATAATTTTACTTGCATCATAACAACTGCTGTTAAGACTATAAAAAATATACTCAATACTAATTATTATCATCAAACAATTTGTTAAAACATTATAAAAATATAGCATCACATCAAAACGCTAATAATTTTAAATATAAAAAGGTCGTCAACGACCATATAAAATTAAAAATTAAGCAATAATTTATTTTATTATCATAATTGTGTGCGAAAAACAGATATGTTTTCAGAATGTCCTTGTACTTAGAAACAATTATTTTTTCTTTTAAAAATTTTTTCAGAAGGTAGATTATAATTTAGTTTATATTTTTAAAGTTCAGTTTAATTATTTACAATTATTTTTGCGTATATAATATATAAATAACAAAATAATCAAATAATAATTACTTTTTTACAAAAATAATTAATATTAATCCGAATCACTCGACATTCCGGTGTGGAATTTGATTTTACCATTTTTCAATCCACTATTTGATAAAGTCTTATTTTTGTGGTTCTTTTCAACATGTTTTTCTCGACTCTTTTTGGACCTACTTGAAAATACCGGCATATCCAACACATCAGAATCATTGATAGGGTCCGGGAATATATCATCAAAATTTCGTTTTTCTTGTGCATTTGTGGGATTACTTGAATTTGATTTATTTATAGCAGACTGTCTACGTGTCCTAGGTCTTAAATCGTTTTCAGAATCACTTTCATTTGATACCGAGATACTTTTATGTTTTTTATTGAACTTTTTCACAGATTTCGATGCACTTCGTTGAATACTTCTAGACCTGTTAGATTTTCTTTTTGATGATCTAGGACTATTTTCATTTTGCTTTTCAACTGGACTACCACTTTTCGAATGATCACTGCATCCTAATTTTTTGTTTCTTTTATCATTCGATGATACAATTGAACTCAAGCCTGAATCTACAACATCTTCTGATGGATTTGAACACTTAACTATTGAAATACTGAATTCTTTCATCAAAATTTGTTTCTTTGGAGAGCATTTGTTTTCATGATCTCCATTTCTAAAAACATTACTGTCTTTTTTATTCTTCAGGTTGGAACGTCTTTGTCTTTTCGATCGAATAGTTTGATCAGGTTTCATGGTCAAATTTCGCTTTATAAGGTCATTCAAGTTTTTCTTGTTCAACGAAAAATCTTCTTTTAAGGAAATCATTGGCGCATTTATTGAGTTGGTATCATTCATGGTTTGCTTTTTATTACCATTCGGCATATCATCTGGAATAGTTTTCAGTTTTTTAGGTGGTGTTATGTTTTCACTTAATGCATCCAATTCAGAATAATTTAACTCTACATTAATATGGGAAGCTATCTCTTTTGTGTTATTTTGTGGAGAAATACTTTTAACGATTGCTTTACCAGAATGTTTATTAAATTTTTTACTATAGGATTTTGTACTTTTTCTTTTATGTCCAGTTGTTTCGATTTTCATGGCTTCATCATCAGAAGATACGGTTTCAACTTTTTTACTACGAGAATGTATACGAAGACTTTTCCTTTTTTGTGTAAAAATTTTATCGACCTTGATAATTTTTTCCTCATCATCATCAGAAGATGCAATCACTCCAAACTTACAGTGCAAATTTGATTCATTTTTAGAGTTATTTACAATTGGTTCAGTTTTATTAGCATCTTTAGTTGACTTGTCTTCATTTTGAGTTTGTCTAATTTTATTAATCCCTGTTTTTTGTCGAATCATCTTTATGAAATCATCTTCCTCATCTGATGAAAAAGTCAATCGCAGTCTCCGAGAATGGTCTTCAGAATTATCTGAATTATTTGATTTTTGAGGCGAGGGTGACTGAATATTAACTTTAATCTGCTTACTTTTATCAGAATTTGGTGACATTGTTTCTTTCTTATTAGACATAGCTAGTATTTCAGATAGTACTGATGGATCTGTGACTTTATTTAATTTTCCTATGAAAATATCAGAAGAGTCATCGTCATTAACTATAATCTTATTTTCATCTGGAGGAACTTGTCTATCAATATTTTGAAACTTTTCATTAACTGACTCAGTTGATTGTTTTTTACTTTTTTTATTATGCTCGTCTTCTGAGTGCATCGATTCATTTTCAGAATAAGTTTGGTTGTCCTCTTGCAATGATAAATTACTTTTATCATTACATTCACAAATTATTATTGTACTTTGATCACTCTCTTGGGAATCAAGTTCCAGAACGTTAGCATAGTCTTTCGATGTTTGTATATTTGACTTAGTAACTCCAACGAATAAATTCTTACTCAAATTTAACGGCTTTTCAGTATTCAATACTTTTCCATTTATTATTTTCTCATCTAGAATTCTTTCTAATCTTACAACTAATTTTTTCTTTTTACAAAGTTCTACATGGTCTTCCTTTCTTTCATCATTCTTCGTCTGATCATCATTTTCACCAGAGTTTTTCCTGCTATTATTAGTTACATAATGATTTGAATTAGTTAATTTAGCACTTGAACGCTTACGACTACTTTTTTTTATATTTGGAGAATCAAAGTAACTTTTATCTCGAAGTCTCTTGGATTTATTGTTTGCAATACTTTTCCTTTTTTTAGAATATCTTAGTGTTCTTCGTCTAAAGTACAATCTTGATGCATTAATAGTTGGTGTACATTGCAGTGCTGGATGTAAAACATTTTCACTAAACCTTGGCTTAAAATTATTTTTTGGATCACTCAGAATCACGTCTATTGGACTCTCTCTATTCGTATATAACTTCTTACGGGCAAACGGTTGGCTCTGAGATGATTTGTGACTATCTTTCCACGAAATAATATTCGATGACTTATCATCATTATCACTTGTATTTCCATTCATTTTTTTATCGAGTTGTTCAAGAGTTGGAAGAACATCAGTTATTTTTACACTCGTTTCCATTATTAATTTGTCCAAAGATTTATCACAGCTTTCGCTACTTATAAGTTTTTTATTTTTTATATTATCTGGATCAAGTGCAGTTAACAAGTGCGATTTTAGAGCCGTCAAATTTGTTCCATTTATGTAGTGAATAGAAGTTCTTCCACTTACCAGATAACGATTATTCTCATCTTGAGTATTAGACGCTTTATTTATAGTTGTACAATCCTTTGAAGCATTTAATGAGATATTGCTAGCTTCTATTGGCGAATCAGACTTCTTAGCCCCTTCAACAATAGCTAATGTGTCGGCTTTTTTTGTTACATTGGTATTTGATAAAATATACGCAGCAGTATCTACAGAACTGAGAAAAGATGTGCTGTGATCACGTTTACCTTCAGTTTCAGATTGTGCGTGAATAATTAACGGGCTAGATTTTTGATCCTCACTCAAAGATGATTCACAGTCGTCATTCTCTAAATTAAGCTGAAAGGGAGGATTTCCAGTATCCACCCAATACTGAACCAAAGCAGGAAGTTTGCGGATAGGAGTCCGATTTTTTATGAAATACAATTTTTCATCCACGTCATCAGCATCTTTTTCTGATTTGTTGTCCATGTCTTTCTCATCGTCGTCAACATCAGAGCCCGAGTTGTACATCTTGATTTCATAATCATCTATCTGTAAAAGTATTTTAATATCAATCTGAATTTTAAATTTTGATAATAAACAGTTTATTAATTTATCTTACAGAATAATATCTTTCAGTATATCTTTTTTAAAAATAATTGTTTTACGTCATACTCTTCATGATATATAATCTACTCAATAAATAGTAAATTTTTTATTAATACAGTATATAATCACTTCTAATAGCAGGCCACGATTAGTTGTTAAGTTTAATCAGTAAATAACAATAAAACATATGGTTAGAGAAATAACTTCACAGTTCGAATTTTAACAGCACAATGAAAACTATTTCTACAGTAATTTTACAATACAATTTGACTAATTATTGTGGTCAACTAAAAGTGGCTTCAGTCTATTAGAAAGTGTTTGTAACAATGATAAGATAATAATTGAATGATGCTTACTTCTTTCTCATACTTATCGAATAATTCACTCCAAGCTTTTTCACGCCTCTTAATTATGTTTTGGGATAGATGAAAGAAATTAATATTTCTTCGGTGAGTAATTCTAGTAGTAAAAAAGTCTTTAAAATTGATAAGTTTGATACAATAATTGACGATTATATAATAATTAATCACAATTGTGGATACTTATCGAGGAATTACCTTTTTAATCCTTCGCAATAAGATTGCTCAAGTATGTTTACTTTTTCATTGTCACTGATTTCAACCTCTTCCATAACATATGTTTTATAGAAATTATTAAGAAAACACCATATCTAATCAACAGTATCGATTTAATTTACTCCAAATAATAGACCAACATAAAAGTTATTTGTTTGGTTAAGTTTATTATTATTTTTGTTTAGAGTAGAAAAATTGTAAACTAACCAAACTGTATGTACCTACAATTGCTCAATCATGGGAAATGATGTGTAGCGCACTCTATCATTTTAAAATGGAAGCTTGTTTCGATGAATGTGGAAATGCGCCTTAAAGCAGAGAGAAAACTGAGAGTAGCAATGCCGTTTGAAAACAAATTCCATTGCAAGGCGCCCCCGTTTCCACCGAACTAACAAGTAAAACAGAGTCGGTATAACAGTCAAGTTTCCATTATCTGTTTTATCCCAATGTATTATATTAGATGTTAATTTTTTTAATTTTATAATAACAATTACAAATTTACTATTGCATATAAATGTAATCTGTGAATGCTAATATTCAAAATAAATTATATTTATGATTTTTTTCTTTTATTCCGAAATTAAAAGCGGAAGAGTAACGAAATGTTGAAACGGAGTCACTAACCGCTTTGAACTGCATTAAAAAGTTTTTTTAATAAATAAAAAATTAAATTGATCGTATTAAACAATGAACATAACGTATTTTTAATTAGCGTAGAAACAAAAAACCGAGTATGGCGTATTTAACGGATGTCTCTTCATTGATTATATCGTCAATAAAAAAGCCCCTGAAAGTGTGTTCTGGCTTTTTTAGGCCCCCAATCTTTTCTTTATCGTCTGCAGAATAATCTCTAACTTCCTGAGTTTATTTTATTAATGTTATGAACATTTACGCTGATTAAAAATAATTTGCATTTTTTTTTAATGGGTTTCAATGGTCAGAGATTATTCTTGAGACGATAGAGATGTGATTTGTTATTTTATAATTAGAAGAAAACATCCATAATAATGAAAATTGATTTTGCTATTAGGATCAAACAGAAAGTGGAAACCTGCGTGGTAAAACAGATAATGGAAACTTGACTGTTATACCGGCTCGTTTTGGCTTAGTAGTTCGGTGAAAGTGAAAAATCGGAAACGGGGGCGACACTCAATAGAAATTTTTTTTTAAACGGCATTGCTACTCTCTGCCTAAAGAAAACACTATACCAATATTTACTATATTTCCGTTTTCAAAGAAGTGACAGTTCCCGCGTAATGTAGTGTGATATGGGTTGTTGTTAATTTGTTTTATGTTATAATAATGAACATTGTTGATTCTTTGATACGACAGATTACTGGATTTGGTAACTAATATCCTTCTTCACGTTTCTTTCTCCTAATTTTCATGAAAATACTATAATTCCTCAATGTCAATGTCTGAAAGGTTTTCTAAAACTAAATATTTTTACAAATCAAATGAACGAAGAAAAATATTTCAGTTTTATTATTATTCTTGATCATTATTATTGTTATAATTGAATATCAAGTTTTAGCCAATTTTAACATTTATTTACTCTTTTGTATGTATTGATTATATTCTATATTTTTTAAATATAATGAACAATGAATGATTTTTTTTATTGCAGAATTAGTACACGATTACAATGTTGCACTTCATCGATTAAAATGCAACTACTGTGATGTCTATCGGGGAATAACAGGGAATCGTAACAACCAAGACTTTCAAGGAGATCCTCTTGTGTGTGCCTTTAGTTTTTGCACAAGTGCAGGAAGTGAAGATGTCCTAGCATTAGCAAGTGAAGATGGAAATATTGCGTTACAAGATACTTCTATAAGATCCGATTATCCCAATTGTTCTGTCGACGGAACACAAGTATATAAATCATTTGATAATAAATAATTAATTCTTATATATTCAATTCACATATTTTTATTAATTCTTTATTATTTTAGGGGCATTTTAATGCAATATTCGATATCAATTGGATGCCAAGAGACTTCAAACTTGTGACTGGTTCTGGTGATCATTCAGTTAAATTGTGGGATGCTAATTCAGAAATTAAATTAATTGACTCTTTTGAAGGCCATACGAGGAGTGTAAGAAATGTTGTGTTTCGACCGGATGACAAATCATTATTTGCATCAGGTGCACGAGATGGTGCGATTCTCTTTTGGGATATTCGAGCTAAGCATGCTAATCAAACTAAACCCGACGGTTGTATTTTAAATGCCCATAGTATTAAATCCGAAAAAGTTCGCAAGCATCGAGGATCTATGAGACAAACAAATTCTTCCGAGAGTATTACAGGATTGGTGTTTCAAGATGACTATACATTAATTTCTTGTGCAGCTGCTGGTGGTTTTATTAAAGTTTGGGATATGCGAAAGAATTATACTATTCATAAAAAACAGCCTTTAGCAAAACATGTATTTAAATATCATGGAAATAGCACGAGAAATGGATTTACTTCAATGGCCGTTTGCCCTTCAAGAATAACACTTTATATTAGCTGCATGGATAACATTATTTATGCTTACAATTTATCGTCTTACGACCCTAAACCGATTGCAGAGTATTATGGACATCAAAATCAATCATTTTTCGTGAGGAGTTGTTTGAGTCCTGATGGTCGTTATTTATTGAGTGGTTCAAGTGATGAACATGCCTACATCTGGAGAACCAGTAAGCCTGGTGGACCTATCATCAAGCTCTCTGGTCATACAGATGAAGTGACTTGTGTGGCTTGGAGGCCGTATGGCGAACCAATTATTGCAACATGTTGTGATGATACCTACCATCGTATTTGGCGCGTTGGTCTCGAACATGAAGGAATGAATGATGCAATAGAAATTCAAGGTTCTGCACATCCAATAGCATCAACGTCGGTTGTTCATCAAACAAAACAAGAATCTACACCAACCACGACAGAGTTGAGGAATGTTAGACATCATAATACTCCTCTTTCAGACATTATATTTGATGTTACACCAGGTATAGAATTTTTAAGATTTCTAAAGAATAATTATTTATTATTTACTAAATAAATATTTCTATTTTTAGTATCTCATGGCAGTGATGCAGATCACAGCAATTTAGAATCTCCTGATTCAACAACTTCAGGAAGCTCAGGAAAGAGAACCCGAGCTCAAATGCTAGCAGGTGGACCCTGGTCAGACAGTAAATTTAAAACTATATTATCTCCTATAGAAGAAAATTCCAGCCCACCGACAAAACGTGCCTATCTCGAATATCGAACACCAAGAAGACTTTTTAGTCCTATGAGTACAAAAGACTTATTACCTCACAGAGATTATGACCCAAATGAACCTACTCCAAGTACCTCCACATCTGATGATAGACAACCATTTTCGCCAACAATGAATTTACCCAATTTTGTTATTGATGGTACAGCTCCGCATCTTATTCCTGTATCGCCAATTAAAAGCAAAGAGAATGTTGACTGGTTGACCAAAATGAGACAGATGAGGTTTGAAAAAAATATGTCACAAAGACAAATAGAGTCTAATAATACAATTACTAGTCCAATAAATCAAGGAACATCAGCGCGAAGAAATGTTAGGTCGAAATCTGTTGAAGTTCGCAGAGCCAAAAGTCCGACTGTTTCAATGCTTAAATTTTTAACGAGAGGTCCTTCTCATGAGAAAGATAACCCTCAGTGAGACAAAAATTTAACAAAATAAAATATAGATATGACTACATTATTTTTATACTCGTTGGAGAATTTCATAGACTTAGTCATTGATATATTGTAATTTTTATAACCAAACAGTAGCGGCTACAATATAAATATATCATTCACAACTTCAGTACTTTAAAAACTTCACTACAAAAATTAATGTGTTAAGTTTTCTATATTTTATTCATTATTTGGATGTGGACATCTGCAATTTCATCTTTTAGAAAATTATATGAATCATCAATTACTCGACTTGAAAGTTTTCATTGAACAAATGACTAAGATTTAAATTTATATTGTTCAAATGTACGTGTATGTTTACATTACTGCATTTATAATAGAAAAAGAGACGCAAGAGTACCTTTACAATTGATAGAATTCCTCTAATAAAATAATTGCTTTTTAATTGAGTATTTTAAAATCAAAAACTTTAGAAAATTAATATATTACAAATTTTTTTAATTATTTTGAATGTAAAGAAATTCACCTTTAACATTATTATTATTACATTCAGTTATTAAATTTAGATATCACAAGAAGTTAATTCAATTAGTGGAATTGGTTGTTGACAAAGAATTGATGGGAAGGAGTAGATTAAAATTTAAAATGTTGATTTATGATAGAATACTTGACGATTAAGTATGAAGTAACAGGACTATTATTTAATAGAAAATAGAATTAATAGAAAAAAAATTGAAGCATCTACTATCACGATCTGAATTATAAAAAAGTTGGTCCAAGTGTTTCTATTAATGGACAGTTTTCTAATAGTTATTCAAACGATAAACATTTTAATCGAAAAATAAGTTATTTTTTTATATAATTTTATACTATGCTTGAAATAAATATTCGCCTTTCTTAAACTTATTTCAATTATTCAATCACTTGTAAAATCATTTCCTTCAATCCTGTAAACATTGCTGGGATACGAGAGAATTAATCCAACAATACTCAAATATTTGAAAAATTGTTTATTTGTTTTATGTTATTAAAAATTTTGTATAGACAATGATCGAAGTTTTTTATAAAATTTTGAATATCTGTAATCAAAGTAATGAATATTGTCTTGTAATTTTTCTTTACATGTTTGTCAATTATTTTAAAATTCGAATGTCATCTTTGCGATCAATTGATAAAATGGTATCTTACAATAATTGTTTATAATATTATTAAAAGAAACATTCAATGAAGCTATGTATTCTTCCATTTACAATCGCAAAAAATTCAGCGCATTTTGATTATAATAATGAATAAGGTATTTTACAAATTCTACGTAGCTTAGTCTTTACTCGACATTGTCAGAAGGATATGAAGACGTAGAATTTCCAGAATTAGGTGTAGCAGCCAGTTCATCAGATGCATAGTACCCTTCAGAAGAAGCAGGGATTGCCTCTGAAGCGGAAGCAGAAGCCATGCTCGTGGTGGTAGTGTAAGAAGGATATGACCGATTTCCTGAAGTTCGAGAGTAAGATGTAGAAGCCTCTGTATCATGAGTATTATCTATTGAAGGTGGAGGTGTAGGATATGATACTGAGCTTGAAGATGTAGAGGTTTGTGTTATGGTACTAGTTTGAGAAGGATATGAATAATTTTGAGAAGTTGCAGGATAAGCAGGTGGAAGTATATCATAATTTATTGAAGGAGGTGTAGGATATGGTGCTGGACAAGTAGCAGAGGCTTCTGCGGTAGCAGTAGATTGAGAAGGATATGGATAATATTCAGGAGAACATGTACAAACTTCTCCATTCAAGCCACAATTGATTGAGGTTCTTGTTGCAGCAGTATTGTAAGAAGGATATGAATAATATCCATAAGTTTCAGGATATGAATAAGATCCTGGACCAGAAGGATAATTTGGTGGTGGCTGAGAAGTTAAAGCTCTTGTAGTAGGAGGAATATAAGGAGGATATGAACAGCATTCAGTATTGGAAGAACATGTACAACGTATGTCACAGGGACAATCTGTTGATGACGGTGGAGGAAATGACCTTAAATAAGTAGAGGCTCTTGAGGCAGTGGTGTAAGAAGGATATGAAAAATTTTCACAAGGCCCAGGGCATGTACAAGCTTCTGCATGAGGATTATAATTTGTTGGTGGACGTCCAGACAGTGCTCCTGAATACGAAGTAGAGACCATTGTTGGACCAGGTAATATTGAACTTTGGGCCTCATTATAATTTGATGGTTGCCTATAGAATGCTCTTGAATACGAAGCTGAAGACACTGATGGACCAGAAAATGTAGAACTTTGGGCTTCATTAAACATTGGTGGCTGCCTAGAAAATGCTTCTGTATGTGAAGCGGAAGACACTATTGGATCAGACAATGTTGAATTTTGGGCTCCATTATAACTTGGTGGTTGTCTAAAAAGTGTTCCTGAATACGAAGTAGAGATCATTGTTGGACCGGGCAATATTGAATTTGAAGCTTCGTTATAACTTGATGGTTGTCTAAAGCGCGCTCCTGAATACGAAGTAGAAGACGCTGTTGTACCAGACAATGTTGAACTTTGGACTTCATTATAACTTGATGGCTGTCTAGGGAATCGTGCTGAACTTGGAACAGCAAAAGCCCTTGCTGGACTCGGAGATGTTAAATTTTGGACTTCACTAGAGCTGGCAGAAGCACTTACAGGAGGATCCAACGTCGACTTAGTATTTCTTGTAGTATATGTTCTCTTTTTCATTTTTGGCTCACTCTCAATTTTTCTTTTTGCAACTTTAGAATCAGGAGATTTTCTCGTTTTACCGAATTTGAATTGAATCATTGGCGTTGCCAAAAAAGGGCTTAAAAGAATAAGTGAATTTTGTGGAGAATAAGATACAAAATTTTTAGAATGAGGTGCGTATATTCTTATATGCTTATTCTCTTCTAGAAATGTGTTAAAGAATTCGAGATACAGTTTTTTGATTGGCGAGAAAGTTCGCTTTACATTATAGAATTCAATTCGCTAGATGATTGCACTATCATCCATTTTGGCAATACCATAAAATCCAACAGGTGAAGAAGTTCGTTTATTCTTGTTATTTTTCTTCCTAAACAACAATTATCAATTGATTAATTAATTGCTTTAAAAAAAATATCAACTTTTATCTTAATTGATAAATAATTTTTTAAAAAATATGTAAATAAATTAAAAATATGTTATGCACCTGGGAACTTAAGTGACGTATTATTGCCTCGAACCGACAATGTCAGCCAAGATGTACGGCGCATGCGTATGAACCGAAGGCGAGTTCGCATCGCACGTCTTTTGCTGACGTCATCGGTCCAAGGCGACGATAACTTGCTTAAGCTCCTAAGTGTATACGATTTTTATGTAATAAAGGTTAACTTATTAACTAAAATAAGGGCATACTTATTATGACTGTTAAGCGGAGCTTCGAGAGCGCGATAAGAGACACAGTGAGAACAGCTCCTGATACTTTTTTGTTCATAATTTCATTAAAAATGTCCTATTAAGTATTGTCGATTTTTTAATCTTTAAAGAGTTATTGATTAAAATATGCGGGATCGAGAAAGAAAATTGTTCATAACAAAAAAACATAATGACACTATACACAATTTGTAATGTTCTACTTTTAATGTATTAAAATCAAATACTGAAATTTGTAGTGAATAATTATATGAAATTGATTGTAACCCAAAAGATTTGTAAATATATCCGGGTCGAAGATAAATTTATGAGAATCCACGCATTAGCATCATAATATTTATTACCTGATAACTGGTTAATGTATTTTTTTTAATTAAACATGGAAATGACATTACAATGTGATTAAGTTGATTCAGTAGTAATAGGGTTTGTGGAAAAGAATAGCCTTGGTCAATACATAAATGCATTAGAGTCATTTGCGTGGTAAGATGTGTCTTAAAAAATTGTCATACTGGTTAAAAAGTTTCAAGTTACATTGTGATGTGGTTGTTGGCGCTCATGCTATGCAAATGAGAGGCGTCAGGGTGGCTATTTGTTAAAGTAGTGGGATACACTTGGAGGCGACGAGCAATCGTCCATCCCGTGAAAAATATTCGACTTGAAGGCATTGGTCATGAAGTAGATATAGGGGTGGAGAAACTCTGACTGGTCGACCTTGTTAAAAATGCAGCTTTTGCGCGATCGAACGACAACATACATACATTTCCAGTTGTGCTTACTCATTCTGTCTTTTAAAATTATGTCGTTTATTTTTATATATCAAAGATATCTACTTCAAATTTAATAATCATTCATAACAACAAAAAAAAATACTTTCTATATTGAGAAAAAATTTTCGCTTTAGAAAAAAATATTTATTAATAAAAAGAATTTTAAAATATTTGCAATGAAACATTTTATATGTTTTCACTATGAGAACGTTAGTTTTGAAGCTGTCATTAGGTGGCGTAAACAATCATCACAAACCCTGAGGATTTCATTAGCAAGTGAATAGTTGTCATTACTTCAGCTCTGATGTCATTGAGATCTATACAAGTGATGTGCACTCTTTTTGACTATTTGTAACTAATGTTCGGCCAGTGAAATTGTATAAAATTTATATCGAAAATAAAACTATCCGTTTCAATCTATGTTCTTTACAAACCGAAATATTGAGAAATGTTGATATTGAGTTTTTGAGTCAATTAAACATGCACATACAAATTGGCAAATTTGTTTAAATAACATGAGCTTAAAAAATTTCTTTAAAAATACATCCATTTTTTTATTGGAATGATAAAATGTTATTTATTGTACACATTAATTATGTGTACAATATATACAATAATTTGTATTCTACATCGAATTGGTCTTGAATCTAGTAATTTTTTCAGTTCAAATATCATTATTGATAAACACATTCAGTACAAAAAAACTCTTATAAAATTATAATAATATTGAAATTGGCAGAACAATCCATATGTGTATGAAAATATTTTAAACATCACGACGAATTGGCTGATATTTTACTCCAAAATTGCACGATATGGCATCTCATTAAAGAGTGATGATTTATATCCTTTACAAACTAAAATATTGGGAAATACTGATGTTGAATTTTTGAGTAAATTAAACATAATTGATTGTAGTGCAAATAACAATTCTCCATCAAAGCTGTGGTGAACGACTGTGTCTTCAGATCCTGACCAAAAATTCATTCTATATCCCTTTAATCAAAGTTTAAGTTTAATTAAATATTACGTAATGATGTGTTCTTTAGACGATTTTGAAATAAAATAATTATAATGTCATACCACTGATTCACCAGATGTACAAAAGTCATAAGGAATTGATAAATTTTTCATAAATGCAAATGTCTCCGTACTAGAGTAAAACAGAATACTGACTGACACAAAAACACAAAACTTGGTCATTGTCACCATGATATTGATATTGAAATATGTCTAATTTGCAATATAATTTGTGTGTATAGAGCACATGTAGGTCACAAACTAAACGTTTTTTTTATTGAATTCAGACTATATGTGAGGTCAAAGTAGATAGAATCGTTTGATAGTCATGCATACACATATTCATTGTATAGTAGTCTATTCAATATTATGGACGTGTAAGCAATTACCCTGTATAAATTTGCAAAGAAGATTATTGATTAAACACCTGGAACATTTGTAAATTGTCAATACATAATTTTTGTCATACATTATACAAGTAATAATTGAATAATATGTTTGTTTTTAAAATCAATCACTTGTCTTCCATTATTTGTAGCATAAAAATTTTTATTGAAGAGGATTTGACTTTATTATCTGATTATTTTTATTTTTTTGATAAAATATGTTGCGTGACAAATTAAAATATTTCCATGATATCTATCAAAATTATTCTCAATTCATTTAGTGATGAAAGTAACAGGAATTGATAGATATGATATTTTTTTTATTGTAGATAAAAAAACCAGAATGTCGTAAAATTTTATTACTAATACTAGTAGTTTTTTTTTTTTTGTTATAAATGACTTGTATTTTTTTTCAGTAGAATCGTCGAAAAAGGTTTCCTCGTAAAGGACATAGCACTTAAAATCGAATGATATTTTTTGTTTGGATAGTTCTTGAAATTGGAGCAGAATAAACGGAGAAGCAGAAATGTTTTTTGAGACTACGAACGAAATAGTTGGTAAAAAATAATTGAACTAAATTTTCGAATAATTATTCATTTCGTCAATCCAATTAAATCCAATAGACTTGGAATTGAAATTCTTTTACACGTTGTTAATATTTTTATCGAAGTATTTGGATGTGTCATTATATGACTATATATATCCAGTTTCGGGTAGAAAAAAGTTTTCATGGATATTTCGGGGCTCATTTTGTATCCTTTTATTTTCGTGTCCTGCAGATAAGCGCGGTCCTAACTTCCAGTCCTTCCAACATTATTAGTACCTTTTGCGAGTACTTTGGATGGTGTGTCGATCGTAAACTGGACTCATTCGTGCCAAGAATTCCTATCAGACTCTATTTTAGTCGACACCCTCGTGATTATTAATGTTGATTTTTTTTCTCTAAAGGAGATTGCGGAATCCTACGTTTTTCTGCGGATCCGGGAATGCCATTGGAGGTCTAATCGCAGCTGTTAAAAATGCCTGAAAAAAGGAGAAGCAAACGAAGATTCTTTCATTATTTTTATTTTCAACAAAAGAGTGAAGCACAAGTTAAAACGCCTGCATTCAAATGGTTTTAGAAACACGTTTGCCATACAAATATTTTAAAAAGGTGATTATCATTATCAATTTTCATTTTATTTTGGCATTTCGACTTTTTGATTATAATCATGAAAGGTATTATTTTCGTGAAAAGTAGCATCTATATTTACATTTGATCTCTTTCAACTTGGTTTGATAAATTATATCTCTTTATTCTGAATTTTTAGTTCTCTTTATTGAAGAATATATTTTATAAACTTCTTGATTGAATACTATCTAATAAATAAAATCTTAATAATTTTTTTTTTATTTAGTAATAAACAAAAAATTATCATCAATAATTATTACTCATTATTTATTATTTTATTAAATATTTCAGTAAATCAGTATCACTAAAAGAAATATTTAATTTAAAAAATTAAACAACTGAGCTTCATCATTATTTTAAAATAAAATACAGTAATTTTTAAATTATTGGCTGCAATTCAAAATTATATGACGTACATTTTTTTATAATAATAAAAGAAACATTTTTATGCAATAATAAAATACTATATTGTATAATGAAGTGAATAAAGTTTTTATAAATGTCTAATTAACAAGTTAGTAAAATAGTCACGAAATTCATATTATTATAAAAAAAATTAACAAATAATTTACTCTAACGTTTTGTGTTTCACAGTCCTATAAAATAAACTTACAACACAATAATTATCTCATAAATACAAGAAATCTTTTAATTAAGAAATTTATTTTATTTTGTAAAACAGTTAATTAAACAGTATGAATTAGTAGGCAATATTATTTATTTATATGATTTAAAATTTAATTGAAAAATTCCATTTAATGAATTACATGAAATGCAACAATTTTTGATTCAAATATGCAAATTAAGACATAAAACATAATTTTATGTACAAGATTGTCTGATACAAAACTTAATTAAATTTGATAAAGAATTATTCACAGTTAAATTAAAATAGTTTATTTTAATTAATCTCTGATAATAAATTAATTTACAGGAAACAAATACACTATAATTTTTGAGTAACATTCTATAAAAATAAGACTGACAAATAAATAGCTTAAAAAATAATTTTTATTATTGATTCTTTATCATATTCGAATTGATCAATTATTTTCACATGTCAATATGTTTAATTGAAAAAAAAAGTCATGCTTCATTCAAAAATTGACTGGTGAATTTAAATGTCATCATTTATTCATATATCACTGTCACATTTCATTTATAAATTTTTATAAACCCACTTCAGAATTAACACTTGAAAAACCGTTTAGTTTGGAATCTCATCACGAAATGAATCTGAAAATATTTGAATACAAAAAATGAATTTAATTTCTACCTTATCAATATCATAAATAAATTATTCTGATTAACCAGATCGAGAGAGAGATAATTAACTGAATTTTATTCAAATCCAAGTTATCTTGGCTAATTGATTGAATAAAAATGATTGTAATTTTTTTAATTTATGCGAATAATTGTAACTTCGACCTTGGTGGTCTGCTACTGTCTTACACACGTGTATTTAATCTTCAACGTTGTAGAGAAAAATCCAGAAGCGCGATTCACGTTTTTATTCTCCTCGATTAATTATATACAAAAGCAGAGGCATTTGTATCGGTGTTGTTCGGTCGACTTAATGGTTACAGATAGCTCTTAGCTGACCTGACCATCTTTTTCTTTCTTTCTTTCCTCCGTTCATCGTCCACTTCTTTTGCAGTATTGGAATGTGTAACTGCATTTTATCCCCTGCGGCGCGTGCGACTGTGAAAACATACAAATCAATGACCTAACCGGATACTCATTTAACCCTTTTTCCATTTTTTATTCTTCATATGTTCGAGCATTTTGATTGATTTTATTCTCTATAGACATCACCCTATCACACTTTGTCTTGAAATCTGAGATAGATTAAAATCTATACGGTTCATAAAATTAATTTATTTCTCTCGTTTATTTATTATGTTGTCTATTTTTATAGAAAACTCGTAAAGTCTAGGAAATACTGAAAGGATGTAAGGAAAAGATGAAGAAAATTACGAACATGAACGAAACTTGAATACAAGAGTTGGATGTTTGATTATAACGGTTTCCCGTGATCCAACAATATCTACATCATTTGGAGCTTGTTGGGATAACTTTAGTGTATGATATTTATATTTTATTACCGCTACAGCAAATCACTTATATTTTATCAAAAAAATTCGGATTCTAGACATTA
Source organism: Chelonus formosanus (assembly GCA_028641665.1). Taxonomy (NCBI): domain Eukaryota; kingdom Metazoa; phylum Arthropoda; class Insecta; order Hymenoptera; family Braconidae; genus Chelonus; species Chelonus formosanus. The sequence continues at coordinate 23,961,837 of CM054006.1, read as the reverse complement.
TTATCAATTTATATACACATATTATTTAATCACAAAATTGTAACATGATCGATTATTAAAAAAAAAATATTTTTTTATAAAGACCTAGTGTGGGTGATAGTGAAATGTCTATAAAATAAGCTGTATAGTTAAATAACAAAAATTCATCAACTTTTAAAAATCATGAAGTAATCAAAAAACCAATTAATCTATAGGCAATAAGATTGTTATTATTTCTTAGTAAATTACTTTTTGTTACCTGTAAATGGATTGGTGACAGATGAATAGGCCAATTTATCTGACTAATTGAATTGGTTACTCAAAAAAATGTCTCAATTTTGTAGCTGACTGGTTATGTGCAGATATCCAACGAAGTTCTTCTAAAAAATATTTCGATATTTAATATTGAATCAATGATCGTTTAATTACGAGAGAAAAAATGTTAAATTTACCGATACAAAATTATTTTTACAAATCCACATAATCATTCGTCATCTTCAGAATGATTAAAATTCATACGCGAGGACAGCAAGAATATAACTATGAAAAGTAAACTGCGATAAAGCTAATTGCTTAAGAAAGCAATCCTCAATTACACCCACGATTGTGATTTTTCTTTTCCTCCGATCATAAATCTATTTCAGAATTGTGTAAAATATTGATTAATGTAGATTTGAATATTTTTGCACAGTCAATTATTTTGTCGTTCTTTCTGAACATTAAGAAATAAATTTTTATGCTCATATTATTATGTATAAATTCATCACTTAAATATTAATTTGTTGTCTTTGAAAATAATTCATGGCTCAGGCATACATTTAATGTTACGAGGGCGTATGACTCCTACACTCTGTGTTTGTCAGAAGAATTCTAGTTTTTCAGGATCCAATTTGTGGCTTGTTGCTATTATGTTTAGATTTGTCACGAAAAATACGTTCTGAAAAAAAAAGAAAAAATATTGAATAAAAATTTTAAAAATTATGATGAATTTCAAGACATAATAATGTGAATCATGTCACCATTCTTTTCATAATCAGCATAACATTTAAATAATTACCTCGTTCGCAGTTTCATACTGTCGTCGAATATACTTATTTATTTGTGACGGTAAATAATAAATTGGTAATTCAACACATTTTTAGCCATGAAGTGAATAACTTTTTATTTAACTGTATGAAGTATTAGTGCTATAAATTATTCCAACTTAAATTTCATTCCTCCAACATATTTTGTCAATTGAAATTGAATAAAATTGCATTACCTATATTTCAAATAAAAATACAAGTGTAGATTTTGTTAAGTCAACAGCAGAATGGAAAATCTCTCGACAGTTAAGCTGTAAATCAAGTACCTATAGCTGTCGAGTTGGCCAAACAGCCTTCTTGCTCTCGACATAACTTATTTCACGGTCGAGCCAGTCGTGAATGACAAACTCACTACAACAAAGTACATGAAAGAGTATATAGGGCATTCTAACGGCAAATACTTCTTGATCTTTCATCACAATGTCTATTCGTTCGTTTACAATCATATTTTTCTTAGCTATAACTGGTAAACTATTTATATTTTCATACTAAAATTTATTTATTTACTTAACTTAATCATTTTTATATTTCCACATTAGCTTTCATTACGGTTATTGATGCTGAACGGTATAGTGGTCGAAGAGCTGCTGAATGTAAGTAGATAAATATTCAGAATATCAAGACTTTGAAATGGTTTTTTAACTTCCCATTAGGAAGTTATTGTAATAGATCGATTTTTGAAATTCGTCATTTTCTTATAAGGTTTTAAAATAAATTTATAATCAATATTAAAAATAATCTTTAGATGAAAATTCAATTTGTGAACCAAATAAGAAGCATTTAGACTTGGACGGGTGTGGAGAATGCATCTGTAAATCCCATGGCTATGGAAGTTTATGTGAACATGTAACATGTTCTAGAATTTATAAAAGACCAATACGTAAGAAAATTTTATTAAATATATTGTATAATTTGCTATCTTGTGATAATTTTAATTTAATTAATTAACCGGCATTTAATGAGCAGATGAACGAGAATGTACTCCATTTGAGGATTTCAATACCTATTGTCATTATTGCAAATGTTCAGCAAGTGGAATCCCCATGGACTGTAGGGAAAAAAGACTTGGATGCATGGATGAGTTTATGGAACGTGAGGAAGCTAAGAGATTTGAAAGAATATCAGCTAGAAGGATGCGAAAGAAAACTAGACAAAGTAAAAGCAATAGCAGACGATTTTACATTTAGGTTATTAATTTTAGTATGAATCAACAAGATCGTCATTGACATGTAGAATAATGTAATACAAAAATTAAATAAAATCAATGTTCTTGAATAGACAAATTTTTATAAGCATCAATTAATTGGTTTGATAGAATAAAATAAGACTTTATTGAATTCAACCAACACATTTTGTAAGAAATATGAAATAATGCATTTAAGTTGAAAATAATCATAACACCAAACTGATTACCAATTAATTTCCTTTTCTTAGAAATCAATAGATTGGTTGGATTTGAGTCATGATTTTTACGCAATAAGTATTGCAAGCAATGTAATAAAGTAGCTGAAAATCACTCAACTATCTCCTATCTGGTATTATCAAGTAAGTATTGAGTGATTTTCAATAATTGGCGGCTTAGGAAAGAATACGTTAAGCCTTGCAAAAATATTTAATTCATTCTCTGCTATTGATATTGTCTGATTAATGATAAAAAGTTTCAATTGATTGTTATTTATCACAAATCTCTCCAACTATGTGTTACAGGTTATGATTTACACTAGAAATAACACTTATTTGGTACTCAAAAAACACTTTCAATGATAGTTAAAAACGATGATTGCTGCAAAATTAAATGAATTAGATTTCGTAAACAAGTCCTAAAAAAATAACTGTTGGTGACCAATTTAGATTAGTTGACATATTTCAGTCTTTTTGTTGGTGATAGAAGAATACTATTGAAATCAAATTATCGTTATATAAATTACGTGTTAATTCATTGATTCATTCTTGTTTTTTTTTTTGAGAAGAGTCAAAGAAAAAAAAAATAGGTATTTTATACATTTCATCTCGTTATTATGTATGTTTCATGATAAGTAAGATACTGACCTCTACAACAGAAACCGAAACGACTATATTTCTTCATGAATATTTTCATGTTGTTAAATCGATGTTGGGTTGGATGACATAAAGAGCACAATTAATAAGCATGTATTATGTAAAATAATCGAATTTATGGAATTCCCAATTTACCATAAATCGAAATCTTTATATAAGTACTATTAAACTTACGGTAATATTAACTTTCATTATTAATAAATTCGTAATAAGTTCATTTTTTGAATTCATTATTGAACTAAATTTTATCTTAATGAAAATCTGATTGTCAAGTATCGTTGAAGGATCACGTACAACATTTATATCTGATAACTTTTGCACGTATCTAATTTCAAATATTTACCCATAAATTATTTATTTATGAATTTTTTTCAAATCTATATATATATATATATATATAACATTATAAGAAATATTGGATAATTTATTATTTACCTTTCTTCATTTTCCAGGAGAACACATTGCATTTATTGATGAAGTGAACTATTTACGTTCAAATAATAAATTCTGAAACAGTAAAATATTATACCTTTTTGTAGATAAATAGCTTATGGTCATTAATTATAATGAACTCTAGGCAAATTGAGTGAACGTACCAGTTGGAGAGTGGTCACATTGATTAATATTTGATGGTAACTATTTTTTTAACAATTGTTTGGATGAATATGCCATGTTAGATATCCAATTTTTATAAAAGAACATTTTTAACCTCAACAATGATGATGATTCCTCTTTTTCGAGAACAGTGTGAGCGAATATTCCTAGATGACCATTGACCTTGTGTGGTTATATTGCGTTTACCATGTCCGGAATTCTTGGCAATACGGTCAAATACATGGACCTCGACAACATGGGAAAACAAGCATCTGAGAAATGCAGATAAAGGTAAAATTTACCATTGCTGGTGTTCCCTACGGAGCATATAATGTTGGCAGGGTCACCCGCATACATTGTGCTCTGACTGGATGGTACATTTGAGTAAAAATCATTGACGCATCGTGTGATCCACGTCCTCGGCGAGTGCTTTGCTTGTAATTACATGCCAGGGCATCGTTAAAACATTTTTATACTTCGGAATACGGATGTTGTAAAAGTTTTAACGTCTGTTTGAAGAACAATTAAATAATTATGGTTGACAAATTTTTTTTGCTTCCAATCACACTTGGTTATTATAATTTCATGATCAGGTTATCTTGATTTGCTTTATTATCTGTGCATGATCATGTCTAAGAAAGTCTTTCCATTGGTCTGTGATGTTTCATAACTATGATTTCAAAAATTGCTTCAAATTTCCAAAGCTTCATCATCCATAACGCGATCAATTCCCATGACGTGAATAACACCTTTCATGATTCGATTGATATCTTGCATCATGTGCATGCTGCGTGTTCATCATCAAGGTAATTGTTTAATTATAATTATTTAAGTGAGATAACTTCATTTACACTGAAAATATTTTTTTTTTTATTATTTTAATCAACTTCTTATCTCATCACAAACTGCTTCCCATTATCATTTTTAGGTTATTTTCCACTAAAAATGTCCCCTTCTTCATAATAAACATTTTGTAGGTTAAAATGAATGCTTTTTTTTCTCCATACATCCAAGAATAATTTGATTAATTTCATTGATTATTTTAATTTCTAATCATCTCTTTGACATTTATCCGACCTGACTTTTACACAAAATAAATTTATTTTTCTTTCAACATTAAATTCGTCTGTCATGGACTAAAAATTAAGAATTTAATTTCGCAATCAAAATTAAAAGAAGAAAACATTGTTTCACTTTAAAACTGAATCTCAGCTAGATAATGACCTTGGAAGTTAATAAATAAATAAAAATTTCCCAAATGAATCACACTACCGGAGTTATCTGAATGAGTCCATAAATGATATAGACACAAAGTAGTTCATGTCATGATAATAATGATTTTATCCCTGATGATTCAAAGTAGTCTCCTTCTCTACAACGGTGTAGTATATCGTGAGATAGTATTAGAGAGAGGGTAGATGAAGCTGCGAGCGGTAAGCGCCTCTGGATCAGCTGTGAGCGGCGTGGCGGCGCCGTCGGCCGTGGTGACTGTGACCCGCTGTCAGTTGCCCGAGCCCTGTGCCACGGTTAGGACCGTCACATCAGTCTAAGGACTGAGGCATCACAAGGATTCGAAAGGCAGCCAAGAAAATAATTATCAAAGATTGATAACGTCTAGTCTCATTGTAATTGGACCAAATTCCATCTGAAAATATACATTTCCATAAAACGTTAATTGAATAAAGCAATTAAAAAAAAAAGAAAAAGGAAAACGCATATAATAGATTTGAAGTTATAAGTTGTGATAATTGTGAAAAGTGAAAGAAAAAAAGGGAGGCCATCGCTCATGTCACGCCGCGCCTAAGGATGTCCTGGTAGCGTAGGAGAAGGCATCACTCCCCGGAGCGTCGCGAGAAAGAGATGGCGTGGAGATTATCGTACGAGCGCACCGCAACGAGCACGATACTTGTCCTGCTGGTGAGTTATCCTTTACCTTTCGTAAGGTTATCTTTTCTGCTCACCTCCAGTGTGACGTAGTTGCCATCAAGTTGCGCAATATAATCGATGATTTAATCGACACCCGGGTTGCCCGGAGAAATTTTTAAATGCTCCTCTTTCCGAATTTCTTATTGCTGTTATAAATAGCGGTTAAAACCTTTCAGGAATTTACAAGCCGCTATGTGTTGGCCTTTTTATTAACAAACCTCTTTATAACGGATTACGAAAAATTGTCTCACAATACTTATACTTATTTTTTTATTTTTTTTTTTCTCAACCTTTATTCTATTTTTGTCAGCAAAGATACTCTTTTTTGGTATCACTTTGGATCATAAATATGGACATGATAACCATGGTATGGTAATTTATGTAATATAACGATAGACTAAGATGATTGTTATAAAATTAAAAATAAAACACAAAGAAATTCGCGAAATGTACTTGCTGAATGAATCAGTGACAATTCACTAATTATCAGTACTAATATAATTATTTAATGAATCAGTTGGATTAGCATTGAAACTGGTGAATAGTCACTGTTTCAGTCTATTGAAGGATTAAAAATGACAAAATTTCATATGATTGCATTAATTCTCCGGATTTTCAGCATTTTTATTCATATAAATATAAGACGACTTATGAAATTATGACAATCATCTAATCCTATTATGTATTATCAATTAGCTTTTATTTAAAGAGACTAATAAAAATTTCGAATCAATAACTATTTTGTTTATTGGTTTATTTATAGGAACATTTCAATCAATTTAGTCGAGCAATGAAAAATAGGTATTTGCTATGTAGAACACTTACTAGTATAATATTAAATAATTTACATTCTTTACAATCCAGAGGTATTGTTTTGTAAGAGTTAAGCCGGGCAATGTTTCTGTTTCGCTTGGTATCTGTTGATGCCGAACGCCCATAGCGCTTTCTCGTAAAATCTGGGCACACGTGTTGGATTAATGTAAGGGAGTGTATGTACACAATCATTCGTATGTGAATATATATGAGAGTGCATTAGAGATACAGGCCTGTCACTCGGTCATTTCTTATGATTACTCGTGAGTTTGATCGAGATCAGTAAAAGAGACCTACACGAATAGAGAGAACGCACCTACGCGAACGCGTGTGTCACTGGAGTCAAGGATATTCACGTTATCTATACAGTAACTTGCAATACTTACAATGTTCTTGATAGCCACCAGGGTAGAAATTATAAACATCTTAATGATTTTCTTATTTAAGTAGAAATAAAGAACAAATTGTTATTACTCTGAAACTTTGATCTTTCATTTTTGATAATTAAATACTCGTAAAATTTACCTACAGCTTATTTTAAAATTTTTTAAAGCTCATCCTTTCATCTTATAACAGTTGAATGCCTTTTATCGATATCCAGTCAATTTGTTCTCCAGCAAAAAATTCTTACTTCATCATTATCAAAGTTTAACTACTTGTCATTTCCTCTATACAATTAATAGTCAAATGAATTTTTCTTATATAGTTTTTTTTTTAAAAATAAATGTTAAAAGTAATTCATAAAAAAGGACTAGTTTAATTAATTTTAATAAAAAGGAAAGAAAAACAAGGAACAATAAAAAATATCACTATCACATAATACACAACCTTGGGTGAAGTAACCTTCGATACTATCAGTTGAGAAAGTGATCGATTGATTCAAATTTTATTGACGCAAAGAATAGTTGAATAAAATTATTTTGAGGTCATATTTATTAATGAAAAATATTGTAACATGCAACAAAATTTTATTTTAATTATAAAAAAACATGTACTTATATATTTACCTATTAGTTTATGTTATAACTGGATGGAATATATATCATAAAATCTAAGTAGATATGTTTCTATTCATATCAATATATACACAATATACGCATTAATTATTTATGGACTATACTTTAGAATAAATTAGGCGACAGGAATAATATGGAGCTATTTATTGTATCATTATCGATTGGTGACAGACTACAAAGTGCAACTTTTACTCCATTGCAATAATTATAATTGTTCGATTTTTTTTATTTTTTATTTTATTGCATTTACATTTCATGTATCTATTACTTTCTTGATGGATGTAAATTACTCCAGTTGATTGATTGATTTAGATCAGGATGCAGTTTGTTATTATATGCTCCAGAAAGTTGTAGAAATAATAATTTCATTTTGACAAGAGAGTATATTTTATCAAGAACCATGATTTTATCATTACATATTACATAATACAACTGAAAATAATATTACAGAATGTGTTTTCAAGTGAACAATTACCTGAACTCATTTATTTTAAATATTTGTCATTTTTTATTTATCTAATTAAGATTAATGATTGTTTTTTTTGTGAGAAATTTATAAATATTCTAATAAAAAAGATTTTTTTTTTTAGGTTTGTTCATTAAATATGCTATAACTGACCTTGGTATAAAATATTTTCTTGTCAACACATTCATAGTAGTAAAAATAATTAAAATATCCATGAAGCAATCAATTATTTTGCCCCAAGTCATAGGAGTTTAATTTAAAAATGAAATCGACACCAGTAAACATTGGATTAAGGTATACAAATTTCCCCTAAGGAGACACAAATGATTTTGATCTCTTCACATAAATTTTTATGCACTGAAAATAATCAAAATAATTAATTTAATACGCTGTGTTAAATAATTCAACTGCAAAATGTTAAATCAACTACTTAAAAATCCTAAAAAAAAATTTAATATTTTTATTTAATTCGAAAACATCAAACAGAAATTAAAAATTCAATAAAATAGGCATTAAGATAAATAAAATATGAATTAAAACTTTTTATCTATTCTCAAGATATCTATTGGATAATTATAATTAAGTTTATTTCGCAGTTATCATAATATAATTAATTTATATGTTTTTTTCCTCAACACAAATGTCAAAAACTGAAGAAAAAATTAAATTGAATATTATAATAACCATGAATTAAAAACTAATTAATAATTTATAGATTACAATACAATAAAAATGCATCTCTGATTCTGTTAACGAATAAAGATAAATAAATTTTGCAAATTCTTTTATTTCATCAGACGGCATAATAATCATAATACTCACGATAAACTAATATCTAGTTGATAGGTTTGTTCAATAAAACCATCCTCCAGTTCAGATTATTTTTTTTATAAACAAAACTATAACGATCACACAGAATGATATTTTAGATTTTGAATAGTTAATAAATAAGCATCTTAAGTTTTCATACCTTTTGCTTATTATAACGAAAAAGCTTTCAGAGAAAAACTTGAATAATTTTGTTTATTTATCTTTGTAGCGATTAGTCGTTTAGTGGAACACGTTTATTGGCCTTGTCCTAGGTCTAGAATCAATTACCATTTTCATAAGGAATTTATTCAAAAAACTCTTGAAATCTTTTTAACTAGAGGTGTGGTTTAGATCTTTGCAATTAGAGATAAGTATCTTATATCTAGACGACGATGTTATACATACCTACATAAATTATAGATACGTATCCACGTATAGTCAGACACATATGTTCTTCACTTACAGTCTAACTCGTCGCTAGCTATAGGAATATTCGAGTTCCTCCAAGTTGAATGCCACATAACCACGAGTATAAAGCGTGGGTATAGCACATTTCGTCTCTTTCTATAAGTTTATACACATCTTTGGTTGTCTTACACCTTGCGATTTTCCGGACAACGATCTCTCTACCTTGTGCTATTCATTATTCAATGTCGTTTACTTTTCTTACAACAAAATACTTCCTTTTGAATTTTTAAATGCATATCTTTATATATTTTACTTGAATTATCATTTAACCATTTCTATTAGATTACTTCGAATTAGTTATCGTTGACTCTTTATCTTACATGCGTGGGGCATTCGAATTTTAATATTCATTGGAAGCTAGAGTAGTTAACATTAGCTAATGTTTATGTTCAAGATTCTTAACTTTTATTTTTCTTTGTTCTGCAAACCTTGATTGCATTACTTCAATAAAGATAACAACATTTATTCAGCTTATGTACAGATATGGGTATGTTTTTACTACCGGAAATACTCTGTACCGTTAATTGTTTGATGAAGGGATATTGCTGAAATTGATACACATTGCAGTTGAATATATTTAGAGGATGTTAGCAATTTATGTTGGACTTTTAAATCGACGAAAATACTTCCGTTGAGAGAATGCTGGGGCTCGTGTAACGGGATTAGGGAGATAAAATAACACTGGAGTCTCGTGAATTCAAGTACGAGACAAAAAAACACCTATAAAGATGTCTGGGTAGATTATTAAGATGGCTTATTCTATGATAACTTCATCAGTAGGAGTCATTCAAGATTTTATTTTATTAATGATATACTTGATGGCTTGTTGGTGTGGAATTTCAATGAATGTTTCACTAGGTATTGATGAATTGATTGAATGATTGACAACTACAAATACTACATTCAAGATAATCGATGCATTTATCATCCAATTTTTAATTTATGATTCAACTAAAATATCTTAATGATAAATATCTAGAAAAATTGATGCTTCAAATTTGAATCATCATCTTTTTTCATGATTAAATGCAAGTGAATCTGATGATCAAATTCCATCAATTAAGTCCAACCACAAATTGCTGAATTTTTTTAGTTTAGTTTGATGTTAATTGTAAACTAAATCGAATCCTCGTAAGGTGAATTGAGAGCATGTATATGCATGGATTAATTATATTTTTGTAGCACGGAATTGCATAAAAATAATATTGTACATGCATATGATTATACAAAGCATCCTTAGCTCTAGAACTTTATAGCTGATTGACCATAAACCTGTACTTTAGTTGATGCAGCTGATGGATACTCATGAAAAGAGCGTATCTAAACTATCCATGTAACTACTGTAAGATAATTTAAAATTATTGATAATTAAATGATCAGTTTAAATGGAAATTATATAACACGAAATGGAAACCCAATGACTTAATTTTGATCGTTCAATCTTACAGCCTGTAATTTGCTTCTAAAAATTGAGGGGAATATATTTCAATAGATATCATAAAGAAGTTGTAATTCGGTTTGTAAAATCTGTGCTTTGGCACAGAAAGTATTATTGATGATAGTAGATTCAGCTCAATAAAAAACAAATTCTAAATATCTATTCTGCCAACTGGCTTCTTGATTTATCAACTTACGTGCCGACTTGAATGTTGATGTTTGGTGCTCCATATTTATATTTTATATAAAATATAAGTTGATCTTTACAAAAGCTAATACATTTGATAATTTTAAATGAGGATATAGGATTCGTTAATAAATTGTTTCATATGACAAGCATCATCTTGAAATTTTCAATTCCCTTTCCTCAATCATCAATTCATGACTAGCTATCATGTTCCCTTTAAACCCTGGGTCTATAAAGATGGGAGCAGAGGTAATCAAGTATATGGCCAATTTGATATCCGGCATTTCAACAAGATGTTTCCTCTGGTAAATAAAAATGAATTATAATTTTCACTCCCATTGCCAAATAAGAGAGTGATCAAGAGAATTTCAAGTCAGGATCGTGATTTTTATTCTTTTCTCGAGAGATCACGACATGGATTAACGTGCTCGTAGTCACGGGATTTTAACTCGTCGAAGGTCTCTGCTGAACCCCCTTTTTTCTCTGGATTATATTTTTCCGGCTCGACAACATTGAGACGCTTTGTTCATTTTAGCCAATACTACCATATCATTCAGGGAAAAAACTAACATTTTACTGTATGTACGTCAGCGATGATCAGTAATTGGATCCTGTCTGCAGTTTTATTTGATGTTATGAGGTGCTCGTATTTGTTTCTTTGGTGCCATTAAATTCCCGTCAGCTTTATGCTTGTCGAGATTTCCCGTCAGTATTATAAGCAATCCTGATTGCAGTATACTTCCGACATATTCTAGATTCTATTCGATATCCGGAGGGTATAAAGCATTTCATTTCCTCTTGACGAGAATCAACATTCAAGGTCTACTAGTTTTTCTTCGGCAAATGTTGTGTGTGGTGACCTTCAGACTTCCATTGTAATAGTTTTTGTGAAGGGGTGAAAATAAAGAAAAAGGATATTTCAGCAAGGTTGTAACACAATCGAACATGTGGATTTTCAATATGATCAGAAGTAGTAGAGCAACGTGTAGAATGTTTCAATTGAAACCATCAAATCTGTTTTATCTCTTTCAAACCTTCAACTTGTTATGACCTACTTTCAATCTTAGATATCTTCACTTCACAATAATACTTTTATTTAATTGGTTTTTATTACTGTCGTTAGTAAATAAAAATTAAATTAAGAAAAAATCTTACCTGTTTTTGATGTTCGTCACATTTGATCTGCTACATGTATCCCACTATGAAGCTCATGATAGTCATGAAGGAATGAAAAATATCTAACGCCAATAAATCTGCATCTGCATGTTAATATCCAAGTAAAATAAACATAAAGAAGTTTTAAAGATATTAGACCACCTTGTGAATTTTTAAATTGTGTATTTTTTTATTCATTTATTGCTTCTTAAGTCATAAAGAATTATTCCACCCCCGCAATTTATACTATAGCTATCAGCCTACATGTATTTATAATATGCTACAGCCACTTGTTGTATGTGTCACGTGTCTGTCGATTTATGAAGTGCGTGTCCGGTTGTATAGTACGTATGTTATTAAGAATGATCGGATAATCGCACGATTAAATCCTTGTCATCTATCCTTACTACTAGTCTATATGTTGTTCCTTTGTCCACTATTATTCACCATTAATATCACTGTGACATATGTTATTTACCTTTAGGAAGGATTATTTTTGTTTATTTAATTAATCATCTTTTCACATAAAAGAAACATTTTCAATGTTTTTTTTATCAAAATGCGTAATAATCCAATCGATAAAGATGAGTTTTATTATTTAAATTCTCATAAGCTTTCACATTTATCCCGGACACGGATTATCTTGACGGCAGACCAGTTGTCATTTTCACATAATTATAATTTGCAATGGAGGCATATATAATGTTGAGTTTATTGAACGTTTTCTTCTAGCAAATGATGTGTTATAATGATAATAATGTCATTTTAATATAGTTTTGTTTATAAAAAATAATCAAGTTTGATAATATTATATACTTCCTCATTGTCTCGGTATGTTGTGATGATCAGAAGTTGATAGAAATTTTTATGAGAATATTAGCATAAATATTTGGATTATTCTAATTTGCATAAACTTAATTTTTAATTAGATTGATTTTATTTGGTTAAAAGCAGTTGTTGTTGTACAAGAAAAAGCTATTTCTGCTGATTTTTTAAAAGGAATTCGGTTTGGGTGGACCTGAATAGCTGAAAAATACCACCTTTTATATACACACATAAAGATTGAGTTTGGATTCATTGACTTTAGCAGTCAATGACCTGATGTTTTGATACTAATTTTTTTCACAAAACTATAAAATAGCTAACAAATAGCACTCGAATATTTTTTGACACTTGTTTACAAATAACACATTAATAAATTTCAAAATCCATTTTACTATAAATGTCAATAAAGAATATCAAAGCAAAAAAAAGGTCCTAAATTGAATAATAATTTTTTCCTTTAGAATTAATCAGTTGGAATAATACTTCAATATTGGTGTTAATATTTAGGGAGATAAGAAGAATAATTATATTTAACTTGTGAGTTTATCTTACCGCACCTATATGGCTTGCGTCATATATTTGGGCCGTTGACGTGGTGGGTGGAAGACCTCGACAAGGACGAAGACGAGAAACAGCAGAGAGAAGTGGAACCAGAGATATCAGGACAACGACTTGGCTATATTCTCTCTCATCCCTTAAAAACTTCTTCCATCAAGACTTTGGAATTTCGCTACTACTACCTTTCTTCGGTTAATTCACTCCTCTTTTTTCGACTCTCTTCCTTACTAACATCGACAAAGTTTCTACTTTTATGCTTTTATAACCTTTCTTTTTACGAGCCGGACTAGATGACCCTGCCGGGTAGAAGAAACACCACAGGAATTTGGTCACTCTCGTTTTTTCATTTTTATACTAATTTTACTCAATTTTGTCGCAATAATTCATCCAATAACATTTACAAGGAGAAAGAATTTTCGCGATACCAAAAATGTTTATTTAATTGATAAAAAGAATGTGAAGAATTCGAAATAAAATATTATATTGGATTTAACGAAATAACTAGCATATGAGTTCAACGAGCTACGATTATACTTGGTAATATTTATTAAAATTTGTTAATAATTAATGAATATTGTTAGACAGAGACCAACTTAATATATTTATATTACTTAGTGTATCTCTTGACATTTTCTCAGTGTATCTTTTTTATCATGCTGACAATTCAAATAAAAATTTTTAAAAAGCCGATATTAAAATTTTTTCGTTTTGAGATTTTAAATAAAAGATTTATGATAAAAATTATTTATAAAAAAGATATAATTGTATATTTAAAACGTTAAATATTTCTCTAAATGAAAATCCTAATTTATTTAACAACTGTAAATTTATTAATTAAAATATCTATTTCCTATTCCTATAGGAATAACTATTAGATAATCAGCTGGGAATTACATAAATAATGACAGAACTAATTCTAATTGGCTATGCTCTATTTTTCTCTTTTTTGTCTCGAGATTACAAGCTTTAAAAAAAAATTTTTTAAAAAATATCTTGACTAATAACAAAAAGCAGAACATCATAACAAATGATAAAATTTCATAAAAGTTTCTTAACTTGGCCATTTTCTCAAGACATCAAAGACAATTTTGTCCTAGTTACCAATCAATTTGATTGGTTTATTTACAATAATTTTATTTAATGACTGATAAAATAATAAACTTAATTACACATCAAAGATTGTAATAATAAAACTATGAAATATTTATGTAAGTGAATTTCACAACAAAGATAATAATGTAGGACGAGGTATAGTTGATGGAACAATGAATCTGAAAGAACAAAAAGGAAATTATGATGAGAAGAGTAATTTTATTAGTAATTCCATGAAAATGAAATGTAAATCGAAATAATAGTAACCGCAGCATATTCTATTAATACGTGTTGAAAACCGCAGAAGGTGAAAAATGTGAATAAAAAAAAAAAACGGAAGAAGGCGATTGTAAGACGAAAGTGTCGAAGCATATAGAGAAGGGTTCTCTTGAAGCCGAGTGGCATTGAACGACCTTCGGAAATCGGGTCTCCCTTCTACAAGTTTTATATCCGAGTTTACGCCTCTCGCTACCGAGTTATCGCCCAAGTAATTCGATCTTCTTTCAATTTCTGAATGCGAATATCCATAAACTCTTTAAGACTCGGTGACATGTTCAACCATTAAATGCAAATTAATTCTCACATAATTTATTCTTTTCCATTAATTTATTTTTTACCTTTCAGCATAAAAATAACAAGCCATAGCCTACTTAGCAGTGATTTTTCTCCTTTAATTCCCTGTTGAACGTCTACCAAAGTCGTCCACCTTGATAGATTATCAATAGTTGGAAACTCTACAGCTGATCTTTATCATCAAATGTTAGGGAGTTAGGTTTATTATGTTGCAAACATGCGTCCCAGAGATTAATTCGTATACTATTGGGTTTTCTTGTCTAAATGTGGAATGTTAACGGTCCTCTGAATTCGTTTTTTGATGCCGGGGGTCTCCAAGACAAATAAGATATTCTCGTATGTTACACCTTCTTGTCGAAGAACAAGATAAAGTGTTAGTCGTATGTCAGGTGAAAATAGTTTTTGCTTTTTAATCTCCATAAAATAGTCTCTACTTATAAGTATAAATAATTTCTCTTTATGTTGGAAATGAATTCCAACAGGAATAGAGGCTTTAAAAATTGCTAAATCATTCTTCAGTTATGTATTTGGAGCTGTGGCTTACGCACATGAAGTAACATGTGTTCAAAAATGCTTTATTCTTGCTCAATGCATTGAATAGAAAGTTTTAAAACCTATGCAGATCCATAAATAATCATAATAATACATAACAAAAAATATTTAGATTTACTTTTCTAGTCATTTGGTGAGTTTTATTCTATATCAAGCCATTCTGACAGCTGGTTGACACAAGAATCAATTAGTAACTTCTTCTTTTGTAGATTAAGTCAGTTATTGTCATTGATTTTTTATAATAGAAAGAAGGAAAAAATCGGCACTTTTATTTGTTTATTTTTGTCAAGCAAATAAATAAAAAGCTGACAGTTTTGTTGGAGATCTTAAGTAGAGTCAACAAAACCTAATAAAAAAAATTAGCCTTGATGTGTTGTGTTAAATCTGAATCTATATTTTTTAAATATTTATGATTCAATATGCTTAATGTATCTAAGCAATAAAGTATCTAAATTCATTGCTTAACTGCTAAAAGTCACACCAGGAGTGAGAATAAGCGCATGAAACATCGCAAAAGAATTTAGCTGAGTCCAAAAATCACTTTCAATGTTAATGTTCATTTTTTGGAATTTATTTGAGATATATCGCATTTGATCAACAAAAAAATAATCATCACGAAGAAAAACCGGGTCGTGAGTGCACGATAAATTTATAAAATTACCAGTCGTGACAATTAGCTTATCAGTGGAATCATGAATGCGCCAGGAGGTCTGTGTTTCCTACATCTCACTGATAATTTAGGATAAAGTGGAGTAGGCTGTAGAAATGGATATTTCTTCCTCATCGTATTTAGCATATCTAAATGAATTACCCTGAATTTATTAGATTATCCTTTCTTATTTCAATAAAATTAACTAATGGAATAAAATGAAAAAAAAAAAAAATTGTTTACTTTGATTTTTAAAATATGAATTTAAATTACTATGCTGATAGAAGAGATTTTTAATAGTTACAAAATGGTTTTTTAACCAACGAAATATTTTCTTTCAACTCTAAACAAGTACTTTTGAAAAAATATTTGTTTAATAATGAAAAAGCCTTGTTTTTAGAATCAACCCCATTATAATAATTGACCTATCAGTACGTTAATAAATAAAAAAATATTTTTTAGTTATTAATTAAATGTTCAACTATTAAAAAAAGGTACTGGCTACCTTGAAAATACTCCAACTTAGAAAAAGAGTTAGAAATATCATATTCTAGAGTAAAATATTATATTTAAAATATTCGTTATCAATGTCAACGAAATTATCATAAAATGTTTATCATGTATATTTTTATAAATTTATTTCCACGAATTGATTTCAATAGTTTAATATAATATTTTTTCAATTTATTATGTTAAGTGAATGTAAACCTTCACAGTTCCTAATGACAAACCACGTTCATTTCAAGAATAATTTGTCGTTATTTAGCCAGTGTAAAAATGATAAATGATTATATCAGTTTTGTTGATTAGAGAGCTTTCACGTCGTTGCCTATATCAGTATCTGACCGCTCTATATATGTAAAGAAGTTTAAGGAACTGGTATAAAACCTGACGTAATTCACTATTTAGCTGTAATGTTCTGAATCATGCTCTGTATATTTAGAAGGTGTTCATGTTGGAATAACTAATAATTCCATGAATTACGTAGTTTGAAATTTTTTTAAACATATTTAATAACCAGGTCACTTGCAAAACAATACATTCCCCATAACACATTAATATATAGAAATAAATACACTGTCATATATTAACATGAGAACCAGAAGAAAACAAGTACTGAAATCTTCAATGAAATGCAGTTCCTTAATTTTGACATTAGAATTTCTAAGTGATGTCTAAGGCATGTTCTTCAAAAAAACAATTGTCTAAATGCTTATAAAACTTACCTCATACGACATAAAAAATTCCAAGACCTTTAGAGACATCATCCTCAAGGTTGCCTATCAAGAAAAACACTTGTAAATCTTCTCTGTTTTCCAACGATACATCATATTGAGGTTTGATTTGAATGTCATGATTATCTTTCGCTCATTATTTGTTTCAAGAATTACATTTTTGAACCTTTGACTTGATCCAAGCTTGAAAAGGGCTTATCTTGAATTGTATGCAACAATCTCGGGTTTTTTTCATAAACAATTAAATATTCTAAGACCCAAAATACTTGGTATTGATCGGCTGTGAATAAATAAATAATTGAAATAACAAACGGGACATGTTGAATCATGTTAAGATATTTTAAATGAATGAAATTAATTAGTTGAAAGAATAGAAGAAAATGTCTACCTTTAAATAATTAGCTATTTAACGTTTATAATAACATAGCATCTTGATAGCAGATTCCCATCTTGATAAACGTCGAACGTGGTCGTGATAGAAGAGTCCTCTCTTCATAGATGAGTCTGAAACAACAATGTATTAGGATCTTGACCCATGGTTGTAAGTACTAAATCACAATTACTTACCATTTCTAAACCTGAGACTATATTTCTGAGCCTTAAGTTCAAATATACTCTAAGAGCTTTATCGAACATTTATCTTCTGTCTTCTATGACTGACGATATGTCACTATTTGCCTGCATATATATTCATTCAGATGATTAACAGCTGCTGTTCAAACGTGATTGAGAAGTTTTCTCCATTTTTCCAGCATTCTTTCCTAGCTTATAGCTAGGGTCCACTAACATCAGCAAAAAACCATCAGTTAATTATTGGAGATGATGATTCAGGTGTTGAAATAAAAATGTGGTATTTAATTAATAAGATCAAATATGTTCAAAAGTCTTTCTCACAAGTGTGCGTTTTGACATGGTACGTATAGAAGCACCTTGATCGTGTCTGGCTACGATACACCTTTCACATTGCTGCGAGAGTAAATGCCAGGCACACTATGGTACTCTTGAGATGAGACCTATTCTAGTGTCTTTATCTAACTGTGTAAAACTTAGACTAGATGGATAATAATTGAGCCAGTGAGGGTCATCGAAATCCGACAAGTTGGCTTGGAGAAGTTGAGAAATCACCAAGATAGTTTCACGTGCAATATTGTCGACGCACTGTACAACTGTTGAGATTAAAGGGCGCGGGATTATATCTTTTGCGAAATTATCCGATTGTCTTGGATTTTCTGATGGTCATCAATGCATTTCTGTAAATTATTGTAATTACAATCCAATGGAACGTTAACAAAAATATCATAATTGCATCAAATTGATGAGTGTTGCTGAGAAAAAGGTATTTAGAAATGTTTGTACTTCATCAAGCATAGTATCCTTGAAGATTTATTCAATTGAAGACTAAATGATTTGACAATATGCGTTGATTGTAATTCAGATCTTACGGTACATTAATTACTGTGACCTTCTGTTGGGTCATTTTATATAGTTCTAGTGTTAAACACGTGAACCCCACGTGCTAAAACCACATCACGTGAGACTATGAATGTACTTCCTGACAATCCAAAAGAAATTCCAATGGAATCAATTACTCATTAAAATAATCATTAATAAGCATTATTGATATTTTTACTATCTCTTTTTCTAAGTTGGAGTAGTTTCAAGGTAGTCAGTACCTTTTTTTAATAGTTGAATATTTAATTAATAAATAGAAAATGTTGATATATTTATTAACTTTCAATAAAGCAGTTATTGTAATAGGGTTGATTCTAAAACTTCTGAGTTTTCTTATTTCTTTACATTTCGAGGCATCTAAAAGCATATTAGAAGGTTTGAATAATAAATTTATGTACATACGGACAATTGTTATAAACCACTTTGCATATGCACCTCTATAAAAGATTCTATATATAAATTATTTAATTGACAAACTAATTCAATGAAACGAAAAATAAAATTGTATAATGAATATAACTATTATTTCACTATACCTGTAGCTGATTAGTGCTGAATTAATTTTCTCGACTAATAACTTTCTTATGTAGGGGAATTTATTTGGAATTTCTCATATATTATAGTTAGATAGAATTAAATGTGTTGATCAATTCATTACAATTAATTAATTGATATAGTTAGTGCTTTTTAATCGAATTTAAAAGCCATAGAGAAGGTGCATTGCTCATATGAATTTTTTCTACACAGTTATTTTCATCACTAACTTACATCACTAGCAATTTCTATCATCTATTTGTCATTATATCATACATGCTATTCTTAGACAATTGATAATTAATTATTTTGTTGATCAATCCAATCAATGTTTATTTAAACATCACAAGAAATAATTAACGTTGATAAATGATAATATTTCCTAGAATATTATTGTAAACTATTTTTAATACAATATTCTGCATTGTTAAATTTTTAAGGTTTCCATTACTTTCATTCCTTTATAAAAATTAAATCGATGTAACCTTGCCAGCTGCCATAAATTTAATTGAGCTGCCATTAAAATGTATAAAAGTGCATGACAAGGATAAAATACTGTTAATTCTGTCTGTTTATAGCTAGTGAGTTTTTTAAAATCAAAATATAAATTCCTCTATATTAATTACTAACAAAGTAGTATTATAGGGCAAAATAAACGGTCAATAAAATGAATCAAATGACAAATTAATAAAATTATTCAAAATTTTTTTTGTCCAAATTACTGAATATTGAAGTAATTGATAATTTAATAATTGAAATAATTCGTTTTTTCTATTAAAATATTTCCTACCAGAATTTTTATGCAAATTTATTTTTATGCAATTCTGTCATTAGCGTTTTGTATATTCAAACTCTTTTAAACTGGTTTCTATAAATACTAATAAATAATATATATATATAAAACAAAAAATATATATTAATCCAAATTCCGTATAATCAGTAGCAGAAATCCAAGTCTACCTCGTTACCCAATGGATAAAGAATTTTGTTTCGCTATAGTTTCTATAATCTTAACAAAAACTTGACCCACTTTAGAGTGTTTTACTTGTACACGAGTGTCAGAAAGTATTCTGAATTCTTTAAGATTTCTTTCGTAAGAAGAATAAAAATTTCAAACTGTAATTTTCCAATTCAAGACATAATAATTCTTTCTTAAACATGTGACAAGAAATATTGGAACAATTATTTATCAAATTTTTTTTTTTAGTTCTAAAAAATGTTCATATCAATTTATAACAATCTATGATAATTAACGTTATATTTTTAAACTGTCAGGTAAAGTGATCAAAGTTCGATGACGTTTGTATAATTATTTTATCCATTTTTATAACCATCATTTATCATACGTCAAAATATAACATTACCCTTCGATCGGTCCATGTCTGACTCTGCACGGCCTGCTCTCCTTCACTCCACGTAATTGCACAAGGCCGTTCAAACGAAACTATTAACGTAACAGTCAATATTTCCTGTTTAGAATAATTAATTTTCTATTTTGCGATCACTATCGGTGATATAGACTTTGCTACTTGGTAGCAAACACCCATCGATTTTGATTTGTTATCTTCGATCGATTTAACAACAAATTCAACCACTGCATAAGATAGAATTTACTTCTTTTGAGAAATTTTCATTTTTCTTACAATCTTACAGTAATGGCCTCATAAAATACACTGGAAAAAATTACTATTTATTACTAGTCTATACCATTTCTAACGCTAACGATAAATTTTCAATAAATATACATGCTGTCTTAAATAATTAAGTTTGCTATTTTTTTATATATTGATCACACATTTTTACTTTCTCTATCAAAAATCCTTTCGTCTTTATCTATTAGTCGAAAAATTAGGACTAAAAAGATGAATTTAAAGTCTTTGAGGTTCAGCATATGGTTCACACGTTGACACTTTAAACATAGTAAAAGTGATATGTTTAACAAAAAGTTATTATTAAATATAAATCAATATGTAAATGATAATGCTGCGATATGATTTACTTCAATAACAATTAATGGATATAAAATAATTATTTTTCAAGAATCTTGTCGCTTCTAGCTAGCCATAGCTGTCAAATGTTATAAAATATGCATATTATTAACAGTAAGATATTTTTCTACAATATTGATAGCTGTTTTCTTATTTATAGCGAGAGAATAATTTTTTCGACAGTGAGTAATGCGTATTTATGCTGTTAGATTAGGCTCGTAACCAGTTTCTGTATGTAAAAATGAAAGAAACTGTAAATATGATCTGGATTATTTTTTTTTCTTATTGTGTCTTTTATATTTAATTATTCAAACAATTTTACTTTTATACTGTCTGTAATGAAAAAAAAAAATTTTTTTTAATTCGAAAAAATAGGAAGTATTTTTTTTTTGTAATTCAATTTATCAATAAAAAAAACTAGACAATGATTCTAACAGAAATAAAAATAGTCAATTGATGAACAATTAAAATTATATCAACAATTGCAAAAAAACAAAAGATTAATTAATTATTATTATGAAACAAAAAAATATTATTATTATCAACATCATGATTTTTTAAAAAATTTATTAGTCAAACAACCTTCGAAATAATTGAACGTAATAATAATAATATTATCATTACACGAATTGTGCAACATTTAATGTATCTTTTTATTGTTATGAGCAATTTTTTTCAATAGGGTTATCTTATAATAATATACTCATTTCACTAAATTATCAATTCAATGAAAAGCATTGGGCATAAAAGTCATATTTACGTTCTGTATGTGATGTTTTTATTACAATAAAATGGTAAAAATACTCCAAATAATATAAATTATTGTATATTTACCGGTGATTTCAACTCAAGTAATTTGTAACAAGAGCATGTAATCATACAATGTAGCTGAAAGCACCAAGTATGTATTGAACGATCGTAAATAGGTGCTTAACATACTTTGTGTTCCTCTCATACCGGCTTAGTGCAAAAGGGTATATTATATTTTGGAGAGAATGCTACGCATGTCTGAACCTCAGCAGGAGTTCTCCAGGCGGTAGTTTACAAAAGCCAACAACTATAAAGCTACGAATTTTTTTACCTTCAGACTACATCCGCAATGTGTAAAATCCTTGTAAAAGACAATTGATGTTCCTTGTCAGCCTTTTAAATATATTTTCAGTAAAACTCATAAAATATTTTTATTAATTAAAAGTATGTAGTAATATTTAAATCATTTATTTTATAATAACATTACCAACATTTTTATAGACCAATAAAATTTGGAAAAAGATTACTGTTTCATTTAAGTTGCAACAAATTGTTGGTTTTGATTGATGTTTAGACATTTTTTAAAATAATAATAATAATAAATAGATAAAAATTAGTTAAAAAATTTATTTGCAATTTTTTTTTTTCATAAAAATTAAATTTTTAATTTTTTATTTAATTGAATTAAAATTTGACAAATTAATGGATTAATTTAAAAGAATTATTCTAACTTTTGATTCCTGCCAATCAGGATATCTAGAAATTAATTACATAATAAATAAAACTTTAAAGAAGTCAACAAACTTGATACAAATATCAGTAAATATATTTCCATCATCCAGCCAATCAGTCCAGTAACTATCTAGCCAAGTCTAACCCAATATCAATCAAAGTGTTACCTGTTGATAAGTCAGCATGATGTTATATCACGTAAATGTAAATGCTACATGTAATCGTCAAATATAACCTATTGTTAACTTGAATGCCAACACAATTTATCCTTACACGCGATAAATCGTCATCATGTAAAGTATTTTTTCCATATTATTCAAAAATAAAAACCCTTTTTCCATATTCAAATATGTACAAACAAATTTGCAAAATTACAAGGTACATTTTTTAACGATAATTTATCCCTCAAAAATTTCATGTGCTAATTCAACGCTTAAATCAAGTACAACAGTGTAAAAAAATGCCTACATCAAGTCTACCAGTGTTGGTCAGTGACTGGACAAATACCAAACTTTATTTCTTCTAGAAATATCGTCGTGTTCTTGTGATAAATATAAGCAAACTTGTAAGATAAAATAAATATTAATGATTATAATTACAACTAGGAACAATAAGACATGTGTAATCTTAGATACAAAGTATGTAAACTTTATGACAGATGTTTTAATGCAAATTATAGCCAGGTAATTAGATGTTAGACTTTTTAATTAGATATAAAATGTGTTAACCATTTTAAAAATGTCCTTGACACATGAAGGCTTAATAACTCTTGTGAATGGAGATTGGATTGACATATGTTAGCCACTGGTTTTATGATAGACAATTATCTATATATGTATGCCATCGATTAAATTACCACTATTTATTTTATTCTGACAAAATGGATTCGAAGATTAAGACTCAATAGGTATCTTATTAACTTTGAGACTCACTTTCTCACATATACTTTATTCATTTAATAATAATCAACCAACTGAGTAAACTTATATTATTATTAATGTTCATTGATGGTGATTAAACTATTTCATTACAGGGTACACCTGCAATTGACTATTATCTAGTGATATTAAACTTAATGTATTTTCACATACTAGTTTTATTATTCAATTCGTAAAAGTCGTAGAACCACGCATCGGATATTTAGCTTAGATAATATAAAGACTTCGAGAAAAGTGAGAACGTTCGTTCGATGAACTTTACATGTTAATTGCAATTGAGTTAACTCAGCACAAACTTGTACTACTACTTTTCGAGACCTCTCTAGATTATTTCTCATGTTACGCTCTATTCTGTTTGATAGACCATTTTTTTATTTCATTATATATTCATAAAATTATTGCATTGAACATTGTAACAAATTATTCCCCTTTTAATTTAATGTAATTATGTTGGAAAAATTAGCCATCAGGTATTTTATTTGCTTTGTTATTGTGGAAGTAGAATAGGTGAATATGTGTGGCTACAAAAAAACATTCTAATTTATTTTCATACTTGTTAGTAAATAATAGAGAAAAAAACCTTGGGCGTAATCATCGTTGGGGTTTTTATAATAAAATAATTAGTTGTGTGATAGAAAAAGGTAAATTACTTCATTAAGAGTGATAATAATGTGTTTATTTTCTAGTTAGAGTTGAAAAAAATTTAAATGTCATCTAATCAAACAGAAGTGTTAGTATTATTTATTTTTTTAATAATATACTGAGAAAAAATTTTTTTTTTTTATCAATTACTTATTTATTTAAATTTTATAAATTACAACAAATTTATAACTGGGGAAACCTACTGATTAAAAAACAAAATAGAATATAATAATATATTAGAGAAAACAAAATATAACAGTTTAGATTGATAGCAAAGACACAAAAGAATGAAACAGTGGGGAAAACAACTACACAGGAAAAATTTTATAGTCATTTTTACTACTCAATTTGAAGTAAAATTTTAAGCATTCATTAATTGAATTAACTGATAAAAAAAATAAGTATAGAAAATATTATTGATTGTAAATAAAGTTAGAAATATTTGAAGCATTAAAAAAGAGGTTATTTAATGATAATTATTATAAAAATAATAATAATAATAATAATATAAATCATGTCTCACATTGTATGAAAAATATTTATTATAAATTGAACATGAAAAAAAAAAATAAATGCAAATTTTTCGAAAGGCTTATTCTTTGTAATGTTGAATAAAATTTTTCCATTAAACGAAAAGAGATTAAGGGGAAGACTTATATCAAGAGAAATTATCTTTTTTTACAATCATTTAGTTACGTTAGCGCCGCGAATCAGATGGCAAGCGGCGCCACAAAAATAACCGCGTAATCGAAGGTGACGAAATTTTATCCGTTGGATATGTAGATACACTCGTTGTTCAGCTTCCCTTTCCGTATCTTTGAATGCTACATACAGACTTTAGCATTTGTCATTTATTTTTATATTTATTTTTATTTTTTATTCCCATTACGCGAAGGATCACTGGAATGCGCACGAGTAGAGGGCAAAGCTGAAAGTGAAACCTCTTGCAAGGCTTGCACATACATGAGTATTGTGTATATGCATTTATAAGATGAGAGTCTTTTATAGGTTCTTATTCTGCTGCAGTGAGTAAATTCAAATTCCACTGCATCGAATTCCAAAAGACTCATGGCACCCACGCTGTGGGGAAGTTACGAGGATGATTGATAATCGATCCGGAAGGCCACGCCGATTGCTGCGACCTAAATATTTTCTCCCTTCCATTTACAAATTCTTACACAGCTTTTCCTTCTATTGTTCATCAATTGGACACATGATTTTTATCAACTCGGAATTACTCATCGATAATAAATAATGTAGTTTATTAACCAAATTATTTACATCGTTTTATATCTTTTATCGTTTACTCCCTCAAGATCCTTCTTATTATTAATCGAGTCAATTACACAGTTGATAATTGTCCAGAAGTTCATAAATTTCCTCCATTATTATCATAATCATAAAGTGTTTGATATTATAAAAAATTCATTCACTTCATCTTAATAAATTTCAACTTTAAACAAGCTATCGACTGAAAACAATATTCAATGAGCTAATCATTACCCATCATTTATATGAATAGAAAAATTTTTCCAAAGACTAAAGATTAATAATAAAAAAATTGATAAATATCTACACTTTTATGAATTCAAAATAATATTACTTTCTAATAATGTTAATTTTTTTGAGATTTAGATTCTTAGAAATGATCATCTTGACTCATGAATATGCATAAATGAACTTTTAAATTAATATTATAATAAATTTGATTTGAATTTCAATGCATATTTAATCTTGGACATTTCTTATCATTTGACATTTAATGTTCTCACCTAACAAATATCAAATTTATAAAAATCCAGCTAAATTCAATTATCTAACTTCAACAAATCTAGATTATTTCTTTAATAATTCAATTAAAAAAATTTATTTACGATTAAATAAACGAGTAAATAATAAAAAATACTTGAAATTAATAGTAAATTTGATTAATTAGCTTAAAAGAAGCAACAAAAAATAATTAGAGGATTCTTAATAATAATAATAATAATACTGCAAGAAAAAGTGATCAGAGAAAATTCATTTGTTTTTACCCAATATCAACAAGTGATCTAATCTTAGGATAAAAAGGTCTCTCAAACGTAAACAGTATAAACTGCTGCAATCTCATATCGTAGTTATTTCATACAAATTACACAATCGTTGAGCGAAAGAGAGCAAGCATATCCACATGGCGTAGTCTTATGTATGCTAACAAGGACGAAAAAGAGTTTTAAGTTCATGAAGATACTTGTCGTCCTCGCTGGGTCGCGTCGTCGATAGTCTAAAAAGGTGTGACTTCACAACTTGAAGAAATGTTATACATGCATGCGCTTAACTTTAGTCATGCAATTTTACATGAATCAGACGCGATTCCGCCCCCGCCCATTATTATATACGCGTGAAAGTCGCTGCCACGTTGGCAGTTTGCGAGCACTTGAATGTTATTGATATCAACTACTCCAAAGTCACAGCTAATTTATTGTCGTCATCGTTATGGTACCAAAGGATACTTTGTCTTATTAACATTTTCTGACTGACCACCAAACAAAGCGTAAATACATATTTTAATGTTACGAAATTTTATGAAAAATTTCATGCTATTGAAGAAAAAGTATTTTTATTAGAATCGTTTAAAGATTTTTTAATTTCTATCATTATCTTTAAGTTAACCAATATGATATGGTTACATAATTCTAAATTGTATGATATAAACACAATCAATTGGTTTTATAATCAGGAAAGTTGCATCTATAGTCCGAATTAGAATCATTTGAATGAAGCCATGTCAAGAGAAACGATGCATGGAGTAAAGAGCATCAGATATGATCTGATGAATTATAGAAGACTTATTCTGTACCAGTGAGATTTTAAAATCATCTTAAATAGCACTTGATCTATTACTTGTTTGCAAAAAAGATACCAGGTAACTTGAATTTTGAATTTTTTTATATACAATTTGACTTTTTTTTTATGTAACCAGCGATGAGGTAACACTAGAGTTCTATAGAGACCAATAATTGTCACTAGATAAGTACCTGGATTGAATAGAGAGAAATAAAACAGCTGTTTTTATCCTGCAGTACTTATATGTATAAAAGAAAACCTGTACTGAAAAAGAATCGTTTTTGTTAGGATAATATTGTCTATGGTAAGAGAACGGAGTAAATGTCATAAAATCTATCACGGTTTTCTACTAATCTTCTTTGGAATTATAGAAAGAAATATTCTTAAATCAGAAAACTAGTTTTTAAAATTTTATTTTTGAAAAAAGATTAAAATTATCAGTTGCTAAAATAATTAATTTAACTGAAATAAACTAGAGAAAGACAGAATATTGTTATTTATAAAAATGAAAGTCAACAATACAAATTAAAAAACAATTTTAACAATTGAAAAGTATTAAAATTTTGGAAACAAAGTTTGAAAAAAAATTCCAGAAAGTCTTTGTGAGAATAACTATTATATTCATTAGTTACCTTCAACTCATGTATCCTGCTTTAATATGTGTAATTAAATTTATATATAAAGACAGAATATTGGTCATTTTTACGCATATACTACTTTAATTTTGTAATTAATGATAATTAAACATTAAATAAAATATAAAGACTAAATGTGAATAGAGTAATTAAAGTAACCGTAGAGAACAGTTAATAAGCGATTCAAATTGGGCAAGGTCGGGTTAGTGCTTGAGGCAGTAATGCTGAATGAAGAGTAAAAATATGTTCAAGTTTGTGTGCATATAGCTTTATCAAAGAGAAGAGCATGATTCCCTTGACCGAGACCTCAGCATCATAATTAATTAAATACATGTCCATTACCATTTTAATTATCACTTTATAGATATGAGATTTATTGAAGAATTTTTTCATTTATGGATATAAATTGTCGTTATACTGTGTTAAACTAAGTGAGAAAGCTTCCAACTGTGTAATAAATCTTTTAAATATTTTTTAAATGGACAAATAAAATGCAATTGTTGAGATTTATATTATTCTACTTAAAAAAATTTAGAATAAATAAATTGATTATAATATTGAGGAAGTATATTTTAGTTATTAACTGTTCATTAAATAATTAAATATTCAAATGACAATTCTGATTCTCTAGTAATAATAAACTTTAAAATGTTGTAAAAATTGGTAGATCCAGTTTTATATATTATTGACTAAAAGAAATAAAAACTGATAAGAATGTAGTTAGTATTGAGCAGTTAAAAAATCTAAAACTCAATTGGATTCAAGTTGAACTCTATCAGCATTGAAAGTCACTAATTCTATCAAGCATCTGTTATTACAAGCAGACATGCAAATATTGATCAAGTTCTCACCAGCCAGGTAATTAAGACGCTTCTTAGTAATCTGAAACAATCCTGTTCAAGGTCAATGTAACATAGAGACTGTTCCATATGAAGTACTAAGATAATTAGTCGATGGGAGAGAAAGAGCTGTTGAGGAGAATGTGCTGGAATACCGTGTGACTCGTTGTATTGAACGAGTAACATGAATACGACCCTACATCCAGTACTTACATACGTTTATTTTAAGCATACATGATACGTATATACCTGGTGAAGTGTTCACAAAGCTTTACATACGTTACCAATCAATCGTGACCTTGATCAGTTTCTTCCCCAGATTCCTCAGAACCCTCAATGTGGGCTTGTACTCTGCTACAATTTATATTCACTTATTTTCAAGTCTGAAGATCAATGGTAACATATATCGACTGGCCTCTAAGTTATCGAGAAAACTCTCACGTGGGTTTAACAGGATATATCTCGTCTAGAGCCAGTGAATCAAGTTGACTGATCTTGGTTTCAAGGCAACAAACGATGACAGATTCATTCGAAATTCGGTTTTATGCTAATTAATGAGTTAAAATGATATTAAATAGTGATTAGGTTGATTGTAGAACTTACTAATTCATTGACATGAGTTCATACAGCATAGATTGAAACAGAAAACGTGACCCCATGGACTTATAAGACAGTAACACCGTGTTCTCCTTTCAACAGGAAACCATTCTAGTTCTACTGGTCACTACTGCCGAGAGACATGAAGGCGTTTAAATGGGACGCCTACATTAAAGTCACAGCTTCAGCTTTTTGTCCTTTTATTACCTGCGCTCTCGTAGGTTGCAGTATACGAATAAATACATTATTTGCACTTGGAAAGTGTCACGATTCATGTTCCGTAATTGTTCGCAAATACGATGCTATGTGTAGTGATTCCAAGTTTATAATGGTATTCTGATGTTGAGTATCTTCAAAGATAGCCGACGTTGGATATATTAGACTTTTATTTTTTCTTTATACAGCATAGATCGCGCACACTTGGCAAGTTTTTAACAAAAAGCTAGTATTGATGCTGGCTCTTTGGATTTTTTTATCAAGCCTCAGACAATCCAAATACGTTAAATAGACAAAGAGAAGAGATGGTGGATCAAGGTTGTGAGATCTTGAGTTGCATGCGGGTCGAGCGAAGAGATCGGATGTCCCTGAGGTGGTGGTACGACTGTGCTGTGCAAATGTCAGACTCCGTTGTAGTTATAATGCACGAAAAGTATTTAAAAGTGAGAGAAAAATATGTGTTTAGCTTCGCTAGGTTAGATACGTATCATTGGTCATTCTCCAACCCTCTGTCGTTGACTGTCCAACATATTTATACACTTGATTTATCCTTCCCTTTAAAAGTCACCATGTCTTGTTACAAATAAATGGTTTTCATGGGTGATTAATGGATTTCAGTCTTCTATAATTATTTAGTAAATAACGTTGGCTCTGAATGATAGAGTTTTCAAGTCAAACAATTGCTCATGTTTATTTATTGCACTTCTAATAGTGTTTTTATTTTCTAGTTATTTTATTTCAAAATGTTTACTTTCTTTCTTTTATTATCTAATATTTTAAAATTTGAATGCATTGTCATATAGTTTATGTGGCACTTTTTTTTACGATCAGGGAGCTAGCCATTTTCATTATCTTTATTTTTAATGAAACCCTGTCATCCCCAAATACTATGCGACTTTTTTTTTTTTTTTTTACAATCTATGTATACTGCCGTAAAGCTTGTGTGATCCTAGATATGGTTACGAGTTTTAATAAAATAAAATGTTTGAAATGATAATGATTCTTCTTATGTGGCATAATAGGATTGAAACATTTATTTTATTGAGATTCCTATTATGATAGGAATTTGATAAAATTTATAGACTATGTTTGTAGTAAACAATTTAACTACTTTATCATTTGTATTTTATATGCCATAAAAATACTTTTACATTTATTTCAATCCTGCTAACTTTGATAATACTTTCTGATGATTATTCCAGGGGATTAATTCTCTTCAGCAAAAAATAAAAAAGTATTTAGCTCCTTGACGACTTCATTTCGATGCAAAGATGATCCTTTTTTCCCCATCAACTACAATATATTTAGATATTCTTCTATCAGTGTCACATATTTTTACTCGTTCACAAATGATTTACGGGGTATGCATTAAAGTTGACTCGTAGTAAGAACTCGTGAACAAGCTGCGAGTAAAGGAATCATTTTTTAAAATTTATAACAAGCCACAGAGTCATGTCAAGCACTTTTTTTTACATCCAAGGCCTTTGTTCAACATCTTGCTTTACCAATTACATACATTTAAAAATCAGAAATTTTATCAGCCTTATTCACTGCAATTGAAATGAAATTCTAGTTATTTCACATTTTCTCGTGTTCTTTCATAATTATGTCATCAATAAAATAATCATTGCTTACAGAATCATTTTTTTGTTTAGGTACTGCTCAATGCAGCACTTGTATGGGAGGAAACGAGTGCAGCTCCAGCCAAAAAGAACGACATCTTGGCTGGTACTGAATTTTTATCAGTCTTCATCAACGGAGCAATGGCTCCAACACCTAGAAGAAGAGGATTCAGACGTGGCCACGTGGCATCAGACAATGCAGTAGCTGAATCTCGTCAAAACGAGGCATCTATTTACCGGATATCTCGGGCCCCTTCGAGTCCAAGGCCAACAACATCGCGTCCGAGTCACCGAGAAATCGGAGCGAGACTTTATCCAATTAGTCATAAATCCTCAGAGCATCGACATAATTTTACTCCTGACGATGTAGGAACGGAAGATATTGTTCGAGTGAAACCTTTGACTCCTCAGACTCATTATCATCATCAACATAATCATCACCATCAACATCACCAGCAGCAAATAAGAAGTAATGGGACCAAACCTACTAGTAAAAGTGTGAATAGAAAAGTCATTGGAGTGAGCGTAACCTCAACGGTCGAGGCAACACCATACAAGGTCAGGGTTGAACATTATGACAACGATCAGCTAAGCGTGGTAACGAGACCACCTGTTGGATCTTCACCCTTTTACACTTTTACATCAGTTGAAAATACCAAACCTTCATCAGCAGTAGTTACAACGTCAAGTACAATTTCTACAAGTACTTCGACAACAACTACTACAGTCACAACAACTAACAAGCCTGATACAAGTAAATTAACATCTTCAACACCTCATTCAGCTAAACTGGTTACTGAAGAGTTAAGTAACATTGTCTCTGAATCTAACAGAAGTGAATTCTCTGTTGATGAAGAATTACCAAGAACTAGTTGGCATGCTAGATCATCAGTGACACCTGAACCAACTATTTCTCATCCAATACCTTTTTCTACATCGTCAAATTTATTTGTCAAGCTCAAGGAAAAGCCCAAAGATTCTGTAGGGCTGGCAACGGGATCAGAACCAGTAGAACAAAGCTATGAATTGCCGGAAGAAAATTCTGAAACTTCTGAGAATCATAATCATGATCAAGAAGATGATGTTCATCTTCATCAAGGTCGTAAGGCAGGTAGACATTATGATGCATCTTTATTCAATCAACCACCTAAAGTGTATCCTCAACCATCAAAAATATATGGAAAACCAGCTCAAATTTACAGTGAACCTGCTCAGAATTATGGTGAGCCATCAAAAGTATATGGAGAACCGGAAAAAATTTACAGTGAACCAGCTAGAATTTATTCAAAACCAGCTACAGTGTATAGTGAACCTTCAAAAGTCTATGGTGAACCTTCCAAAGTTTATAGTGAACCAGCAAAAGTCTATGGTGAGCCGGAAAAAATCTATGGAGAGCCATCTAAAATTTACTCCGAACCAGCAAGAGTCTATAGCGAGCCAGCGAAAATGTATTCTGAACCGGCAAAAGTTTATGGTGAGCCTAGTAAAATTTATGGACTAGATGGACAACCAGTAAATCATGAGCCTGAAGAAGAGAACTATGAAGTAGATGAAGCTGTGAGTGTTGGAAGCAATGGAAATGTTCATGGTCCTCAAATAGTAACTGAAGCACCAAATGTTCCAGCAGTTGATGTCGTAGATGGTCACAAGGTTGGTTATGTTGAAGAAGGAAGAAATTACAGAAAGTATAGAGTCGAAGAAAGAACACCTGATGGATTTATCGTTGGTGAATATGGTGTTGTAAGTCATGATGATGGAACTTTGCGTGGAGTAAGGTATACTGCTGATGGGACCATCAATCCTCGGCTCATTTACGACGCTTTAATGAAGTTTCTTGCTCTTTGAAAGCACTTTCTAGCTTGGAATTTACTGCCTCTAAAATAGCGGCAAAATGAACGACTGATTATTATTTTCTTCGCTCTTGCCAACTCAACTGCCTCAACTCGTAATTTTAACTAGATTCTAAGGATTTCCCTTTCACCCTTGTAGACACGACCTTTTTCTTTAAGCAACATAGCAAGAATTTTTTTTTCTTTTTTTTTTAGATAAATCGTTAATAATTCCCATAAATAAAAAGGCATCAATAACGGTCAATTTCCCGAGGTCTCATATTACTGAAACACGAGATGAAGTTTTCTTGTTAATGCCAGACTTTAGTCTGCGATAGTGAGAAATGATGTTCAATCTACCCTTTCGCACGGTAGAGTCATATCGTGACTAGTTCTCACTCGAAATACTCGATATGGATTTTATTATAACGGAATAAATAGCGCAAGTGTATGAAGTTTCATATCTGAACCTAGAAAAATGATTCAAAGTATTTTTGGTTCACTGAGTTCAAGTTTTAAGCTAAAAAAAGAATTATTACATTTAATTATTCTATGTTAACTTAATATCCAGATGAACAAATTAAATTTTCTCATCTAAGTTATTTTTTTAAAATTAATTTTGAATGACTGGACTTTAATCTAAATTAACTCTTTGAGTCTGAGACAAAAAAAAATAATCAAAAGTGCCTTGTGTTACTTTTTGTTAAATTGTATAAATAAAATTGTCATAAACACCTGCTGGTGTTTGATGAATGTTAATTTTATTCCAACTAATTATTGGTTTCATTGAATCAACTCCAAGTTTATCAGTTCAAAGTGATAAGTTGTTTTAATTGAATGAAATAATCAAATAAATTCTATAATTTATGGGATGATAAATAAAAATGTGTTAATTTATGTATTAAATTGAATGATGAACAAGCATAAGTCATAGCAATATTTTAGTCTATAAGATAGTAGAAATGCTTCTGTGACGAAAAAGCGTTAACATGCCATGTATAAATGATCAAATAGCTGACTTGTCGCGGCAGCGTTTCTGCAAATGCACTTGAGTGAATCGAGTGAATATTATAATTTCATTGTCAATTATTTACTCTACAATATAATAGTTTAAATAAATCTAGTATAAAATAAGATCAAATTATCTCAAAATCTGAAATATTTTCAGATTCTTTCGGTCTTGGCCAAATGCTTCTTATTTTTTCAATGTTTAACGATTTAGTTAAGTATCTATTATTATTTTTAGTTCATGTAATCTAATTATTAATAATTATTATGCATATCTCGATTATTACTATTAATTATAATTATTCTATTATATAAGTAACATTTTTAATTAAATCAATCATTACTGTACTGTAGTAGAACATAATTCATTCATTACCTCAGTTAAATTAAATTTATTATTGATTTGTTATTAAATTAGCCATTGATTTTAGTAGATTGTTTATAGTTTAAGTGAAATTATTGTGCATTAGAAAATTAATTTTTTCAACTTTGGTATTTCATTAGAAATTTTATGGTGCTGATAAAATGGTTCCAGCAAGTATTATTGTTATTTAATTTATGATTGAAATTGGCATGAAATTAGTATAAATGACGTTATTATTAACGATATATTGAGACCGTAAGTGCTATTAAAAAATGTGATGATAACTTTGAAAAAATATGTAGCTGTTGGCGACTGATGCTCGATTGTACTTGTATAAATAATCTAAATAAAACAGTCGAGAGTGCTCAAGCATCATACTGTTGCTAATTTTGATGATATTTCATAAATTAATTTTAGTAATTTTATTCAGTAACATAAGATAGAAAAATGTCAAAATAAATTAGTCAATTTTTGTAGAAAATACTTAATTGGTTATTATTTTTTTAAAATCATACTACTGGCAATTTATCAATGAATTTCTAAAATTAGGTAGTCTATTAATGTAATAGGATAATTTAAATTTCGTAAATTAAACCATTTATGTAGGAATATTAAAACATATTTAATTGATTTTTGTCGGTAGTATTTTTTTACTTTTGTGTCATAGATATTTTAAAAATTATCATTGATAAATAATTAATAAAATGAAAAAAGATAATATTCGAATGATAAAGTATAAAAAATGTTTGTGAATTAAATTTTTTCATCTTACAACATGGATGTAATATTCATGAATACATATGCTATGTATATTGATAATAGTAGGGCACTTTTTCATTACAGAACAATTTTGTAATAAATCTTTTGTAATTTATAAACAAAATTAATAGTTTTTTTCTTGATCCATTCACTCAATCTTTTTAAAAAAAAAATAGAAAAATATAGTAAGGATTTATTAACAACACTAAAGCAACATGCATCATATTCCAAGTCACTTGAGTCCATCAAGAAGATAAATGAAACACGAATAGGGTGATCATCGTCTCTAATATAATGGAAGTAATTTGCTGTGATCGATGAATTTAAACAGAAGACAAGGGACCTTTTATGCAGTAAATTTGCATAAACATATCAGTCGTTAATTCTCACTAGTTGTGGTCCTTGATCAGTCGGTATGTGGCCTGAAGCATGGGCGTGCACTTTAAGACTTCAATGTTGATTTAGTCTCCAGCTTATGCGATTATGTCTCCTTGAACAAGAATCTCTGCTTTGAAGGAGGTGCATCTCGCTGAGATTATACTTTATTCTTTATAATTATCAATAAAAGATGCACATGCTCCAATGAAATTGAATGTTTCAATTATATTTTTTTTTCGATTAATAATTTTTTCTTGATTTAATTCTGCTTGAAATTCATTTCAAATCAAATCTGTATCTTGAATATCAACATATTCGTTACAGAGATTAATATACCATTTATTTATCTGCAGTCTTTTCTCAATAAAAATTATTAACTTCTGAAGTAAGAGGCCTACACTTTTAAAACGGATAATGGTCTGCAGCTTATGTGATTATATCTTCTCAAGAAGGCGTCTTTCCTCAGAAGAGGTGTATCGTTTAAAGATTATACCTTATTCTCGACCATTTTCAATACAATTAAACTGAATAGGCACTTCAAAGTCAGCAAAAGTCATCAATATTAATTTTAAGATTAATATTAGCATTCTAATAATAGTTTAATTTAACTTTTCAAAAGCAATTTAGATGGAATAAGTTGATGAACCAGTTAATAATTTCTCTGATGCTAACAATTTGCAAAAAATAAAATGAAACAAGTTGACTGAGATCTTAAAATGATCTGTCAAAAAGTCTAAAAAAAATTTGAATAAGAAAAGCATTGACTGCAAGAAAAAAAAATCACGTAGACCTCAAAGCTGACTAAAATATTTCATTATTTTTATATCAAGACTTGGTTCTTCTGCACACATAACTTGTCACAACCATTCAATATTCTAAATGTGAATGCATACTCATAAAATCGACAAAGTCATAAGAATAAGCCATCAAATGAATTTATTCTCCATGGCGCAAGCAGTTATATCCTTTCCAGCAGTTGGAATATATGGTAATACGCGAGAGCAATGCTCGGTGATAGTTAATAGTACTGCAGCAGATTCATGTCCCACAGGGTCGATAAAATGTTGCTAAATAATTCGTTTAAGTTTCACCGAATACTCACCGATCAATTATTCTTCAGCCCCAGGTGTATTTTCGATGACCAGTTCTAGCTTCATCGACCTCAGCAATTTTACCAGGACCATCTATTTGCTTAACCCATACTCGACTTAGTATATAATTATTGCCTTCTTCCAAGCCAATATTTTGGAAGTTTGTAATTAATTATCTTCTCAACTGAACACTCTGCAATTTTTTATCAACTGTTAACTATGATTAAATTACTTCTAAGACGTTCTTAATTTTTTTACATTTCAAAACACATGTTTACTTTACCTGTTCATTTGGAGTATATTTTGTTCTTTCGATTGCGTTTCTTGCTCTCGAATTACCCACTGTTGCACAAGTCTCTCTGGAACCTAATAAAGGGAAGGAGCTTTAGAATACAGAGGAAGAAAAGGAGAATCATATTGTGTGGCTGTTGGAGAATAAACGAGTATTGCTGTTATGCAACTGTGATAAAGAAACTCGTTAACCATGTATCTTGCTTGTTTGGTAAAGTGTGTAAAACTGTAAAACACATAAACAACCCTTGTGCAACATTTTCGTTGACTTGAAAAAATCATTGTATTACAATTATTCAATTAACCGTGAGTTTCTGGGTTTGGTTATTTTTTGAATTAAAAACGAAAATAGTCAGATGTCTTTTTTGAAAATTCACATCAACAAATCAAGACCTAACCTATAAAATTGTTTATATGATCAATGATAAATATCTTTTGATAATAAATATTTAAAAAGAGTTATAATTGACTAAACTAATAATAATGATTAATACCTACACAAACAAAATTG
The DNA here is from genome assembly GCA_028641665.1 of Chelonus formosanus. Taxonomy (NCBI): domain Eukaryota; kingdom Metazoa; phylum Arthropoda; class Insecta; order Hymenoptera; family Braconidae; genus Chelonus; species Chelonus formosanus. The sequence continues at coordinate 23,924,357 of CM054006.1, read as the reverse complement.
CTTCTTCAAAAGACCGAACATGATGTAAACAAGTTTTTCGAGATAGTTTTTGACATGAATAATATTCGCCTTAATAAATTATGCATTGCGGTTACATAAAATATTCTCACTTCCTACTTTACCAAAAAAAACGTGTGTAAAAAATAATGATTACTTCAGAAGTCGAACATGCAGACAAAATTTTCAACATCTCAGCCCAAAGGCTGACAGCCAAAACTGTCACGGGCTTTGATCAATGATGTAGTGGGCGATGCTTGGTTAGAGCGAGATAAAGGATACCATTTGTATCCTTAAAATATGTATGGCGCCATGCGAGACAAGGTGAAGATGGAGTGGGAGAACACGAAGCATCCGTTAGGTATGCACAAGTATTTTTGGACTGCGAGGGCACTGAACGTCCTTGGTCCTGCGATTCCGTTTGGTGCTCTTCTTTAGTCATGCTTTTTGCTCCGTATGTGAATTATAATACCTGCTACTCCACCCAAGCCTTATTATCACTCTCGACACAATGTGCTTCATTAAACTAACGAGATAAAGATAAGTTTTTTTTGGTTAAATAAGACATTAAAAGTATGCTAACCTAAAAATCTTTTCATCATTTATTTCACGCTGATAACAAGATTGTTATTTTCTGCTTCAAATGCAGGAGTAAAATTAATAGTTATCGATTGATATTGAATAAAAAAGATGGAATATCATCTTAAAGTTATATTTCAACAAGTGTGGCTGGGTTTTTTAATTTGGCATTAGTTTCCTGGATTGCCTTCGTTGACATCGCACCGCCCATAAAATAAGTTGGGCTTTCTCAACTCCTCACACCAGCAATTTAACTTCGCCTTCCAGGCAACGTCTTACAACTTTAAATAAAAACGATAAAAATAATAATACCTGCAGACATAGAATTCATCGAGATATAACCTATAATTTTTTTTCAAGGTTTCCAATATTGCGTGCTGTTCATTTGTAAAAATATTTAACTCCAAAAATTTTTTTAAATTCATTAAAATATGCTCCATACCTTATTTTTTTCTTCCAGAATTGTTTATTTGAAGTCACTTATTGACATTTAGATGCAGTCTCCTTCAATTCAAATTGACAACTGAAACAGAGTCAGAAACTTGAACTAATCATGGTATATTATCGACTATTGAGAATTAAAAATATGATATAAAATTTCATTATTACCAACCATTGATAATATCGATCGAGCAAAAAAGTGTATGGAAAACTTTCATTTGTCAACTGTAGAGAGAATTTTGAATTCAATCTCATGCTGTCAGTACAAGATCCAAACGCTTATGGAACTTGAGTAAACATAGCCACGTGACTGTACTCGATATTACCCAAGCTTTCAATTCACATACTCCCTTTTGACACTCTCATTGTGCAAATAATTGAAATACTAATCCCTACACTCCGCGGAATGACAGTCGCGATAATCGAATCAGACAATGGAGTACTTAGAAGTAGCTGAAGTAAAAGGGCGCGCAACCCCGGAACAGACAGATCCTAGATGAGTAAAAAGTAAACTTGCTCCACACGCACCACCCCCGGAAGGCCTACACGTGACTTCGCATCCGTACATGGGTCTGGGCGATTAACTCTCTTTTCACGAAGATAACTGCTTGTATTTTTTGCACTTCTCTCAATCAATTTTGTTCGATGTTTTTTAGATAAAAAAATAAAAATACTTTCTATCAACAAAAATTTATAGTGAGGATAATTTTAAACTTAACTACTACTTTTTAAATTTAATCTTTTATTTCTATGAGTAGAGGTATAACATTTTGTCATAACAATTGAAATATTTTACAGGTTATGTATAATCCGTGGGAATGCAATTAAATAAGCACGCCAACGTTTTAAAATGTCTTCGTAAATATTTATTTTAAGGATTCAGGAAAATATTCACATTCATGTCCAAGCTGGGGACAAACATTAGTCAAGTGCTCACCAACATTCCAGTCTAATCTGTGATCGAGTGATATGGTTGATGTTTGGAATCTTTTAGTCGGGTTAAAACTGGCAGGGAGTGTGCTTTCAAATACAATGGCAGTACAGTAAACATTGGAGAAAAAAAATGTCCTTGAATGTCTTGAGTCTCGAACAGGATAATGAGGATAAATTAGTGGTGCGTTAAAGGTACGAAACATTGAAGAAAAAGTCCACCTGTGTTATATCCGTATACATGCCTGGTATAACCCTTTTAGAAGTATTCCATCATTTACTTCTTATTCTTTGCCTACTTCGCGTTTCTCAAGTACTGTACCTTCTGACATATTTCCAACTCGCGAGAGAACGCCTTCAGAACAAAAAAAATATTTCCAGAGGCATTCAGCCAATAGAGATCTTCGATAAAATACCCCATTCTAGTCTATTCAAAACATCCATCTTCTATTCATCTGTTCTGTTTTTTTCTCTTTCTTCATTCTTTTTTTACCATTTTTATATCCAACAACAAAACGATCTGGAAATGTCATCGCTTCTTATTATCTACATCCCTTGTAGTCGCATCGATCTTTTGATTTTACTTCCTAAATAAGTATTTCATAATGAACAAAAAAATACTCAGCTTAAATATTATCCACCAATCTATTGAATTAGTTTTCCGAAAAATTAAAATTTATTCGAGGAAATTTTTTTTTACAGGGAAAAAATTGTCGAATGCTGGACAATGAGAAGTGAAAAATGATGAAGGATCCTTTCATCAATTAATCTCTAAAACGTCTTGTTTTTTTATCAAGAATATAATAGTGTGATTGTAACAAATATTCTATCACTTCGTCATGTAAAGTACTTTTTTAAGTGATCTGTCATGATAATTGTGTTCTCGTCTATATGACATATAAATTACTTAGACCAACAAAATGACAAATTGATCATAAGTTCCTGCTGTTCTTCAGAATATTAATAACACAGCAAGATAATATGATTTTATTTATTTTAATTACAAGTAAGAAGTTGAAATATTTCTAATAATTTTCATTGACATATGTGTGCTTACAGATTGTATAGAACAAATATTTTGTTCATGATAGATGACATTTTTTTTTGATCATTTTAAAAAAAAATTAACGTGGACTAAACGATGCGGGTTAATAGACTTGAGCACAAAAGTATTTTGTTTTACAAGTGCTTAAAAAAGACGACCTCCCTGAATCTTAAGTTTGTGCAGAGGGTTTAATAAAAAGCACGAGTACCATAGCCAATGTGCTAAAATATATTCTTTAGAAGTAAAGGCACACTTGGGCACCTGGATAAGATTGAATATCATTAGCAACAGTTATTATTTTCGACCCTCGACATCTCTCTATTTTTTTACCTTTCACTTCTAAGGTACTTATCAATATTTACCTTCCATTTCTTACACAATAACATTTTTTTTAATAACTAGAATTAATGAGAAAATGTAATCCTTCAATAATATATTTTAAAATGAATTTAAAAAATTTATTGGCATTGTTTTATAATTAAATGTCATGCTGAAAAACATCAAAACTACATCAGAAGGATCCAATTACGAGAAATAATTTAATATATTTTTTTGAATTTTATTTTAAAGCAACTATAAATAGCTTTTAACTGATAAAAACAGGGTAAATATTAATTATGAGACCATATCGAGCTAATGAGAGTCAATATTGACAACAAACATCTGTATTACAAGCTTATCGATCAATAGTTTTTTAATTTTTCAGAAATAGGAAAAATATGAAGTCCGTTTTGAAGATGAAGCCATTGAAAAAAGATAATTATCCCGGACGAATTTAACATCGTGTGACACAGGTATGAATGTACCCATCTGACATATCTCCGATCGCCCCTCATTGACTAATGACGGCCATCTGACGACACCACTTCGCCGTGTTCCCATGAGATATTCCATGGTCACGTGTGCAGACTGCACACTGATACACTGAGTAAAAGTAGATGTCATTTTTGTGTCAACTTGGTCTACAATAAATCCACGAGTGTTGGAGAAAGATGGTATATAATGACAAGTACGCATGCGGGGGTGTTTTAAGGAGGCGTGGCAAATGAACAACCCTCTTACATCTGTGTTCACCATCAGATCGTCATATCAACGTCTGTATCTTTTTTATCCCTATATGTACTTGCATGTATCAACTTATTACGGTTATTATATTCTTCACAAGTTATTGATTATTTAATTTTTATTTATTTAAAATTATTGGACTTGCTTCTGTAGTTGGAATGAAATTATTTATCATCACCAAGACTTGAATCACATTTCGTCAGTGATGAATAAAAATTTATGAATGATTTTTCTGTAGAAATTGCATCATATGTACTTTACATCACATCAAAATAATTCAATAGGAAAAAAAAATTTTTTTATCTATATTTCGAATATTTTTTTTTTGTTCTTTTATACATATTGTGCTAAACAATCATCACTCTTTTGTATTAGGTGCTAAAGATGATGAATACGCTAATGGAATTCGCTGCAGGAGGTTTTCACGATAAATGTGGAGTGAAACAAATGTATATAGACTAATGCCAGAGAAAAAAGTATAAATGATTGGTAATTGATGATGTAGGAAGACATTTTAATCATCAAAAATATATTCAAGTGAACTTTTTTGATGAAAAAAAATTTATAAATAAAATAATTGAATTTTATCACATCCAATTGGGTAATGGTAATTCGAGTTTTTTAATAAAATCTTTAAAAACAATAACTGCTGAATAATTATTAATTATTAATATCATTTATTATTAATTTTTATTTAAAGCAAAAGAAATATTTGAACCGTAGTTTTATTGTATTCAACTTATTAATAACTAATTTATGATGTAAGTATTATATTTATTTTATTGAAAAAGTTAAGACTGGGACTTTGTTGACGTCAATGAGCATAAGGAAATAAATCACATCTGTGAATACTTCGTTAACTTTATTCTTTCAGAACTAGGCCAATTATCTTCATTTACAGCAGCTATAAGTTTTTAAATAGTCTTCATAGGCTAGTTGTAAACTGCGGAAAGTGGAATTTCCAAGAATTAGACGGAGTTTCTCAGAGATCAAGAATCAGAAAATAATCTTTTTTATTTGTCAATTTTACAATGTTTCTGTATCTCTTCGGCGCCGGTGTTTACGACTTTTGACGCGGTTCAAAGTAGGTAAAATATACCTGGTGCATTGATAATGTTCTCTACTTAACAATAGAACCATTATCTTGCGGCAAACAGTTCTGCTGGTTATCTTCATCTTGCGGCTTACACTTATTTTAAACTCCTGAGTCAGACAAGTGCAGTTAAAAATTCATTTTAGAAAATTCAACAAATTATTTTCAACTTCAAACTGCAAATTTTTCAATTTGGTTAATAGTTCTAATAGTATTAAACATTGGCAGAGTGTTGATCCTGGATTAGTAGTAGTAGTAGTAGCTTTTTAACATTGTAATAAATTAAAGAAGACAATAATTTTTCTTTTAACTGGAGACTCTTTGAGAGTTAAGCTTTTAACTTTGAAATAAATAGCTGCAATCGACATTGTTCATGCATTGAATAGATCACTATTTCGTCTGTGAATTTTTGTATGCTCCTAAGTTTGGAGAAAATAAGTTTAGAAATTCCAAGGGTTCAATCATTTCTAACTAGAAAATTAAAGAATTTTTTCAATGGATTCTTTTCTGTCTAATCTTATATTTTTCTATGCTCACATTTAATGTTAAAATCACTTGATAATATTTTTTCCTGAATGATTGGAGACCGGAAGTTGAAAGCAACTTATTCAGTAGTTGAATCAAATTTACTACACTCAAAGCAAGTGGCAATAATATTTATAACTGAATTTTATATTAAAATGCAGTTGAATGATAAGTGATTATTACAAACATATTATTGAGAAGTCAAAGACTGATGGAGTTTGAAAGCTAGCAGTAACGCAACCCGAATCGCCGTGTACATAAAAATTTTATGGCAAGAGAAAACCCAGAGCCAGACAGCGATGAGTTGTAGGTCAAATATACTCATGGTCAGGTTGGAATGCTTTATTTTATTTATGTAAATTTTTCAATCTTTTACCCACCTAAACCACGTGTAACAAAACACTTTTTCTATGTAGTCTAAAACTGAAACATTCAAATTTAAAAGGCTAAAAAGGATCTTGTTTATTGCACCCACTAAGGTCGTTTTCTAACACCAAAATAATTTTTTTCCTTGACCAATGTTACAATAGAAAATATAGCTTATTTCAATAAAGTTTATTAGCCTCTGACGTTACGAAATCCTCTCAACAATTTTTTTTGCTTTGAGAGAATATGATTATCCTATATGTAAACTTTAAAAATGATGGGAACATGGCTCGATTTGACTGAAAAGTATTTTTGTCTGTTTCTTCTCACTTACAATGCTAAATATTCTTTGTCCGAAGGAAGTACAATTGTAATATTGCTGCACTAAATTGTTCAAATAGAAGTAAAATCATATTTACTATTGTAGACTTTGTCTACAAAAATAATAAAACTGACATTGAAGTTTTTAGCCTTTTATTCCTTAAAATTTTCTAATGACTTATTACCTACAAACACATGGAAGTAATTTCTCTACCTTCATATCGTTATTAATGAGGAAGCAACATTTTTTCTTTTTGATTCCAACTATAACTCTCATCAATATTCTCTATCTTTCAGCAATTCTTTAACATTATTTTCGATTTGCATCTGAGTATTCATGATCCAGTCTTCAACCTTGTTCAGGCCTGTTATTAATTGTGGCAACTTCTGTATGGGAAGCAAATAATTTGTTATCATTTTTTTTTATTGCCATTCCATAAATACTTATTACTTTATGGCATGCTATAAATTATCAAGTGTAGCTTACCTGTTTATTGCTATTTTTGGAGCACAAACTCCAACTGTTGTTTTTATTTTTAAGGTGAGTTTTACATGGTTATGCAAATTTTTACCAACTTACTATACTCTTGTTTATGCTAAAATTATGTTATTCATTTGATTGAATTGAACTAAATTGAAATAATAGTTTGTTGAATAAACATCTTGATTTTGATTTCAAAGAGTAGCATGATCTTCTTACTTAACCCCTAAATTAACCTTATGACTAAAATTTCATTAATCGTATTTACTCTTTACTCAGTTATTTTTTTCCCTGTTCTCACCCTCAAGATAAAAGTTGAGTTGAGAGGAAAAAAACTAGACAAAATTTTCAACTCTCTGTTAAGTCGTGTAGGAGGTGAAGGACAAGAAAGAAAAGAGAGTGGTACCTGCCCTCAAATCTGGTATGCTTCCGGAAGCTCTTTGTTGTAAAAGGTATTGAATAACGTGCGTTTCAAACTAAAGAAGCACTTCGTCAAAAGGCGAATCGTCCGATGAAGACGCAAGTGAAAGAAGAGGGGGTGAGAGTTATGTTAAACAGAGAAAAAACGTACTCATATTGGAGTTTAGTAATTCGAGATGTGGAGGAGGCAAAAATGGGAACACTGCGGGCTTTCGCTGAACACTGGGACGAGTGGGTGAGGCAGAGGATACGGTACAAAAGATCGACTGACAGCACTGTCAGCAATGACGGTGAGCTCGAGTTACGTCACTGGCTGTTGTACTTTTACAGGGAGCCAACCATTCACGAATCACAGTAGCTGGTGCGGGTGAGAGCCATCTCTGAGATGGAGACGTCGAGAGGGAAGCCAACATCGTATAGTCTTTTGCTATGGATGATGTCATGACTTGTCGCCATTTTACTACTCTCTAACTTTTAACATTATTTATTTATTTTTTTTTAATCGGCCTTTGATCGAGGGATGAACTTTCTTTGTTACTCTAGAGTTCTGAGAACACTTGGGGTAGTTTGAAAATTTTTAATACTTTCTGAGTAAGAATAAACAGCCAAGTATTTATTCTCCATTTAAACTTTTATTATTAAGATAAAATTTAATCAGAAAATATGGAGGATCATAGCTCAATATTATTTGAAATTACTAGAATTTTCTTCAAGTAATAATTGACATAAAATTCTCAGCATTAAATTATTTTTTATTTAATTTTATTTGAATTTTCAAAAATGAAATAATTTTTAACAATTGTCTGCCCAGGTACGCCTTTATCTACTAGCCAAGAAAAAATAACCTAACTCTGAGTAGAAAAATATTTTTCATTCTCTTAAAAAAATAAAAATGAATATTTTCTAAAGGAATTCGAACTAGAGCTCATTTGTTCTTACAATCGAATTTTTTATTTAATTTAAATCAATCACTAAAAGAAATTTATAGTTTCAGAAACTATCTAAAGTTTTGTTATTGTTATAACAGATATCTACATCGCTGCAGAGTGACTCGTGATATGCCCATAACCTCATCTCTTAGATAATAAATAAGATAATTAATTTATGGGGCAAGGAATTGTTTCAACAATTATAAATTTTTTCAGTAAGGTTTTATTTTCGAAAGGGTAGTCCTCACTAGTGAATATATTTTTCAAATCCTACCTTTACTGAATTTTAATAACCCAGGCATAGAGTTGATCAATTGTAAATCGACGTAAAAAATGGTATATTGAGTTGAATATTTGATTGAAAAAATATTTTCATTGAATCCTTATTTTTTATTGTGATGATGAGAGCAGAGACTAGTGGAAGAAATTCTCATGATAGGCAGCTCTTTTTTTCAACATATACCCAGTCTTGATACTCAGGATTGAAGATAGGTGAATGCGTAACCAGAGGCCGGATGTTACCGCCCAGGATGGATGTCTTGCAAGGTACTCTTGGAGAAGAGATTTACTCTAGTGTCCTATAGAAATTCCCTAAGGAACAGCTCTGATTTCTGATCTACGAGCCAGTGCAGCCACTCGTCACTCACATGACGCGTGCACGCCCACTTAGCTAAAAAAAGTTCGTTATTTCGACTGGTTATACTTTTTTCTTTTAAGGATAAAATTTAAATATGCACACCATTTAACCGACTCTTATATTAATTCGTATATTCTCATTTTCATAACAGTAAACTTCCGGTCGACTAACGGACATTAACCGGTTGCCGTTACAATTTTTGACAGTCGCAAGGTAAGAAAGAAACTTATAAGAAAAGAATCTTGGTTTTTTCAAGGAGGTTAAACTGGATATTTACATTTTATTCTCCAACTGTCACCACTTATGGAGCAGTAAAAATTGGACTTCAATGGACATCACTTCTGACGTTATTTTCAATCCTAAAAAAATATAAATATGTAAAAGAAACTGTGATTGTATCGTACTTGATGCAGAATCAAAAAATCATCTAGCTAAAAGAGGTTAGAATTCTTTTCCATGAATCGGTTTAAAAATATTTTCATTTTAACATCAAAAACCATTTCAAAGTAATTCATAAATTTCTAGGATTGATTGCATGAAGTGACTAGTTAATATGATAAATATCATCAACACATGCACTTTAATTCTCGTGTAAAAACACCACGGATGATGTCTAGTTGATCAATTATTTATACTCTACATGATGTTTAATAATACACAGCGCTTAATTCTAACGTTTGTAGGGGTGCATACATAGTCACGTTATCTATCGTGACTTTAAATCATGCTGAAATAGCATTCACTTGAAGGGTAAATGGTATCAGGACTATCAAGCTTGTGAAGAATACCAACTCTGAAACAAGTGGTTAGAGTCAACTGTAATCATGGCGTGGCACAGCACATCTATTATATTTGTCAAAAAGGTTAGTTTGTATTCAATTACATTGATTGTTAGTCACATTTAACTCTACAATGTAACACAAAGTTGCTTTGATAGTTAAACTGGTCACTGAAGGAAATAATTCATTCAAAATTTAATATCAACTTCAACAAAACTAATTTTTGTATTTTCAACACCAATAATTGTTTAGTATTTTAATATTATTGAAAATTAAATAAATAATTTTTTTACAGGTTTTAAATAACTAAAAAATGAAGAAATTAAAAGCTCTAGTATTGCTGACAATAAAAAATTAATTTCTGTGTGTCATTTTGTTGATGATAAATCAATTGAAAAAAAAATAAATTGTGCAGCTAGCAAACTTCCCATGTTAAATTACGTTTAAACGAGGAATGAATGGAGTTCTCATGAGTTTATAAATTTCACATATGGTGGAATCAGGCTACTACTACTGTAGTTCACTTTTTCCCCTTTTAACGAGATCGTAATACCTACACGAAGCAAACCCTTATACCTGTGCACACAGAAATATTAAAAATACAATAATACACTCGCTAATGTACTGGAGCGAGAATCGTGATGATGAGTGTGATCTGTATCCTGGCCATATGCTCAAAAATTCCCACAGCACCCCCGCATTATAAAATATATCGATTACTTTTTTTTTAATACAGCAACAGGTTGGTGTATCACATCAGAATGGACTGAGTAATTTTCTTGTTTCTCATGCTCTGAATTTTTACTGTGAAATTAATCTGGATCAATTGCATCAATTTATTGATTCATCTGGAGAAGAATCTTTGTTTAAAAAATTTGATTATTTACTGAAGATATTTTAGAATTGAATTTTATGATTGCTAATGATGATGATGGAATGCTTTTTATTTCTTTCAATTTTGGATTATTATTATTTGAAAAAATTAAAATTTATTATTGTGCTGATTTGAGGGATAAGTTTAAAAAAAGGAGTGAATAAAAGATAAAGTGATAAATTTAAAAGTTAAAATACAGGTGAAAGAATTTTCAAATGTCATTGGTAAGATGGAAGAGCAAAAGGAATGGAACATTATTGAAATAAGTTGGAGTCAGAGTCCTTTGGCACAGCTTATCCTCCATTACGCGAGACTGTCGAAGGGTCCCTGTGGAGGCTGAAGACATGTATTGGGCCTTATTTTCAATTCCGAGGCTTTGCAAGGCGCAGGATCCTATAGTGTTGAACTATTCAACCGTATGATAGCTACAGGATTACTTCGACTTGTCGGTCCCATGCTCCAATGATTCCAATGCAGGCGCTTCCTGACAAAAATGTCAACCTAATTTTGCAAGATCTTTCCTGCCGATTGGTAACAACAGAAGGGGAGAAAGCTTGTCCTTCATTTCTCCTCAACTTCTTGTACTAAAGTACCAAAGAGAATAAAAGACGCGTGAGCTCTAATAAAAGAAGATTTTACATCTTTATTTGAGGTTGATCTATACCTTATTATTATGCTTAATAGAAACATTAAAACTCAAGTCTTGGATTTTTTAAAAATAATTCATCTTTTTAATATAAACATTTAAGTTGATTAAATAAAATCAGGCTGATAATAAAAATGATCTAAACATCAAGAAAAAAGTGGAATCAAAATGATTATAAAGTGAAATTAAATTATTCGTGAATCAATGTAGAGTTAAAATAATAATTAACATTTTTTTATCAGCATTGAACCAATTTCTAAGGATGATTCTTGAACCAAACCTATGAGTATATATTATTCATAGATCCATCTTAAAATTCAGCTTATAATTGGACTAATTCACAGAATATATTAGTGTATTTGCAAGTCTAATAGACAAAAGAAGAAAAAGCATTTCTTATTTAGCAAAATTTAACACTTTGCCATCATTAAAAATAAATATATATCTAACGATTGTCGAAAAAAATAATAGGACAATAGGTCCATAAAATCTGGTATGGAAAACTTTCTTATTACCATTTAGCTGTTTAGCTGTTGGTTAGAAAAAATAAGTAAATGACCATCGACTTGAACTACGAAGAAAAGACACCTTTTAGGTCCTGTGGAGATACCGCTTGGCACACCGGATGAGATTAGAGGCCAGAGAGCATCTCGTCACCCAAGACGGGTCTTGTTGAGGGGAACCTCATTAAATGCAATATACCAGTAAAACAAGGCGCAAACAGTTGAATAGCCGACTTGGGATTACCAGCCAACTATTGGACAGGCTTCGTTCGATTCATCGCTAGTCCACTCTTATTATTTTGCTTATAGAAAGTAAGATGCTGCGAGAGATAACGGCAACATGAAAAAACTCCTGGATATATACCTGAAGGGATTCTGCAGTTTGGATTAAAATTTTTCGACGCTAAGCACGAGCCTCACTTCCTACTTCTCTTTTAGATTTTTTTCCATTATGTTGGCGTCGACTCAGTGTTAGACGCAGACAGGCTTGATACTGGATTCAATGATTCCTTCCGGTCCAGGAGGATGTTTGAGTACAGATCCAAATACCAAAATATTCTCTCTCTTCTCATTTACCAGACCACCCGTTGACCTGGTACCTTACATAATAGTTGGTGCTAACCTATCATGTTGATTCAAGTGAATAGCAATGTACTAAAACATTTTGATGGCACTGGAGGCTAGAAACAATTAATTAATTTATTATATTTTTTTTTAAAAGTCTCATGATCGCACTGGAAATCTAGACAATTAAAATATTTAAATAATTTTCCTAAGACTATTTCTGTGAAAAAAAAATCGGATTCTGATGAACAAGGGTATGTGCTTAGATCTATAATCTTTTCTTCAGAGTCTGGTTTTTTGAAATGCTCCAGAAAAATTAAAAGGAAAGAGGAAGTACTTCTTGACAACAGAAATGTCACTTTTGACTTTAGACCTTGATAACTGATGGAAAAAAATTGCTTAGTAATGAGCTGTAAATCATTAAAAAGCTAAATGTATTCTAAAGATGCTGTCACTGGATTAACGTAAGCAGACCAGTTGACAAAGAAAGTAGAATTAAAAAAATAAAATAAAATAGAAAACTGACTTGAATTTCAGAGAATTTTATTTTTTCCCCTAAAAAATTCTATTCAATTTTTTTTTTATATTTATTCAAATAATTCTTTGGACATAATCTGCATGTGTATATTATGTAAAAAAATCTTTGATTATTATGTACCATTTTCCACGAAAATTTGTCAGGATTGTCGTTATAATACCAGTTGAATGCATTAAGAGTATATTATTACATTGTGAAAAGGAAAATTTAACACTCTCTTGAAAAACATCAGTTTATTTATACTGTAAACTAATTGATATTAATTCTGGCTTGGGGAAGAAGAGAAAAAAAGGAAGATGGTCCCATGAAAGTTGTTGATGGTTTACAGTAAAAATAATTGAGTCGAAAAATGTCAATAAGGATGATCCAGCAACGATTAAGTCAACGACAAGATGACAAAAAATACACGCGACACATCAACCTAAAACAACATTGACTCCATTGTAGCATTTTAGCAGCTTTTATCCAATCTGCTATTATCAAAAACAGAATAGGTCTTCTTTAGTTGTATACCCCTGCAGACAATCGTATTTTGATTCTGTCCCTATTACCAGCCGTTTAGCCACAGTTTGCCTTCTTGACAAAGCGACTCGAGTCTCGTATTTGGCAGAAGGTCTGAAATCTTGAAAGCTGCAAGCTGACTGCTCGGCTCATGGGGATATTGAAGCAAGTCTATATGCTTTTGTGTCAGAGATTTTCGGTGGATAGTTACGTGGATAATCTTGCCGACATATTGCGCTAAAGCCAAAACGACGTATGGATGGACGAACATACGCCAAACCAAGGATCAAATTTTTCTATAGGGTCTGTTATTTCTTTCTTTTTCCTTCCTATTCTTTCTACTCATTTTTTTCCTCAATCACAAATAAGTTGAGTTACCGAAGATGCATGAGAAAGAATGGCTGCCACCCAAGACTCATATAAGTGCCAAGCCACAGAAATATCTCTATTACTGAAAGAAGTAGATAGATTTTTATTCTTTTCATCCAACATCTACAATTTTTTCTGTTTAAGATTCTTCTTTTCAATTATATTTTTTGTAACATCAATTGAGATTTGTAGAAAAGATATTACATTTTTGATAGTGATGGAGAAGTGAATAAATATTTATTAGAATCCAGTCTAAAAATTGAATCAACAATTACCAAAGTATTTAATTTATTGAGGCAAACCTCAATTTTTCTATCCAATTAAATAATCATCCAACTGAATGAAACTATTCAGTAAAAAGTGTAATTTTGAAAAAATTCCAAACCACAAATTTCATTTCACCTGAATAATTCCTTTAATAAAATCGGTCAAATTTTCTTCAGCAAGTCAACATGATGAAAATACCGAGATCAGTAGGAATATAATACTTAGCATGTTCAGCGCTGAATTACTTGATATAGAAAGCAGGTAAATTTCTAAATGAGACCTGGGAACATCAAAATATGTATGTGTATATACTTACATTAATATACTGCATAGTATGGATATGGTCATGTTGGCTGATGGTCTATTTTCAAAAGAAGTATGCGTCGAAAGCAAAACACAAAGAACAAGAGAATATTCCTGCAGATGTACACACTTTTTCTATGTAGATAATACAATATATTATATGGTTCACTTCATTTTTTTCTCCTTCTCTCTGACTCTATGACTCCATCTTGAATTATATCTGATGCTTGATCCCTCAACGATGGATAAGATGATCCCCTCATCATTTACAAACACTAAAAGGGTGAATTATTGAAATGCAGTCAATAAGTGATTTGATAGATAACCGAATTTCTTCTATTCAACGATGATGAAGAAAATAATAGAACTTAATATTCGTGTTCAAAGCACGTGAACAAAGAATTTAACTACATGCAGATAATTGTTGTTTACAATTTTTTTTAATTGTTAAGAAATATTCTATAATAATAAAAAAAGCTTAGTTATCAACACATTAGTAGTTTCACAATAAAAAAATCTTGTTTTATTGTGAATAAATATTTCGTAACAGTTAGAAAATATTTTTCAACAGTCAGTAAATCGATGTCACCTTTTATAATTTAATGTTTTATTTCACGCATATATTTTATTAATAGAAATACATGCATAAAATGGAACGAAATCTTAACCTAATTCCATTATTATGCCATTTTAAATTAGGAAAGCCATATAATCCACAATAAAATATAGACTATATTAATTAAATTATATTTCTTAAAGGTAAAAAAAATTTATTAACTGTTAAAATTTAATATTAGAGGATCTTTTGACTGATTTTAGTTAAATAAAATATTGAAGTTCATTACCGTACATTTTTTATGATCTCAAGCAGTTATTAAGCAGCAAAAAAAGGCCTGGATTAGGGAATAATAAATTATAAGGGATTTTAAAAGTGATATAGGGATCGTATTAATAAAGGATCACCTTGAAGAAGATGTCAATGATTTTATCTTTTTAGTGTATGAGAGCAATTCATTAAGAAAATCTGTTCTAACGTTATGCGAATGATAGAGTCTCGATGGTGACGGATTCAGTAGGGTATATAAAAAGAAGAGGAAAGAGCAGGCTGTGTAACAGAAGAGCGAGTGACGGTGACTTCTTTTTTGTCTGTCTATATCGCCGCAATGAAAAGGGTGGCGCAGAGCTTAACCCCTCGTGTGTTACATACTTGAAGGGCGGCAACGCACATTGTAGGGTGGCAAATATGATGGTCAATCAGTAGCAGAAGAGATGTTCGTGTTACCTCTAATTTATTAAAATCATATCTTCTGTCTTATTTTATACTTTTGTTTTTTTTAAATATTTTTATTTTTAATTTGTGAAAATAACACAGGTAAATGAACTATGGATACATTTAAATTTGTTTGAAGGTTGTATTAAATAATTTGTGTAACAAAGTGATGCTCATTAAACGTATTTAATAGAAAGATTTAATTTAAAAATTTCATATAAATCAATATATATCATATAAAACAATTAGAATAACTTCAGAAAGAATTTCTCAGCTTCTTAGATTTTTTTGAAGCATTTAAAATTTTTTTTACAATCGTTTATGGTTTATTTAAAAATTTACAATGTATATGAATTAATTAATTTTAAATTATTATTAATAATTTCAATTTGTGTCAATGAATTTTTAGAGGTTAATGATCAGTTACTCCAAAACTTTAACTCTAGAATTAATTTGTTATATGTAAAAAAATTGTAAATTAACAATTAAATAATATTTATTTATTTTAATATGTTATTTTAGGTGTTTTAGTGCACTTTTTATTCAATGATTAATGGAATTAATTCAATGAAAAAAGAGCAGCATAATACAACAGCTAAGGATGTTAATCCACTCCAAAAATAATTATTATAAAATTAAAGCTATTCGATGAACTTTTCAAATAATCTGAGTCTTATACATAATATTTGAACATTTTTTATTTATTTATTGAAAATCTCAAATGATTACGAGTCAACTATCAAAGAAAATAAACTAATTGTCTATCATTCAATATTTATTTATCATCTGCCGATGATTTAATATAAAATAATAAAAAAGGAGGAAGTACAGAGTTAACCAAAGTTGATGACATTGTCAGACAATCAGTAAAGACTTTAAACAATGAAAGGGTCAATTCATGGGCCCCTCTGACGTATAAATGGGGTTGGGAGAAAAGAGGATGCCAATAGCATGAATGTAACATTGAAGAAAGAAGATGCCATGTGATGATTGTCAAGCTCCGATCAACCCCTCGTATTTTGTAAATGGAGGGAGGCCTGACTGCCTAGAAGTGCCGCCCTTTAGTCCAAGGGTAGGGTAGTCACCAACCAATAAGAATTCAAGCTTTCCTCGAAACGATATTCAACTAAGTCCATCAAAAAGTCTTGACTAGGATGACTGTCAGTCACAATTCATTGAAGAGTTAGCGACGGAATAGGTTGTGCTTACGCACTTGACAGTGTCATCGTTTTGCAGAAGGAACAAATTAACAAAAGTTGTGATCATAATTAACACGTGCCAGGAGTTTGGATAATTTATTATTTCAATTATTTATTCCTATTTTCATGATGCGTTGTCATTGATAAAAAAGTGTTTATATCTTGGTGTTATTTTTTAAGTGAAGTTTGTGCACATTGAACTATATGTATTACAAAAGATATGAACTCAATCGCAACTCCAGAGACAACAATTAACCATATGCCAGTTTCACAGCCAAAAATGCAGCCCTCTTCAAGTAAGTTCCCGTTCAATTTTTACCAAAATTATTTATTTATTTATTCATTTCCTTTCATGTAGAAAGTATTTTACCCTGTCATTCAGAGGTACGTCGCACGCACATTGATGCTCATATATAACAGCTTTATTCGCGTTTAGATATGAAATTCTTTGATATTTTAGCTCCAAAAGTGTTTTTAAGTGTAGATGCTTTCATAACTTTTCTTTCCTATGGAAATTCTTCAGAAACAATAATTGATGATTAAATGTTGACTAAAAATTTTACTGCACAATTTTTCCTTATTCCACCAATTTATAAATATGATCACCTCTTGCTATTATGCTATTTTTGTTTGTTGATATTAGTCTTGACTTGAACGTTAATCAAGTCAGTTGTCTATTACAATGACTTTTAGAATATTTCCTGATTTAGTTAGTCATTAATAAATCAAATATAAGATCTTACTTTTGACACCAATGTTATAAAAGTCAGCTCGTTAGACAACTGACTTGGTTAGCATTTAGACCAAGACTGATATAAACAAACAAAAAGAGTTAACAGAAAGAGAGAGATAGTTTTATATTGTCTGTCGAAAGTCAAGTCCTTAAGGTAGATCACTCGAGATTAATATTTTCACTCTTCTCTCCATTGAAACCAATCATAATTAACGACAAGATTAGGTTTTTTAACTTTTATTCAAAAACGGTTGTTTAAATTCTCGTAAAAAAGTTATATAGCGAATGAACTACCTCAAATCACAATTACATTTATTATGATGCAGACAAAGATTATAAAAAATCTTTTATTGGAACTAAAATATTGTTTTTATTTTATTGGTCAACTTTTTCCTATAAAATAATGAAATATGATGTTATTTTCTCATCCAATTAACTTAAATTATTTATAGGTTTCCAAGATAAACAAATACTTTTTGACAGAATAACTTGTCTCTAAAGAACAGAAAATATTCATTCTCACTCTTTTCTTTTATTAAAAATAGAATATTTTTCTGTCATTTCGCGAGGGCTCCGCCTTCATGTACTATTCATTGTGGTAGTGTAGATGTTGGAAAAAGAACTGTTGAATAGCACTGAATGGACCGGATGTGGCTGCTGGCGTATTCAATAGTTAAGTGAGCAACAAGAAACACGACACTCCATCGTATCGCGATCTCCCAATCAATTCTTGGGCTTTTTATTCCTATTTAAACGTCCATTTAAGTAGTGATGACGGCAGTATGTGCTTTCGAGACAAATAGAACTACTTTTTCTTTCTTTTCTAGTCCTCCACCCCTTCTTTTTACTTACACTGTAAGGTGGACAAGGTGTATAATGAATAAAAGAGCAAAAAATCAATAAATTGCACTTTCACCATGATTTTATTCTAAAGAAGATTTATAAAAAATTGACTTCTTTCTGTTCTAGGTCGTATTCTGTATGACATACCTTGCAAAGTCTGCAGAGATCATTCTTCAGGAAAGCATTATGGTATATTTGCCTGCGATGGATGCGCAGGATTCTTTAAAAGATCAATCAGGCGAAATCGACAGTATGTTTGTAAAGCTAAATCTGAAGGTGGTTGTATGGTTGATAAAACCCATCGAAATCAGTGCAGAGCTTGTCGACTAGCTAAATGTATTCGGGCTGGCATGAATAAAGATGGTAAGTAACAGTGCATTCTGATCAGTATTTTGATCAATTGAATAAAATAATCAATCGATTGAATGGATTAATTAATGTTAGAAAATATTTGTCAAATTACAGCTGTGCAGCATGAAAGAGGTCCAAGAAATTCAACACTTCGAAGACAAATGGCTTTGTATTTTAAAGAGCCAGAAATCATGAGCAATATTGTATCATCACCAAGTGCTGCGTTGGACTTGGCTTTACCAAAACCTCCATCGGAAACTAGAGTATCTATTGCAGCTCCTGCGCCTCATCATGCTATACCTCATCCAATTTACTGTAACAGCATGGCAATGGCAAAGGTAAATAATTTTAACTTCTTCAGTTGGTAATCAATTATTGTTCAATCTTGAAAGCTTTCCTAATTGATTTAAAATCTAAGCATTTGAAAGTCTTGATTAACTGGTATATGTCAAGTTGTTATTCAGGAGAAATTATTTAACTTTAATATTATTCCAGTATGGAATTCTAGTTATAGTACTGGTGCTGTTATTCTAAATATTCTCTTGATGTAAAGGAAAAAAATAATGCACTATCTTTATTCTAAAGAAAAAAATTAAATATTCAACTTCTAAAACTTCAATTCCAGGTTCCTCTGACACTAGCAGGATTGCCGACAATTCCCATTCTGCCGACAATCAACATTGAGTCAATGTGTGAACAAGCGGCACGACTACTCTTTCTGAATGTTCGTTGGGCGCGAGATTTGGCAGCCGGCACGGGTCTGGCTATGGATGATCAACTGATGTTGTTGGAGGCCTCCTGGCGAGAGCTCTTCCTTCTCGCGGCTGCTCAGATGTTGCCGACACTTGATCCTTCACCACTATTACCGCCTGGACCACAAAGTTTATCGTTAGCTGTGGAGGTCACCAGATTTCGGGAGACACTTACAGGTTTTCATTCTATGAACTTGGATCCACATGAGTTTGCTTGTATACGTGCAATCGTCCTCTTCAAGGCTGGATTAGACAGCGAAGGTGTGCCTAGCAGCCGAAGTAGTAATGGCTCAACATCACCAAGCATCGGAAGTCGGCTCAGAGATCCTGCTTCTGTTGCAAGACTTCGAGATGGCGCCCAACTGGCACTTGGCCAAAGACTCAGCGGTGCATCATTTGGCGCTTTAAGATTCGGTAAACTTTTGTTACTTTTACCAACTCTACGATCCGTTTCAACACATGCCATTGAAGAGTTGTTCTTCAGAAGGACTATTGGAATCATTCCTATTGAAAGAATCATTTGTGACATGTATAAATCAGCTTAAATGATCGCAATGTTAGATATGAAAACTTAAATATAATTTATAAATATTAATCAATAACTACTATAATAGTCATTTTGTTTGAAAACATTAAAAAATACCTTTCATAATGGTTTTTTCCATTTATTTTTTAATAAATTTTGATATGAAGAAAATTGTTAATTAAATTGAAAATAAATTATTTTATTTATTTTTGGTACTTTTCACTTTTTTTTCATTGTCTTTCTTCTTTTTCTTTAGATTCCGTGATAATTTATTTATATATGCAATATAATTTGATTTGATCGTCTTCAGAAAAATACGAATCAACTATTCTGTAAAAAAATTATAATTTAGAATATTATTAATGCTGAGGAAAAATTTACGACCAATATTACATTGAAAACGTCACTCACCATAGAGAACTTCAAATAATTCAGTCAATTCTGGGTTGATCACCAACTTTTACGTGTGCACAATAATTTTCAACAAAAATTAAAATCTTTGGTGGCATGTTCATTATCGAAGGAATTGAGGCTTTGGAAATTCAAACCAGGCCCAATATTTCGATTCGGGTTGTGTAAAAATGAAACTTATGTATAAGTTAATATAGATGATGATAAATTAATTGTTTATAAGATAGAAGAAATCTTTAAACTCTCGAATCGAAATATAAGATCCAATTTAGTACTCCCAATATCTATTGTTATAATAAAAATAATAATATTTAATGTTATAAAATAAAAGACATCCTTTTAATAAATTAATCAATGGCAAAGCTGAATTACGAAAACGCAGGCAGAGTAGACAGTTGATGTAAATATATTTCGACTCGAGATTAGTTATTATATGTATTAACTTGTCAATAGTGTAATATAATTGTTGAAAACTTAGGCTAAGGAACACAAAGAAAACTGTGATGTACACATATCATAATGCGATAGCGTAGATCACGCCTCCGGGCTTTATTTGGCGATTTGATTAATCGCATGTTCTATATACCTGTAAATAAAATGTTAAATATATTAATAATAAATATAATAATAACTATTGAAATAATTAATTCTGTCTTATTCTTTAACTTCGATACTTTTGAAATGTTTATTATCTATTTCAAGAAATCTTTTTCCTGCTTTCAAATATTATTTTGACTGTGATTTGAGAAAAAAACTTGAGAAATGTAAAAATTTTACCTGCAACTCACTCATGACAATGCCATGAGTTTCACGAGCATTTCACGGTGATTTGACTGCTAATCGCACTACAAAGGCTATCCCGCAGACGAACTAGCTTGTCAGCACACTGTCTTCATTTACAACCATTCTTTACTCTTATAGTCCAGCAACGTGTAATCACTGAAGATGCAGGTAAATAATCGCCTCTTCGGCCTACATAAAGTTCCGACCGAAAAAGATTCGTTTCGTTTCGAGCCATGCTTTACTTCAGAACATTGTCATGAAAGCGGAAGAGGCCGACAGAACAAAATACAAGTAACAAAGAAGAGATTGGTCCAAAGCTGCTGGGTTTGCTAGGGTTTTTGTCAACATTTGTCACGCTTCTTGAAAAATCAATTTTATTTTTTCTAGTGATGATCTCTAGTCAATATTGTGAATATCTTAATAGAAAGAAATAAGTCTTTATACATTATCTATCAATATCTGCGTTGAAAACTCTTCTTAGAACTTATTTCTAAAAAAATATAAGTAAACCAAATCTTGCTTTTATATCCATGATAACAATTACTCTGAAATCAAAAAAAAAATATACATTATTGGGATATATTTCTATTTTTTGTAATTACGATGGAGAATAATGGTGTTAAGGTATTTTTATTTATTTATTTTTTTAATAATCGAAAGAGAAAGAAGTGCTTAGGGGTTGTAAGCTCTTTGCTTAGACCGTTTAGAAAATATTCTCACGAATTCTTGAGCAGAATGAATGTTCTTAGCGACTGATGCGGGATGGAGAAAGAACAGCGATCATTCTAATGGTTTAAGTGACTCTTATTATACGCATGACTAGCTTTTGAAATGTTGCGCCACTCATATATACACGGCACCCCGTGGTATCCCCTTAATCGTCACGTAACGTGTTTACGGCAAATACTCGTTATCTTCAATTGCCAATGAATAAAAAACTATTTTATTTAAAATTGTATAAATAAAAGAATACAAACCTTTCGATTAACTATCAATCAAATAATATTTTTATTCCTTTCAATAACATGGCACATCCATTAATTATTTGAATGAATAGTTGTGGTAAAAAAAAATTCGATAAACTCTTGTGCTTTTATAATATAGATTTCATAGAGTGTCTCCATATTTCTGAATTCAGAGTCCAACTAAGGAGTGGCCGCCTGTGGATTCTTTTGGCCACTGTGGCTGTACCACCCCGAGGATTTGCCATTCGATGGATTATATACTGACAAATTACTCTCGTAAACAGTCCGCCCATCAGAAATGTCAATGTATAGGAATCTACATCAGAATGTTGCCACCTCTACATGACAAAAGCTTCATCTTTTCTATTCTATGTCATCATCACTCTATTAATTTTGTTTCATTCATTCTATCAATGA
This sequence comes from Chelonus formosanus, assembly GCA_028641665.1. NCBI lineage: Eukaryota > Metazoa > Arthropoda > Insecta > Hymenoptera > Braconidae > Chelonus > Chelonus formosanus. The sequence continues at coordinate 23,901,934 of CM054006.1, read as the reverse complement.
ATTATAACCTAGAATAATATATTTTTATCAATTAATAATGTAAAAATAATCATTAATTTTTATTAATTACTTACAATCGATGATGATCAATTGAACATGGCGAGCAATATTTGTTGATGTTGGATTCATTGTTTAGTTGGAATTATTAATAGAATAGCTAGAGTGTGGCCAGAGTTTCTTTCCTGAGAAACTGGACAGTTGACTAGTTGAACCATTCCTCCCATAGAAATGATCTCTATGCATAAAATCACAGCAACAATTATTCCGAAGTAATTAAATGTCTCGATTTAATGAAACACTTGAGAAACAGCAGCCGTATGTTGGCGATTTATGTTGGACGAAAGCTGAGCTTCATCTCAAAGTGCTAGCATGATACTTGAACTAACAATAATACTGTAGCATTTCCGGACGAATGAATAATAATCCTCATCACTTCTCTCACTAGTCCATACCCTATTTGTTACTTCTGTTGCTCTCGCCCAAAGCCATTGTGGCATCAGGACCGCTGGTGATGTAAGAAATTCCGTCAGTTGAAATAAAAGAAATGCGGGGCTCATAAGTGTACATGCATGCGTCTATACGACAAGTGGTTCCCACCGGGTGATGTTACACCTTGCCTCCACGTTGTTGCAATAACTAGAGGGGTGATCGCGAGTGGGCAAGGGTAAGGCGCGGGAGCTGAAGAGGTCGCTAGAGGGGCGAGGTAGACGAAAATTCAAAGAAATACCCGAGAGTAACAGTAACAAAACATTATCGATGCCATGATTACAATAGATGCTTCGACGTAATTGCACCTAGGGATGCAATGAAGAACCCTCGACTATGTTACATCGATTCGTCGCCCAATTCCCTTGGTATACACAACCACAGTTCCAATACATACGCGTTCAAACTTGCCACTTGAGAATCGGCGTATTGTCGTCTTTGTTTTGAGGTAACAAAACAGAAAAAAGTGTGCTCCATGTGTATGAACCCGGACTCTGAACTAATGTATTGTAATCAATTAGTAAACGTGTGGGGTGGTCGCTGATTATACCAGCTACTAGATGGACATTAAAGTTGCTTGGTTATTGTTCAATCATCTGCGATCAATTCGAGTGTCGATATCAAATCTTCCAATTGATTAAGCTTCTATTTAAATATTAAAACTTCTCGTTATTGTTGTGTCACTTTTAAAACTCTTCATCTTTTATTCACAATTAAATAATATACGATAAAACTTAATTAAAACTTTATTAATAAACATTTTTTTATTAGTTCTATTCTTATTACGATATGTAAACTACTGATAAAATATAGAAAAAAATTTTAGGTTAGAAGAATTTAGGTTAAATTCCCGCCTTAAATCAAAATGTTAAAGTAAAAATAAAAGTGAATTGGGGGTAATAAATTTTCGAAATGAAAAGATTTTATAAAGAAGTAATTTAGTTAATGACATTATTTATTTATTCTAAAAATAATATGACGTGTAATATAATAGAGTTATGCAGTAAGAATTTAGTAACTGCAGAATCTTAACAATAAATTCCAGTGAGTAAATGAAAGTAATGAAATTGTTTTTTTTTTGTTTTTTCACAGCTGAGAACGAATCACCAAGTTTCTTAAGTCATCCCCAAGCAGTGAAACAGTAGGGACCCTCCGCGAAATATTTGCACGTGCGACGTGGCTCGTGTCAGGAATTTAATAAAGCAAATCCAAACTCACGGCTGAGGTGGGCGAGTGAATAATACATAAACATTATATGTATACGTATATACATATATACTTTTTAAATATATTTCTACTATGTTGTTTTCATGATCCTTATATACACCACCCCGAAATGGCTCCCTGAAGTAAAACGCGGGGCTTTTCGAGTTCCAGCCGCACTCTGGCAAAATGCTCCCATTGTTGGCTCCCGTTGATGCATCCATTATGTCTAGGTTGATGGGAACAGATTATGTTGGTTGCTGTCATTGAAGGGCTCATCGCTGTCATGACATTGATGCTGCCTCCCTGAGGGAGCTGATGAAAAAAAGACATTACGTTTTATATATTGTCCGAATAAATTATCGAGTGGGCACACCCGTTGTCCAATAAGGTATTGACGAACATGAAGAATGTGTTCAACCAGTCTCTGCTTTACATGGTGGAATAATTTTCAAAATAAATTGGTCGTTTTAGTTTAATTGCCATCAACAGTAGCTGCTAGTTAATAGAAGAGCAAATAGTTGAATATTTTTTCAACCGATCAAAATGATCTGAGTGAGTCGACAAAAGTGATCTTAAGCCTTATCGTTTCATCAACCACAGTAATTAACTGGTCAGCTACCACCGTAACTAGGCTAATGACTATTGTGGATCACTGGAGATTTATCAGCATCGGATTATATATCCACTGAGATACTTAGCATACTACAGGAATAACTAAGTAGGAGACAGACCTCAACTTTCACCTGATCCTGTCAAGTATTTTCCTCACTATAAGGGAGGGTTCCTTACCTTCATTTTCTTCGAATGCTGAAGAAAAACTTGATCAAAGGGGTCGATCACTCCGACTTTGAGGATTGTGTTTCTTACAGATTAACCGCTTTTAGTTTCTAGAGAAAATTGGAGGTGGAGAACGAATGATGCTTTCAAGACTAGGCGTGTTTTCTTTATTTTGCAAACTTGGATCTGTTTTCATGGGCAATAAGTAGCTTTTCTAAAGGTATCTCTGAACAAGTAGTACACTACTAATCTGTTTTACGATAATGCTGACTTTAATTGTTTTAATTCAAGTCCTCTGGAGCTTAACCCCCTGCTGTTAAAAAGAAGCATCAAGTACTCCTCTGGTCTGAGCTTGCCTAGGCAAGTATATTCTTTTCTAACTACAGATCTACTGATTGAGTCATTAGTCGTTTCTTTCCAAAAACCATGACGCCTTTAATCTTGTTTTTCTTATAGATTATCAACGTTCTGTTGGCACGAGCTGAAATTGTGCTGATGTAATGCATTAATCGTTGAATAAACAGCTAAAGTTAATGAACAATAACACTGATGGTTAAAATTTATTATTTTCTTGGAGTACATAATCTAATAAACATCTCAAGATATCTTGCAAAAATAAAAATTGTTTAATAATTAAAACAATAGTTTTTAATTGAGATTAACTTCGTTACGTAAATATTTAATCATTATTTTATAATAATTGTGTTCTTGCTGTATAATATTACATTTTAATATTTTAGTTAATGAGAACCACAAAAACACCAACTCCAAAAGCAACCCTATGACAAGAAACCAACAATTAGGTATGTTTGAATAGATTTTGAATATTAATAGCTTGAAGAGGATTCTTTCTATTCATTAATGAAGATAAAAAATAAAAGTATATAAAGTTAAAGGGTAAAAACTTGTTTTAAAAATACTGCAAATTAAAGTCAAAGAAGCTGTATGAGATTCATAAAAAACCGGGTCTTTTTTATAATGGCTGACTTCATGAAGGCAAAAATCATAAAGTTAGGGACTAGCATAGCTTTCTTAGGGTCTCAATGTACAGAAGAAGGGGAAATGTTAAGTCCTGAGGGATGCACAGCTGTCATTAAGAGAATCCTGATTGGCCATCAGCCAATGTCAGCCATGCTGAATTTTTCTGGTCTAGCTTCTCTCTACAATAGATCGAAATACGCTCTAAGAAATCAGGGATCATCTCCCCTAGATATAGGACCGTTGCTCCAAACACTCGTGGGTGTTTTTTTCTTCTTACCGATTATTTTTCTTGACTTTTTTATAACAACTATTTGTATCGATCAACTCATATCTCACCCTTTCTACTTTTTATTCAATTTAAATTATCTATTGGTTTTCAATCTCTTTAGAGTCTGATACTGATTTGGATAGAAGAGGTAGGTTAAGATAAATATTGAGTTTTTGCCACTCGTCTTCTAGCTGGTGATGAAACAAATCCTGAACGGTAGGTTGGTGTTAATGTAATTCGAACGTACAGTGTTCAAGTGTTTGAGGTATAATGAGACATGAGATATAAAGAACGGGAAAGTTGAGAGTCGAATGTAGGAGAGGGTTAAAGGGATTTCATTCACTACTGGCCAGACGCGTGTACAACAACCCTCTGGATTAAGTGTAATTATTGAAATTGTGCTGTAAACCGCAACATGATTCACACGCTACTTTCCACCAATCTTTTATCTGCTCCAAAAAGAGATGTTGACTATGACGATTATTTTTTTAACTGGATTGAGGGAAAAATATTTTAATTACATTGTTTTATTTAATTAAAATCAAAAACCGCTTTATTAAAAGAATGTATTAAAATTGATCTTAATATTTTTTTTTTCAATTTTAGCATCAATTAAACAGTCTGTAAATTCATGATTAACTACCCAAAACTGAACATTTATGTACATCTCAATTATTTTTATACTTAATTTGATTTTATCAATAAATTCAACTAGTTTTAATAATATTTTTTACTAATTGAGAAAAAATTAATCTTGTTTCAAAATGAGATTGGATACCTTTTAGATTAATAGTGTGTATGATCAATGTTAAATAATAGTGAAAGAATTATATCAAACTAGACCAACGTAACGTTAGGTATTTACCACTAATCTAATAATGAAATATAATATTAAAGAGCAATTAGATAGGCTGGTTACATAATAATTATTTCAAGAACCAGATTGTAATTGCATCCAGTACAAACTGATTAGAGTAATAAGATAATTGTCCACAACTTTTATAAACTTATTCGATCAAAAAAAAAACAAATGTATGATTCCTGAGATCTAGAAGCAAACCTGCATGCTTAGATGCTTTCACTAATTAAACTACTCAATGATCATTTTTATAATCAGATAAAGTATACTCACTACAGATTTATTGTTCTTTTATGGAAATAATTTTTTCAATATTCTAGAAGCCAAAAATTGATGTTAAACTGCTTGTCATTCGCTCATCACGAACGATCTAGCATCTAATCCTTTTAGACGTGATCAGGGTCTGGCTTGTTATAACTTCGATAATTATGTTACCAATGCATCGGAGGACAAAGAACTCTTGAAGCGAGAGCTTGGATAGTTTGCTCTCGCGAGAACGACAACGAGAGCAGAAGAGATGGTTGCCTGGTAGCCCAGCTGCCGGTAATCCTTCCTTTGTAATTTGCTTCCATGACCCCCCTGGCCAATGGCGCGGAGTCCTATTGAGTACTTCAGACATTTATCTTGAAAAAAATGCAGTCTATTATTTTTTATCACTTCAGGATTGATAGACAATATTGGTTTCACTAGACACTCAGCTTAATAGCTTTAATAGGTTATGGACCATAGAAGTAAGAATAAAACAGCTATAAATTGATGCAATTTAAAATTTTGAATGTTTTCAAATGATTAGAAAAAATAGTAAGGTTAAAAAAACTATTATTTATCAGTGAATTTGATGCTGAAATATATTTCTAATGGTCTTTTAAATAGTAAATGTTAAATGATGGTGAGTTTAGTGCAAATTAATGGATTATTAACACGTTTTGCTCATAAGTATGTAGATAAAATTAATTTTATTAAATAATTTCTTGCCAATAAATTAATCGATGATGAAATCGATCATTATTATTAGCTAAGAGAGTATTGAAGTTATAACATTTTCAGATGGAAAATAATAATCATGAATGAACTTTAAGAAAGCATTATGTTCTATTCCAATTTACATTATTGAAAAAAATCAAAAAACTTAGTGAAAGGTATTAGAATATTGTATCAAAGATCTTTGTAAGTTGAAAGCAAAAAATGCCTGCGCCAATGGTAGACAGTTAATGTCACTATGGTTGTGCCCTCTAGATAATAGAGTCCGCGACTTTAATGGACTTGCTAATCCTCTTCCCTGTTTGTCGGTGAGGGCATCTTGTGTACCTATCTATAGTAGGGATTCGACGAGGTACAAAATCACTGAATATGTGTGTCAATGTAGGGCTGCAGGGGTGACTGCGTGTCATAAATGGAGGGATGAATTTGCCGCACGCACCAAGTCTGTCGACGCGTAATCGTTGTGCTGAAAGGATGATGGGGGGATGCTAAGCAGAAAGGCGAACCTAACGAATAATAGTGAAAGAAAGAGAAAGAGAGACGTCAAAGCGCATCATGTATTCAAGATACGCCCCTTGTGTGCAACCACTAGTGCGATGATACCTTGATTTCTCAAGTGACGAGTCAGGCACCCTCGCCCATAGACTTTTTATAGTTTCTACACCAATTATTTACCTGAAGACAAATCATAAGGTATCATGAGTATCAGAAAAATATTATTGAAAATGGAAAAGTTGATGACAAAAATTCTATAATCTTTTTTAGAATGAAAAAGAAAATTATTGAATATAATCAAAAGTCATTCAAGTTTATTCAACAAACGAAGTTTTTTGGAGTCAATTATTTTTTATATATCTACAATAAGATTGGATGTATCACAAAAGAATATATTCCATTTTATGGCTATGAAAATGATGATGGTGTGCAGCAACATAGTTGCGTGGATGTCCATCAGATCTATAATTAGGTCGGAACATGCTGCTGGTTTACGAGATACTACACTGAACAGAATTACTCTATTTTTCTCCTTCCGCTAGAACAAGTTCGAGTGAAAGCAATAGTGCAAGAGAAACGACCCAGGAAACATGATAGATTCATTGGGTCAGTGAAACGAAACGATAATTGTGCTTGGTTTCTATTTCACTGATATAATCTGTAAATATATCTATCTAACAATATTATAAAAAAAAAAAGTTTCAATAACTATTTTTATATTTTGTGAAGTTTTATTTATTATGAAAAGCTTTACAATAATGACATATGCAGTACAATCACAGAAAATAAAATGAAAAGATGAACATGAGTAGATTAGTGAGAAAATTTGTAGCTATGAATAATAATTGGCAAGGTAAGAAACAGAAGTTAATCATCTAAGTAATGGAAATATAAACAATTAATTCAATCATTGAATTTAATTTAATATTCAAATGAATCTCTATTTACTTATCCCTGATATTGTTGTTGTTGCTGATTTTGTGGTCTGTATTGAGCTGCAAAAGCAGCAGCTTGATTTTTGTAATTAGGTTGCTGTGGAGCTTGACCAAATTGAACTTGAGGTTGGTATCCACCAGCTTGTCCTTGAGACACTTGGACAGGTTGAGCTGGATTAGCTGGTCCTAGGTTTGGTGGTGGTTGTGGTGGAAGATGAACTAAAGGTTCACGAGCTTGTTGGAGTTGTAACAATTGCTTGATGTTAGCTGGAGCTTGAGAATAAGGCCTGTAGTTTTGTTGAGGTTGTTGATAATTTTGTTGTTGAGCTGCTCTACGTTCACGAACTAAAGAATACCAAACAAAAAAATTAATAATAATTCAAAATTTCTTGTTTCAGTGCCTTGGTGTTAATTGACGAGATAAAAACTGTATCAAAAACTCACCGCTCCAATGTTCAATTCCGTGAGCCAAACCCAGCAGGATCATCAAAGTTACAAAGATCTACAATAGATAAAAAATATATTATTTAAGAAATATAAGAAGTTATAAAAAGATGGAATAATTTGATAAAAAAACTCACGAGAGACTTCATAATTGCAGAAGTGTGAGTAAAGAATATGCTAATCTGCTCTTAGTTAATGTAGATTTGGAAGCAGAATTAATACAGACTGACAACGACTTAGCGACGCACTTCTATATGGGCTGCTGTTACCCAGGGTGGCTGTGGCCACCACCACCTTTTATGCTTCGTTGGTCACCAATTTTTAAACACTACTACATATCTCAAACTGCTCACGCAATAACTTACAACCTTACTTGGCGCCCATTAGGCAGTTTATGTCGGTATCAGGAAATAACCGAGGGTGTCCAGATTAAAAAAGTTCTTTATTTATGTCATCAATGGTTTTAAAACTCTAATTTTACCAGCAGAATTTTCAAAACAGCTAGACTATGATGTGATTGTTATATAAAATATTACTATAGGCTTGTAAAAATTTTGATTGATCACCTTGAACTAGGTCGAGATTAAATAATCTATAAAAAAAAAAATTTGTGAAAATATATTAATGCTAGTGAACGTTTTATTTTATATATAATTGAACAATCTAGTCTACTAGAGTAATATAATTAATCAATTACCTTTTAATGTATGAATTAATTTAAAAAACGAATCTTTTTGAAATTAATATGCCCCAGACATATTTTCAAAGTTATTGAACTCTCATTTCTGAAGTGCTAAAATAGATAGATATAAGATCCTACTGCTAGATATGCAACTTGTATTCACGTAACAACACGCCTGCTTTATAAGAGTGTTCATTATCGTATTTCCTGTTACTAAGTGAGTATAATATACTGACATATTTGTCACAGTCATGCACATGAATAAATAAAATTAACTAGTGTAATTAATACATATATAAAAAAACACATTTATTAGACAATTACATTGCAAAAAGACTTAAAAATGCATACATAGATATTTCATATACCCACAACGACCTCTTACTATTTTGAAGGATATTTCTATTCGAAGCTTTCCTTTACCCTATCACATTGTCATATGAACCAGTTTGTTCATTCCAATTACCACAAACGTTATACAAAATTATTATGAATAAAGTAATTGGATGTCATTTTTTAAATTGTTTAAATATTAAAATAATCTAGCTAACATTCTAGTTTTTATTTCATCGCTTATTGTAACGGTAAAAATTATAGATTTAATGAATTTATTGAATTTAATCTCCAAGTGTTATTATAAAAAAATAAAACTCTAATAAGATAAAAAATTCATTAAAAGAATTTTCACCTGAATAAAATGAATTGCTAAATTCTATGAGAATTTTTTTAACGATAGCATGATTAATGTAATTATAATTCACTTCATGGATAATCAGGTGTGTTGATTATCTCCGTTGGAGCATGGGAATTTTCTGTCATGTGTTCAAATATACTGCAAGAATTGTGCAGTCACGATGCATCAAGTTCGAGGGGGGTCGCGCGTGTTGACCGTCATCTGTTCAAGCTCATCGTAAAACGGCTATATACTAGGGGTGGATGAATCGGCGTGTCTGACATAAAACCCATTACATTGTCGCTTCTTCTACTACTATCACCATACACCCTCTAATAACGTCATTGTTTTATTATTGCAATTGGTGGTAGTTATTAGCACTGATTGCTGACCAAATGACGCTTTTTATCCTCCCACTGCAACCTGTTAAATAGTGATTTGACTCGCTCTCACTTTAAAAATTATCTTCCACCATCTGTCGTTATTTTCTCATGGACTTTTAAAATTTTTTTAAATGTATCATCATTATTAATTTAAATGCCACATGGCTGCTAATTCACGTAAGATAGAAATTAGATGTATAACTGTTAATATTGGTGACAATCAAAAGTCTATTGAGTTGGTGTGGACATCAAATTAACGTTGAAAATAAAAACAACTTTGGAGTCATCAAGTCATTCTTCATTGATAATTAAATATTAATAAACTGCTGTATTTACTTCATTGTTGAGATCAAAACAATTTTTTCAAGATGAAATTAAACCTAATCTGACTTTCAAACTTATCTTTGTTATTAGGTTAGGTATCATATGTAAACATTTTCAGATAAATTTTAGCACAATTTTTCTTTCTTTAAAAAACACTCAATTGTAATTATTTTCAACACTTTTTACAAGAATAATATTTATATTGTAAATAATTCATTGCATCAGTAATCTAGATTAACTATCCATATGAGACAAAGGCAATTTTTCTATAGTTTTAAACGTTGTCTGGAACTTTTCAACAAAAAAATTTTAAAATAAGTTACTAAACAGTAATGCCAAAAATAAGAAGAGCAAAATCGCATGTGACATGGGGATATATATAATTTTAGGATTTAGGTCTATAGACAGGACATTTTTCGTAAGTACAAGAAGAAAGTTTAGAATAAAAAACGGCCAATGTCTAGTAATTATAACAATTGATATTTGATTATAAGTGCTACTACTAATAATTCTTATTAACTATTTATCTCCAAGCCAATAATTATATTGAAATTTTACATACGAGGTTAGTTTTATAATTTTTATCGAAACTTCATGGGCTAAGTAAAAAAGAATAAATTTATTATATCCGAGAAATAAAGGCGTAAGGAAGAAAAAGTGCATTTGGGGGTTGAAAAGCTTGCGCATGTGTTAAAACATAGACTTTAACCCTCTATAAAATATTCAAATACAATAAGTTGTTGAATACGCCTCCGTTGCTGTCGTTTACTTCTTTTTGTCTCTATATGTCTTCTTTTTCCCCTTGTATTAATACTTGCGTGATATGATTCCAATAGCAAAAACATAAGCTCACTCTCTTGGGCTTTTATCCATTTCCCTTCATGTAGAAAATACCTTACCCTGTCATTCAGAGGTGCGTTGCACGCGCATTGATGCTAATATATATGCATAATTCGCGTTTAGATATGCAATTCTTCGATATTTTAGCTTCAAGGGTGCATTTAAGCATATATGCTTTCATAACTTTTCCTTTCTATAGAAATTCCTCAGAAACATCGGCGTCGTCTTTACGTCTATAATATATGATGTTCGATAGCAGTAGACATTCTTCAGAAACTGTAATTTACTAATTAAAGTCTAATACAAGTCCAAAAGTGTATTTTATTATTATTTTTAGCATTCGAATTATTTCCCATCGATCATTGAATATTAATAAACTGTCGTGTCTACTTTATTGTTGATATCAAAACAATTATTCATGGAATCAAATCTAACTTTTAGACTTATATTCACTGTTTGATTAGGTATTATTCAAAAATATTGACTTTAGAGTAATTATTCCAAACACTTAAGTAAATTCACTGGATAATATTTTAAATGTTACAAAAGTTTTAACATTTATTCTAGAAAAATATTTTAAGTCTATTGCAACAAAATAAAAAAATGGATACAACTCTTAATATATTACGTTATCACGATTGCAAAATTATATATAATAGCATGATAATTGAACTTAATACTGGTTTTCAGTGACAGGTCGAATATTATTCTGAGGTGAATTATATTGTGGTGGATTATATTGTGGTGATTGATACTGAGGAATTTCATTCGGATGAAACTGCGGACGAATAAGTTCAGACTGTTGATAGCCTGGATTTAATGGTTGTTGTGGCTGTTGATACTGAGGTTGAAGAGCTGGACTCTGCAACGGTTGCTGTTGTTGATATTGTGGCTGAGGTTGGGCAAGTTGCTGTGGTTGTGGTTGCGACTGATATTGATTGGCAGGCGGTGATGAAATCGGTTGTGGAACGTAAGGTTTATCTAAACGAGCAGTAATTCTGTTGGCAATAATGTCATAAGGAACTTGGGATTGGAATTGCAATAATTGTTGAATGGAGCTTGGTAGATTAGTGGAATATTGAGGAGTAGCTTCCGCTGGTGGCTGTGATATTCTTTGATATTGAGAAAGATCTGGTTGCTGTTGCTGCTGCTGTTGGTATTGAGGAGCTTGTCGCTTTTGACGGTGACCTTGTTGCTGTTGTTGAGCAGCTAACAGTTTTTCATAACTAAATAAAAACAAATTAAAATAAATATTCGATTTGAACAGGGAAAAATAAATTATTAAACGTACCTAAATTGTTCAGGAATAACACTGGTGTAAGGAGTTTGAGATTGGAATTTTAACAATTGTTGAAGATTAGCAGGAAGATTGGTTTTGTATTGAGGCTGTGGTTCTGCAGGTGGCTGAGAAATTCTTTGATATTTAGAAAGATCTACTTGATCTGACTGAGCTTCACGTCTTTGTCGTACGCGTTGGCTGTGTCTAACAGGATCTGGTTCCGGTTGACGTTGATATTGAGCTTTTAAATCACTGCCTTGTTGAGCCAATAAAGCTTCATATCTGAAAAATCCACAAATGATCACTAAAATACTCCTACAAAATTTTTAAAATGAGGAATAAAATAAGAAATGTATGTAAGACCTACCTCCATTTTTCTGGAATGTGGTTTATGTAAGGAATTTGTGCTTGAAATTTAATTAACTCTTGGATACGAGATGGAACATTATGTTGATATTGTGGTTGTGGTTCAGGTGGTGGCTGGGTTACTTTTTGTGCTTGTCGTTGATGTTGAGCTTGACGTTTTTGTCGAGAATGAAGGCGAGCTCGTCCACGATATTGAGGTCGTTGAGGAGGAACAGCAGCAACCGTTTCTGAAGCTTGTTCAGCTTCAGGTGCTTGATGCTGTGCTTGATGTTGTACCTGTGGTTGTGCTTGACCAACAGGTGCATTAAGTGCACTATCAAAGTTGTATCTAAAATTAAAAGATACAATTAACTATTTTATATTAATTCACGTAGTGTCGAAATAAATCGAATTTCTGACTCATACCTAAATTGTTCCGGAATGATACTCAAGTAAGGAATTTGTTGCTGATACTGTAACAACTGTGCAATTTGAGGAGGAGCTTTATCATACACTTTGTAATATGGATTTTTCCCTGGTACTACAGCTTGTTGTACTGGAGCTGCTTGAGGAATATGAGCTTCAGTGTGCAAGTATTGTTGCTTTTGTTTGGTCCTTCTTCGTGGACTTGGAGCCGGAGCGGATACATATTGGGGTTGAGCTTGAGGTTGTGCTCTTTGTGAATGTTGATATGATTTCCAGTTGACATTCAAACCTGATTAATGATACCAAAGAATTAAAAAAAAAGTCATTTAAAATGTTTCAAGAATCAAATCTGTCCTTACCAGATGGATCTTTATATTGTAAAGCAGTGGCTCCTCCTTGATTAGCATCGTAAGGACCTTGAATAGAGCTCTGGCTATGACCATCAGTAGCACCTTGTATTTGGAAGTTAGAATGTCCATCTGTAGCTCCTTGAATTTGAAACTGTGCATTGGCATCAGTTGGACCTCGAATGTACGACTGTGCACTTCCATCAGTTGCACCGTAAATTTGTAAATCAGAGTTTCCATCAGTTGCACCTTGTATTTTGAAGTTGCTATTTCCATCACTGGCACCTTGAATAGTGAAATCGCCAGTACCCAAAGAAGCTGAAGATAAATAAAGATAATTGAATGTCTACTTCAATAATGAAGTAATTATTAATTTTAAAAATCAATATTTATTTTCTATGTACATTTTTTCTGTGTTAAATTCGAAATTAATAGTCTCATAACACGCTCTTTTCTATATTTTCCTTTCTTTTTATAAGTTATTTACCTCTCTGGTCATCGTACTGAATTCCTTTCTCTCGATCATACTGCAATCCTTGGGCTCGTCGATTTCCATCACTAGGACCCTGAATTCTGAATTGTGCTGCACACAGTGGCACCGCCACTAATAATAGGATCTAAAAAATTTGATTGAAAGTTCAATAATCCTGTATGTAAGAATGAATAAAATATATTAAATTAAAAAATAAAGAAAGTTGTTAGTATTAATGAATGTACATATTTTATTTATTTTTATTTATACAAAGTAAAGCAAATTAATCTCAAGCTCATGTTGAGGCAATGAACCGTGGAGTTTTCCCAGGAGAATTACCATATCTGCATTAACAAGTTAAAGGGAAAGTTGCTAGTGTTCACAAGCAGACAAACGTTAGTGTAATTTTATATTTTTCTCAATCTAAGATATACTAGGATTGTAACTTGTAAATGAAGCAATGCAGATGAGACTTGGCCTTTGACTTAACATTAGATTGTTACAAAACACTATTTTAATTACATATTGTCATCGTCTTTAAATAAATCTCTAAGATATGTAGGCAATACTGAAATGTTAATAAAATAATAATTTATATAATTAGAAAAAAAAGTAATTGAAATACATATCCTATTGATCAAGTACCAAGATCGATAGCGATAGGAGTGTCATTGCTCTGGTAAGCATGCGAATAGAAAGTGAAATATAGAGTAAGTATTTTTGCCTTTCCTCATACATGCTATCTACAAAAAGTTATTGATCTCATAATTGATGACATATTTAGGCACTTAAAAAAGGACTCATACAACCAATGACCAATGTAATTGCTCCAAAAAGAACCTCATTAAAAAATTTATCTTCACTATTAATTTTTTAACATAACTCAACTTCCAAAAAGCGTCAATTAATTATCACATGAAAATTACACTTGAGCAAAAAAACGTGACATTTTTAAACGAACAGCATGCTAATTGCGAAATGACAATCAAGTTGGATGAAGAAAGGAGAGTTAGTAAGAAAATGGTAAGAAATATAATAAATGATGAATGCATGGACAATAAATATAATAAAGTGAAATAAATAATAATAAATTGTTGTCAACTTACTTGTAATCTTGCCATACTGAGGAGGCAATGCCCGGACATGTTCAAGGGTGGAGTGTATCTGAGGCGGGCGCGCGCTTCTAGAAACTACTTTATAGGCGAGGGGATGTGACTCGTGAAACCCACCTCCATTCCATTTCCATCAGTGACTATGGTCCAACGCTTTCTGCATTGACTTCTCAAACTAGTCTATCGCTTATTTTTACTGATCATTACTCCGAATAAAATTTTCCACAGTGATATAGGTTAACGATCATTATGTAACATAATTTAAATATTTTTTTAATCGAGAAAGAAATATTTAGCGCCAAGTTGACTTGTTAGTTTCCAATTAAAGTCGCCGTTATTCTGAATTCCTAGAAGTCTAGCTAAATGAGATGAATTTCAAGCGGAAGTACAAAAATGGCTTATAAACTAGCTGTACATGTTTTTTGAACATTTTTAATAAATTTCTCTACAGTAATAAATTTAGAAATTAATACACTAATTTATTTAATTAGCTTTCATCTCTGAGGCTAATGAACTAGTTCCAATCATTACTTCTGTTAGACCATTTACCATAGTTATTGAGGTTAACTAAATATTTTTAATTAAATATATATATTATTTCCGTTTTTACTTAAATTTTTTGTTTATTCTAATTCTACAAGCTGATTAATTTATAAAATAATGTTCTAAAAACACGTATATGTACCAGGATAAATGATAGTATGCAGAAACGAAAGGAACATCTAATGGAATGAAGGCAGTATAGCGTGAAGGCCACGAAAGTGGATCGCTCATAGTCCAGTCTTCCTGATCCGGAGAAAAGCTATCTTGTTAAGTAAAGTGAAATCCAATAAAATCATTTCCCTGTCTTCTTATGAACTAAAGTACAGTTATAAGTTTTTAATATAAAAACAAACTCGACAGTTAATTAATTGAAAATTATTTTGTTTCAAAAATTTTATTATTAAAATAATTTCTCTTTCGAACAAGAAAAGATTTCTATGGTTAAAAGTGTAATTAAGTCATTAATAATTATGAAAAAAAAATATTTGAAACTTAAAATATTTATGAATTTTTTCTTCAATTTTTTTTACTGTTAACATCTGATGCATGAGTTCCATTTATATCAGAAATGCTTGAGTATATAACTCTCAAGTTTCCTTGCCAACATATAACTTATGAATCTATTATCATGTAATTCATTCCACTTTCTCAGCATAATCACCGTGAACTTGATGTTATGTTTATTTAAATATTTGAGTATTTTATATCTCTTCCAGGTACGTCTCTAACAGTAGCAGCATCAACTATTTCTCCAGAAGGTTTGATGTAATAAACTTTAGTAGGATAGCTGGATGATTTTGACAATTCATCTGGCAGAGGTTTTGGCACAAAAGGTTTCTCAAATTGAAAGCCAATATGATTGGCTAGAACATTATATGGAATTTGCGATTGGAAGTGTAGAAGTTGTTGGATTTCATTGGGTGTTTTTTGCTGATAGCTTTGATACACTTGTTCATGACTGCCAATATCCTTTTCAAGTGATCTTTTGCTTTGATCTTGTTGATGAGAATACAGTTGATTGCGATCACCAAAATGATATCCAGAGTTTCTTGAATCTTCTTTGTATTTAATTCCACCTTGTTTTGGTGCTTTATTCACTTCAGCAATTGTATGACTCCTTGAAGGGTAATTCGTACGATAAGCAAGAGCAGTTTGTTTGGGTGTTGGATTGACAAAAGGCTGTGGGGTGGTCGAGTGCTCCAAGATATCTTGAGACACTGGAGAGGGATTGACGTCATAAAAGAATGCATAAGGGTTGACGTAAGGAACTTGAGGTGTGTAAACTTGATAAATCAATTGTTTTATGTGCTCAGGAACAGCAGAGAAAGGCTTATATTGATATGATGGCTCTGCTTCCGGCTGTTGAGCAGGAGCTACAGGTACAGAAATTTTTTTTTGCGCTTCCTGTTTTGCAGGTCGTTGATTCGATTCCTGCTCAGAATACCATTGAGTGTTAGGTGAGTAAAATTTGCCGTTGACTTTTGAACCTAAACAAAAAAAATCAGTCATTAAAATAAGTAGCAGTTGATGTCAAGTTTTTTTTAATAAAAAAAATAAATATATAGGAAACAATTAAATTTATCCAATTCTTGTTAATGTTATATCTTTTTCTAACCATCAGGCGTTTCATATTGAATCTGTCTTTGTTGTAGAACACGATTCCATCGATGTTTATCTTCAGCATCAACCAAGTTAAAGCTGTTGGAGACAGCAACCAAGAGGAATACCTTGAAGAAGATAAAGTGTTATTCGAAAAGGTTAAACATTGATGATGTAACCAAGAGAATTTAATGATGCTTAGAAGTATGTATACATGTATCTACTATCTAGATGTATCCTTGAGCGCATCTTCACATTCTAGGATGATTATTTTTATACTGTGAATATTTAAAAATAATTCTTTCTCACAGGTAATCGACAGGAAAATATTCCTGAATATCATTTAAAAAAATCTTTCTGATATAAATAATTGTTTTGGACAATTTAATTATTGATAACATGTCAAATGAATTATGCAAAAAATTTTAATTCATGAAACACTTTCACTTTCATCTGAGAACCTTTACTGAAACTAAACAGATTCACTTTATGAGAAAAAGAAAATTGTCATTAAAACAATAGAAAATTGTTAACACCAATGATGAAATGATGTCAATTTGTAAATGAATTAAAAATAATTGATTGAAAAAAAGAAAATAACTCACTAAAATAATCATAGTGTGACTCAAATAATATGCCATGAATGTGCGACAAGTTTTGTTGAAGAAATCAGCCAGCAGAGTCTCAGAGACTTCTTTATAGACCCTCAGGTTGGTCTCATGTAATTGGTTGCCACTATAATACTTGACTACTTTTAAAGTCATTCGCCTGAGGTAACAAAGTAAACTCGTAAATCTGTATACGAGTATAATCAATTGAAGAATATATTGCTAAAATGTCATAACTCAAGAGAATGTTCCAGAAGTTTGGAAAAATTGCAACAATCTGAAACAAAATTATAGTTATTAAAAACTAGTAGCATACAAATAACAAATATTAGCAAGTATTTCTTATAATTTTGGCTAATGTTTAGATGCATACCACTACACTTTAATATTATTGGTGCAACAAGCATAAAATTTTTATTGATCTCCTGAAAAGATCTATTTGAAAGAAAGTTTCAATAGTTTAGATGTATAGAAAAACATTTATCAGCTTATTTGTACGAAATACTGTATGCACCAAAACCATCGGATATATCGTCATAAATTATGCTAGTTTTATGACATTTTTTAGTTTTAGAAAAATATTTATAATGACTCATCTATAAGATATTTGAACCGTACATCTCAAATTATTAAAAATCCCTAATCCTTAAACTCTGAAGTAAAAAAGTAATTGGATTGTTTATAATTAGTTTACATCAAGGATTGTGTATTATTATGTTATAATAACATTTAAATTCGATTTTTACAAGTACAAAATTTTTCCTGTAGATAGAACAGCCATCATCTTCTGGAGTAATTCCACTAACGCCGCCTGTCGTCAAATAATTAAATCCCGTCGTTTAATGTCAATTTTACAATTTTGCCTTGAAAATTTATAAATTATAAAAAATACAATCCATCGTCCTACTTATGCAAAAGTTTACAACGAATATTGAAAATACTTTCATTGCCAGAATTAATACAAATATTTTTTTGATTTATTTTTTAGCTTAACCTAATATTTTCATTTATGTAACAATTACTAAAAATTGTATCAAACAGAATCGACAATTTAGCTATCACAAAATTGTCATACTAAAAAAATAGCTTGCATTTAATCGTGGAAAATCGAAAAAAATTACGTAGTATTTACTTCTGTTTGTATATAATCGTTAAGACAGATGACTCTATATATTAGTCGCGCCATTTCCGTTGCTGGACGTTTATCGTTGTCTTGTTCCAATCGAGGTTTTCATCTATCTCCCAGAGCCATGGTTATCGCAGTAGGTTTTTTTAAATTAATAATATCAGAAATATCAATACTAAATATAATATAGATATTAAAAGCATTGAAAACTTTTTTTAATTAAAGGTTGGAGACAAAATTCCATCAGTGGATCTATATGAAGGTTCACCAAGTAACAAAGTCAACATTAGAGATCTTTCTTCTCAAAAAAAGCTAATCATTTTCGGCGTTCCCGGTGCTTTTACACCTGGATGTTCTAAGGTACTTAATATTATTATCATTTACACTTTACTTGAGCTACTCGAATTATTGATTGCAATAGTATTCTTACTGAATGTCAATGCCTATTTTACATCGAAATCAAGAAAGTCTAAAAAAAACACTGATTCTATTGAAGATAATTTATATTCAAGTTCTTATAAATAAATATTAAATAAAAATGTATTTAAATAAAAATCAGCCCATTTTTATTAAATATTAAAATTAAAATTTTACTCTAAAATGATTTAATGCACACATAGTCCATAAATTTATCATTGTACAAAGATACATTTTTTTTTATCAATTTTCTAGACTCATCTTCCTGGATATGTTGAAAAAGCTGCCGATTTTAAGAGACAAGGTATCGATGAAATAGTTTGCATCAGCGTCAATGATCCTTTCGTTATGAGTGCTTGGGGAAAAGATCAAGGTGTTGAAGGCAAGGTAATATAAGCATAATTTTCAAACCCAAATAAATTTAAAAGTTTTAAGAATTCCAAGATAACAATTTTTCTATCACTTTTAGGTAAGAATGTTAGCTGATACCCATGCTGAATTCACGAAAGCTATTGATGTTGACATGAACTTGGCAGTTCTTGGTGGAATTCGAAGCAAACGATATTCTATGATCGTAGATGATGGTGTTGTCAAAGAAGTGAATGTTGAGCCAGATAATACTGGACTCAGCTGTTCTCTAGCTGATCATATCAAAATCTAAATTTATAAAAAATCTGAATTATTCCAGATTTATAGATTTATATCAAGTACTTGCAAACAATACCAAATTAAAAATAGGGTAACGTTAAACGTATCTCATTTTATCTTTGATTATAATTCCACATTTAGATTAGACACACGTTTAAGTATTGTAATATTTGGCATACTTTAAAACACAGTTGAAAGTAAATGTAGGAAATAAATCAATTAACATTGAAAATTATTTTATTGTTATTGGATGTAAATCAAGAATGTTTTTTGATTATTTATAACCCATAAATTGAGTCAAGTTTTATCAAAAGATTCAAGTATCAAACATACATTCAGCTTTGAGTGACCTTAAAAAAATACAAATATTAATAATTGTTGGCTTAGAATTAAAATTCAAGAAGAAAAACTAACAATAATATTTATTTAATATTAATAGATAAAAATTTTTTTTATTCAACTTATTCTTTTAATACATTAGACGTAATAAAAATTCAAGTTATATTAATGTATGAAAAATATAATATTAATTATAACGGAGGTAAAAAATGATTCAAGTATTGATACTTTATATCTTACAAAACACAGCTTTCAATTTTATAATAATTATTATCAGAGAAAAAATAATATATCGTATCAACTACATAACTTCAGATCGACAATAGAATGAGAATAATAATAATTTACTGATAATTGTCATGTTAGCTATTATCACCAATTATTTCTTTGTTCATTTATATCTCTTTATATAAAGATATATTATATTTAAAATTATTTCAATATTATCAATGAAATTGCATTTAATCAGATTAACTAGATTATTTATTGGCAGGTATATTATTCCATCCAATAATTGGAGGTGGAGTAGGCACCTCAGCGTGGATATGATTAGTAATATCATAAGTTATAACTTTAATAGCAACATATCCACCATAACCATCACGTCCTTTGTGGAAAATACCTGCACCAGCGAGAGGGAATGATGGATTCGTTTCAACAGGTTGAATATCTATGAATGGAATCGTTGTTTGAGCTGCATCTTTGTCCATATCAGTCGGGCCAAAATTCAAAAATTGATTTGATTTCGAATCAGGGAATGTTGGCGCCTGAGTACGAGTAGGAATATCCGGTTTTTGAATGATGAATTCAGTTCTAAAAATGACGTAAAACATGATTAAATATGTTGTGTTTTAAATTTTCTGGAACATATTTAATTAATCAACCAAAGAAGAAAATAGGTGTCATTACCTTCTATCAAATCCAGTAGGATCATTAACATCAGTATTATCATTACTAATCCAGGTACTTTTTTCCATCGGCTTGATCAATTTTCCTGAGGTGAAGTTGAAAGGTGTTACACGAATTTCAAAATTTAAATGAGCACCCACCATTCGGAATCTTGCTCCTATAATATTAGAAGTTCTTATTAGTATACATAGCTATTGAATAATAAAGTAAATATGAATCATAAGTTATACATCACCTGTTAAAACATGTTCTTCAGGTGCAATGAGATCATCAAGATCGATAGCTCTTTTTTCCCATGACAGAGTGTGGA
The DNA here is from genome assembly GCA_028641665.1 of Chelonus formosanus. Taxonomy (NCBI): domain Eukaryota; kingdom Metazoa; phylum Arthropoda; class Insecta; order Hymenoptera; family Braconidae; genus Chelonus; species Chelonus formosanus. The sequence continues at coordinate 23,881,120 of CM054006.1, read as the reverse complement.
AGTCTCGACCGTTCATGACATTACGATCTAATATCGTAAAATTATCAATTCGTTTCCATGATACGCTAGCTTCATTTATTTGTCCTCTTTCCAATAATTCACCTTGTTGAATTTGAATATGGATAATTTGATTTTCTTTTATTAATCTCATTCCAGTGATAACTCTAAAAGTGAATAACATTCATTTGTGTTAAACTACATCATTAAATTAAAAAATAATCATCAATTAGCTATCAAATAATCTCTTACTTATTGTCCAGAATATCAGAAGTAACATCTCGAAGGTTGAAATACCGATCAGAACTGGAGTTATGATCATCACAAAGACACATACAATAGCTACAATGCCAAAAGAGCCAACGCCACCAGCTATCGACTTTAGTTGTTGATCCTTTGCATGTATTTTTGTTTCCTAGCGTTCTTCTATTTTCATACTCAATGTACTCATATCTTCTGTTACTGTTTTTCTGCTAAATATTGACATAATTAAAATTATTAAAAAATTTATCATTTCTGTACCATTTTATATTTTACGAACCATAAATTTCTCACCGACGGACAAATCCACATATCAGAGTCAACGTATTGACAGTTGAGAACTTTTCCATTACATCTTCGTTGTTGCGCACAATACTGATTATCGTAACACCCATGTACCTTAGAGTATGAATAATAAGCACAGTTTTCTAGGCAACTTGATGAGGGGTTCAAATCAACTTCATTAACAATATAACCTTGAAATAATTGCTTTAATTCAGCATAAGTTTCACCTATAATAAAAAAAAAAAAAAAACAAAACATTTAATAATAAAAAATATTGACATTATTTTTAGAGTAATTTTAAATAAAACATAACTATTTTCTATACCTTCTTTGCGTTTTTTTGGTGGTGGATCACATCTCCACAAATCTCGTGGAGCAAAAGCCATGGCTGTACGTACAGCTCTGATAGTTTCTGATACTCTTGTTTCATAATCTCGTAGGGTTTTGTTACCTTCATCTTTAAAAGTGCCTGAAAATATTTTTAAAAAATAATTAAACGCTCTCATATTTAAGAATATACTTTCATGGATCAAATTATTTACATACCATTATTATATAATCTCAGGAAGGTATATGAGAACTGCATCATCATATATCCTTTTATTTCAGTTGCTGTGATGATATTATACAAATTGTATAATAGCTGTTGGGGAGACTGTCTCTCATCACAAATTTGTGATGATGCTTCCTGGAAAACAGAAAAATATTAGTTAAGTTTTCATTACGTAATGGAGAACATGATAAATAATCATCTGTTACAGAGATCTAAAATCAAACATGCTACATCCTGCATACTGACTTCAAACTAGAGAAAAACATTCTTCAATGATAATAAACTACCTTATAAGCAGAAATAAATAAATTTTGTTCAACAATAGCATTAGATATTTGTCGAAGTGCTACGGGTACAGAAACATTTGGATGAGTCAAAACAACGTCAGCAAAAGTCATCCAATAATTTTTATTCAATGGTTCAAATCCTTTCGTAACACCGTGTAATTTTTGTAAGAAATTCGTATACATTCCTTCAACAATATTCATATCTTTTTGAGTAATAGCCCATAGCCAAAGGGAATTTAATGCATTTAAATGTCGTTTTCCAATAGCTAATGATGCATCGTTGATTTTTTCATTAAATTCATCATAAATCTTGAAGATTTTCATTAACGTTTCATCTTTATCAGCATCTCGACCTTCTCGTTGACTAATAGGCAAATCTTTTAGAACAATTAAATCATGCCGTAATTTGTCGATCACTGAAAAAGTATCTTTCACTGCCCAAGACGAAGAAACAAAAAATAGTAATAAAATCCACAGTTTCGCCATATTTTTTTTTCTTTGTCTTTTGCACTGTTGACCCAGTTCATGTAAATTGGTATTGATGAATATTAATTAATATTAAAGGGGGAATAATGGCACTAACGTTGACTGATTTTTTATTATTAATAACAATCACCATAGACAATATCACAAGTAATATTTTCAAAAGTGTCCAAGAAATATTTTAATGTCAATTTACGTGTTCATACACGCATGCACAATCACCAACTATGTATACGCAAAACCTTGGGAGCCTGGGTGTGCGCATATGGATTCAATGGAAAAGGTGGAGGTGGTTAGAACATTGCCCGATGCGTAACTCAGTAGAAATTTCCGCGTTTGTGAGATAAGAAAAATATCTATTTCCTTTGTTTATTTTCTAATTTAATTTCAAGGTAAATGCACGACTAATCAACAAGTAAACATTTAAACTTTTGATCCAAGTTTATAGATTGAATGTAATTTAAAGTTTTTGGAAACTATTTAATCCTTTTAGTGGTTAATCCTTCAAAGTAGATATTAAATAACCCCACTGTCACTAGTAGTTTATTATCTACGTAATTTAAAAGGAAAAGCTTGATATTATTCAATACCAAATATTCAACATCATAGCGAGAAAAAAAAATACAAATGTAATCGATACTGGTGACAACTATAACTGTTTATACAAAAAAATTCACAACCATTGACCATTCAGATAAAACATGTAACGTGATCAACTTTGATCTGAACTTGGTGTGAATGTTTGATGATGTTGTTTCGATTTTACTGCTCCCCCACTCAACGAACGACTGAAAAGTACAACTCCAACATTTCCTTGCGTCTCTCACACTCAGCCACTGTTAATTTTCTCTTCGCTACTATGTACACGACCCCACTCACTGCACTTCTCTTTGTTTGGTCTCTATTCGAGTTCACACTTCAATTACAGGCGATTTGTATTCTACCTATATCAGCAAACTGATATAAATACACAATACCTTCTAAAGATACGACAAAATTCAATATTTGAGTACAAAAACACTTGTGATAATTTGCATTAAATACATTATTTTGATGAATTACAATTACATCACCAGCATTAATAACAAATGAATTTTCAGAGATAAACAAATATGTCTTCTTTTATCTGCTAAAATTGAATATATTTTTATGATTCTTATGAATAGAAATTTACACAATCAACTCCTTGGAAAAACGCTACTAATACAAGATAACATGTTAGATTGGATAATAATGTCATTGAATAAGATAAAAATGGAGCAAACTTTGTGCTAATTTATATTTAATGAATAGATAAATTTTATAATGTGCTGAAAAAAAGGTATTTAAAAATAGGAAAGTATAAATCAATTATTTACCTTACTCAATTCTGCAAGTTGCATAAAAAGACTTCTGTCAGAACAAACCAGCCGATTAATTGATGCCAATAAATCCGGTAGGGCTCCCAGAGCCGGAGATACACATGTTCTTGCAAATTCTAGTCTTGTGTAATTTTCATATTTATTTTGAGATTTGGAGTATTCCAAAAAATTATTGTAGATGTCATCTACACGACCTAAATATTTATCTAAATGTTCAAGATTTCTATTCAGTTGTTCCCGTAGTGGTAGATCCCGTATCAGCACATCAACAATTTCAGTCATTTTTTCATTTATTCTTTCTTCAAAATTCATGATGCGATTATTTAAGAGGCGTATTGAATTAAGCATTTTTTTTTCCATTCTTCTGACAAAGGGAAAGTCCAATTCACCACTATCTTTATCACTTTCCCTTACAAATTCCAGAGATTCCAAAGTACCCTTAAATATTTCATGACCGAGTTGAAGAACTTCTCTGATGTCACTGAAGTCCATGGAGAACGAAGCAATGTTAGATGGGGTGAGTAATAAAAATCCAAAAATTATCCAAAAACGAGCCATTTTTTTTTTTTTTTTTTGGAAAGTTAAATTCAAGAGATTGTTTTTCTTGCGGATATACTTAAACCGTTAATGAATTTGTCATTGATGAGAGCAATGAACTTCTTAATTTCCCTCTTTTTATGAAAAATGAACTTTAAAATTGGATTTCTGGTTTGTTGTGCTACTCCATGGGTGTAAGGTGAAAAACCAAAAATGAGGCAGATGTTGTACTGGATCGTCACACCTGGCAACGAAAAATGCTTACCACTCACAACTAAAACCTTAACTATAGGAGCCCACACTTGCTCTACAGACCCTGTATACGGATATAAGCTTGACTTGTGAATCATAAAACTCAATGGAATGAAGAAAAAAATAAAAGATAGAGTGTGATTCATTCCAATGACCAATCAGAGCCTTTAAAACTTTGTAGCGGGGAGTATCTATGTACATTTTCTTGCGAATATGATATACGGATAACATTCAAACATTTTAGCAAAAAGATTTTAGATAAAAAGCGTTCTAAAGTAAAAGAAAAATATTAATTTTATCAATATGTTGGTATGAAAATGAAATTAAATATTATAATATATTTTTTATTCTAAAATTTTTTCTGCATGTGTAAATTAAAAAAAAAAATTAAAATATTTTCTTCTACTATCGATAAAGCAGAATAAATTTAAAGAAAAAAAAAATTTATCCCATATCTAGAAAATATATGTAATAATAATAATTTATATAAATTAATTTAAAGTATAAAATACTATAAAAAAATAATAGATAATATTATGTAATAACAGTTATTATTGCAAAAAAAAATTGTATGTAACAAATAATGTTATTTTTTGGTTATGGTGGCATTACTGAGTTTAAAAAATTTCATTATATTTTTCTGTAGGTTGGTAGCAGTGTTTAAAATAGAGGGAAAGCAGCCGTTACAAACAGAAAACAGATGAATAAAGAGTAGCGTAGATGTTCATAGAATTTTGTGTATAATAAAAAGTTCTATTGATATTTAACCAATTGTTTGGTTTATTTTATAATTTAAAAAATATCGATATTCGTCGAATTGATGCTTAATAAGTGAAAAATTAAATTGATAAAAGATTTTCATTGGTAAGTAATTTAATATCTAATTTTTATGGTTATCTCGTTTAGGCGCGAAATTATTTTTTCTTCAGACACAATAAAAAATTATGTAAAAAAATTTTTTATTACCAATTAAATATTGAAAACTTATAAAAATTTATTGTAGGATTCATTTTTCGATCGATCGATTTTACGTGAAGTGATGATGTCAATGGATAGTGGGATCGGTGAATGTACTCCGAAAAGAGTTCAGAAGAGGCTGTTTGGTCAAAATGTAAGTTGCAGTAAGAAAAATTTATTTCAAACTGAAAAATTTACCAAACGAAATGGAGAATCATCAGGCGAAGAGTCTGATTTGGGTCCAATGTCGCCTTTGCAAAGATCCGATAATAGTGGCAGTGAATCTTCTCCAGGAAGACAGTATGACTCACCTTTTACAACCCCTGATAATTCGCCACAGGTCAAACATCTTACCTGGGATCGACTAAGAGTTTCGTCTAACCTGAACAAGTCAGGTCTTTCACCTTTTAGTTCTTTAAGAAGAATAACTAAAGAAGCACGATCAACTCCACGAAGGAGAATATTTTCAAACTCTCCAAAGTCAAATCCTGCCACACCAAATAAAATAGATCAAAATCAAGAAAATTTTATTCCTAGTACTCCAAAACAAACAGAACTTGAGATCAATGATGATATAGTACCAGAGACTCCACAGAAATCAGAAACACCACAAAAAAATAATTTTTCGGAGCGCAGATTAATAACTCCACTCGGTTCTGTTTGTAAACAAATTGTTATACCACCTTTACATCGACGAAAGTCAATTTGTACTGCTGAATCAACTGAAGAATCATCTCCAGAGCCTAGAGAAAATTCAAATAAAAGACATGCCAATGAATTTTTACATCACACTAGTACAAAAATATCAAAGATCGATGATGACTATTTTATTCCTAAAGCTAGAGCATCATTGTTCCAAGAAGATAAAAATAAATCTCCGGAATTCGCACCTTTAAGTACTAAATCATTTTATAAAAATAATTTTAGTGATAAAAGAGTATCTTTCGGCTTCAGATGGAAGCCTGTTGAAAATGAGAAAGAAATTAAAAAAAGACACAGTTTGCCTTCTAAAACACATAGACATTCTACTGGTTCTACTAAACGATCCAAGTTTGGTCTTATAAACGCAGGTGTCAAGCATGGTATTAAACGTCCTAAACCAAAACGTCGAAGTCAAAATGAATCGTTTGAGAAGAAACAGAAATCTCCAAATTTTAATGATTCAATAAATAATCAAAGTAATAACGAACTCAAAGAAAATGATATACCTATGGAAACATCTAATATTCCAAACCCATCCTCCTATTCCTCAAAGGCTAAAGAGACTCAGCCGATTGTAGCAGATCCTAATAAAAAATTCTTTAAATATAAACGAACTGCTGAACCATCCCATCAAGCAAACATAACTGTCAACGAAAAAATTAAATTAAAGGTTTCAGGTGGTAAGATAATTCGTCAACAAAAGAAGGAAGTGAAAGAACCCGTAAGTAAAAAACCAAAGTTGGATCCTGTTGTTTTTGATACAACAGATTTGAATGTTGATGATCAAGATCTTGAAGATACAGTGAATGATAAAGATGTAGCAAATCTTTTGAAAATTCTGGAAGATGACTGGGCTGATGATGATTATGATATTATGGAACCAGTAATAGCTGCAATCACTCGATCTCCATTAAAGGCCGTACCACTTAGTAATGATAGTATTCCGATGTCACCTGCAAGTGTTTTAAGTACTATGACTTCATCAATGAATATTGAAGATCAGAATAGTTTAAAAAATTCTATAAAAGAATTGGAATCAATTGCAAGCCAAGAAAATTCTAATAAAGTTGATAATGAAAATAGTAAGAAACTATTTCCAATATTTGACAAAGGTTATTCAAGCAACTTGAATACTTCTGAGTAAGTTTTATTCAATATTGATTTCATATCATTGTAATTTATTATTAATTATAATTTATATTTTGATTTTTTTTTTTTTCGGTAGAAATATTGAGAAAAAAGGAAATCGCGGTGTTAAACGATCCCATGCATGGCAACTATCAATTAAATCCAATGGGGATAGCACCCAGTATCAGCTAGATGCAGGACAGAAACGTTTTGGCACCATCCAATGTCCTGAATGTAACGTTGTTTATCAAATCGGTGAGCCGGAAGATGAGAATGCTCATTTAGTTTTTCACAATAATGTAAAAAAATTGAGATTCAATGTAAGTATCTTTCATGATATAAAATAGAGTAATTTTGATTCTCATATTACGTTCATTCCTAATATTGATAATAAAAAAAATATTTTTGTAGGGATGGAAAAATGAGCACGTCGTTTATGAAGATCCTTTTACTCGGAGCCGTATAATTACGGTTGAACCAGCTGATCCTAAACACTGGTGGAATAAAGTTGACGAAATTCTCGCCATTGTTGATCAAGATTTAGGATTAGATAATATAAATCTGACTGATCATCAAGACAAAAGAGTAAGTTCATTCTATTTTTTTATTACTCGCCATTGATTGTTCATTGATAAGTTTCAATGATTATGCATTATTCCAGGTGTACCTGTATATACGAGATAAAAATATTATTGGCGTTCTTGTAGCAGAATCTATAAAAACTGCTCATCATATGATACCTGAATTATTTGATTTGAATTGTTGTGAAGAAGATGAAACTACAGCCAAATGTGGAGTATATGTTATTTGGACAGCACTAAATCATCGTAAACAAGGAATTGCTAGAAAACTTCTGGATATACTCCGGTAAATGACTAGTATTTTTAGTCAATTATATTTAATTCTTTTACATTCATTTTTATTAATGTTTTTTTAATTCTATTAGATCTCACTTTTATTATGGATATATTATGAGTATAGATGATATTGCCTTTTCTATACCAACACCAAGTGGCAGAATTTTTGCTGAAAAATACGTGGGAAATCGGAGCTTCAAGGTCTATAGTTAGTCAAAACATTCATTTAATCCTATCAAATTAAAGCATTTTTTTATTATCTTTTGTGGACGCTATTTATTTATTATTTTTTTTACTCTTAATAAATTTTTTCTTTTGGTTCTTCTATATCAATGATTTGAAAGAAAATTAATACTTTTCCATTTTTCATAAATGAAATATCTTTTTTTTTATAATAATAAACTGTATTGTTTTGATTTAAACCAAGTACAATCAAAAATTATATTAAGTAATTAACATAAGATAATCAATTTTATATTTTTAGAATGTAATGTAATTTAAAAATTGTTAATAAACATTTCTAAATGAAAAAATTTTCATTTATTAAATAAGTTTCTATTAAATACATCAGAATTTGATATAAATAGATCAATTTCCTAGTAGTAATAAAATCCACAAAAATGTTTAATAGGGAAAAGTCTCTGTAAGTCAGTCTTCTATTTCTAAATCAATAGTTGTGTTTGACAACTATTATTAGAAAACGCCAGCTTTAGAAGTGAGAATTAACTAAAAGTGACTTTACCCTATTGTAAACGTTTATTTTTAAATATTGAAAACTGTTATACAATTTTTATGATAAAAATTGAATATTTACATCTGAGTGATTATGTTTCTTTTTGACTCATAAATAAAAAACTTCAGCGCCATTTGGAACAATTTTCTTTGTTGGATTACAACCAGCCATTGAAATCTGTTACTTACTTGAATAGAAGACTGTAAAGAATAGTTAAAATAGAATATAATATATAAGAAACAATGATAAAAAAATGTATAAACATTAACAATTAACTAATATTAAAGACTGAAAAGAACAAAGCGTGTTGAAACTGAATTAAAAAGATATACGTGAAAATTATAACTAGACAAGTAATTTCACGAATAAATAAAAATTTTTACGTGTATTTTCATCAACGATGAATAATTAATTGTTCATATTCAGATGTTAACGTTGATGCTATTCGCTAGATTAACATAAAAAATATGTAATTTTGTATATTTTGCAAATATAAACAGTACAAAATTACCTGTATGGATATGCTTGCGCTTTATTTCTGAATATAGATAGAAGAAAGCTGAAGAATACAGCAACCAATCCCAATCCTATCACAGCAAAAATTCTACGTTTTTTGACATCACCTTTGCGAGCTGCTGCTTCTGTCATTAAAATCATACCTAAAACTACAGCTCCATCTGATAAATATTATTAAGGAATATCTATCTATTTTCGAAAATCATTATTTTGCTATCCCTAGCTTCTGGCGATTTAGAACTATAAATTCTGAATGATATTCATATTTAATTAAAGGATACTCAAAAACATAACAATATAACTCTCTAAAACAAATTGTCCTTGAGATGATCCATGAATGTAAGCCACATTTCCATTTGGTGCTTTATGAATAAATGGAGGACCTCTAATGTGATTCCACATTTGCCCAGAAATCATCGTGAGGGTGAAAAACTACGAAATAAACATTAAATTGTGATTAGCACCTTTTATTATATTATATTATATTGATCTTACCATTGCACCAAGACCCCAAATAGTTTTGTTGTAGATAAAGTCGAGATTATTTCTTCTTACATACAAAAACACTCCTATCAAAAACAATAACATGATAACTGCCACAGTACCGGAATAGCTTGGAGGTCGGAATACTCGGATCTGCACGAAAATATTTTAATCTTTTAGAATAATATTAATTAAATATGAATTATCATTCAAATTCTCTTTTTTTATCAATTTTTTTCAGCTCCAATCGTTATGCAAATGAATACTGTTTGTATGCTGATTTGTTGTTTAAAAAATTGCTATAGTAACATGAATGTTTAACGGTTAGTTTGTAGCTTTAATAATGTAAAGTGACCTATTTTGTATCAAATTAAGTATTAGTATTTATACTTTGAGAATTTTCATTACCTGAATATCTGTTCGCTCATAAATCCATTTTGCAATTGTTTCTGCATTCAGCCCAACCCTTTGAATATCCATGGTATCGGCTTTCTTGGGTTTTCCTTTTGGTGGAAAATGCATGAATACTGGTGCAGTGCTTAGTTTCATCTAAAGAATTGGATAATTTTTTAACGAACTCTCTTTTAATTTTAAAAAAATATATGTAAATAATTTACCAATTGAAAAACGTCATAAGCATCATCAAAATCAACTATGGCAAAGTAGAGTTTGTTGGAGTATGCCGGTGAATAGCGGAAAGAGTTAGCGACAATAATAAATTCATCATATGCAAGTCTGAAAAAAATAGTTGGAACGCAAATTAATTGATTACATATTCATCTAAGACATTGATTGTTTCAATTAAATTCTTACCGGCATATCTGACATTGTCTTTGAGGTGTCATAGCAGTAAACATGACAACTACAGAGTAATTCCTAGGTGTTGCTTTAACATATTCTTTAAATTTTCCGAGATTAAATTTTAAAGCAGATGTTGTGGCAACCATAGAAGATAGCTGCTGGACACGATCAGCTAATGAGCTTGAGCCCTAAAAGTTGGAGAATAATTAATTAAAATATTTAAAAAATTGAACATTTATATCGTGGCAAATGAACTGATTTCAGTAATATTAATGTAATTTAATGGAAACTTAGAAAACATCTTTTCTTTACTTACAGATTTGGATTGATATTGACATTTAATGCCACAAACATTAATAAAAACAATGAAAAATGCAAATAAAACCCACTTCATTTTTTTAGCAATATATTAGAAATATTAGAAATAGTGTTAATTAAGAAATTATGATTACTTTATAAGTAATCAAACAAATAATTAAAAAATCTTTCAACGATTAAATTGTGTTAGAGATCAATATATGACGTGGCCGATAATAGGTTATGTGTCTTGCTAACCAGTATTGTTGCTTATCTATTACCCACTGAGTTTGTCCATCAAAAAATCATTCTGTCTTTTTTTTCTTATTGTTTACATATGCAAAACCTCAGACGGTAATTTACAAGTGGTTGTACAATTATAGAAATTATTTTTATCGACTGTTTCCACGGAAATACGAAAAATAAAAAATTTTAATGTTTACTTTTAAAAAATAATAGTAATAAGTAATAAAAGTAGTTTAAATTAAAAATATATATATATTTTTAAATGCATAACAAAATAAATACAATAATAAACAATCTTTAGATAATTAAATAAGAAATGGAATAAGTATTTTTCGGTGTTTAGAGCAATCTTTGTATGTTTGTTTGTACCATTGGTCATCTAAAAATGCAGTTCCAATCTGGAAGAAATAATATTATTGTGTTATTTATAAATTGAATTTCAGAAAAGAAGATTATAAAATCATCTTGTTTACCTGATTCGCTAAAACCCATATAGTAACATAATGAAAAGATGAACTGTTCCACAATATCAATGAAAGAGTCGTGTACGTTACAATCTCAGTAAACTGAAGAGGCGATGATATATAATTGTAAAGTCGACCTTGAGGTTTTTTATATGAAGTAGTAACAACATTTCCATTCTTATCCTTCCGAAGATTCGCCAAAATATAGTTTGTTTGCAGTTGCTCACGAGAAGCCATAATAAATATACAAACACAGATCAACTGAAAATGAGTTATTTTCCTCCAGTCAAAATAATTGGTCGTATCTGCACATGATAGACAAATAACATCCTTCATGAATTGCCTTGAAAAATATTTGTTATGAGTTAAAAAAAAAATTTATACTTGAAACAAAACCGTGTGATTCTCCAATAATACATATCACAACACCGATGTAATGGACAAATCCGATAATGTAGTGACTCAGATTTATTTTTGCGTTGCTAAATACATTAACAAAATGAGTCTCATAAAATCTCTTCCAGCAATGGCCTGTTGTTAAGAGCAATGCAATTATCGTTGCTTCTGATGAAACTACGAACAGATCAATTATTTAGTTAAGTTTTATAATTATATTATGAGTCAAAAAAGTAAGATTATTTACCAAGTGCACGTCGTGAAGGACCTAATAAAATATCTAGAATTTTATAAACAATTGCCGGCACTTCCTTGTTGAACAAGTATCGATTTACAGTTATTATTAAAATGATGGATGATAATGGAGCAGAGAATGCATAAAAATGCTTAAAATATCTGAAAACATAAAATTTCATTATTCATTCATTTTTATTTATGGGTGAAGTGAAATCGCAGCATTTTTCATGTAACCCAGAAACACACATTAGATTTTTTGACTTACTGAGATAGTTTATATTAACTTTCTTATGTTGTATGTTTTGTTGATAAAAAAATTCACTAATTGCTACCTTAGATCGTAATGTTTAACGTTAAGATTTGCAATTGTAAAATAATTACCTCTTAGGGACTTCAAATAGCTTCATTATTTTATGATCAGTTTTTTCTGCATATTTTCCATAGCGAAATGCTCGCCTGATAAAAAGTGGTAAATAATCTTCGAAAAGATTCAAGGAAAGACTAATAATTGCAGCATTTAAAGCGGCTAGTGTGAATATTAATTTCATAAAATTAATTTCCATTGTAATTATTAACGGCTAACGGTAATCAAACCAACTACATACACAAATGTACTTAACGTGACTGATATATTTCGAATCCCCTACTTTAATTGGAAATAAAGAATTGAACTGATAATCAAACACTTTACAATGCAAAAACTGACTGCAATGTTACCATTGAATATCTTTCACTGGATTTAAAGTTCCCATTTATGAATTGATGGTGGGAGGAATAGAGTTTATGAGGTTTTGAGGTTATAATTTTTTTAAAGTCTTTTGTTGATAAATTTTGAAAGAAATTAATAGAATTATATGTTTATTTATAAACAATGATAGAAATAAATATATTTTCTTTCTAAATTTTATTGTAAAAACAACATTTAAACTTTTTTTTCATTATTAACGAAACTTTCGAATGCAAACTTACAGATTTAAAATTCATATTCACTAATTTTCATTTTATAATAAAAAAAGATAATAATTGTATCTGATATTTCTGAGTAAAAATGCGTGGAATAACGTTCAATAATTTTATGATAAACATTTCACTATTTAAATTCATTATAAACTGTTTAATTCCTATATACTTAAAAATATCTCACTCAACTCATCTCTACTGCCCATTAGCAGTATAAATGGTAATAATACGCATGTATGTGGCTAATACTGATGAGTCGATTTTGAATTGTGATCATAAAAGGATCTTTTGATTGCAGCAGAAAACAATTTGTAAAGAATGGTATTTATAAAAGATATGGAAAAATTATTTTACGATTTGCAGGATAATTTGCAAAAGTCTTTTTATACCATTGATGCTGTATCATTCCATTACAAATCTAGAAGAGGGTAAATTACATTGATCTTACAATTGTAATAATTTTTAAACGACAACAAACATGAAATTCAAATATATTTACTTACTTGGTTGATAACAACCCACCCTGCCATGAAGTGAATGGTCGTAGCTTCCCATAAGATAGCTGCAAACATCAAATACGCCACGATTTCAGTTAGCTGCAGTGGAGATGAAACATATTCAAAAAGTCGACCTGTGGGAATCTTATACAATTCAGAAATAACCTTTCCTTCTTTATTTTTACGAAGATTTGCCAAGATTTTATTTGTTTTAAACTGTTCATAATCAGCTATTAAAAATATGATGGTACAAGTGACATAGTACCATGTGTGTGAATTTGAACTAAAAGTTCCTCCAGTACCTGGGGAAAAATCTCAAGCATTTAAACAAAGAGGAGTTAAAAAATAAAGATGATTAATATTACCTCTAACAAATCCATAAGATTCTCCCACAATACTCAACAATAATGCAGTATAATGCATAAATGCTATAATGTAAATGAGAATACCTATCTTTGCTTTGCTGAAAACATTAATAAGGCAACTTTCATAAAGTCTTTTCCAAGTATGAACAGCGACAAGAAAAACAGCAAGTGTTGTTGCTTCTGGAGATGCTGTCGGAAAAGATTATCTGTATACAAATTCATGAACTTATCGAAGGCAAATATGAATATGCTACTTCTATTACCACTTGCTTGTCTGTAAGAACCTAGAGCAAAGTCCAATATTGAAAGAAGAACTTCAGGTAATTGACCACATGTTGAATATGCATAGATTGCCAGTATTAACAGTATTGTTGCAATTGGAGCCGTGTATATGTAAAAATGTTGAAAATATCTAAATTTAATATGAATTATTTAGATAAGATGGAAATTTACATGTTCAATAATGGAACAAGAGACTGATATCAGTTTTTTTTACGATTATGAATTTTAAGTTTATGCTTCTTTTATTCCTTTCTTATAGAAAATCAGGTAAATTTTTTTTTATAAGTATATTCACAACTTATGCCTGCCTTATCAAAAATCATGAGTATTACCTTTTAGGAAGCTTAAAATGTTTATCAAGATATTCACGTTTTTCTACAACTTTTCCATATCGACATATTCCATGGAAAAAATTTGGTATTTTTTCGGGTTCAATAAATACCGTAGCAAAACTGGTTAAAGTTATGCCAAAAGTAAAAAGAATTAAGGAAATTTGAATTAAATTAAAACTCATGATGAATACTGATCAAAATTTCAGTACAACTGAAAAAATGTTAATGCGGCAGTCCAACTTTTAAACCTCCGCCACCATTTAATTGCGTAAGTAAATTCATGTTATGAAATATTCAGCATATGGGCATAATAATTTCACTAGTCAGTCAAACTGCTATTGAAATTGATGAAATTATTCAGGAAGTAAATTGCTAAATTGCGTAAAAAGTGTAGGGAACTCTAGGTCACTTTGCTGGAGAGAATTTTAGGTACATAATCAATAAGGCGTAGAAATTATTGAGTATTTTCCTTTCCTTGATTAAACCATTTTCTCTTCATTTTATAAAAATTATTAAAATATTGTAACTTTACAGGTTATTGATATTCCACTACCTATTATTAAAGAGAATATTAGAAAACATAAACAAGATTATACTTTTTTTCAATATGCTGAGCATTAAAAATAAATGACGATAGGGAGAATGTAATATACATATCCTAATTCTCATATCTCCAATTTCTTTAAAATTTTTACATAATAATTATGCAATTAAAAAAAAATTGAGGATGATAGCAGAGAAGAGAGACTGGTCTATCCTCTCTGATGATAGTCATTTAACTCAATTTAAATAAATGTTCTTTGCACATGCGCTCAAATGAACCAATCAAATAGCGTGTAATCAACAATGGCCGTTCATAGTTGCGAAAAGGTTATGATACTTTTTGACAGGTATCCTTAGGTTATAAAAATGTAAATACTTTATAAATCAAGTTACATTCTAGTTGTCATCATTAATTACTTGCTTAAAACTAAATTTTACTAGTCACATCATAGTTTTACTATTATTACTATTAGTATAGTTGAATAAAAATTATGAATTTTTTGTTAAATATAATTAGAAATGCTTTCATCAAAATGCTTGAATTAATTTGGTTTGGAAAGCGTAAGATTTCAAATTCACTGAGTATTTATATAAAAACTAACACTGGAAGTACATTAACTATCGACTTGGATCCGAAATGGGATATTAAAAATGTTAAAGAAATAGTTGCTCCTCAGATGGGAATGTCACCTGATGAAATTAAAATAATCTTCGCAGGAAAAGAACTACACAACTCAACAATAATTGAAGTAAAATTTTAATAATTTATTCTACTCTAAATGTTTTCTATTTTCATTATTGTAATTAATTTCATCACCTATGCGTTTCAGGAATGTGATTTAGGACAGCAAAGTATTTTACATGCAGTAAAAGTTCCGCCTAAAAGACGACGAGTTGAACCTGATTCAACTCAAACTATCAATGAACGATTATCAGAATCTTCTGAATTTGACGATACTGGTGGTGGTAAACCACTGAATGAAACTCTTACTGATTTGTCTTTGAGTGAAATTGATAAAAATCATACTCTAGAATTGAATGGTGATCAAGAACAACAAGGGAAACGGGCTCACTTTTTTGTATTCTGTTCAAATCCGTGTAAATCAATTGAAGTTGGAAAATTGAGAGTCAGATGTGCCTTATGTGGTAGTGGAGCAGTAACAGTAGATCGTGATCCACAATCATGGCCTGATGTGATACAACCAAATCGAATCACTGTCCACTGTGAAAATGATCTTTGTCAAACAAATAATATTCCAGAAAATTCAGAATCTCAAGTGCCCTATGCCCAGTTTTATTTCAAATGCGCTAAACATCCTCGTAGAGGTGAAAAAGATGAAGCAGTACCACTATATCTTATTCGACCAAATCTTAGAAAAGTTCCATGTTTAGCTTGTACAGACATCAGGTAACTTATTGTTGTTATTATTATTATCTCCAAGAACGAAATTATTCAAATGATAAATTAGTTTGATTTCATTAGGGAGACAGTGTTGGTATTTCCTTGTGAAGCTGCTCATGTTACGTGCCTGGATTGCTTCAAAGAGTATTGTTCTATACGATTATCTGAACGTCAATTTGAATTTGATGAAAACACAGGATATTACACACTTCCATGTCCTGCTGGATGCCCGAATTCATACATTCAGGAGATACATCATTTTCGGATGTTAAAACCAGCACAGGTAATGTCTAAAAGGTGATAAAAAGCAAAGATAATATATTGACAATATTTTAGTATGAACAATATCAACGTTTTGGAGCTGAAGAGTATGTTTTGAGAGCTGGTGGACTTTTATGCCCTCAACCTGATTGCGGTATGGGAATAATTCCAGTAGATCCACAAGATGGATTCGAGGAAGAAGAATGTAGAAAGATTCAGTGCATTGGTGGCTGTGGATTTGTATTTTGTAGAAGATGTTTAAATGGTTATCATCTTGGTGAATGTGATACTCAGCAACCGACCACTTTTAATGCTCAGTCACGCTCTGGTGGATATGCAGTTGATCCAAATCGAGCTAAAGATGTAAGATTTATTATTGTAGATTATTTGAATTTCCAACTATTTAATAATAACACATGGTTCTAGGCAAAATGGGATGATGTTAATACAAAAGCTATTAAAAAATTGACGAAGCCGTGTCCTCAATGTAGAACACCGACTGAACGTGATGGTATGCTAATAGCTTATAGATCAATATTTGTATTTAAAAAATATTTTTTAGTTTATTTAGAAATATAATTAATTATTTATAGGAGGTTGTATGCACATGGTGTGTACTCGTGCAGGATGTAACTTTCAGTGGTGTTGGATTTGTCAAACAGCTTGGTCTCGTGACTGTATGGGTAACCATTGGTTTGGCTAATTATTATAGTTAATTAAATAAACATGTACACGTGAAACAAAATGTAAATATACATATGTATATAATTAATATTTGTTTATTAATTAATTATTTCGATCAAAGTATTTAGTAACAAATTTTTTCATTTATATATTGATATAATATAATAAAATTCGTTGTCTATGATTATTGCTTTAAGTACTGTATTTACAAGTCTATATTTAACTACATCTCCAATATGTTTAAAATATCAACATCATCTCCAACATTTTTAACGGACGGAATTCGTTGTTTTTTAAATAATAATTTTATCCTTATTATCATTTTATTTAAAAGATTAACGAAATTTTCCTTCAAGTTGTTTTGACATTACGTCAAATACTAGTGTTTTGCGTGATTGTAGGAGGAGTAAGTGGTGTCCACCCACTTTGTGGTTCACCAATTGTTGGGTCTCTTTGATGAGAAGTGTGACGATGATCGATTACTGTGGTCACGTACCGTCTGTTTATTTCGACTCGGGTATCATTACTATCTTGACTACTCTGATCTTGATATCCTCCTATTGTGTGATGTCCTTTTGATGGATCATATTGATCTGTTGCAGTTGGAGATGGATCTGGTTGAGAAGGAAGTTGGAGTAATTGTGTTGGATGTTCTGAATGATCAGCAGATTGTGGATACCCATGATCATATTCATGCCCAGTAGTAATTCCCGATTGATTTTCTATTTCATTAGGAGTTTGTTGAAGAACTTGGAGTGCAGGTGCACACCGTGAGTAAGGAGGTATTTGATGATGTAAATGAAGGTTTAAATTAAGGTAAGATTGTTGTTGAACCTGATCAGATATTGAAGGTGGATGCAACCAATTAGAAGATTCTATTGTATGCTCATGAGAACTGGAATTGCAAGGTAAAGGAGCTTGAGGAATGTAAAAGGTACAGGCTGTAGTTGGAATGGCTGCACCATTTCCCGGTCGCCCCAAAGAAACATGGGAGTAAGAGGGTGCTGGAGATGAAGATGTTGGTGAAGGTAACGGAGATGCTGGCCATTCTTGAGGTAATGATGGGTTCAATCCAGGTAAAGGTTCCGGACTTCTTGAAGGCCAATTATTCGTCACGTATGCTGCTGAATGGAGAAGTGGTACTGATGTGTAAGGATCAACATTTTCTTCTGAAGGAAAAAATTATTATTTATACATCAATCAAAAATATTAAAGAGTTTATTCCTCCAAGCTCTTATACCTTCTTGCAAATATTTATGTCGAATAGTATAAGGTGATGTTCTACAAGAACTTTTATGTGTTCCAGATGATATTGTACACGTATTGGTAAGATTTCCAGTAGAATTGGAGACTTGATTTTGAGCCATAGCAATTGCCGACGGTGATGTGTACTCATAACTCATTGCTGGTTGCGGAAGAAACCAAGCACTAGTATCTAATTTAAAAATCCAACAAAATCGTGAAATAAGTTAATCTAATGGTTAAATATTTTTTCATTAAATATAAGTATAATTTTTTATCATCAAATATATCTAACACTTCCTAAGTTAAAAGTACCGATGCTCGATATTTTAAGTCTATTAGCTGACTCAATATATCTGAAGAAAACAGATAATGTTTTTACACTGACTTTTCTATCTCTGTGTAAACTATTAGTGCTCGGTCGACTATTCTTGCTCTAATACCTCCCAAATTTTACAATGTAATATTTGAAATTTAGATCAAAGATAAACCCAAGGATAAAATTGTCCTAAAATTTACTTCATTTTCTACTTCACAAAGGGTCATTCGTCACGGTTTTCAAAGTGGATTTTTTGTATAGCTTCAAACATAAACGCATAGATTATAAATGAAATAATGAAAATTATATTTACATTGAGGATAAGTTTGTTGATCTGCAGGTCTTTCTTTAGCATCTAAAAATGCTTTAGCGAATGGATTGTACTTGATCTTCAGACCAGTAACTTCTTCATTTTGATAGGCTGTTACAGCTATAAACTGAGTTTCTGGAAACCTGTAGGTGAGAACCTAAAATAGGAAGTTCATAAAAAATATCAAGAATATAAGTTTTATTGATAATTCAATTATCAACTGTATCTATTAAATAAAAACCTTTGTAGAATTTTAACACTCACAGTTCTTTGCTCTTCTGCACCAACACGAACTAAATGAACTCGAGGTTCATATTTATGTAAAGAATTCAACATTATTTGACCATTGCCATTAGATTTATTAGTTAATTTGACTTTTGCAAATGACACTGCCTCTTTCATCCAATGGGCACCAAAGTTTGGACTCTCAGGGTGAATGTAAATTGGATTTGGAGGTGCTACTTCTGCCTTTCCCCCTGGTACCCACTCTCCGTTTACATATTTCCATCTATTATTTTAATATCAGCACATATTTATAAATAACACATCATTCATGAAATATGAATGTTTTCGTGTTTTAAAATTAATCTGCCTCATAAATGATCATTAGAAGATGTTGTAATTAAACATCTATATTCATTTGAAAAAATTATTAGTATATAAAAAAATATATTAAAATGTCAATTAGTGTTATTTATTTTTATTGAAGCTAACAAATGTAAATTTTATAAGTAAAGTTTTCCTAGGCTTGCTGGTATGATAATTGAATTAATTAATATATTTATCATATAAAAATAAATCTTAGCTATTTTTAATGCACATTATGATGTCATTAATAAACAAAATATGTTTACCTATGAGGATCAATCTGAACGAACTCAAGAAGCAAGGTGTACATTGCCGCCGGTTCGAGACCTCTTGCAACAACTTTTACGACTGGAAACATTCGTCTGCAAACCGAAATTACACCACATTAATAACTCCAACTCATTTAAGTCATAAATAGACTTAAAACTTCTTTTTACGGCCATTCAACAGCTTCACAAAAATATTTTATAGCCAGTAAAATGAAAAAAAAATGATATTAGTCACTGATGTGTTATCAAACTCATCCGAACGACCCACCTTCCATTCTTCGTGACGATCATTTCATTAGTAATAGTCTGAAATCTTGTCCACAACTCTCGATCCTCCAATGACAGTGAAAGTGTTTGACCAGAAGATGAACATTGTCTAACTGATGTACGATCCTGTCTATCATCATGATCATCTTCATTACTTCTGTGTTTAGTATCACAACATGTTGAAGATCTGCTGGAGGGAGTATCAAGATCTAACGTCGAAGAGGCGTTAGATTGCATTTCTTATTCGTGTATTTTTCCTTCCACTTTATTTTTCCACACCTTATTGATAAATTTCCAACAAATACAAATGTTCGGTGTGTCTCGGTGTTATTTCTTTGATGAATTTATCAATTAGAAACGTGATTTAATCGTTGCCTGCAGGGTTTACGCCAAGACACTAATACTTGACTAAACAAAGTAATTACTACTCTGTCACTCACTTGGTATCGGTGCGAACAAGTTGCATGAGGCGACAGCTTCTTCGCTTGAGTTAGATGTTAACCCAAGAGAGAGAGCAAGTGTTGAAGATGCGCTTGTAACACTTGGCCGCGATATTTCACACTACCTGGCGAACAATCCAGGACTCCCTGACGCTGACAGCCTACGTGTCATTACTGAATCAGCCGCCCACTCTTTTACCTTATCCGAGTGATAATTACCATTCTATTAGGATCATTTAGGGCTTTGGCATGGCCGACCTGCTTATTCATTGGTCTTTACCTGCTGGAACTAAATCAAACAGTCGTATTGGACGAAAGATCGTTTTCTCATTTACTATGACACGCCTTCTTTGGTACTACTTCACCAATCTTCACTGAGTTTTAACTCACAACTACTCAAATTCATCGTTGACTTTGATAAAACAACTAAGAAATCATCCAGGAAGTTGGAATTCACGCCCATTATCTAGTGTAAAGAACACTTTTTTATCACGACACTCGAAAGAAATCCAATAACTTTGGCATCAAGATATTATACTGATTTTACCATGATTTCTTCAGTGATCTTCTGATTGTACAGTTTTGTGACTCTAAAAGAAAAAGATTCACTCATTCAAAAAAACTTTTTTTTTTACAATAATCTTCATTCATAAACTTGATATCAAGTGTACAGTTGTTCGCGATGGTGTTCCATGTTGATATATTTTTTATTCTTAATTATTGCCTATAATTTTGATGATGTCAATGTTTTTGTTGGAATAATAATCAGCATTTAATGATATTGCTGATGGAGTGGTTGAAAAAATTATGTTGATGTTGGTAAGTCAAGTTTAAGAATAGATTGAATCGCATGCAAGTGCCAGTGACCACCGAATTGAAAGACTGTTTCAAGATAAATGGAAAAAACCAACATGTAGCAAAGTGAATCCAAATATCTTGGATGTGTTTGACTGGGTGTCCGGTTGTTTGCGATCATTCTTTTTTTCGTTTCGGCTTTATACTACTAATATTTGTTCGTGTAATTCAACGAAAATTTCGAAACTGTATATACATTAGTCTTGGATATATTTTTTATTTTATTTTATTATTATCAAACAAAGAGAAGAAAAATTAATTAGAATCATTTATTTATTTTTAAAAATATATTTTTTCGAGAAACAAAATTTATTATTTTTTTTTTTCAAAAATATTCAAGTTTTTATACAAAGTGATGAGCAAGCAAAGAAAACACATTTTATCTGTGCATCAATAGAATAAAGTTGTCGACAATATGCGGCTAAAATAGTCATAGATGCCATAAAAATTCTTGGGTTAATCAATGTTTAACGTTACGCGTTGCCCGAGAATTTTACAACACCTGACCCGACGCCTGTCGGTCTCATGATAGATCTGATGCCTGTACTACTGCGATGCGTAATATTGTGATGATGATGGGTGGCCAGCTTCCATTGGGATTTATTTCATTATATTTGAGCTGTGCCGCCAAGTTGTATAAATCTCATTCTGAATGTAAAAACCTCTGTTTTTTAAATTACACTATTTTTTCTTTTTAATTGTGCAGACTTTTCACTTTTGTACATCAACAAAACATTGATAAATATGTTTTATTTAGTCTTCAAACAGATATGAAAAATAAATCTATAGTTATTTAAGCAACTATAGAACAATATTAAAGAACAAGTTATAAAAAGGAATATTTAACTAATCAGTTGAACGATTGTTTTTATCATCATTAGTTGTGCTATTGTCATCTTCATCACCTTCTGTATTACTGGTGGAAGAAATAGCTTTGGTTGAATCTTGACTAGCTCTAGTGGCACTTCGAATTGGATGTACATTTCTATTAATACTAGAATTGAAACTGGAAAAATCAAAATTCCTTTTAAAATGGAAAATATATGATTCTTTATGGTTGGGAGGCCTAGAGTCATCATGAACCACAAACTTTGGTATCTCCATTCTCAGCACTGAAAGATCTTGACGCATTATTGGATTAGGACGAATCCAGTCAGGATTTCTAGGGCGTGGGACGTCCACTAATGTCACATAATTCTAAAAAACAAAATAAGCATCCAGTGAGATATATAATTAAATAATTCAGATTATCATAACATGTTATTAAATTGCTTAATTGATTAATATTAGACACTAATTTTTGTAGAACATTTAAAATAATTAAGACAATAAGAAACAATATTATTCAGTCAGTCAATAGCACCATGGAAAATATTTTTTTTGTGACATTGGATTTGATAATGATTTTGGTACACATTATTGTAGTTATCTCACGTGTAGTTAGTTTATTTAGTTTGATGATAAGTCAAGTGTTAGAAATTAATCTTAAAATATATTTTCGTCAACATGAGTCAGTTACTTCTACTCAAAAAACTCAATTTAATTTACGAAATTGAATATTGTCATTATATTTAGTAGACCAAGATTCCTATAAATCAGTTATCAAATCCTAGTGTCATCCAATGTTGAATGTAATATAATTCAGTACTAGGGTATAATTGAAAATAAATTAGCACAATTAAAACAACCAAAACAATTAATTAAGAAAATTATTTTGAATTATTAATAGAAACTATCATGAAGCAAACTTAGCTCTACATGAAATAAAAAAGAATATAAAAAATCTCACCGATGAAGGATTAGAAATATTAGCTACAGGAATGCCAATACCAGGTGCTATCCAGTAATATTCATTAGGAATAATGATTTCTTCAGCTGTTGGTGTTTGATTGATGGACGTTTTAGTACATGAATTATCAGGAGATGCAGGAATTGGGATGACGGATACAGGAAAGTAACCCTCGGGTATTAACTAAAGAGAAACGACAAAATACTTTTATTTTCGATTGATATTATATAAATGTTTATTTTGATATTTGTCATAATCGTTCTACTTGTAATGACACATAAAGAACGTTGACGGAGTGACTGATGCTTTTTATTAATTATTTTTTGGACTGTTAAGTTTATTTTGATGATGAACTAGGCTGTATTATTTTGAATATGTATCATAATAATAATCATAATGATTTATTATTTATTTATTTTTTTTTAATATTTGGAACATTTTAATCATCAATTACTTCAGTGCATTTTTAAAATAATAAATCATGTGATCTTTATCAATTAGTTGATTAATTTTATTAAACATGCTTTTTAAGTATAGATTTATCATTCTGGAGATTTTGATGTAGCACAGAAATTGAAATTTTTTCTAGTAAAATGAATATTCAATTGTGCTTGTTGACGTTATGCCATATTTTAATATATGTAATTTAAAAAGATTCATTGCCACAATGATAATTCAATGAGATAAATCTCGTTTTCTAACGATCTATGGAAGAACTCTTGATAACCGCTCAAACTCTAATTTAATCCTTGCTCCAAATCAGACATTGGACAGATTTGGAGAAAGATTATTTCTCATATAATTTCTCACTTATCTACATGAATAAATACGTGTCGTGCGTCTCACTATTCAATGTTCACAGTAATTGAGAAATTATTTTGAACATGGAAGAGTTGATAATATTAAAAAGATTTACAATTTTAAGTTAGATTAACAGCACCAATTATTATTTTCATAATTTATCGGCGCGATAAATTATTGATATTTATGGGACACATCAGGTAGTAAATTAGCTCCACCTTTATATACTTAGTTATTCCAAAGATTATTAAATTTTTTTTTTAGTAATCAATAGTTTAAATAACCATATTTTCAGACCTAATTGATCCTTTTTGCTATTTTTATCATGAGTTAATTTTTTTTTGTTTGTGTATATCTATTAATTGCTAACACGAGGTCATGTTAATGAGTTAGAGTAGAAACTGTTCATAGAAGTAAGTTATGTTGATTACTATCAAAAGCGATACTTGTTCAATTGTACTTTGATAATAGTAAGCGACTGATATGATGTAAAATATTATTTTATTTCTTCATAAAGCTTCGATATTCTTAATAAAAAAAAAATATCAATGGTATTTTTTTTCTAGAAAATTGGAATAATTCTTTGTTTTCAATACTTTCAGCTTTCTACAAATATCACAAAAATTGTAAAAGTTTTTTTTGACTTATTTTAGTTAACATTTTGTCCAAACACTTTTGTTTTCATATTTTTCTTTTACTTGTCCATTATTTCATTGGATGAATAAATATTGAATAAATTTAAATAAAAAATTATTCATTAATTTGTTCCAATTTGTGAAAGTATAATAAATAAAAAATACATTTAATCTAATGTTATAAACTAACTGGAATATTATTTTAATATTTGGCAAAGGTACTGATGATTTTAAAAATTTAATTACCTTGCCAATTACAATTTCAAACTAACAAAAAGTTTATATAATAATTAATCAACTTATAATTCTTCATACATTACTCAAAATCAATTGATATAATAGACTTGAAGAAAACTTTTCTAAATTACAAAGTTTTGGCACATGTCCTCGTGTTAATTGATAGAATTTTCGACACTTGAAATACTTTTTCTTATTTTAAAACGCGGTGAAGCGATAGACGGGAATTAAAAACTTGGTCCCATTCGATGATGATTTCAGAAATAAAATATCAAAAGAAAAAAAAAAAAATTGTATTTCATATCGATGTCATTGATATGAGACATCTAACATAGGGGATCTGATTCCAGCTCACATTTCTGCACTATGCACGCAACATATATGTATTAATATTCATTCTAAGATTTTTCTAATTATTCTTTGTATATTTTTATATATATATATATATATATTTATAATTTTCATATGCTTTGATAGCTATATTTTTTTTTTATCACATATTTAATTCTTTGATAATATTGATAACTTATTAACAATAATCAATCGTTAACATGTATAATGCATCGATTGCTTAAATTTGTAATTTTGATTTTCTTATTGAATAAACACATTACATGCATCATCCAGGATTCATTATTTCCTACAAGATAATTTTTTCATCAAGTTATTGTTAGAGCAAACTTTTATACAATCTACTTTCAATATTAAATTAAATAGTAGAATTATTTTTTTTATCTAAAACAACAAATAATCCCAATTAAATTGGATATGCTGTTAGAAGTTTTGCGACACATATTTGGCAATTAACTTTTCTTTTTTAATCTTTGATTATCATTTATTTATAATTAGTCATTTTGATGACTTTTTTTTTAATTTAATATGTTATTCAACCATTTGCTTAATAAAACATCACATGTGATGAACTTCACTCGATAAAGAAATGCTCTATGGCAATTATTAATCATTCATCTATATATTGTTAGCGATTTTTAATTACTATCACTCATCTATCCAGTCTAACTTAATGGTTATATACCTGTATACATATATATTTATATATTGATCGCTGTCCGAAAAAGATATTTCTTCTATAACCAGCAGTATTTTTCAGGCTCTATCAAAAAAACATTTTTTTTCAGAATCACTAACATCTATATACATGAAGATGAGACATGGAGAAATTTTACTTATAAATCCGCGCTTTTAATCTTCGTTTTCTACTCATTGCCAATTTATTTTTATTCCGATTGTCTCCAATTTATCAATTCAAGGAACAAACATTCAAGCTACAATAATTAAAAACATATAATTTGATCATTTTTTAAGCTAATTAATGTTTTGAAATTTGCAAAGAATTTTTGTCTTCTTTTTTTGTAATACAATAAAAAGATTTTCATCTTGGTCACAATTCTAATAGTGTTTAAGTCATGTTTAATAATAAGATAAACGAGATCAAGAATAGTAAAGCACTTAAACATTCAAGGTACATGAATATTAATTTTATTCAAATTAATAGTAAGTAGAAAAAGTTATTCTGACTTAAAAATAGCATAAGGTAGAATTCGAAGATTAAAATTCATATAATAGCAGTGTACTAGAATCTTCAAACAATCGAACGGACAGACAATATAATTTGAACTACGACGAGAATAATAAAATTGACAATTTTGTGTCCTTTTTTTTTTTTATTCTCGTTTGAATAATTCTTTTATAAATGCATTTCTCTTCTTAATTATCATTAATACTTAGTTTTATCCAGTCCATCGAAAGGCACAATTTTGATAACCAATTGGAATTCACCTGAATTATTATTTTTTTTTTTCACTAACATATCATTTTCTTTTTTTCTTTTATTACTATCCGCCGCACTTCGATAATCCTCAAAGATTCACGTGAGGACGCGGACAAGTCGGTAAGACAAAAACACTTGTTCTTACTAACTTTGTTTTTTTTTTTTTCTAAATAGTTGTCTCTTGTCTCACACAGATTCTTCTCTCCAATAAAATATACGTATATATCATATGTACGTATATCACCTAATAACTGGAACTCATTGTCTTCTACTTTTCCCTAAGAGTTTGACAATTCTATATTTTATATTACTTTTTACAGATCATAGAACTAGAAGATACATCACTTATTTCACCGACTCTCGTACAATATGCAGGAATGCATTCGAAAACAGTATTAGAGGAATTCAAATGTATATTTACTGCATTAGATGAGTCATCTTTATTTTGAATTCATTCTAACTTCCTTCAACATCGATAGGATTACGAATATTTTGATCAAATAGTTTAGATTCTTGGTATCCATTTGACTGGAAAATTATATATCATACAAGGCCATTGGTAATATGATTATTTATTGAAATCCTATCAATATTTCTATCCATCAAAATAAAGTTAGAGTATTTTTTAAATACTTGTAAATTTTTTTTTTGATTTTATATCTTAGGTAGCAAGAATCAGTTGAATTTTTTTATATTCCTCTAATTCTGACTTCGAATGATAGATTAAAATACAACTTGCATTATAATCAAGAAGAAATTTGATACGAAACTGATTAAATTTGACTACCTACAGCACTTACGTATGGACTATGCCACCTACGTATCGTGCTTCTGACACTTTCATAATGAGAATTCGTTAAATTAGTTAAACCATTTAAATTGTCTACTGTTTCAACAACACTTTCATCATTACCAATCATATCTTCAGGGCTACATGACGAAGAATCAACAAGATCTTGATGATCAACTGGCACAGTCGAACTATTTGTTGTATCGATACTAGAATTTCGGTTTCTACTTACGCCACCACTTTCTCCAATTATATTTGCAAAGTATTCAGATCTGGAAAATTTCCCGATTTCCGTTGAACCAAAAGCTTGATGAAAACCGGGTAATGGCTGTTTAGATGGTGTTTGCTTTGATGGAGATTCATCTTCTTGGTATTCTTTAATTTCTTCATTAGACTTTGGTGGTTCTTTTGTTCGAGGTTCTGAGTCCCGAGTTGGAGTAGCTAAATTAGACATCCCTGGATCAATAGAAATCGGTGGTTCCCATCTTGAAGCATCTTCAGTACATTTTTCATTCTCCTGCTGAAAAAAAAAATTAACATTGTAAAATTTGTCTTGTAATAAAAACAATTGATCGAATATAATTATAATACTTTGATTCTTTTCGTTAAGTAAAAAATCAATAGAATAATATTGCATGACTTCAAACATTTTAATACAATTCTATTATGTATTGAAGATCTCTTCAAAATCGCATTAGAATTCTTACAATAACTCAATAGCCTATTAATATTTGAAAGAAATATTTTTTAATAGCATGAACTAAAATAAAACCATTTTAAGAATTCTATAAAATTTATAACTGAAATGAGCTAATTACTTGATAGCTAAGCTGTGAGTATCCTGACTGCAATCGATGTCCAACGTCAACTTTATTAGTCATATAATTCATGGGCATTTCTTCTGGAAAATTACAGTGTCGTTCATGTTGTTCTTGGAGAAAAGTCATCTGTCTAGGACCTCTAATTGCTGGATTCTGAGAAGTCATCGAAACTAAAGTAAACAGCAATGAATATAATTAATTGAAAATCAATCAATTGATAATGCTATGAAAATAAAGGATTGAAATAAAATCTTACACAATGGAACTCCGCAAAATTGATTCCACGGTCCATGACCATGGGTATTGATACTCTGCATACCATGACGATTAGCAATCTTTGACATGGAGCCACTTCTTGGATGATAAATCGTTGCAGTACTCTAAAAAAAAAAAAAAAAAAAAATTCGAAAAAGTCAACGTAAAAAAAAAAAAGAATAAAACAGAAATGATGTCAATGCAATCGATCATGTACTTACTTGGTATGGATGCCACTTCTGAGCATCTGAAAACTCCCCAATGCCACTACAATAATCGTTGCTCTCGAGGCCGCCAATACTTGTGTCGCTAGTCGCTTGCGTAGGCGCTCCACGAACAGCAAATTCACCGGGGTAACACGCCGTCGCGGAAGCTGCGGAAAAAGCACCGGCGCACTCAGCTTGCTTTCTCAAAACCTCTTTGGATTTATCGAACGTTCGCTGATGGGTCTGCATGACCTGGAATCGATAATCTAATATTAAACCTCCTACCGTTCAAATGGAATGTGAGTGATAAGAAGCACTAGACTGGTATTTTTTCCAAATCCTTTTTCGTTAAAAGCTCATGTTTATCAATTTTTACACTTCCTAAACTAAATTGAAAGTGAGATTAAAGTTTGTTATCTATGAGGTAAACTTGTTCAATAATTATAAAATTGTTCTGTTGAATAGAGGTAAAAAAATTCCAAGTTAAATATCCAATAAATACTTATTATTGATTATACTAAATATAAATAAATGTTTTGCACAATTTTTATGTTTATTACTTCTTTAAATGTGTTGGTAGATATTTTCAAACTGATAACGATTGTACAAGTATAAATTATTTATGTCTTTTAACAATCGCACCAATAATTTTTCAACCAATAAAACTATAATATTTATCAGTAAAAAAATCAGCCTTAATATTTATTTTTATTATTTTATTATAAAATTTAATGACCATTGTCAATAAAAATTTACTTCTTATTCTTGGTTTATTCTTTTTTTACCAATAAAAAACACAATTTGCTTGAATGACTTGATCCTCGATATGTTATTTTGACTGCAAATATAAAAAAATCTTATGAATAAATTAAAAACAATACTGACCCTGTGAGAGAGCATTGGCTTCATGTGACTTGTAGATGGCGTATGACCGACTGGGAACCAAGGGTTGATCATCCTACCGGAATTGTAGGAAGAAGTACCAGGTAATGAAGAAACGCTTGAAGTTGATGCTGGTGAAGCGCAGGGCATTGGTTGATTTATAAAATTTGACGAGCCGGCAATTCCATTACCACCGTTCGTTCCACTAGTATCATTTGCGTCAGTTGTCGACGCATTCCCGCTCGTCGATGTGACTGCTGATTGAAGTATAGATTGCCTCGACAATTCACGACTCTGTTCACGCATTGCTTTCCGAAGTCTTGCTTCCTTAGGATTATACACGTAGTCTGAAAATAATCCAATGAGTTAACGATCGATTTCAGTATAATTTACACTGCTGAAGAAAGAGAGAAGGAGAAAAATATTATGCATGAACGATATATTAAATTAGAAATTGATTTAGATGACTTAGTTCTGATTTGGAAAATATTCCAAGTATTTAGAACATGAGTAGCATGGAAAAAAAAATAGTTTACAAAGCTTTTAAGGTGTTTGCTGATATTCATGATGACTTGATTAATAATGTCTTGATAATTTGTTAGTCATTTAACTATTGGAGACAATCTTAATTCAAAAATGTAAATTAACATAAAACCAATGAATATTTATTGAGAATTTTCTGCTATACTTATCAAGGTATCAAAGAATTTTCAAAGATTTCATTTATAGAAATATTGATTTCAGCTTTACCGCAAATTATCATAAACTCTTCCAAAACCGAGACTAAATACATACTGAACTATTTAAACATTTGCCAGACTTCTAGATTTCAAAGGTATAAGTAACTTGGTAAAACAATTAAATTGGATTAGCCTGTTTAATTTATCTCACTTGACTCACGACTTGATGAATGAAAACAAGATAGAAATAATATACATTTGTATTTAATTAGTCGATTAAAATTGTAAGGATCCTTCAAGTGTCTTACAGATAAACAATCTCCACTGTTTATATCACTAACTAACACGCAAAAGAATGAGTAAATTTGATAGTAGCATGTTGGCATGTACTACCTGTCGGATAAGCAGGCTGGAGTCTAGAATATCGGACATTTGTTTCGATCGCATCGGAAATCGGTGGTGTACCGTAAGCAGGATAACTGGTAGTCATGTTGTCATAACAAAAATGATGTTGTTGTTGATAGAAATGACTGTGGCCTGGGTACGGTTGTACGTAGTTACAACAATCCATCTTTTTTATAATTAATAACAATAAACAGTTTAAGCAATTCCTTGTCTATCAGACACGTTATATTAATTGACACCGGAAACAGTTCTCAACTTTCAACGCGCACTTATCAATGGAAGATATGAGAAGGTTGATCGCAATAGTGTGAGTATATTTTTTTGAAAACTAATCACTCAAGTGTCAGCAATGTGTGAAGAAGACGTTGGTAAATTAATCCATCGATGACGATAAGATATAAAGAATGACGAAATAATGATTCTTTGATGATTGTACATGATCACTTGGATGTTGTGCATTGGCGCGAAACTTGACGGATTGACCGGAATCTACTGGTAGACTTGATGTATCATCGATCTCCCGAGCCATCTAAACAGATGCTGTGCGCGGGGTCAACGCGTTGATGGGATCAACGACGGTAGGTGTCTAAGGGATTAACCCCAGTCGCCACATGAATCCTCTGAACTCGAAGGAGCATGTTGGAGGGTGTTGGCCTATACTTAGTCCTGAGACATGAAGAATAAGTGATGTCGTTGGCCTGAATTGATCACAAGATGTCTCTTGTTTATTTATCCCTCCCCTCTCTTATAAACACTGCACACGTGGAAGTTGTACGGAATTTCTTGTTTTACTGCACACGTTCTTCTTTTCCCTCTCTTTCTCCGTCTTTCTATCTCTATTATCACTTAGTCTTATTTATCGAATCTACCTCCTTTACAATTCAAACTTGTGACTGTTGATGAGATCAATGTCGGAGATCGTAGCCGCAACATCGACATTCTGTGGTCAATGACACCTTCTGATAATACGTCCACATGAGGTGACGGTTCGCCTCAACTGTCGTCAATGACGAGTTACAGCGCGCACCTTCGCCTCCGTCGTACAACAACGACGAAGACGATGAGGACGTTGATAATTTTCCTGACATTTCAGTGGCTTCTCGTTTCAGCGCGCGCTACGTCTGATCGTCGCGACGCATGCACACCGGTGGCGCGTCAGATCCCTCTTCTTCCTCCTCTACTAATCAGTCGACTCGCTCGATCTTTCTCACTTGATTGAGCGCAGATGCTCGGACCTACAAGTCTGCTGAAAAGCCACTCTCTTACTCAGCGTGACGATGCGTCGGTAGAACCGCGTGCTCTATATCTCCCAACATTACTATGTCCCCGTGCTATTGGCGTGGAGCGAAAAATACTGAGCTCGACAGCGCCGTCGCGTTTCTTGTTCGATGAGACTCCTCATGTATTAACCTAGCACCTACTAGTATCCATTGGCCCTAACCTCCCTCTCTTTTTGATTATTAGATTGCCTGTTGTGTAATGTTTATCTTTTTCTTTCATTATCAAGACACATACATACGAATCAAAATTAAATCAATCTGGTTATTCAACACAACTCAAAATTATCTCAATGTCAACAAAACCTTCAAATAAAATGATTTTGGTCAATATAATAGAAAATATACATAAATATAGTACATTATCGCATGGATGAAACAAAAATCGATACTGATCCTCAAAAATCAAATTTTCAGGGCACCATGATCCTATAGTGCATTATAGGTGCTTTTTATTTATTCAACTTATCATTATCAACATCAGCATCTCCAATAAATGCTCTTTTCTTCAGCAGACATATTAGCATCTTTTGTGTGATAGTCGGGATACTAACGTATTCGTTCTGAATTTATTCTACGTGTGAAATAAATTTGCACGAAAACTACACCTGGAGTTTAGAATGCAGAGGCAACGTGTTACCGCGCTCGCGCTTTATCGTACCCACCAACATCGAGCGCCCTGTTGTTGGTCAGGAGAGAGAGGAGAGAAGTAGCATGACCGTACAGTCGCGTCGCAATCAATACCTCTGGTACCCGAACCCCGTCACTCACCCGACAACCTCTGCGAGAATATTTCCCCTCTATTCTTTTCTATCTCTTTTTCCCTAGCGAAATCTTCTCCCCTCTGCCCCTCACCAAATCTTCCGCGACACTCTCTTACTTTCCCGACCCCTCGGCCTTTCGTCTCACCTATCAGTAACTCATCCACCCTTGCCGTTCGATCTCGTCTATTCTTACCCTTCGTGACAAACTTGTTGAGAATCTGTGCTTGCATTTCCGACTCCTATGAATTTCACTTTATTTAAGATATTTTACCTACGAAACAAATTACACCACGAATCTTTGTCACTTTTGCATGCTAAAATCTAAAGAAAGATACGCTGAAAGAAATTTCAATTTAAAGTTTTGTATGAAGAAACTTAAAATTTTTGTCATCAAATATTTTTTGGAGCGAGAAAAAATCTTTTACTTCAATTTGGTTGATATGTTATTGAGGTTGACTGATGGCAAATCAAAATGGAAATTTAGCCAATTTTACTAGAGAGATTGATGGAAAAAATTGCTATGCAATATTTTTTTATTTTTATTAATAAAGATTATTTTTCATATCGTGACTATCACTCTTTTTCAAGGAGAACCCTAAAAGCTTATATTATAGTAGCAGCAGCTCATGTCACTGTACTACTATATAATTTTCTTGATTAATTCAAAAACACTATTCAAAATTATTTCTAATATTTATAAGAATAATGTTCTCATTTTTTTTCTAATCAATTTAAACAATCTACAAATTACTTTAAATGAATTTATCATCACCAAATTACTTTACAGCCATAAAATAAAAGTCTAACTTGCAAATGACTTGAGACTTTTTTTTACTTCCTTCAATTTTATTCCATTAAATAAATTTTTCTCCCCTCTATAATGATCTTAAATAGCAATTGATGGAGTTGAGCTAATTTAAAAAATTATTTTGAATAATAAAATGACAATAAAATGATTTATAAAACATTCAGACATAAAGTCGGATAATCAACTGTCAATCCCCGACACATTTTATCAGCCTTGATGAAGGGTTTCAAAAGATTTTGGCTTGAGGTATTATTGAAGCGTACAACTAAGCTGATATATAACAGGCTCTTTTCCTTTTTGCTCGGTTTTTCGTCGAACGTGGCTCTGGTGTTGATTGCCTTGATCACTGATCCACGAGAGATTTCTCAAGTGACAACAGATGAAACGCTCAGTTAAACTTGCGCGCTTCTCATATAGATATATATTCACGCCTGATTATCCTGCAATCATGCTTTAGATCCGGTGCTTGGAGAGAATCCAAACATTTTTCCAAGATAGACGATAAACCACAGTTATTTCCTATTGAGCTTTTTTAGATGTTAAGCGAACGAGTTTCTGTACCTATCGATTTTTTTCGCTGTGCGCACGTTTGAAAATATACCCAGATATAACGCATGACGCTGAATCTAGGCACGGCTCCGGCTTGTCGAACGACCCAATTGTCTCTGAATACTTTTTCAAGAGAAGCCTCTCTAATAATGTGAAAGCTTTCAACAGTATGGTTTAATAAATTTTTTTTTCTATTTTTAACTCAATATTTATTTGATTTCTTTGATATTTCAATTCTACTATGCATCGACTTCATTCAATTATCTTCATTATTTACATTTTTTTAAATTACTCTAATTAAATAATAAACTTTAATTTAACATAAATGATATCAAATAAATATTAAATATTAAGTAGAGAAAAAAAATATTATTTATAAAATATGTATTCTACTTTTTAAGTGGTGATTGATATGTTATTCTCACCGGGATATTTCCTTTTATGTTCAGCATCAACTTGTCTTGCTAAGGAAAAATATTTCTCTTTTACGTCTTTGCCCATATTTTTCCAGAGTACACCCAATCTACAAGTGGATAATATTCAGGATAATAAGGAAAAAGATAGGATAATGGTACAGGAATAGATAAATTGAGTTGATGATAAAATGAATAAATAAATAAAAAAGGAAAACTAGCCTGACACTTATGTCCTTATTAGATTCTCTAGGATTTTCAAGAGCAAGTTTTTTTCGCCACTCATTAGCAAAAAGCATAAATGCATTGGCAGGCCGTGGAATTTTAGCTTTACCAAGCGTACTATTGGCACACTTCCCGCCAAGGTGTGTTGCGCTTGCGTTAGTAAATCGTTGTCGTTGCAACTGCATTTGCAGAACGTTGCCGGGCAACTCGCGTTTGCGTGGTGGTTTTGATTCAATACAAATTTGCTGATTTCTCGGCTCACACTCAATTACCCTGTTGCTATTCTCGGTAGGGAAAACGATCAGCTGTTTCCGTGAAGATGAAGATGAGGAAGATGTATGAGATGATGGTGATAAGGAGTCAACTTCTCTTTCAGACTTTGTGCACGATGAATTACTAGATTTAGCAGTTATTACATCTTCTTTCTTCATTAATTCTCCACTTGGATAATAATCATCTTAGGCAAAAATATTTTACAATTAATTATTTTTATCAATAGTTCATTTTGAAGTAATTAGAAATTTGATAAAAACAATTTTAGAACTCAACAGAAATAATTAGATAGCACTCACCTTTTCCTGAGAATAAGACAAATTGATAATGACTCATTATTGTGAACGTTGTTGATTAATGATGCCAATTGGTAAAATAGTCGATAATAAAATTAACTCTATAATTATCAATAATTATTGGCAATCTATCAAATACATGATCAGTGTTAAATAATGATTACACTAATGATAATTATCTTTAATGACTTGTTCAATATTTTAAAAAATTTTAAACAATCTCTCATTACAACAAATAGTTGAAACTCCGTTGTCAAGAGGTCTGTGTTTAATGTCGAATGTCTCTTTTGTTTTTTCCTTGTGGGGCTGAAGCCACTACCTTTTTTTCATTCTTTTTTTCTACATTCCGTTATACTTCCGATTGTTCGACAAAAGACTGCCGATTGCGGTAGTTTTGATGCTGCTATATTCAAACCTATTTTTAACTACATGACAGTTCTCTCACACTTTTGTGGTTATCGTTAAATGTTTTTTTACAATGAATTTCACTCGTAAAACTCCAAAAGCTGATATTGATTACTATAGAGTTTTACAGCTAGACAAAAACTGCAACGATCTAGAAATAAAAAATGCGTGAGTAATTGTAATTAATTATTACATAATTTAAAACATATATAAATACTTTTAACATTAAATTTAAAAAAATAAAAACATGCAGAACAACAATCTATCATTGATTATTGATTTACTCACAGTCACGAATCTATGAGAGACAAGAATTTATTGCCAATATCAGATGAATTCAAAATTGAATTTCAAATTAAAATTTGCTTCATTACATCAGTTTGCCTTTTAATGTACTTAATTTGATAAACATTCTACTTTGTAAATTTTAGTTTACACAATTAATTATTTTAGTTTGACTTTAAATTAGTTATCAAATTTTCCAAATCTATTTACCAACCAGCACCCTTTTGAGTAGTCGTACCAGACAATTAATTGTTATTAATTAACCTAAAATTTTTACAACACACCTCTTATCACATATGAATAGAATTTTAAAGCTCTCAAGAGGCTCATAATTGTAATTAATTATCACAGAAAGGATAAAGTATAATAATTTTAACCTAAAAATATTGATTCAATATCTTCAATCATTTTTGTAGACAATTTTTAATCTGTATAATAATAGTGAAGGTAAATGAGAAAAATATTTTTCTACAAAATGTTTCTTTTTAGTTTCCGTCGTCTAGCGATACATTATAATCCCGAGAGACTAAGGGATGAGAATATTCAAGAAGTTTTTGCTCTGGTAGCTGAGGCATACGAAGTCCTTTCGGATCCTCTCAAGCGGGCTATCTATGACCAGTACGGCGAGACAGGTCTGAAAAGTGGAGTTGCAGGATCAAATGGCCATATACCATCTTATGTATTCCACAAGGAACCACTACAAACTTTTAGGTATCTCTTGAACCTTCTCAACCGTATTTTCATCAAAATATCAACACTTTAAAGTTGTTATTGCATACTCCCGACATGATAATTAATTTGTAAATATCGTTTCAGACAATTTTTTGGCATGTCCAATTCTCTCAATGACATCCTATGTATTTTTGATGACTCAGAGATGATGGATTCATTTGCTAAAGGAAAACGAATTGTAATTAAAGATAAACCGATTAAAAAACCTCTACAATTATCGTTAAAAGAAGTAAGTCTATTGACTATTATTTAGATTTAATTAACAGCGTGTTCAGAATTTCATAATCTCAATAAAGCCACGCATAGAGCGTGTTTAATGCCTATAAACCAACTATACCTGTTTTATATACATTTTTTACACATTTTAAGTGTGTGACAAGTCTATAGTTTGTTTATGATATATAACCTCAAATAGGATTACAATATAAAAAATGTTCACAATAACAACACTTGGATTTGCAGTGGAGTTTTTTTTAATATTCATAACTTTTTGACACAAAAATGATTATTGAACGAGATATCTATTTACATTTAAAGTCATTAATTCACGTTACTGAGATTGAATTCAGATTTATTAGTTTCATTTAAACTGCGAGCCGACAAACAAAAACCCAGAAAAAGCAGTATCTATAGTAAATGTTTACGAATGAAAAAAAATTTTCCGGTGTAACTAATAAAACTTATGAAATATTAACAGTAGAAAAATTTTATTTACTTGTTGCGTAGCGCGAAGATAACTAATAGAAAATTTTCACCTCGATACATTTTAAGGTTACATCATTTTCAAGGTTTACACCATACCAATATTTAGTGATGGTTAATTTTAGATTTTTTATGGAGGGGTGAAGAAAATAAAAATTCAAAAACTCATATTTGCAGACGCTGAGAAAAAACACACAATTTTGAAAGAAAAAATTCTTACGGTACCTATAAAACCAGGTCTTCCAACAGGAACGGAAATAGTATTTACGGAGGAAGGTGATCAAGGCCCAAATATGATACCTGGTATTTTTATGACTCTTTTTTTTAATCAACAAAAAAAAGATTTTTCTAAAAATTTAGATCAGTGTTTAGAGTCACATTTGATATCTTATGTGCATAACCTCTTTTTTTCTAGTCTTCATATAAATATTTTACATAAATCGTTTTGTTTTACATTGTAGCAGATATCATATTTACTACTGAAGATAAAACTCATGAAATATACAGGAGAGAAGGTGATAATTTATTAATGACCGTTGATGTTGTATTGAAAGATGCTCTACTTGGAACAGTCGTTACTGTGTATACTTTGGATGATAGAATATTTCGTGTACCCATCACTTCGATTATCACGTAAGTGACTTTTAATATAAAATGTAAAATGATGCATAACACAAAAAGCCAATCAGTAAAGTAGATGTCAATAAATTCACAATTCTCTGAGGTGAAGTGAAAATTTTTTTATTAGATCGTTTTCATGTTTTATCTGAATTATTTTACCATAGAGTAGAGTCTCTAAACATTTTTCTCGGTGATAAAATTGATTCTTAGTTTAATAAAACATATAAAAGCTATTGAAGAAAAATACTTTAGTAATTTATAATAATTACAAATATAAACTGACAAAAAATGTATTAAACTGCAGGCCAGACTATCGGAAATGCATTCCGGGTGAAGGACTGCCTCTTTTACAAAATCCAAATGAACGCGGTGACCTTATAATAAATTTTAAAATAGACTTTCCAATTTATTTGTCAGTCGCCAGCAAGAATTACGTGAGAAAAGCATTTGATAACCTAGAAAAAGACGTAACGCAGTAAATTGTCTCAATATTCAAATAAAAGCTGGTTTAATTATTTTTATAAATATTCATCTACTTTATTCTATTCAAAAAGAGTGTTTTCATATAAATCAACGCTCATTTATAATTTTAAAATCGTTGATAACAAAGGAGTCTTATAATGACTGTCGGTAAAGTAAAATTTGTGAGCCATTGATGATAATTCAGGAATAAATCTTATCTGAGAATTTGTACAGTCAAAATGACGAAAACAACAAGTGACACAGCACAAGGAATTGTTTGTAATGTATCATACGATTGTTTATGTATCTGATATAAATAAAATAAAACACTCATTCGAAAGAAAAGAATAACAGCTTCCAGATTTACAGTAGTAGTTTTTTTGGTTTCAATGCTCAACACTAGTTATTATCAAGATATAAATATTATCTGGCATCTGGTATAAATGTAGTGTTTTATCTGAACCAGTATGTAATCATCTTGGTAGAATCATATGACTTTTTCGCACGTGACTTTATTTACAGTTGACTTTATAAATTGTGAATATGTATGGGACGGTTTCCTGTGCGGTGGTAGACCGTAAATCCATGTTAATCGCGAGATGTGGGAATTGTAATTGATCTGTGTTAACTTATGATGCCTTTGTTCAACAAGTTTTTATCCACGAAGAAGAATAATAACAAAAATAATACGTGTAAAGAGTCATTAAATATTGACTTTGAAGTTGCTAATAGGTAAGAAAGATATATAATTTTATTAATTATATTATAAACTCATTTAATTGACGTAAAGTTTTTTATCTTTTACTTGAATAATTTTACGCAGCTATACTATATTTATGAGCCAATGCTTACGATCTTTTTAAACACTAGGCTCATTGACATCTACATCTGAATGAATGTTCATTTCATTGACATTTTATTACAATAAAAATGTATATACAGTAACACATATTTATACATTTACATACGTTGAAATGTATGTTTTGCTATATTTAACTATTAATCATATTTTATCAATTACAAATATTTTGTTATATCATTGAATAATATAAATATTTTTCAAATATCAAAACACTTCTCATTGTATTAATTTTTTTCAATTATTTTCAATTAGGAGCAAATTACATTTTGGAGTTGATCAAGTGAGAATTTTGTTATTTCGAGAGTGTGAGTGGCGTGGAAGGAGATTATTATTTGATTCAGTATCTCCTTCAAAGCAAACTTTATCAAACTTTAATCAAAATGACAAGAAAACATGCACAGAAAGTAATTCATGTCCTAGAAATGGAAATGGATTACCTATGGAGGTTTGTATCAATAGTTTCGAAATGCTTTATTATCTAAACAAGTTCTGTAATGATTGTTGTCAATTAATATTATTATAGAGTGAAAAAGATCCTTGTGATAACATAAGTCTTCTTAGTGAAATGATATTTGGCACAGTCGCTATGACATACAGAGGCCCTCTTTTTAAAGTTCATTTACTAGATAACCCAAGATGTATCATGTGTACGAAAGTTTTTCCTGCTTCTGATCATAATTCACACAAACAAAGGTATTTCTTTATTATCAAATATATTTCTTTAACTCAAGAAATACCTACAGTGGATTTAAATTATTTTTTTTAGCAGTGGAGTAACTT
Organism: Chelonus formosanus; assembly: GCA_028641665.1. Classification (NCBI taxonomy): domain Eukaryota; kingdom Metazoa; phylum Arthropoda; class Insecta; order Hymenoptera; family Braconidae; genus Chelonus; species Chelonus formosanus. Next base: position 23,840,924 of record CM054006.1, on the reverse strand, counting down.
CAACTGAAACCACAAGAACATCTACAAATTTTGACTCAAATTCTAGTAATGGAAGTAGTCGGAATACTCGTAAGAATTAACTTCTGTATTTTAATTCCAAATATTTCTTTTATATCGGAAATTGTATTTAAATGATGTTTCTAGTTTCCTCTCCAAGTTCTGGTAATTTTTCTGGAAGTAGTTTGAGGAAAAGTTCAACATGCTCCAGTACTTGCAGTGGGTGGGACATAGATGTTCCTCATCCGGGCAGTAAGTTAATTAGAATATTATTTTTTTTAAAATTAATTTCCTTTTTTTTATATCATATTTATTTTAATTCAAACCAGGCTCTCAATCTGTGGAGATCAGTTCTAATTCATCCTCGGGGTTTAGTAGTTTTTCAAGTTTTCGTCGTCGATGGCTTCGAGCAATGTCAACATCTTTAAGTTTAGCTGATTCCGATGAAATATTTGGATTTCAACCCTGTGGTGATACTTCTGGAGACCTTTGTGATTTTAATACTCGACGTCATAAAACTCGATTAGGTTTAGCTCTTTTAATTAAATTAACTCCTGGTCAAGAACGGTACGTTTTTATTGTTGAAATATCAATTTACATCACTTGAACTTTTTTAACTTCTATTTATGATTGAAGTTTATGCAATTCTTTTATAGACAGATGGAGACTCAATTGTTGGAGCATGTAGCGCATCTTGAAGCGATATTAAATCGTTTGTGTTATGCGTGTATGGAACGAAATCGAAGAAAAACTGATGAAGATAAAAAAGGATTACTAATTCGATTGCATTATATTGCATACCGATGTACAATGTGGTTACTTCGATTATTTATACCATCTGGAAATAATGGTAGTCCTTCAATATGGCACGAAGTTCTACTCAACTCATCTATTTGCATAGATACTCGAATAAAAATGTTGTATTGTAGCTTTCAACAAATGTGCCAGTTATTGAATAATTTCGATACAAAGTCCACGAATTTGTAAGTTATTTTTCAACTTAAATCAATTTGTTATTTAACCAGTAAATTAAATTCCCGTTTTTTTTGTATAGTTTCATTAGTACGGTAATTACGGCTGTTTTAACTTATCATCTTGGATGGGTCAATACAATAATGTCTCCGCGTGATAAAACATGGGTAATTTCAATTTAAAAAATACATAAAAAAAACTTAATTTTCAAAATAATGAAATGATCATTTTTTTTTAATTTCTCAGATAGAAAACATCAAAACAAAATTTTCTTATAATCCACTTTGGGCTCAATTAGGAGATTTGTATGGCGCATTAGGAAATCCGGCGAAATTCGTTCACACAGTTATTGTCGGAAGTTCAGAAAAAGCGGCGTTAATTAATGCAATATTAACATTTTTAACTTATTTTATACGAAGTGCAATTGTAACAAAGCGTTATGAAGAACGTGATTCACCAGAGACAGAAGTGCAAGAAGCAATTAATATTTTAAAGCAAATTAAGAAAAAACATAGTTTAGCTACAAATACTTTAAAAAATATTAGATTTACTACAGGTAATAATGATCATTGGGAGTTGTCTAGTAGTCGATTAAATGTTGAATCTACTAGTGGACTGAGTAGATCACCGAAAAATCTATCAGATGTAAAGTCAATGAATTCAAGTAGTCAAAGTGAAAAGAAAGAAAAGGCTACATTGAACATTCCGAAACTGAGAAAAATAAGTAGCTTAACTTCAAATCTTGATTCTCATCTTTCAAATTTACAAAAAACTGAATCAAAATTATCTTTAGAATTACAACCACGTCAAAATGACTTGAGTGATTTTTCAATGTGTTCAAATGGTTTAGAGAAAGATAGTACATCAAGTTCAGTGAAAATTATAGTCAGTGAAATCGCTTCTCAGGAGTTTGAAGGTGAAAAAAATGTTCCACGAGTATCAGTCTTTGATGATTTAGAGTTAAAAGACGAATTAAGAGATTCTCAGTCATTGTCATTAACTCTGAAGCTTCCTCTTCTAGAGGATCGAAGAGGAAGTACATTAGATGAAACAGATGTCTATTTTTCACAAGTGGAATATACTGACGACAAACGAAATCAAGTTTTTTTTACTTTAGGAGGGGAAGAAAAACCACCCGTAGCAGATCGATTACCTCAAGATAATAATTGTCAATGTTCATTTGCATTTAATCGTGTCCCGAGTACGTCAGCTCAATTGCCTGAAGGAGTGTTGAGAAAAATTCTTCAAAGAAATTTTCCAGAATCATCGAAAAGTATACAGAGACCGCCATCATCTTCTTTCATTAAAGAACGGCCTTTTGGCTTATGTCCTAAATGCAATGGAAATGGTAATTACGAAGGCAGTAAATTATTGTTAGAAACGCCCACCAATGCTACAGAAGTTTTAAGAACTTGCGGAAGTTCAATGACTACTCGGTGTGCTCGACCACGATGTATTGATAGTCTAGAAGAATTACTTGAAGTAAATGAAGTCATTGAATTGCCAATGCCACGATCAAAAAATTCCACCGTTTCATCAGCGAATCTGAATGAAGTATCAGGTTTTACTGATACTCTTCTACGAAAAACAGTTACTGAAACAGCAGATGGAAATCATTTGTTCTATGATTCAGGGTATACGACAGGTCTAGTCATTCAGGGTTTAAAAAAGAAGAATATTAAAGGAAAAGATATGAGAATTAATGAACAAAAATACGATGGAAATAATGATGAAGAAAAAAATAATTTAATCAAAGAGTTGAGAGAAGAAGTTAGTATAAATGCTCGGTTTCCAATCGTTGATCATACAGTTTCAGAGTCAGTTTGTATACTAGCAGATGTAGATAACTGGCAAGTTGGAATTATTTCAAATAATATGCTTTTACAAAGTCAGTTACTTCCTGTTGGAATGTCTCGATTAGTTTCTGATATGTTAGAAGCATTCGTTTACTTGTGGACAAAATACAAATCTCCTGCTCATGTAAGCTGATTATTAGCAAATAATTGGTTATTTCTTTATTGTAAAATTGCTGTTTAATTGATTATTCAATTATTATTTCTAGTGCCTCAACATCTTGGAAACCAAATTGAGAGAAATATGGTTTAGGAGTGAGACTCTAGCGAAAATGTTAATGACTGTCGACGTCTGTGAGATGAGCTTAACTAGTTTAACAAACACGTTGGATCTTGATGCTGCTGACATACCACTTCTACTTGCTGTTGCTACTACTCACTCGCCACAAATAGCTCAACGATTCGGTCTCACACTTACTTAAGCACAATGTAATTGAAATGTTTAAACGTCCGTTGTAAGTAATATTAGTTGTTTAAACTATCGTCGCTGTGAAGATATATTTTTGTAGTAAAGGCTATTATTAATTATTGGCTATGAACTCATGACATTATAATTTGAGTATGAAAGCTAATTAATTATATATTTAACTCGAATGTGTGATATATAATATAAATTTTTATGACCGATTTATTAAATATTGAAACGTATGTTTGATAAATATATTGATATGTTCGAGTTTATAATATATATTTGAAGAATAAAAAATCGATAAATTAATAATGGTATATATAGTGATTTCATAAATATATTTATGTAATATAAATATTTTTAATGAGCGTTATTATATAATTGAATAAAAGTAATATTTAATATCTAATACGAATTGTTAATAAATCAATTGAAAAATAGTTTTTTGTACAGATTCTCTCCTCATTATAATTTTATCTTTTTATGGTTAATAAGAAACGACTCGAACTTTCATTTTTTATTGCTGTAATTATCATTTTCCGATAAGAACCTTTTATATAATTTTCCATTTCTTAAAAAAACTTTTCGATAAATCAAATAATGGTTAGATATCACATGTTATTGAAAAATTGAAAGTATGTAGTTAGGTATAAATCAATAGTAAAAGCTAAGTTATTTGAATTATTTATTCATGCTGAAAATACCTCATATGTTTTATGTAACTCACTTTTGTCTGAAAAAAATCGGAAAGTACATCAAATCAGGCTTAACTTCATCTATATCAATATGAAGTTATAGATCTAAATTTACTTTAGGGTTATAGAAGTTTGTAAATATTTTTTCTCCTCTATTATAAATTTTTTATATTATGGAAATCCGTCCACCTCCTCAGTAAGAAGTCATTAGTTTTCTAAACTTGATATTTTTTTATATGAAATATTTTTAGAGAACTAATTATTATTATTTTTTCAATATACAATAAGATTTACGTAATTTAGTAAAATCATATTTATTTCTAGAACACAAAGAACAATTGTTTCATCTCCAATTATTACAATAAAGAATACAATATGTGTAAGTAAATTGAGTTTAAATAATTAATAATAATAATAAAAATTAAAATTTTCTTTCTATACTTATTATTGTAGCTAGGTCATGAGAAATCATGTAATTGTTGTTGTTGTTGTTCTAATTCACAACCAGTATGTTTCGTACGTAAAAAAATTATCAATTATTTTTTTTGTAGCTCAGTTAATTGATTATATTTAAATGAATTTCTTTTCCAGAAATATGTTCAACCAGAAGTTCCGAAATCATTTAAACCAATCCGTGTAAAAATTTTATGTTCATTTGCTGATTTAACTTTTAATCTTGATTTATTAGTAAGATATTTATTTTATATCCAAATGTAGCATTATCGCAAAAATGATGTTTCCATGGACGCAAATACAACTTACAAGTTGTCTTACTGGGAAGGCCCGAGATTTCTCATCAAAGTAAAACCAATTAAGAAAGATGACTCTTTAGCAGTTGGCGATGGTAAAATTAATGACGATACTATCCACAAAGTAAGCATTAATAGCTAAAGATAAACTATCATTTAATTTTTATCATCAAGTAGTTAGTTTACTCAATAAAGAAAATTTATGAATTAGCCAATTTCTTTCCAACAATCTTGGATAAATATTAATATTCTTAGCATTCTTGGAGATAAATATTTGGCTTTCATGACTTTTCTAGAAATAATTATCAAATCTCATAGAGTAACACCAGCTCTAGATTTATTACACAGCTATAAAATATTGGATTCAATTACATCTTATTGAAATTAGTAATCTCAGACTATCTTGCATCAGATCCTCATGACATAATACTTAATCTTATCTGATTTAATTAAATTTGAACAGTTATCTTATAATATTGCAATAAATCATACTGGATTTGATTGTCTACATTAATTATAGCACTAGAGTTAACTAGATCTAATGAATTTCTGTAAAACCTAGTGTCTGATCTAAAGAAAATTAATTTATCAATTACATCCAACATTTGTTATCTCAAAATTAATTTCTAAACATTTAATTTCTTTTGCATTATAATTTATATACTTTATTTTTTATCTTTTCATCAGTTAAGTTTCTTTGGAAACTGGAATGTAAGAAAGGAAACTCCAAAAATAAAAAGAAAAGCTAGACAGTGGTTGGGAAGAGGACCAATGCAGGATGTTACTACTAATAAAGATGCTTATACATGGAAATGTATATCACGATCAAAGCCTTTTAAAAGATCTAACAACATTTACTGTCCTCATGCTCCACTGACCGGTAGTTAATGAAGCTAAAAAAAATCAATTTAAAACTTTAATAAAAAAAAAATTTGCAGAAACGTCTAACATTTAATACAGCTTTGACATTTTCTTTATGTTGGTTTAATGATTTTACATTTTCTAATTTAATTATAGATGAGACTACTTACAAGCTAAGTTATTTTGATTCAATCGGTCACATACCAGTGCCACAATCTTTTAAGCCCCAGAATGTATACAGCAAGAATGACGTTCCAATGGAAGAATGCACTACTTATAAACTTAGTTACTGGCCTTACAAAATACCATCAAAGGTATCAACACACGAATAAAATGTTATAGTAATTTTTAATAGTTTATTTACAGTAAAATTCAGTAACAAAAAAATTTTTTAATTACTGGCAGGGTTTTTCTAAGTAAAAAATTTTTTTTGCTAGTAAATTTTACTGTAAATTGACAGCTAAAAATTACTATCAAATTTTATCCTTGCAAGAATATGTATTTATTTAAATAAATATTAAATATACATTTACTCAAAAATTTTTTATATTTTGTAAAATTATTTTTATTTGATCGATAAAAGTGTTGGTTTCCCCACCCAACAAAATTATTTTCGATCGTTTTAAATTCAATAATGATTGGATTTTATACTCAAGTGGGAAAATAACTATCACATTGCTCAAATATTAAAAATAAATTTATCTTAATGCAAGTAAATTGTATTTTATACTCGGGGAAATTAAGTCAAGATAACTATTAAAAAGTAAGACTGACAGTTTTGGATGTTTTTTATATTGATTTTTTCTTTCTCCAGGAACTAATTCCATGGAATCAAAAAGTTGAGTACCAGATACCATCAACTCCTATTGAAGATTGTACAACATATAACTTAAGTTACTGGCCGAATAATGAACCTGTCCGAAAGCCAATTTATCACGTTCTTAAGCAAGCAGAAAATATACTGAATGTGAGTGACAATTTTGACGATAACACCACGTATAATTTAAGTTACTTCAGCTGTGGAGAAAACGCTCGAAGAAGACCAATAAAACCAGTAGTTCAACCAACGGCTTTTCCTTCGTGTCCTTTGTCTGGTGATACAATCAACCGAGTAAATTTAACTGTTTTTATTTGTTTACTCAAGCTTTTATTTATTACTTCAACAATTAATTGTTTTTGTAATGGTGATGTATTTCGTTACGCAAATTTAGTTAAGTTACTTAGGAAATTGGAATGTCAAACCAGAAAATCCTTACATTCCGGGCTCTTGCACAAATCGATGGTTTGGACGAGGACCAATACAAAGTGTAACTACCCAACAACAAGATTTCACTTGGAAATTCCAACAAGTTGAATCTGGTGCTTCCAAACCCAAAGACAATTTTGGCTTTTCATCTTCTCCCCTTGAATGTACGTTTTTTTTTCATCATTTAAGTTTACAATGACTTCTAGAGTATTGGAGAGAAGTTCTTTTACTAAGGAACATAAGAATTTTATTGTTACGTTAATTGATATAAAAATATTACCAAACTTAAAGTTGTTGTTAACAAATATCTGTTCAAGTATTGTCTTGAATCAAATGACCAATTAAAAATTAAGATTCTCAATCTATCACAATGAATATCTACCAAATATAAAATTACTTTCATTCGTTCTATTATGTCTATTCCAGTTATTATTGTACTTTCATTTTAACGATTTTAATGATAGATTGATCTACAAGAACCTTATGTTTTAACATTTCTCCAATAAACAATGATTTATATTATATCATTAAATAATCATTGATCATCTTCTTTTACTGCATTGTTTAAATCTTTTTTTTTAGCTTGTACAACTCATAAATTATCATACTTTCCAAATGATTTCAAAGACTTGATAAAAAACAAGTCTTTTAAACCTCCAATGTCACGCGAGTACCAGCCTCCTGATGCTCTTTTCGATGCAGAAACAACGATGCGACTGAGTTATCAACCTGTAGAGGCTGTCACACCTCAAGGAAAACCGTGGGCCACTGATTCAGGATATCACCCACCTCTTATTCCTATGGAGGATAACACTATATATAATCAGAGGTTCTTTTTTTCCTTAGAAATAATTTATTGTTGTAATGATGTAATCGTATGATGAATAGTAAAATGGTTAGATTAAAGAAGATAATACATTAAATTTATTCAATTGAACTTTCAGTTACATACCACCCGGTACTCTTGAGCCTGTATCATGAGACAAATCCCATCCGCCATTGTCAAACATGTGTCAAGTTAAGAATTTTATGTTAAATTTGATCCTTCAAAAATTATCTGATTATTGAAATAATTACAGCTACATGTACATCTTCTTCACATTCGTTGTCATCTATGGACAGACTGTGCTGTACTCGTGAGTATTTTCTCAGACAAATCAAAGTACCCACTAAGCAAGTATATGCCTGTACATATAATAACATTATTTGTTTCCAGAGTACCCGTCGTAACGTCAAATTTTCTTTGTTTTTTGATAATTTTTTAGAATTTATTTATTTTTTTTTTAAGCTAGTTATTTTAGCTCCATTTTTGGAGTAATTTATTTGATTACTGTAATCATCAAAAACAAATAAACATGAAATGTTCTTTATAATTAAAAAAAAAATATTGACATGTTTTAATATCAATCATTGCAATCACTGTTATACATATAAATCCATGTTGAATATATTATTGTTGAATGAAGAATTTCCTTGAGGGTGAAGGATGATTTATATCAGAAAAAAAAATTGACTGATTTTTAAATGGATTATGAGAGAAAGCGAAGTTGAAGATGTGAACAGCCAGTAGACTCTGAGCTTGTGCAACCAAAAGGGAGAATGAAAAAACAATTCCTGACTCCAACGATCTCTACTTCATCTTGAAGTATCCTTCGGTGATGTTATTATCGAATAATCACTAGTATAGGATCGAACCTTCGGAACATATTGGAATCGATGGATCACTCATTTATCCCAGCTTCTGGGATTCCTCAGATCCACATTTGCGAAGGCCATGTGAAAGTAACGGTTGCTTCCTCACACTTACCTCGGGGCTCATCGTTACGAAATATTACATTACATATTACAGACTCACCGACGAATATAACAAACCTTTGCGGAAAGGTAGTTATAATTTATAATCAATCTGGACATTATATTAACTTTATAATTATACTTTATTCTCTTCGGTATCATCGATAGTCAATTCATTCAATTAAATTTTACGTCTTCATTCAAGAAGAGGAAAAGGAGTCACTCCATCAATCATTCTAGAAATGATTACTTCAATTTTCATTAAATCTTTCAATGCTTTTTAAAGCATTAATCAGTAATTTCACAGTGCAAAGTATTTTCCTCAATCTTGATTTTTGAATTTTGTAATAAAAAATCTTTCAAAGAAATGATTTTAATGGTACATTGTTATATTTATTGGTTATGTTTCCAAATATTGAAAAATGGTGACGAAAAAAAATGTAAACACTGTATTGAAGGTTAGGACATAAAAAGTACGATTTATGACAGAAATTAAGAAAAATTTGATTTTCAACGAAAGTAACCAAGTAAAATTTACCTTATTATATATTTCATCATCAACTCAATAAAAAAAAAAGTATAGTCTGATGAAAAAGCGTAACATTTATATTTTTTTAAATTCAATTGCGACATATTTTATAACTAATAGATATCTATAATAATTCTGATTGTATGAGACTCAAGATACTTTTAAATACGACTTTCAAATGATGGTGATAATAATCATAATTATCATCACAAAGGTCTCTTTAATAATAATATACTTTTCTTTATTATTATTATTGCAGAAATTTTTTATTAAATTTTTTATTCATCAACACACTTGTAAGACTTTTTTCCGTGCAAACTTATCAAAAAAGGATCGGAATGAATTGAATGAATTCTTCGGCTTTTTCTTTGCTAAAGTACTCCAAAGAAAACTGGTATTCAAGTTAATTTATGTTTCAACATGCTTTTATTAATAAAATTTCAATTTTTTTTTTATAATTAATTGATCTCCATTAACTTCAATTATCATAATTATGGTAAAATATATTTTTTGTCTGCATGTTTAATTTTAAATAATCAATTTATTGAAACAAAAATTTAGATATATAATATGCAAACTATTTTATACTTTAATTTGAAAAAAATGTTAGAAAAATTAACAAAACTAATTTGCAATTGCATGAAATTGTGCCGGAAAATAAGATATTTGATAAAGTAATTGCTCAACTGCTTAGAACACAAATGTTAATCTTCATCATGAATCTTGGTGACTTCGCAATGTATGTTTTTATTCAATAACAGAAAATCTGTACATCTTTCGAACAATTTACTTACATTTCTCATTGAAAAAAAAATATCTATAAGTTTGTCGACAGTTTGTTTACATTTCTATTGCTTTCATCAATATCATTGGAGTATTCGTTATAACTTTGACAGAAACTAATGATACCAACGAATTACTTTTTTCTCATCAGTTAAAAGCTAATTGATTCATTTCTAGCATAAGTAATTGCTAAAATTCTTCATATAATCATCTAACCTTTCAGAATCATAATAAGAAAGTTTATTGAAAGTGTATCCATCTAAATGACTTCCGAGTCTTTGAATACATTTTTTCTTTCATTAGATTGTGACTTTTAATCAACCCAATTCTATTTGGTATCCAATTATCATCATCAACTTAACAGAGTGTTAGACTCTTCAGTAATCGAAACACCTCTAAGGCATCATTTCTTTCATTGTTCAATATCTTAGCAATGCTGAATATTACAATTATGTGTCAAAGATGTTACAGAGGCGTTTACCCATCTGTAAGTTGGTTGCATTCAGAGAAGAGCACACATAGGCGTCGACCTGTGTAATCCATATATACTTACCTTCATAATTCATGAATCCCTCGAGTAGGGATAAAGTGAGAGTTCGTATAAAAGCTGATTTCTTTCCTCTCGCTAGAACACAGTTCAGTGTGCTTCTTCACTGTTTGCTGTTTGCTTGAGCATCTTCATACGTTTTTCCAACCGGTCACTTATTCAATTTGTGAAAGAACAAGTCTAAGGATACACCATGAGATTATTCGTAAGTACTATTTTTTATTGAATATTTTTTATCTAAATGGTACCACAGTCATCACCACCCCTTCATTATAGTTGATAAAAATTTCAAGCAATTGATGATTTATTAGCTTCTTTATGATGATTCAATGATAATTAACTAGATGTTGGGATGGTTAAAAATTTTTTACTAATCATTTTCTAACCAAACGTTTAAATATTATGTAAACGAGATCACGATGTTGATCTAATGATGATGGATAACCAAGAATAATAACAGTAGCTGAAGAAAGTGAGAGTTACAAGATGTGAGATGATGTATCTCATAACGATAGTGACAAGAAAATATGTAAAATTATGATAAGTAGTATATTATCCACGGGATAGTAACGCGTGATGAGCTTTCATTTCTTCAGCAGGATGATCTTAAATTGTGTAGGCGAGAGTCCCAACGTAATACTTGCCAGTTGATAAAATATGTACATAGTTGAGGAATTCTGCAGTATGCATATAAGACCCAATAAATCGGAGATGGGTTGGGCTACTCTGTCGGCATACTATTACAGCTATGGACCAACAGGTTAGCAGGTCATGAGTTAAATGACCTATGCTGGCATTTAGTTTTCACTTTCACTCATCTCCGGTGTGCCCTAGGTGAATACACTAGCCAAACTCCACCAGGAAGTTGGTAGGAGTAAAGTCATCTAGGGGTATTCTGAATGCCATATCAGGATTGCATAAGGCTAGAGAGACTTTCTTATGTCAACGGCAGCTCCTTTTATTGTCGAGAATAAAATTATTATCGAACATTCAATCGCTCAAGTCGTTATCATTTGAATTAAATGGCTGTTCATCACTTTACCTTGAAAAATAATCGTCTCACTTTCTCTTTTTTACGATCGACTTTTTTTTTGTTATTAAAACGTTTTTTCCACTTTCGATTTTGTAATTCAATGGAGATGTATCACTAGAATATCAAATTATGTCATCTGGTATTGTTATTATACATTAAAATTTATATTTTGAATAATAATATATGACTGTAAATGTAATTAAACATAAAAAGTTTTATTAAAAAAAAAGGAACACAAACACATCCTGCCATCACAACAGCCACGCTCTAACTAACACCAACTAACTTACCCAAGCAGTGTCGTGCAATATAAATTTACTTCCAACTTCACAGTTATCAAGATGAAGAATAATTTTTAGATCAGAATAAAAATTAAATAATAAATTAATTAAATGATTTTATGAAATAAAATAATAAAAGAAAATTAATTAATTAACTAACTTCAATTACAAAAGAAACATGATGTTTTTCTTTCTAGGTATTGTTAACCATTGTGGGAGTTGCAGTAGCACAAAACCAATTCCAGGGGCGACAGAATCAACAACAATACCAGGAGGAAGAACGTAGGCCGCAGGGTAACGACAGACAATTCTCTACCACTACCTTCATTCCCATACTCCAGTGGAATAAGGAGCAAGAGCATGATGGAACATACAGAACATCGTAAGAGTCAAATGGGTGTGCTTAATAATTTTGCCATTCCCCATGAAACCATCCTTGAACTATAGCTGACGATCCCAAGTATATATCACGAGATATATCCCCTAGTGCTTGCCCTTTGCCTTTATTGCTGTATGTATCCATGTCAAACAGAATCATGCTGTTTTCTTTTTAGCTACGAGACTGGCAATAATATAATCGCTGAAGAGAGCGGATACATCAAGACTTTCGGAGAAGGCGAAGATAAAGTTGAAGGGCTTGTTCAACAGGGTAGCTACTCTTATACCAGCCCCGAGGGACAGATTATCACTGTTCACTATACTGCTGATGAAACTGGCTTCCATGCACAAGGTGATCACATTCCTACTCCTCCACCTGTCAGTGAAGAAATCCAAAAAGGACTTGATCTTATTTATGCTGGAATTAGAAAGCAAGAGGTAAATTATCATGTTTTTTTTTTATATCAAATAAATACTTTATTAATAGCATTGAAAATTTATTTATGGTGTTGAACAAGTTTGCTAACAATCTTTATCAATACTGTTAAGTTGAGTTTTTTCATATAATTAATTATTATTTTAAGTTTTATAATATTACTTAATAACTTGTAAAATATTTTAAAATATAAATTATTTGATCACAGGAAGCTGCAGCCCGTGAAACAGCTCTCAAGTCTCAACAACCACTGAACCAACAAATCGATAGGCAAGATGATAGAAAATTTCGCTTGTAAATCGCTCATATGTCAAGTCAAAATCTCCGTGATTTATTCATAACATTATATATTACGAAGAGTAATGACTATCAAACATATTATTGTATACAACATTTTATCATACGTATTATTATCATTTCTAAATCTTGTTATTTTTTATCATGTTTATTTTTTATCGACCATGGTGATCGATAGTACTGAATAATACTTTATAATCGGATGTACCAATGTTTTTTTTTCAACATAAACATTTTTTATATTTTGTAATGTATTACTCTTTTAGTAGTATTTGCACAGTAAAACAATATGCATTTTCAATTCATTCAATATCTATGACATAGAGTGCCAATTAACTGAATTTAAAAAAAAAACATTAAAATTTTGTATTTTAAGTTCATGCAAATACTTACCAGTTAAAAAAACACCTTTTGCATCTTTATAAGATATGAATTTTTTCTTTTATAATATAAACATTTAATTAAAAGTAGAAAACTGTATGAATTATTTTCCATTCACAGCCTCTCATTTTAATTATGAAATTTACTTTTTTATGGGTAGAGTAATAAATAAAAGACTTTTTAAATTTATAATAAAAGAATTAGATATCGATGTCAGTTTTTAAAAGCGTTTATTCACTTTATGTCTCAATATAAAATTAATATCTTCAATTAAATTTGATTAATTATACATAAAATCGCGCACGAGCGTAAAGAAATCTTCACTTTTATTCTGATAATAGTGGAATACGCACAAAAGCGTGAACACATTCAATGGAATTGTTTTTCGAGATCCTAACTTTATTTCTTCACGATAACTATATTAACTATCTCGTATCATGAGATCGCGATTATTCATAGTAGGTCGGAAAAAACATATTATTATATGTAAATATTATTTTTTGATTACAAAGTTTAAGTATGCATGTGGAGAAAAAGAGGTAGTAGATATAATTAAGAAGTAAAAGATTATAATTAAAAATTTTTTAATGAAATTTCAATAATTATTCTAATGAATAATGAATGAATAATTGAAAAGCAATTCGATTATTTTTTACAAAAAGTATACATTCATTATTAAAAAATAATTAAACATACCCTGAATTTAAGTCTTTTTATCAAAGAAATCATTTTTTTCTCGGAAAAGTAGATAGTTATAATTAAAAAAAAAAAAAAAACAATCTAGTTTGATTACAGGTACTTAATTGTGTTGCTCTGAGGCCAAAGTGCATTAAAGTGTTATCTTAAAAGTATTAATTACTTATAAAACTATAGTTCATTAGCCATAACCATGTAAATTAAAAAAATTCCAATAAAATTACCGAAACTTTAATGAACTGTGATCATCAGAGCAATAACAGCACCATTTTATTAAATAATTAATCATCATTAATCAATATTAATAAGAAATTAACAACAGCTAGTTATTAATTTTTAACTAATGTTCCATAGTTCATTGTCACAAAGTTAATAATTTGATTATCACACTTTCATTCATTCATTTGCACATAAAGTTTGAAATAATCAAATGAAATATTTAAAAACACTCTTTAGAGTTGTTCAATACAAGTAGATGAATCAATAACATATTAAATATCTGAACTTTTTGCGTTGTAAATTCAATAACTTATTTTTATTCAAGTGGATGCACGTGTAAAATAAATGATCCTTTTATGTACGTGATTGGAATATGATCAACACAATTATTCTTCTTCTTTGTAGGTCGCTAAATATTTAACAATGAGTATTATATAGCATTTTTGTATGCTTTGTGCATAGGAGAAAATAATCACACGCAATAAATAATCAAATCTGGGTACAACTATGACGAGAATCTCACTTGGAGACAAATTTAAGCAATTTTTAAACGTTTACTTAACATGCATATCTTCTTGAAGTATCAGTATTTTTAATCCAACATTGAGTGATGTAAAATAAAATGTAAAAAAGATAACTATTGATATGAAGTAAGTGTAGGTAGTTTGTTGAATCCGGTTGTAAACTGTCGACTTCCCACGTGATTAAATATGTCATAATCTTGATCCACTTATTTCTCCGTTACAATCAGCTTTACGTCAATTCTATCTTTGGGTCTGTCAGTTTTAAGAAATAACATCAAGACAATTTCAAACACCTTATCTACTAACCTTCAACATTGCATTGTAAAGCATATATGACAAAATAATGTATGTAAAACAAATTAGACAATTATGAGATTGATGAGATTATTATAAAGATAAATAATGATTATGTGAACTTGAAGCTAAAAAAAGGTTCTACAAACTATGCATTCACACGATTGTCTTACGTACACGTAAAACCATCGACTGGCACGTCGAATGAACTTGTTATTATTTTATAAGGCATTTAGGACGGAAAGGAAGCTTTTGACTAAAATTCACGTAAATGGCTTCCTGTGGTATAGTTTCAGTTCGTCTTAGGTGGCACTGGATCGTAAGGAGTAGCATCAAATCCTACGTATCGATTATTCTTCTTATGAACAAATCCATCTTGTTCATCAGTTTTATAATAAATCACTCGTCTGATCCCAAAAGGATCAATATAACCAAATGAGCCAACACTTTTATCAGGTTGCTGCTCTTCTTCATGATAATGGGTTTTTAAATAATATTGAAACCCATCAGATGTCGTATGAGTTCCATCATAGGGTGGAAATTCATAATCTCTAGCACCTTGAGCAACACGAGCTTGTCGACTATTCGGACTGCTCACAAAGAAAACAGGATTATTTCCACTTGTCTGACTATCTGATCTTTCAATTGGAAGATTAGGTTGTCGCGACCTGATTTGTCTAGTATTGTTAAATTTTCCTGAAGCAAGAGCTGCTCTATATCGTCTACTATCATGCCTATAAACCCCATAAGAAGATTCCGGAGTCACTTGTATAGGTTCAGGTTGATTGAATTGATTCTCTGCAATCGGTGATTGAATTGGTGCAACAAATGGATAAGGTTTCCGGTAATAAGGACGTCTGAAGCCCGATCGTCGAGGATAATTTGGTTTAATATATCCAGCGATCGGTTTTGGTATTTCGTTGGTGATTGCAATAGGCGCTATCGTCGTTGAAAAATAACTCGGTCGTGGATATGGTGTTGTTGATGGTGAACTGTATCTTCTCGTGGAATCTATTGGTGAAAATCCTCGCAGAGGTTTTATTGTGTTGGACTCAATACTATTGCTTGATATTTCAGGTAAAGCAGATTGTCTGAAAATAGGTAATTAGATCAAGCATGAGAAAATATAGAAAATTAATAGGTTTAATTTCTTTCAATTTCTAATATTAACAGCTGAATAATAAAGTAGATAGTTATAATAATAAACCTAAATGGATTTGGAGGTCGCCTGGGAGTTGTTAAAATTCCACTTATTGGTGGTACTCGTTTGCTTGCAGCAACTGCATCCTCAATAGGCCTGTCTTTGCCAACAAAGATCATTTTGGACCTATAATAAAAAGAATGTAAAAATAATAAATTATACTTAATGAACAAAATTAGTATGACTACGGGCCTTTGTTCATCACGGTCATGGATAATTTAAGAAACTAATGATAAATAATAATCAAAAATTGTAGTCTTCCTACGGACGTAAACACAGAATATTTCACAATTGTTTTATCACATTACTGTCACTATAATACAAGTTTGTGGTGAACGTGGTCACTCTTGTCAGGATCTTAATAACCGATCATAGCTTAAAACTTTGGGCAAAGAGCAGATATACTTACTTAAGTATTCTGAAGCCTTCACGATCTGCAATGTAATCTTTTATTCTTAAATACCCTAGAGGATCAAGCCATCCTTCAGTTCCGATAACAGTACCATCTTCAAGTCGTTTTTCTTTTCGAAATTGGCCATTAAGTGTTTGGAATCGAAAGTATCTCTCTGGACCTTCATCAGTTTGAATATGATATTGAGTGTTAGGGTCAACATTCCACCCACTTCTTTGTGCTTCGATCTCGTCTGGCGTCAGACCGAATACCGAAATCTAAAATCAATTACATTTAATTATAACACTATACATATGAAAATCTACATTGATTATACAAGTTTTATTCATGAATAATAAAAATAGTTGTAAATTAAAAAATACATGATCATGCAAATAAGACAGATCATGGACAAATCATGGAAAAAGTCTTAGAACTTCTATTTGACATCTCATTATCATTAAATTCAATGCTAGAGCCATTGCTGATCAATCAGATGCAAAAATTACATATGCTGTATTTTATTGGTACATGATATCTTTATTTAATATTCATAAAATATGTCTATTGATACCAATAATGTTTTTCCATAAATATTGCATCGAGATTAAGTGCATTTGATGATATGATGCTGCGAGAAATGATGAAGTATAAGTAGAACGACGACATTTCGTAGGTGTGTGATGATTATTCGAATCTCAGTAGGCGTGAAATACCTCAAAACTTGATGCATTCACCTTGAGGACGGTCATGTTAAATCGTTACGCGTCCTTTACCTGTCATGAAGGCTTAGTTAGATAACGTAATGTAATGTCTGGAGGTTTGATAATAAGAGGTGCTTACGTACTCATTAATTAAACAAACAAACAACCTTTTTCTCGATTATGGTTTCACGAAGAACAATTATGAATAGAAATTGGTTTGAAATTATGTTAATGTCCCATTTAAGTGGTATTGTAGTCATCAAAATGGCAAGATTGTCATAAAATTAAACAATTTGTTATTTTATTTAAATTAAAAGCCAGTGGGAAGCCATGTTTTCTCACAGTAAATTTATTTTATGTTTACTGATGTCATTTCAGCATTAAAAAGTTTTTTTAAGCATTTGAATATTTTTTTCTACCCCTGTAATGTAGATTCAGTTTGAAATGCTCAATTACTGTTGAATTTCTCGTAGGCGTTAATAGGTTAAGTTGATGCAGAACAACATCTAGATGATTTCTCTCCATATACCGATCGTAATAATTATTTTTCTCCATTTATTTCATGTAACATCTTTTATCGGAATGATGAAAGATTTTGGCTGATTCATGAGTAATAAAAAATATACAAATAAAGTAAGAAGTGGTTAACTATTTTTTTCTTCGTTGGTGCCAACACAACAGCAGTAACATTGAGTAAGAGACGAACACACGTTACTGATCTCTAGCTCCTTATTTACGCGAGCGGCATGCGTGGGATTGGGAAAGTTCCTTTGGCCTCTCCGGTCCATATTAAGAGATCTCATATCACGCTTGTTGACTCTCAAAGGCACAATAATATATTAGCAACACTGCAAACTCTTTATTTGCGCTCTCTTACCCTTAGTCTTTTGTTCATGTATTCCATCAAATGAACACTATTTTATCGATCTTTATCGCTACCAATAATTTCAAGGAATACAAGGAAGTACGGAGATATTTTTGTCTAGTTAAGATCACAGTTTCTTGTGTCTTCATTTTTATGTGAATAAGGATACCGTTTCTTACGTCTCTACGTACCAGAGAGTCGCCACGACGCTGTATACGTAGATAGTAAATTTGTCCTTCCTACGTGCAATCATTAAAATCCTATTTGAATGACGGAAGCAGTAGAAATAGCTAATTTGTTGATGCTTCAGATTAAAAAGGTATTTTATTGTTTTATGTAAAAATAACGCATTATTGAATGTACTTTATATGCTAATTAAATGTTTTATTATAGGTTAAGTACTTTGTTTACACTAGCTTGCATCATCTTGAGTCGTCAACAAAACATGTACGATAATCAAAGTAAATTAAATTTGATAAAAAATTTTTTTTATCGGTTAATAATTCGCATGGATAATATTGTACTATTTTGTAATTAAAATAGATCGTCCAGGATTATTTTTAGAGATTACTAATCATACAAGCTTTATTTTTAAGCAAATATAAACGAAACTAAAACCATTTATTTAATACTTGTAATAATATACATCGTTTAGTACCTTCGTTACTTCAATTACTTTACATAATTGGAATGAACGGATTTTCATATAAGGAGTGAGAAATTTAATAATATTTCTATACATGTAGATGAATTTTTTTGTACCGATTAAGAGCCAGGAATATATTTCCTGGTCATTGGCCTTCATCTCATCATTATGTTATCCTTTCAAGATGTCATTTAACGAGACAAAAAATTAATTTTTCAGAGTATTGACGCCAGCGTGGGTGTACAAATATCTTGAACACTTCCCACAACCATTCTCCAGGCCTGGAAGCCTTTTCCAGACGCTGCTAAAGAAGTTATTGCGGTTTAGATAATGCTACTTCCAGGACACTGATGAACTTCACTTTCACAAAAAAATATCTAACACTTCACTTGAAGAATCTTCTCTGAGTGAGTGCTAACAAGACGCTAGAAGTCGGTCGAGATGGACAACTGAAGAATATCAAGATCATAGACACGCTTTCATTTAATTTTCTGTCATCATTTTATTTAATGTAGGTATATTTTTTTTTTGTGCACTTAATTTTTTACTCCTACTCTCTAGCAATAAATCAAAAAAATTTAACTGAATATCAATAAATATTGGCTGATTGTGTCAGTAGAATATCAAGTTTTCCTATAAACGTCAGCAGAATTAGGATGTTGATTTATTGGAGTATCTTTCTAGACAAAAAAAAATGGTGTCATTCACAAAAAAAATCTTTATGATTAAAATTATTTCATTAAAAATAAAGCACATTTAGAAAATGTTAGTTAACCTTGCAAATATTTGACATAATTATTGCATTGAACTTTACATAACACGTGGAGAAATAATTGTAGAATATCCAACTGAATCTAAAAATATTCTGCTGACCTTTACTTCTAAGTTGATTAATATGTGATAACACATTTTTAAGTATCTACTTTCTTCCTATATAAATAAAAAAAGAAAAGTAGTAACGAATTCATCTTTGATGATGTTTGTGAATGAATAGGCGCCGGAAAGTCATTTAGCTTCTGGTTATGCAAATTTTCTGAATCAGAATATAAATGACGTAGGACTGTTTGACAGAATCTATAGATTAGTATAAATTTCAGCATCAGAAAATAATTTTAACTCACATGAGTTAATTCTTGTTTTAAGTGAGAGCGAAAGGAAGAAAGTAATTTATATTCTTCAAACTTTCAATTTTTCATAGTATAGATCTACCAATGAGTTTTTACATTGTCTGCTATGCTCATATGATTAATTACTTACTTTATGTATAAGCATGAAAAATGTTTGCATGTAAGTCGAGTATACATGACGAAGTGCTCGAGATTGGCTCAAGGCCATTTGTTGATTTTATATTCAATAGAGTGGGAGAAGATTGAATAAATTGTTTTTTAACCATCAGTTGTTGTCATACTTGATATTCACATCAATGCACTTGATGGGATATGATTTATCTACTATGACCTTGTTCATGGTGAATTCTATTCTTACATTAAATTTATGCGCGTTAGTTGTATTAATTAACATTAGAACACGAATGTTTAGTCAATTATTCAAGTCAATGACCGAATTTTTATTAATATCTCTTCCTCTTGTTTAATTAGAATTTTTTTTCAGTCTTCCTACATTTCCAGTAATGGCTCAGAAGAATAGAAGAGTAAATAAACAATTTTCAGCATGCTCCTGTAAAGGATAATAATGTACACAACAGGGGCTAGAAAGCTTACCAAGAAGAGTTAGCAAGTTGGCTTGTAATCCGTCCCTACAACAGCGTGTGATTTCTCTTGCCTCTACGGCAAACCATTACTAAATGAACGCAAAAAAGCTTCAACTGCTTATTACGTTGCTAGTGGAATTGTTGTCAGAGGTAAAGCAACTACCAGGTTAAGGTGAATGCCGAGGTGGAATACCAATTTAACTTCTTCACTTCTCGACGACATAATTTTCTTCTCATCATTTTATTTTATTCTCATCGTCATTTACAAACTCAATAATTATTTATTATTTATCTAGTAGCAATGTAATATCTAGTTTCTTATTTCTTTTACACATTTTTCATGCGTATAAGTATCTAATATTATATCAATGATAATAACTACATAAGCAATGTAATTGCTGGTTAATATTCCTATTTCAATCAAAATCTTCATCATGAACTAATCAGCTTTCTATGGTTTGATCATTTATGTCGTTATCTCACTATTACAGCTTGTTATATCATACATTAATTCTTACAGGATTGCGTTTAATGTCAGGAAGCTCTTGTTAATTATTTAACAATTTTAGACTACATTTTAACATAAAAATAGTTAATAATGACAAGAAAAAAGTCCATTTATTTAATTGTAGATAATTTATATAATTATTTTAAGAATGTAAGTGATATTTTTTTATGCTTTTAAAAATGCACAAGAAGGAAGAGTAATTAAATGAATTTTTTTTTTATTCTAAAACTTGATAAAATTAATGGAATTTTCAAAAGTGTAATTTGCTCGTAATTATATATGTAGTCATTGAGTATATCAAGCAAAAAGCATTATTGTCAATTGTAATTACCACCTCTTATGCTGTGCTAAAAGCACACACGATTTTTTACTTTGAATATAATCGAAGGTATAAGAAAATTCAGCCCCTTTGAAGAGGTTTTTTTTCGTTAAACTCTTTGGAGAGAGAAAAAAACTAAAGGGACTGATTGTTAGTCGATTGAATTGATACTGAGTAACTCTGACTCAGCATGCAATAAGTGTACATATATACATTTAAAACCCACTCTCGATTGCAATGGTCTAACCGTAATTGGAAGTGAGCGAGTCGTTTTACATATGTGCTAATGTGTGTTGAATGTATAGTCTGTATGTTAGAGTACATTTGCGATTGGTCCTCTTGATGTTGCAGCATTATAACATCGTCGACCTCTAAACATAAGTATGCACTCAACATTTTACCCCGTGCTCAGATTCACGAGCGTGATTTACGATCCCGAATCGTCACGCCGTAGATTCATAACAGAAAGAACTTGAAGAAGAAACGAGTCCCTTCGGGGAAGGCACGCGACGACGAACGAGAGAATAAAACTCATTGTCGAGGTCAGTTACTGGTCAGTCAAGAGTTGCTTGATATGTTTGCATTTAATTCACATTCCTGGTCAGAGGTAAGCTTCTAAGACCTTGGAATAATATCGAGAAACACTACAGATAAACTTAATGTCAAGGTCTAGTTCATATACTCAATTCTGACTTGTACTGTGTGCTTGCTTTTATTACCGGGGAAAGTTGGATAGATTCGACCGATTACCAAGTTGAGCCACCTCCATAACTTGGATAGCATACAGAAAAAAAATTAAATTGCTTGAATAGTTATAGAAGCATGTTTTTTTTTGTATTTAACAACACTTTCAGTCAAGTACTTGAATAGTCTAGTTATGTTAAAGCATTCAAAATGCATTTAAAATGATTTTATTTGAAAATTTATGATAATTAATTTCACATTAGGAAAGTATTTTTATTAAAAGCAGTCTTGTGACCGGTTTAATCTAATGTCTTTTTTACTTTAATCAAATAAAAATCAAAGCAAAACCTCCAATAATTCATGATGGTAATTAAGAATTTTTCTAAATGAAATGTAAATAGTAGTAGAATTATTCTGCATAGTAGTTATCTTTTGACCAACGAAAAAAAATTTATTTGAACATGACTATTAGATTTTTGAATAAAGCAATAGTTTTTACGTGTTGAGAAGAAATAATAATGGTCTACCACAAGAGAAGTGTTATAAAACAACAGTATAAACTGTCATGCTGGAGTTACAGCTGGTCATCTTGGGTTAAGGGTTCTTGAAGATAGTAACGATCCAATACTCGTTTTGTTCAAGCTCGAAACTCATTTATGAGCCACACGTTTACTTGGTAATGAGACTCTTGTAATTTTGTGGTTCACTAGATTTAAGACGTCATAAAAATAAATCTGTCAATCTAGAAAATTGAAGGCAACTAGACCTTGCAATTTGAACTTTGTTCAATTATTATTTACAATTTTTTGAAATTTATTTTTTAATTTAGTCAAATGTTAGTTACTTCATTTTTATTATTTCCTAATATACTATGAAAATGTTGAAAACTCACTTTCTTTCACTTAATGAATCAAAATACTGACTTTAATTATGTAAACAAGAAAAAAAAATAATTAATTTAATAGTCGTTATTAATGATATGGTAAATTTAAAGTACTTAAAATTAATTAATGAATCTCATTATCAGATATTATTTTTTTGAATTGGTATTATATTATGTCATAAAGTTTTCTAAGAGATTTCATTTGTAATTAAAAAGCTGAATGATTGGATTTATAAACCATTTATGAATAGATTCATTTATTTCACTAATTATTCATAAGAAGTTTTATTATTTATTTATTCAAAAATTTTTGCACAATAGTTGTGCAAATTTTTAGCATTTTCTCATTACTATAGTATTTTTGTAGAATATAATTATAAGAATCCTATGTATTGTATGATTCTGTCTAATAAATAAAAATATTAAGAAACTTACAAATAATTTTCCCATAAACAATATATGTAGATATTTCGTATTATTTTTTATAAAGCTTGAATTTGAAGTTTCATTTTCATTCAGATGAATGACAAGTGTTTGAAAGAAAGATAAATTAATTTTTATCAAATCAAAAAACAATCTCAGGAATCATCAAGTGAAATTTTCAACAATATATTACTGTTATTTTTTTTGTTGTCACCTATAATCCACCAGCTCAGTTACTATCCTTTTGTGTACAGACAAATCCTAATAGATATTTTTTACAGTTAAATCTATTGTCCCAGAAGATCAAATATTTATCAATAAAGAACTTGGAGAATGGGCTTAGATATGAAGCTTGAAAATTTCATTGAATTCAAATTGACAGTAATAATAATTTTTTTTTTAAGGAGTAAATGTTCATTGAGAAAAAAATTTTTGCTATACAAAAAAATGTTGTTTTATTTATCCATAAAAAGAATTTGAAATATTCATAATAAAATGTTTTATTGTATTTATTTTTTTGAATATTGTTTGAGATGACATAGAAAGCCTGTTGATTACAAAACGACATAAAATATAAAATATATCAGAGAAAACAAAAAAAACAGTTTCGACTATTTACCACACTGATAAAATTTTATAGGAATATTTCTTGGCCAATTCACAGTAAAATTTACTGACAAAAAAGAATTAAAAATTACTAGGTAATTTTTAGTAAAAAATTTTTACCTCAAATAAAAGCTAGTAATTTTGAATTTTTTCTGCTAGTCACTTTTAAATTGTAAATTGTATATTTACTTTGTAAATTGACCAGTAAAAATTCCTATAAAATTTTATCCATACAAGTCAATTCAAAATTAATTAGACTTTATTAGTAAAGAAAAAAGCACTTGTTTAGAATCAATTGTTTTCTCAGTGTAGTGAAAGAAAAATTTACTATAATTATATTAATAATATCTCCTGTTCAGAATGATTATTTGTTTTCCAGGATTTGCATTTTTTTTTCGATAATTGATGTAAATCTGCGAAATTGATTCATCAAACATATGTTGAATTCCCAACGTACTTAAACGGTGCGAGAGGTGAGATCAGCGTGGCAATGGTATTTGATCCCTTCAAAGAACGCGTGCATATATCCGTGAAGTTTGAACTCAATATAATTCCTATAATCATTATCATACTATGTTCTCGACCAATTATTATCTATACGGTTCATTAAAAAAGTTGACAGGCATTCAAAGGTATTATTGTTTTTAAATTAAAATAATATATAGTTCCTTATTTATATACTAAAGCTATGATTGTTGTTATTAATTACACGATTATAATTTGTATGGATAAAATTTCATTGACTTTGACTTTTCAACGCGAGCGAAACACAAGCGTTGGTGTGATGTATAAGAAAGTAGAAGTGTGGCGTGACTAATTATAAGAGACAATGTCTCGTTACAATAACTATCTCAATAGTGAGAAGACAAAAGATGATTTTACTTTCTGGAATTGAGTGTAATATTTTTTATGTTTATTTCAATATTTTACACTTAAAGGAGTCGAACTTATTTATCAAGTTAGCATGTAAAATGACGATAAAAAAGTGAAATTGAAAAATTAAAAACATATAAAAAATAATACACTGAAAGAAACAATTTTATAAATAACTTTTCACTACACTGATAATATTGACAATTGTAATATAATTAATTAATTCAACAAATAAGTTATAATTTTAAACAAATAATAAATAACCTCATTATCACTTGTTTTGATTGAAAAAAATATAACCTAACATTGAATTAAAAATAAATTATCTTTTTTAGTGAATCTTTTCCATTTTTATGGTAGTGCAGTAATTGGGTCGAAAATAGCGAAAAATATAATCACCAAAGACAATTAGCAGTTTTCAAAAAAATTTCTTACCCTAATTAAATAAATGACGATAATAGGTATCCACACAGTCGACATGTCGAGACGTACACAGGTAAGAAAAAATGCTTTTTTCTAATAAATTAATCGCATTTTTTTTTCACTAAGCAATGTGATTGCTTTCTTTTTTATGTCGCAAACTCGTTCTATTTGATTCTGATGTGGATTTCTCTTTTGTATACGAGGGTCATGAGGAAGTCTAACACGTGAGAAAAAAGAGATGGGCGAGAGAGTAAAATCACTAGTAACACGAGGAGAGGATGCGATACCGAGAGAGACTGAGGTACGACAACGTTTCCTCGCTATCACTTGGCTCGGTTGCCTCCACCTTCGCGCGAGCATAACAGGCGTGCTCGATCCGCTTTTCTGCGAGCAGAGGGGCAGCCCAAAGCTTGGTGTCCTCAACTATCAAACCCACACTATGCTTATAAACAACTAAGAAGTTAAGAGGAAGGTGCAACGACGCCACTCAAGAAGACGAAGAAGTCGTGATGTTCATAGTCCTCGTTGATGAAGCGTGTCTTTGGCCATCAGTGGGAGTTCAAGGTGACTATTTGTAGCATAACCATCAACTCGTATTGTGTTTATAATTTATTTCATCATGAACTATCGTTTTTGTTGGTGAAAATTGATGCTGAAGATGATTTTTTCATTACTGATTAAATTTATTAAAAAATCTAACTCCAAAGGTTGATGATGAAGGACAATTTTTTTTTTATAATTTAAAATAATTTGTAAATTAGCAAACTTTTACATGACAAAAGTATTCGCTTATTGTTATTTATTGCATTTAAATAAGCTATACAACCAATAATTTGACCCTATTATTATGCTTATGATTGAATTAAAGCCTCTCCTCTTTCATTTTTTGCATATCTACTGATCGACAATTTAATATAAATTTGTTCGTGACGTCACCATAATTTGCACGTGATGTTCATAATTACAGGTAAGAGGCTTTTGAAAGAGCATCATTCTATAACCAAGCACCGAATAATAAGCATCACTTAGATTCATTTGAATACTTTACTCTTTACATTGTATTTAAAGGGTGTGGATAAGTGAAAACGTCCTTTTTCCCATGTCATAAATTCTGATAATTATATTAGCAATTTACATCACGTTTATTTTTTATTCTTTTTTATTTTCTTTTTTTATAGACAAAACATTCATTCATAACATCATTTTCATTTCTAATTTCCAGACCTAGTTCAGAAAGTATTCGAAGAATCAATGAGTAAACAGTAGAAAGTAAGTCACTCAATACAGACAGCTCAACAGCTGATGTGCAATATCTTGTCTGACCTGATCTGATGTTGATCTAGTAAGTATTTGTATGTTTCATATATTTTATGGATTTTATACAACATTATTCTTCCTCATCTATTCCAATCTTGTTTCAGATTATCTTCTTAATGAGGTGTTTACTGACTACTAGCACAAATTGTGTAAAACTAATATGTGATGACGACGTCAAAAATTACCAATGATCTAACATACTTCTTAGAATAAATTAGATGCGTGAAACACTTTGAAATTCTTAAAAGGTAATTCATTGGACTGATCTATGCATGATGCATCACAGAATTACAAGGATTTTTTTCTATTTTATTGAACAAATTTTTTTTAATTACGTTGTTTGCATGCAAATATTTTACTTAAAATATTCTGTTTAAAGTATTCTTGAAGTAATTAAAGGTGAACAATTAGAGCAATAAATGGAACGATTTTTGCCAATAAAATGCAACGAATCTTACACAATGATCTAGAAAACTTTTAGAAGAAACAAATTCTAAGAGATAAAATTTCTCTACAAGTTTCCGGGGAAACCCATTGATGTTCTCTTATTCAAACTATGACTAATTGTGAATAATTAACAAAGTTCATTTGAAATTAAATCATATCATAAAAAAATAAGAGGAAGAAATATTTCCTATAATTTCAGTTCATCAACTAAATTGATTACAACTTGTAATTTATGAAACAGATTCTGCTGATTGGAGAATAATTAATCGAAGCAATCGAGTGACGAAAGTGCGTAGAGTACAAAACTAAATGTTTCGAAAGAGTTATTATCATTCATAGAACAAAAGCGGAAGTTTACGGAAAATCTCAAAGATTATACAGGAAAAAGGGATTTGCGATGTTATCCGCTAGATTTGCAAGATGCGTGGGAGTGTGCTCGATTCTCGCTGCATTTTATTTTGTTCTTAAAACAAAGGCTACGACACTGTAAGCGAAAACCCACGAGTTGACTCGTATATAGGAAATTGTACACGTATGATGCCAGATCATAAAATCCCTAGCAAGTCATTTTCTAGGATACATATGTAAACATTTATACTTATTATACAATCCAACTATTTGAAAAGGACATTATGAATAATAAAGAAGAACAACAGAAGGTAATATTTTATTAATCTATTGTTATTTTTAATCATTTACTTTTACTCATTTTCATGAAAACAATTTAAACGCATGTGCGTCTGGTTTGTTCTGTGCGAGTATTTTCACCTTCGTTTGCTATACACTTACACTAAATTGCTTTCACTTTTACGAGCGGCAGCCTGATGCTGAGAATAACGAGAGGCGCCGGATCGAGGTATTACATGGAGATATAGTGGGGTTGACTTTGAGAGTTAAGAAGACTGCGGTTTCGAAGCTTTGATTTTACTGCGACACTACACCCTCCGGGGATCAAGTTAATCAAGAAATGCGTAACATTCACCTACTTCATTCGTTCCAAAGTATCAATTTTTTTCTTTTTTATTTACTATTAAAAAGATTATTGAATTTAAGTAGAGAAAGTAACGTGGCCAGACATTGGACCTTTTATTTAGGAATTTTTAAAAACTCTTCATATAAACATTAAAATGATAAATGGATTAAAACAGAGACTATTTAAAATCTCCATTCTTTCATTATTTATTATTTTACATATTGAATTTTATTCTCAAATTAACTTACAAAGATGTAAAAAATTAATTAATCGTATTAGATCGTTGATGTTTATTGTTTGAAAATAATTAATGCTTTTAAGATATTTTTTACGACAAGTACTAATAGATTCTTTTATTCGATCTAATCATTATCCTCAGGCTATTAAAATTCATGTGATTATTTTATCTCACAATTACATATTAATACTAATAAATCTATTTATCGATATAAATGAAAAATTATTCTCAGATGATAAAACTAATTGTGAGAATAAAATATCCTTTACTTTTTTTTTTTAGTATTATTATTATTGTTAATTAATGAATAATTAATCATTTAACTTCAAAGCCAAGCAAGAAGGGAAATAATTTATGACAGGAAGATTACGATAGATCCAGACAGTAAGTTTTATCATTTCTGTTGTAATTAAAATTATTCATCTTTGGTTGTATCATAAATTGTTTATAATTGTAATTATTTTTTAATTTTAGAGATAAATCGGTTTACAAAGAAATAAAAGGGAGATTTTTACACGGAAAATATCATAATTATCTTTCAATTTGATGTGGCTATTGTTCTGGCTTTGATTTAATAGATAAAAGTTTTTTATTGGATAAAAATTGATTCATCTTGTGGCAATGCTCGCATTTGGTACTTTATCCACTAACTCTTTATGTTGTGTGACTTAAATAAGTTTAAATGACTGATTCTAAATATTTAAAAACAAAGATTTAATAGTGCTCAGCTAATTTTATTCAATTAACGAATTTTTGAATTTTTTATTGAAAAAGAATTTATTTAAAAATGAAATTAGTATGAATGAGTTTAATTAACGATTATTTTATTTATTTATTTAGAAAAAAGAATTGAGTAAAACTTGTAATTAAATGCTCTTCTATGTTTAATAATAGCTCTGTTGTGTGTTATTTGTTGAACAATTATTACATCACCTGGAAATAAAAATAAGAATAACAACATGATAGCTACTTTCTTAAACAAGTAAAGTATTTATTAAACTATCCTAATTGGTGAAGTTCATTTCACTATATTCAAACATACTGGTCATAGCTATTATTAAACACTGTTTATTCTCACATAACCTTTCTCTCGATATTCCGTCAGAAGTAACAGGATATTTTACTCTAATCAATTCCTCCTAGTGCTTTTCTTTCATTCATACATTGACCGCATTTTTATCACTTATAAAGGATATTTCTTATAAAAAATAGCAAAATTATTCTTATTAAATCATTATAAAAAAGGTTTCAATGTTAAATTTAACAAGTATTACCCGTTTAATATTTTTTTGCGATTTTTAGAAACTGGTTCTAAAAATTCTAGTTCTCTAAATTTGTATGAATGCTGAATTTTTATTAGATTTGTTGAAGAATCAGCATATCATAAAGAATTTATTTAAAATGATTAAATTTTATTTCTCATCTTATTTAAAAAGAAACCCTTTATTCAGGATTGCTTTGACATTTTAATTCCGTTTAATGAAATCTGTACTCTACTGACATAAACTTTTAACCTTATTTGAATCACTGACAATGACATACCAGAAACTATACGTGTCACATTTTGACACTTTAATTCTCTTAAATCAATTAACTACTAAGCAATTAAATTCATATCATGTTCTTCCAATACTTTGTTCTTATGTCAATGAGAGAGTACAAACATAAACGAAATGAGTTAAGCTGTTAATTTACAAGTTGACACCAAAACAGAAATAAATAAGCCTCATTCACCACTTTATACTTCATACTTTTTTTCCATTTATTTTTTAAGAGTTAAAAATGGCATGGTAGTTGTTATTCATTCAGAAAAAAACAGATTACATCCCCTGAGATTGTACAATATCCATAAATATTTTTTTTAATAGCTTTGAATAAATATTCAATATAATAAAATAATGGCACTCAACTTTGATTTATTTTTGATAATTCTAAAATATATTACAATTTGCCATAAAATTCTTGGGTCTACATGATCGCAATAATGAAAGGCTTGGCATTGGTAACATCCGTCGATTGGGATTATTACTACAACATCGTGTAGAGTAACAAGGAACATATTCTTCCTTAGCTTTTGCGCAAGGACGTGAGAACAAATCACTTCTTTCAATGTACCATTTATTTATATCGACGGAAATTTCTCATAAATTATTATTTTTTCTCACTCCGAAAAGAAAAAAATTTCAATTACTCATTCATGAAAGTTGTCATTAGAATTTATTTAAAAATAGTTCAGTCATTTACTTACCAACAAAGAAATAGCAACGTATGAATACATTCTGATGAATAAATTTCAAACACAGCACATAAAAAAAGAGCGAAAATTTTTTTTTCAATGTCTAATATTAATAAATTACTTAATCTTCTTGTCTTGTCATTATTCGTTAGATTTTTATGTAACACCTGAGTCGGAATGACTTAAGTACTGGTCATGAAAAAAAGCGAGCTTGTCAACTGGTAAATAAATCGTTTCTGAAGCACTGAACAAACTAGTGTTATTAAAAAGCCGGACTGTAAAGCTGATTCTTTACAGAGGCAGCATGTGTAGAGTTGGCAGGAAGGCCCAACTGGCCTCACGCCTTCGCAAATCTCCTTTTTAGTTTTAGTGAAAAATACATTTCAGGGATGTCTCTTTTTTGACATTGTACATCAACAGTTGACTTATGAGGACGTCTTAATTTCGATACGAAAAGATAGCCTTAATCCATAAAAAACTTATCACGTGATTTATCAGTTGTAAAATAATTTTTGACTTAAGTCGACACTTAAAACAATTTTAAGATAATAAAAAAATTATTTTGACACATCAAGTATATAATAAAAGTTTAAAAACAGGAAGTCTTTTGAAAGATAAACAATTTTTAGTATATGATATTTTTCACTTAAAAAAATCTCATGTTTATTAATATTGTTTGTTAATTAATATTCGATTTATATCTTCATCAAATAACTTATTACAAAAATATTTATTCCCTTAATATAATCACAACTCTATTGTATAGTATACTTCATCTCCAACTCTCATCTGCACCAGTGATTGGCAAAAAAAAATTTTTCAGTTACTATTGTAATTTGTAATTTTATCCTAAGTACTATCGATCTCAGAATTAATTGATAATTTTTTCTAATAATACAAAAATAAAAAAAATATTAACGCCTAACTCTGCTGTGCATTGAGATTTCTAGTGTGCTGAATAACGGTAATATTATTTACATCTCTATGATGATTATTTGCCGTTAATCAAAGTATTTTCCTCATTAATTTTCGATGAGGCGTGAGATATACTATAAGAAAATTTTTTAATTCAATGTCATTCAAATACTTATTAATCCATTCTATTAGATTATGCAATCCTCGATACACTTGACACCGATATTATATAGATTTCGATGATGCATCGAATCATGAAATATTAATGAAATGTTTTATTTATACCGTAATAATAGAATCGAAAATTTTTAAAATTCACCAAATGTAAAACAATGTTTTTTAATAATTCATTTTTATATATTAATAAATAATTTGAAAAATTATTAAAGCATATATCTAGCTGTACATATATTTAATGTACTTGAATTTAATATCTTCAATGATTTCAAGTGGTTGTAACAATGTATTAAGAAGGATGTGTTGAAAGTATTACGAGAATGATGTATATCATCTAGCAAATGTGTAGAGCAATAATAATTATAATTCAAAATCATACATTCAAAATGCTGCGGTACAAAATAAAAGGATAAAAAAAACGACTATCCTTAACGTTTTGTTCTACAAAACACATCTTGCAACTCTTTGTGTGTTGCGTCAAGATAATGAGGACGATATTGCATCAGATAAAGATTCATTCAATTCTTGTAATTTAATTTTTCTTCTAAGGTTAATTAATTCTTTTATCAAGCTCAAAGCAAAAAATATTAAAATAATAGTAATTAGCATGTCAAAACAATTTTTCGAGTATGTTGATTTATGTGCATACGATTTTTATACTGCGAAGAATCAACAAGGAAACGTATTCACATAAATATATCGAAGCCAAGGTGATCGTCTTTCTCAGTTGAGTCGAAACCATATCACTTTCAACGACTATCAGTAAGAGAAAGCGCCCAGAGTACTTTCGACACGATCGATCGTAAAAAAATGTATTAAACAAATATTCATCTAGCGAATATTTACAATATTATTCAGTTTAAAAATTTTTACTTCTGCTTTTTCTAAATCTTTCATTGAGAATATGACATAGATGGCAAACAGGAAATAGTTCCAATTATTTATCATCATTCAAAATATGGAAATGACTAATCATCATAGTAATATTCCATTGAGTTCAGCAAAAAAAATCGCCTTCGCGAAATTTAGTCCGTTGAACTTCAACTCGTGAGATGAATTTTTAGAAGCGTTGCAGTAAACAAGAATAAAGAAGTAACGGTTCTGAAAAAAGTAGGTTAATTCAAAAAGTTCCTGGTTTTTTTTTTTGAAATTTATGAGGGTAAGTTTAAGATTCCCATAGCGTTATTTGAATATCAAGGTAAAGTATATAAGGTCATGACTTAATCAGAAAGTGTTACCAGGATTGTCTTGACAACATGAAGCACCTTACCTTTTAAGACGATGGTTATTTTATCCACTCGTTAATGCCTGACTATTATCTGTAAGGATCTTGCTGACGTCTGTGGAAGAAAATCGTCAGACCACTGGAACTTTGCGTGATCTGTCTTCTGATTTGGGTGTCCACAGCCAGGAATGTTGGTGCATCATCATGTTGAAGAACGTTTATCTCTTTCAAAACCTGGCACGACGAATCTTGGGAAAATATAATAAATCACTTGTGTTAACGAACACGATAAAAAAGCATCAAATATATTACACAAATGGATTAATTGTTTGAAAAATAAAAAATAATTAAATAACTACATACCTTGGATTTTACGAATCCCGTTAATTTTGTAGGATAATTCGTCCAACTGTATCCCTTCATCCATCTAAAAATAAATGAAAAAACTTCATGCTCTTTTGCCCATGAAACACTATCATTTCCATGCTTTCGTAGCATAAATTACAAAGTAGATTAGGATTGTTAGATGGTGATTAGTTGCATGTTAATTTGATAACATAACTGTGAAATTACTTTGAAAATTGATTCTTCATTTATTATAATAAAATTTATGACTGTTGGAATAAATGCTCAACAAGATTCAAGAAAATGTTCCTATTCAGAATGTTAATTGCATACAATCCATCAAATAAGTCTTATCAATTCAAGTCATTCAGTTTCTTTGGAAGTATAAATGAGTTACTACAATTTTACTTATAAGTATAATTGTATTAGTAGTAAGCATTCACCCGACGTGAAAGTGATAATTTCTCTATGTGATAATACTGTCAATTAGATTATTAATTGATCAAATTTCAAAGTCATTATATAAATGATTTTTTCAATGCTTCACAGCAATATTTTTTCTTTTATAATCCCTGTCTTAAGTTGCAGTTGGCAAATAACCAGTTCATTCAGCCGATTGTTAAATTATGCTGGACTTGAACCAAGCAATAAATATTTTAATGTATATATCAATAATGAGTGTCACCATGAATCCTAGGATTACACACTTCCGTTAAAAACCAAGAAGTTTATATAAAATATAACCTACTCCTATTATCTTGGAGCTATTGATGGTTTATTATTTTTTTTAGTTATTTACTTGCCAAGAAGTAGTACGCAAGGATCCATATACTTTTATATTTTTATATTCTTTTATTCGAATTAATTAGAATGATAAAAAATATTTTATTTGCTTTAATCCTACACAAATTCGTATATTCATCATGAAATTTAAGAATAAAATGTCTATTTAACGGAGAAAACCGCCTTCGCAAAATTTCACCCGATTTTAAATTTATATAACGAATTTTTTAAAAAATCCATAATAATAAAGAATATTATAACGATTCGTAAGAATTTAGGCTAATTTAGAAGCTTTCAGACTTTCTGGTGACTTTACTAGATAATTTATCACATACACGTGTTATATAAAATCCTAATTAAATATTAATTACTCTTCTACTGAATTAATGATTTTCGGAGTATTGACAAATGATCGTCTAATCTGTGATGTATTTAAGGATTTTTAAACATATTATTTATCTCAGCTACTCATTAAACTGATGTTTAACTTCTAAAGAGCGATCTTGCTGACACCTGTTGAAGAAGATTACTAACTGTAGATCATCAAACCGCTGAATCTTCTGATACAAACGTGTTGTTCACTGAAGTAAGGAATGTTGGTGCATCATCACGCTTCAGAAGTCTGTTAAAGACCTCCCACAAAGTATCATTGATTAATGTTATAAATCATTTTTATTATTACTGACAACTCAGAATTTCTGTGTATACATTTATTACGCAAGTCGTTTAATCATTCACATATATAATAAAAAAATAGATAATAGTGAATCTTATATGTTAATAAGCTCTCTCAGTGATTCCATACATTTAATTGTATTCATTTGTTAAAAAAAAGTCGAAAACTCCCGCTACTTGGATGAAAGAATTTGAAATATTTGAGTCAAAAGCTCATTTAAGTTATCTTTTGGTTCCAAGCCAACCATCTTGATGCTTTCATTCCAAAGTTTACGAGCTAGCTCAGGATCCTTTGATTTTGTTGATGGTGCAGCAATGCTGCATTCTCTAAAAAACAGAAAAAAAGTTTATGAATCAATGAATGTCATGTTCCATTGTTTATTTAATTGTTTATCACAAAGAAGATAATTTACTTGTAGTATAGGCCTGTTTCAGATCCAGCCTTCTCATCTGTGGCACAGTGAATAGTTGTTTGTGCTCCAAGTTCTGGAGTTTTTCTGAACGGTACAGAAACAATTCTTGCAATAAATCGAGCTCCAGGAAAAACAGTCTCATTTAAATGTCGGCCTAATTCAGTGGCAATCAGTCCTGGATGAAGAGAGTATGTAGTGATCCCTTCAATTTTGGCTTCTGTAATTGATGAATTATTTAAGTAAACAATCATAGCAGTATTAATCATCTAATCTTGTCAATATTATTATGTGTAATCTTACCTACTAACTGACGAGTTAATTCTTTAGTAAACAATATATTGGCCAGTTTACTGCGATTATAAGCCCTCATCGGAGAATATGACTGTTCCAAATTAATATCATCAAAATCAATGTCAGCATCTGAAATTAAATTATCGTCAAATAAATAAATAAAACAATTTTCAAATAATTAAAACACTTACACATATGAGCTATTGATGAGACATTAATTATCCTTGCAGGAGTTGATTTCATCAATTTCGGTAGCAATAATAGAGTAAGTAAAAAATGACCAAGATGATTTGCTTGAAGCTGAATTTCATATCCATCTTCTGTTTTAGCAAATGGACACATCATGACTCCTGCATTGTTGATAAGAATATGGATATTCGGTTCAGTGCTATTCAAAGTTTGTGCACATTTCCTAACACTGGAAAAACTACACAGATCTAAATGGCAAATACTCAGTTCACCCGGTTCTCCACTAAATTGTTCCCTTTCTGGTCTGAAGCAAAAATCAATAGACTCTTTAAAAATTATTTTTAAAGCTGAAGTATTAAAAAAAAAATAAGATAAAATGTGAAAGGTGATATATACTTAGAAGGTGGAGTCGTTTGTAATTCTTCAATTGCTTGCTTTGCTTTCTCAACATCCCTACAAGCGAGAACCACTCGTGCACCTGATAAATTAATGAAAACATTTGTTAATAAATAGTATTATTATCATAATACTTTATTACCATAAATATTTCATTTTATTACTGTCGAAAGATTGATTGAAAGTTTGAATAAAAAATCAATCATCATTTAACCAATAAATTTTATCGATTACTTTATTTATTTTTTTTATTTATCATTTCAAATATAAAGAATGTAATTACATAATTTATAACTACAACAATCGTTAATTTTCCTTGATAACAATACATAATAGCTGAAAGATATCCTACAGCTATTAGAATGGTTATAATTTATGTACAAACCCTACTGTTGACTAACATTAATTGACAATAGAGATCAAAAGTTGAAACATTTTAATGACTTGTCGAATTTTGGTTAAGACAGATATAATCTTAAAAATGATTAAGAAATAAAATATTATGATAGTATAAAATGAAATAATATAAATGACCGTACACATAATATTTCGTAGGAAGTCTTTTCTAATATTGATAAGCAGAGTCTGGCAATTTTTTTATTTTTTTGATTAATGATAAGAAGAAAATGTATTTTTCTCAGCAATATTACCTCGTCTGTAAAGATCTCTCGCAGTTTCCTTTCCGATTCCAGTGTTAGCACCGGTAATAACAACAGTCTTACCAGCAAGACGTGCTTTACTCTGACAAGAACGACTAAACAGCCACATGATATGAATACAAAAAAAGTATTTAAAACGATAATATTTTTTGTAGCGTAATCGCAATACACATAACTTTCAAAAGTATTATGATTTACAAAGCCGTTAGTGTTCTAGGCTTGAACATTTCTCCTATGGATACATTGTCAGCTTTAGAGTACCGTTATTAAAATTTCTGAGTAGGAGGTAGTATAGGTAGTGAGATAGCCAACACACTGCAGCAGCTCTACTCCTTTATAATGTATTGTATAGTAGTGTTAGGAGAGAGAGAGAGAGGGACTGAGAAAGAGGATGAAGGAGTGGGGCAAAAGTAAATAAGTAAGTTAATCGACCTTTTTCCGGTGGTTTAAATCAGTGATGAGCAACTTTCTTTGCAGCAGACCGCAATTTCATAAAGTTTTGTTGGTGACCCACTTCAATGCTTGTGTTAAATACAATAGAGTTCAAGGACTGTGTTCAACCTTCATTTTGGTTAAGTTATGATGCTACAGGTTCTTCTTCTTGCTTTGGATATAAAAAATTAAATGAAAAGTTCACCTAAATGTAATCTATTACCTAATTATTTTTCTGTAAACAATCATTTTTAGGTTAACAAATTTTTGTTTTAGAAAATTTATTCTTAAAGAGACAGATAGAAAAAGTTATTGGTGAGATCTTTTCTAGGAAAATAATTCACATAGTTTAGAAAGTTGTTTGGTCGT
This sequence comes from Chelonus formosanus, assembly GCA_028641665.1. Classification (NCBI taxonomy): domain Eukaryota; kingdom Metazoa; phylum Arthropoda; class Insecta; order Hymenoptera; family Braconidae; genus Chelonus; species Chelonus formosanus. The sequence continues at coordinate 23,803,633 of CM054006.1, read as the reverse complement.
CATTCATTCATTTATTTGTTTAAATATTCAAATGATGTACAACTATTTTCTCATTAAAAATGAATTAGTGACAATTAGTCACTAAATAATGAATACAGACTGATTATTAGCGATTAGTATACTACAGTTTGGATAAGCAATGTAATTATCACTGGAAGTTAAGTATAAAATTACCATAAATGAAAATAAATTGACTTCATTTGATAAATTCATTCGAAAAATTCAAATGTTTTAAATATTTATAAACTTTTTTTTATTAAAAAATTGTTTAAGTTTATTGTGAGATATTTCTTATACTTTTTGGTACATTTTCCAGACTTTCTTCCGTACGGTTTTGCAAATAATTACAAATTTTGCAAAACAGGATTTATCCTGTTCTCTTAATTAGAGTGAATTCAGGTGTGCATAATGAATTAATTATACAGCAAAAACATCATGTGCCTTAACAAATTAAATAAAATAATTTATTACCTGAAAAAAAAGGAGAAGAAGATTGTTTTGCTATCACAGGAAGTATCATTGCAATGCTTACGGATATTCTTTCATGAATGTGCAATGCAGAATTAAAGAGAGGGAACATATAAAGTCATCAAGTAGCCTCGATGCCTACTGTTTATTGAAAAAATTCTTGCATAATATCTGAACATCTTGATGCTTACCAAATGAGTAATTTATTAGTACAAATCGAAGACAAATGAAAAAGAAAAAACAATGATTTAATAATCTCGTATTGAATTGTTTAAACAAGATTTATAATATCTCATTGATAAATAAAAATGGCAAAATAAATCTCATATTCATGCTGGTACTTGAAAATTCGATGATTTGCATGCCAGCTAGACTTGAAGAGACAATTGAATATCAAGACAAGAATCTGAACTGTATACCTGACATTCACTTCTTGACCAACGTTGGATTTCTAATTGTGTACTATACCTGAAGTTCTCAACCATAGGCTTTACCAAAATAAGAGTCACAGTTTTAATGTGGTCATCATAGTGTGTGTATCTAAATAATATTGATTAGTTAATGTTCGATAATTCAATGACTATTTGTGCAATACAAGTAACAATAAAAAATTACAAGGTTTTAACTTAATTACGAAAAATGTTCTCTTGCCATATGTATGTGATCAGAACAACGACTTGTAGATATTCAACAACCGGTTTTACTCCAAAACCTCGACTGTTCAAAGAGATCCCGGGACCAAAATCTTTACCATTGATTGGCACTCTTTACAAATACTTGCCTTTTATAGGTAAATTTAAAGCTGTGTATTTAATATTATAAAATTAATTTTCCAAAAAAAAAAATTGTGTAAAAAATTACTCAACAATTTTTAGTACATTTTTTATCAATGTTTTAGGTGAATACGATTTCAATAAATTACACAAAACTGGCGCCAAGAAGCTATCTCAATATGGACCATTAGTTAGAGAAGAGATAGTTCCTGGGGTAAACACTGTTTGGGTTTTCCGCCCCGAAGATATAGCAGAGATATTTAAAGCTGAAATCGGCAAATATCCAGAAAGAAGAAGCCATTTAGCACTGCTAAAATATAGAAAAGAAAGGAGTCATGTTTATAACACTGGTGGACTTTTACCAACGTAACTTTTTACTTATTATAGCGCTTTTTTTATGACAAATGATCATCTCAATTGCTTATCTGATTCAAGTTTTATTTAAATACTTTGTAGAAATGGACCACAATGGTACAAACTACGGAAAGAATTCCAAAAGGCGCTCAGTAAACCGCAGAATATTACAAACTACATTAAAAAGATCGATATTGTGATCAAACAGTTTATTGAAGTCTGTGGAGAAAAAGAGCATGAAGATTTATTGCCATTGTTATCTCGTTTATTTCTTGAAAGTAACTATGATTTATTTAATAAACTAATTTTCGGTATCATCTTAATTAGCAACATTTGAATATTTATTTCATCATTAGTTACTTGTTTGGTTGCTTTTGATGCTACAATGGACAGTTTTTCACCCGAAGAAATGCAAGAAAGTTCAAGGAGTTCAAGGTTGATTGATGCTGCATTGACGAGCAATAGTGTAATACTCAAATTAGACAATGGACCACAACTGTGGAGATTTTTTGAAACTCCAATGTATAAAAAATTATCTTCTAGTCAACAGTACATGGAAAAGTAATTAATGAAACATTATTTGATGTTTTGTTTTGAATCTGGTCTTTTAAATAATTACGTATGTTTTAGAATTGCTGTAGAAATGGTAAATCTCAAAGTAAAACAAATGAAAGAACGATCTAACAAAGATAATGCATCTTTATTAGAAATTTATCTCCAAAACGAAAATGTAGATATTAAAGACGTTGTTGGAATGGCTTGTGATATGCTTTTGGCAGGAATAGACACGGTACATGATTTAAAAATCTAATAGTAAATTTCCATAATTGTATACAATGTACTAAATCATTTAAATGTTATTTTTAGACAACGTACAGCGTTGCTTACGCATTGTTTCATCTAGCAAGAAATATTGAGTCTCAAAAAAAACTTCAGACAGAAGCAGCCACTCTTTTACCAGATCAGAATGATCCAATTACATCAGCAACACTGCGAAATGCTGCTTATGTAAAAGCTGTGATTAAGGAAACGTTTAGATTGAATCCAATATCGGTGGGAGTTGGAAGAATTTTGAAGGATGACCTTGTGTTAAATGGATATCATATACCTGCTGGAGTAAGATAATATTACTTTTAATATTTAATATTACATCTCTTGTTGAGCAGATGACATTACGATATTTTTTTAGACAGTCGTAGTGACACAAAACCAAGTGATATGTCGTCTACCAGAATATTTTTCCAATCCAAATGAATTCATACCAGAAAGATGGTTGAGAGGTAATGCAGACAAACCTAGTCAAGGACCACATCCTTACTTGGTTTTACCTTTTGGACATGGACCAAGATCTTGCATTGCAAGAAGGCTAGCAGAACAAAATATTCAAATGTTGTTACTGAAGGTGAGTATCAGTAAAAGAGGTATTAGTTAATAAAACAAGGCAGTTTAAAGAAAATTATTTTCTTTATATTTATAACAGATTTGCAGAAGATACAGTTTTGTTTGGAAAGGCAAAGAAATTGACAACGTTTCACTGTTAATCAACAAACCAGATGCACCAATAAATATAAGATTTACATTGCTCAATTAATTCACGCTTATTTCAGTGTATCTATTTGAAGATTTTTATTATAAAATGTTTATGTATCGGGATGGCATAATGAATATAGAATATTTTATAACATTAAAAACTATCACATTGTAATTATTAAACATCAATCGTGTACATGTTATATATTAACTTAGAAATGTTAATTATTTTGTAAGAACAAGTGAAGCCAGAAGCTCATTCAGGCCATTCTTAGGCTCTGCGCCAATCAATTTAACACTTATATCCCAAAGCCGACGAGCTTTTTCAACATTGTTTGATGCAGATGAAGATGAAGTGACACCACATTCTCTAATTGGAGAAAGTTAAATTAATATATGCATCTAATAGGCGAAATAACTAATTGATTAATGTCTAATATACTTGTAATGTAATCCTGTCTCAGTTCCTGCTTTTTTATCCGTAGCACAATGAATTGTAGTTTGAGCTCCAAGTTCTGGAGTTTTTATAAACGGAGCCAGAAGATATTCAAAACCAAATCGAGCTCCAGGGAACATGGTTTTGCTGAAATGTCGACCTAAATCAGTAGCTATTACTCCAGGATGTAGAGAGTATGTAGTTATTCCTTCGATTTTAGCTTCTAAAATAAATATAACAAATACTGAAAAGTTTTTATCTATGGAACAATGTCATTCAGATGAAGATGTTTTCTACCTTTTAATCGACGTGCTAATTCTTTCGTGAACAATACATTAGCAAGTTTACTTTGTGCATAAGCTGTTTTTGCAGAATACGATCGTTCCGAATTGATATCATCAAAATTAATATCACCAACTGAAATGCCATTGCATAAATAATTCATAAATATTAAAAAAAACAAGGTGTTGTTTAATAAATAATCAACTGAATACTATAATTGGAATATTTACAAACATGCGCTAGAGAAGAAACATTGATTATTCTTGCAGGTGTTGATTTGATTATTTTTGGAAGCAGTAGAAGAGTAAACAAGAAATGACCAAGATGATTAGATTGAAATTGAGTTTCATATCCATCATCTGTTTTAGCGTACGGACACATCATGACGCCGGCATTGTTGATAAGAATATGAATATTGGCTTCAGTGTCATTAAGGATCTGTGCACATTTTCTGACGCTAGCAAGGTTACATAGATCCAGATGGCAAACAGCCAATTCACCAGGGTCTCCATTGAACTGTGCTCTGTTAGGTCTGAAAAATAAATAATGCTCGTTTGAATATGCTAATGCTTCACAATTGTAACTTTTAAATGATTATTTAATTCCATTTTGAATAAAGCAGGTAAAATTGAAATACAATTATTTAAAGGAAAAAAATAAAAAATTTTTAATATACTTCGTAGGCGGAGTAGTCTTGATCTCTTCTACTGCTTCTTCGGCTTTAGTAATATTTCTGCATGCAAGAATCACTCTGGCCCCTAGCACAAACATTCACTTATTATTCAATTAAGAAAAAATAATGAATCCTTTCCTAATTATGAAATAAAAAAATTAAATGCAGTCTACAATAAAATATTTCACCAAGAAGAGTTTTGAGCATCGTTACTTATCTAGTTATGTAAATTATTCAAGAATTTTTAACCTTTATTATAATTATTATATACTACAAAAGTATTATGATAAATCCCAGGAATTTCACAAGAAAATGAGTGGATACGACTGACCTAACAGGACCTTGAATCATAATAAAACTTGACTCATTTTTCATTGGAGCTAAAAATGAACCTTAATATATACTTGATCATTTATAATCAGTTTAAAAAAAAATAACTTAGTTAATGAATAACATTACCTGGCATTTATATTTTTTACTTATAGTAATATTAAAAAGTGGCAAGAACTTGTATTTCTTTTTTCATACTGACTTTTGATATTTGTCTTCTTTCATTCAATTGACACAAAAAAATGATGAATTAATCATAAATATTTTTTTTTATGTTTTTCTTTAATTCTATGTATATAAAATCTATTTGATGATCTTTATTTATAACTTGGAATCAATAGGATCGATTTAAATCTAGTTTTTTATGTTCATAATTTAATGTTAATTATTAGTTGAAGTCAACAATATAATATTAAATTACTTTAAGTGTATAAAAACTTATTATTCCTTACGTAAGGCTTGAAAAAAAAAACACTCAATTTTTTAAAAATAATATAAAAGTATTTTTCCAACATTACATTGTTGATAATTCATGTGTATGTGATAAATCATTACTAGTTAATATTGTTTGTGGAAATGTGGTATACTGTGAAACTTTATATTGAAATACGAAGCTTTTAATATTGCAATACTTCCATTGACGCAGTTAACAATTAATGTCGATCTAAGAACAAAGAATAAATTGAGTAATTTGTTACAGCGGAAAATGGAGCAATCACAATCTATGAATCAAAGGAATTGAACTAATTACCACATTTGATTTCCCTTAATTATAAACCTTGAAAGCAATAATAGAAATAGATGCTACAAAAAGAGCGGTGAAGTTGATTTAAAATTTGAATATATTTAATGTATGAACATTTAATGAGTTTATTATCTTATTTTTAAAGTTTTATCATGACATAGTTCTTTACGATATCTCTGAATGAAATTTCTATCACGTACTTAATACATTTACACATTTTTTATACGAATGTGCTTTTACATACTTTGTTGAACGATGTGATATTGATTATAGCTCATCATAAAATAAATACATGAAATTAATCCATTGGTTTTACATTTTATGTGAAGAATTATTTATTTTAATAATATATTACCTCGTCTAAAAAGATCTCTTGCAGTCTCTTTTCCAATTCCAGTATTTGCACCAGTTATCACAACGGTTTTTCCGACCAAACGTTCTTCACTTTGGCAAGAACGACTAAACAACCGCATGTTGAACGATAAAAAAACAAATAAGGATGACGATGTTTCTATGAAAGAGCGAGTAAACTTAACTGTTTAGTATTTATTGATTTATAAACTCGTTGGAAGTCTCTGTTGTACATTTTATTCTTGATTATGCAGTTATTTTTCCCCTACTTATCCAAGTGTCTGGTAATGGAAGGGAGTTGAAGCGTACATCTACTGAAGAGGTTCTTTCACGGTCAAGCAGGTAATTTGGGACAGGTAAAAAAGTTACTGTAACCAGGCTAAATGAAACTATTTAATACAATGATTCTTTTTTTTTTTTTTAATTAGTTTATTGATTCGGTTATTATTCTAAAGTAATTTATAATCAGTGTTTAATTTAAATGTAGAAAAAGGATATTACTCATACTGCATAAATGAATGATGTTATTTTTATGTATGAATATATTCTGATAAGAAAGCTTCAATTGTAGGTCATATACTTGGGGGTAGCAGAGAATTTAGCGTAGGATTTGATAACTTTCGTAACAGCATCGAGGAAGTCTTTTTCAGTAGCAACCTTACGTCTCGCACGAATTGCGTACATTCCAGCTTCAGTACAAACAGAACGTATCTCTGCTCCAGTACTGTTTGGACATAAGCGAGCAAGTAATTCAAATCTAATGTCTCGTTCAACACTCATAGAACGGGCGTGAATTTTAAATATGTGAGTTCTTCCTTCTAAATCCGGTAAACCGAATTCAACTTTCCTGTCAAGACGTCCAGGACGCATCAAAGCTGGATCCAATGTGTCTGGTCTATTCGTAGCCATTAATACTTTAATATTTCCTCGAGGATCAAATCTAAAATTGCATGAGAATATTTTTATAATAATATGTTACATGTCAGTAAGATTATTAAAAAATATAAATATTTACCCATCAAGTTGATTAATAAGTTCCAACATAGTACGTTGTACTTCATTATCACCGCCAGCTCCGTCATCAAATCTCGCACCTCCAATCGCATCAATTTCATCAAAAAATATTAAACATGCTTTTTTACTTCTTGCCATCTCAAATAATTCTCTCACCATTCTAGCTCCCTGAATTTAAAATGGGTATGATTTAAATGTCAGCTTGATAATAATCATTTATTGAAGATTTATATATTTATTTTGTCTTACCTCTCCAACATATTTTTGAACTAATTCAGAGCCAATGACACGAATAAAGCAAGCATCAGTTCTATTGGCAACAGCACGAGCACATAGCGTTTTTCCAGTTCCCGGAGGTCCAAATAACAATACTCCTTTAGGTGGTTCAATTCCCAATGAGACAAATTTTTCAGGCTGTAAAAAATTTACATATGAGTGCATAAATTATTTTATAGTTAGAATGTAATTGAAAAGTATAGATTGAAATAAAATGAATTACATGTAATAATGGTGTTTCAACAACTTCTCTGAGCTTCTCAATTTGATCTTTGCATCCACCAACGTCACTGTACGTAACATCTGGTTTCTCTTCAACTTGCATCATTGTTACAGTTGAATCAATTTTGGGTGGTAAAGGAATATGAATTTGATATTTATTTCTATCTACACCAACTCTCATTCCTTCTTCAATATCAGTAGGAGCTACAGAATCAGCTAAATCAACCACAAACTTAGCAAACTGTTTGACATTAATGATGTATTTAGGATCGTCAGAGTCAGCATTGATGATTTTGGTACATCGAGCCACTTGTAAAGGCTGTTCATTTTGAAGAGTAATTTTATCAGCAGCTAAATCCCAGAGTGCTGGAGGAGCTAATCCAGTATCAGATTCTTTTATACCGGTTAATTCATTAACTCTTTTTATTATTGTTTGAATGTCTTCTTCAACTGCTTTGATACTCTTAGTATATTGTCCTTGGCCCTGGAAGTTGTGATAAGAAAATTTGAGCATAAACCATTGACAATATATCTTTCAACTACTTAATAATTAATTTAAACTTACGTATGTTTTTAATAATTGAATATCTCCTTCATCCAGGGCTATAAATCAAGTTACGTCGAATAAAGTGATAAAAATATAAACACATAAAGAATTAAAAATATACCATGTACTACTCACATTTTATCACTTTTTCTTCTTTTTCATCCTCCTTCACCTTTCTCATATCGTCTCCTAGATGGTCTGGCATATTTAATTGTTCAATAAAATTATATTTGGGATTATGAAAAAAGAAATACACACGACAAAGGTAGATTAAAAGGTTATGGTTCCCTTGAATTACAAGCAAAAATGAAAGTGGCGTTTGAGTACTTTGTCAGTACTAAAAACGCGCGATAATTTAAATGAAGAAATCTTTGCTCCAAAAGCTTCTTTTCCCAATGGATGTGTTATAATAATTAATGTTTATTCTTGATTACACATATGATTATTTAAGAAAATAGTCCTATTCCGGTAAATAAACTTAATCAACTTTGAGTTATTTTATAATAATTAGGAAAGTTTAGGTATATATTTATTGGTGTGAATGAAACGTCTCTTCAATAAATACAAAAAAAATGTAAAATTAAATGTGAATTTTATTCATTTTTAATTATTCAATTACAGTTGAAAGAAATAATTTTATTATTGATGTCATAAATTTCTCGCTGAATCTTGACCCAGAACAGAAAGATGGCTGCTACTCAATCATCTGAAATATTTCATAGTGTTTGGATGAGAAAAAAAATCATTCAAGTTTTACAATAATAAATATGTCCACTTGTCAGTTTTCTTAACGCTTTACATGCACTCCGATAAACATATTTTCGAAAGGAGTGAAAACGTTAAGAATGGAAACTAATAAGAAGGTATTGCATATTCTGGCACGTCAATGACTCAAGCGTCTCTTAGGAAAACCGAGACGGATCTAACGAACGTGCCTTAGTAAATTTAGTAAATAATACAATACTTTACCTTAATATTTGAGCTACATTGTGTATTGACATGAACTTGTGAGCTCAAATATTCATCTGGATGGCCGCAATAGTCATCATCCTGTTATCTGAAAATTAAATTTACACATTTTGTTATTAATATGCACTTATTTTTAAATAATAACCATTTTAGAATTTATTTGATTTCAGTATCCTTTTGGCTAGACAACATCAAACCCTATTTCTTAAGAGTTTTTCAAAAAAATTCGAGTATCATCATATTTAAATTTGATATGAAATTGTTTCGTATTAGTTATAATTTTTATATAAACTTACTGTGCTATAGAATTTCAATCCATGATGTCCTATTATGGACGAGTCATTTGATGCTCATGGATCGTCCATTTCTGTAACATTTATGTCTTTTAAAAAAATGATAATTTTATTACATTAAGTTATTATATGTAGTAATTATTTCAGAAAAAATTGACAATCATGGAAATTTTAGAAGATTCAGAAACTCTAGTCTGAAAAAAATATCATCATTTTAGCAACACGTGGCTAGTTGGGAAAATGTATAAATATGCTGTACATGAAGTTGAAATAATTTTTATCATATAATAATAGATTATGTGAAATTAATTAATTATTTTCAAATTGTTTCAAGTCTTTATTATAAAATAAAATAATAGAAGAAAATATGCTTACTGAAAAAAGACGCTCCCAAACAGTGATGAACCCATCTATACAGCAACATAGTCCCTAAGGAAATGAACGCTGGTTCGCGTTTGATTGGAGAAGCAACCACCTTCCGGAAGTGAGAAGTGACATCTATCCATATTGAAGTGACTAAGTTCGACGATACTAAAGAATACTGTCTTACCTAGAAGCCTGGTATTAATGAACCCGAGTGTACATTCAATAGATAATGGAAACTTGACTGTTATACCGACTCTGTTTTGCTTGTTAGTTCGGTGGAAACGAAAAAATTGGAAACGGGGGCGCCGTGCAATGAAAATTTTTTTTTAAATGGCATTGCTATTCTCAGTTTTCTCTCTGCAATACTTCATACCGGACTAGTAGATCCACCAGTAATAAACGCGTCAACGTTTGAAAGTGTTGCTGAAATTTGTGTTAATTGTCATTGTTATTAATGAGCTATTAAATTATGGAAAAATAGAAAATTTATTCAATTATTATAACGTCACACACATTAATTAAAATAATTAAATAGTTATTACACCTAGTATTATGAATTATACTTCTACAGTTTCCATAAATTCATCTTTTTTAATATATGGAGAATTCAAATTAACTGTTGCACAAATAACTATGAACATATCTTTTATAAGTGGAATGAGATAACTTGATATTGCCTTTCCTACGATTTTAAAGTCTTTTATTCGCTGAATTGATCGTTCAACATGAACTCTTGCCTTAGTGATATCACACGCTGATGAACCATGAGATTTCGGAGCTTTTTCTAAAAGCGTTGGTCGATAATACTTCCAACCATTTAATTCACAAATATTATCGATGTTAAAATCTATTTTGCCTATAATAGCATCTCCTCGTTCCAACAAAGTCATTATATCACTGTTTGCAAAAATGGTCTCATCACTTGTACATCCTTCATAAGCTTTACTAATGTAGCAAATATTTTCTGCTGGTGTTACTCCGATCATAAATTTACAGTTTTTTGATTCTTCAGGAGGAGAATGAGTAATCATTTGATTACATGCATTTTCAGGCTGTTGAATATGAATTTCTATGCAATCAAGGAGAACTCGAACATCTCTATACTTTTCAAAACATTTAGGCAGATTTTTAGAAATTGATTCTTTAGAAGGCCATTTTATAACTACGCTTAAACATTTACGCAATATTTTTATCATTTCCGAAAAGATTCGTTGGCAGTCTTTCTCTGACTGACATTTAAATAGAACAGCTAAAAAACTATAAGATAAATTCTGTTTCAATTTAACATATGTCATTATTATTCTATCGCAGATACTCATCTCAACATCACGAGGCTTTAGTTTATCACCATATTTGATTTCAACAATGTGCACAATAGTTTGTAAAACTTCAAAAGATTCCATTCCAGTTGAAATTTTAAGTTCATCGTTGGAGGTGATAAAATTAGGAAAATTATTTTTTGTAAAACCTAAATCTACTTGAACCTGAACATCGCGCACCAAATGTTTAGCCGATGATTCAGATCGTGTATCACCTATTTCTCCTTGATCAATCAAGTATTCTTCATCCTCCAAGAATTCTTCATAAATAATTTCATCTTCGTCAACCTTCATTTCTTGTTTTATTGAATCTTTTTTATTTTTTCGTAATTGAGCTTCTTCTAACTGTGAAATTATTGGTAGGTTACAAGAGGGTACTGCTGTTCTCTTCAAAACTCTTCTTCTTGTTTCAGTGTATGGATAGCCTATAATATGAACATATTATTACAATAATAAAAATTTAATATATCTCTTGTATGTGATGCACTTACGTGGTAATAAATAATCGTCCATTTGAAAATGAAGTGAGCAAACTTTCATACTAGGAATTACATTGTCCATTTTTAATACTTTTTTCCATGCATTAAACGCATCAGTTTTTTCGAAAATACCCAAATCATTTTTGAATTTTACAAAATATTTATTTTCTGGTGGAAACTTGTGAAATCTTAATTCTAAATTTTTATCTGTTCGACTATCACAGTTTGGTACACAACAAGTCACTTTTCCTGTTATTGTAGAACAGGGAGGGAATTTAGCTCCCATCATATTAAGAGTTTTGTTTTTGTTTATGAAAATAATAATTAATTTTACACTTGAAACAAAATCTAAGAATACTATGGTCGCTATAGAAGCCCCGATCTGAGAATTTAGCGTCATACGGAGCACTTAGTACATCAATCGACTATGCATAGCGCTACGATCTTTCTTCGAGACTAACCGACCCAGAAACAGAATCAGAAGTGGCCATACGTGTGTAAATGAGAATTTGTTTAGGTTGAATGTGGTAGACTCTCCGCTGTGCGGATGTGGTGAAGCTATCGAAACGATAAATCATGTATTTTTTCAATGTTCATGGTATGACGAAGTGCGAAATAGTATGTACAAAGATTTAGCTAAGTTAAAACTGTTTCCTCCATTTTGTATGGAAGCCTTTTTACAGGATATGAATCCTTCTGTGATTATGATCGTTGCCAAATTTATAAATAGTATAAGCATATACATTTAAGACTTTAGTTATAGGTCTATTTGTACCTGTTAATCCATGTTATAGGAAAAGATAATTAATTATATTAATGATAATTATTATTTCTATTTTTAAAATTGTATTTTGAAAATCATAGTTTTGGCGCTCTAAGGAGGCATAGTATAGTGTGAGTGTGGCAGCAGAGAGTGTGTATATATTTTTGTATCAACAGAGAATATACATAGTATGAGAGTGGCATAGATTATTCGTATGTAAGAATTTTGTTTAAAAATTTTTGAAATATTATTAGTTGAAAGGATTTTTGTTCATAGTTATAAATTTTTGTATCACGTGTTGGCTTAATGGGCGCAGAGCTCCAGCCAGTGTAATTTGTTATTTTTCTTGAATAAAAAAAAAAAAAAAAAAAAAACTAACCGACCCAGATTGTATGTACATTTTGTTCAAGGTGTATTCTTCGAATAATAACAGGTGATTCATTTACCGGTGAGTTAATATTGTTCGGGTATTATCGACTTCCTTCCGAGAATCTTCGAGTATAATCCGAAATTTACTGCTTGATTGTTTCTAATATATGCATACAGGTGAGTTTTGTGACTTTTCTTATTTCAAATAAGCTACTATTTTAAGCTCAAGAAAACAATTAAATAGTTTATTTTTAGCGTTGAGTCAAAAAAGATGATTCGTTTTTTTTAATCAAAATATTTGTGATTACTTAAGTAAACTAAAAAAATGTATTTTCTGAAATTGTTAATTGTATTACAAGACAAATCTTAGCTGATCTTTTTATATCTGACGTCATTGCATACAGATTATTAATAAATTAAGCGTATTCGCACTTTGCACCGGTAATATTAAGACGTTCTTCGAATGATACATATCCACATCATCACACTTTTTTTGGTTAAAAGTTTGTAACGGTTGTAAGAATTACTAACAAATTTAGTTTAATTCGCAGTTATTTCAATCAATTATTGAAACCTTCGACAGGTATTGAATCAGTTATTATTAAGTTATATTGTCTAAGATATTACCAACAACTTACTAATTGTAAATTCTGCAATATAAATAACAGTAATTTTACAATAATAATCACTGTATTTTATGTGTCATGCATAAACTTATCATTTTCAAGTTTAAGATCTATAATAATAATAATAATAATAATAATAATATATTTTTAATAATTGCCATTTTTTGTTGTTTCAGATTGTCATTTATAATACCGTTGAAAAACAAAGTTATCATGAGTTTGCAGTGGACATTGATTGCATCATTTCTTTATTTTGAAATATTTATTGTACTTTTGCTAGTATTGCCAGTGGCATCACCTACAAGATGGCAAAAGCTCTTCAAATCACGATTCCTTCAAACTTTAAGCAGCCAAGCTTCGTTTTACTTCTTCATTTTATTAGCCATCTTAGTGTTGTTCTTATTAGATGCTATTAGAGAAATGAATAAGTACTCAAGAGCAGAGTATAATGAGCATGGCCATTTAGATGCTGAGATGCAAGGTAAAATATTTTGAAATTTTTAAAGAATTCACATATTAAACATATAATTGCTAATATTATTATTTTAGGTAATATGAGACTATTTCGTGCTCAAAGGAACTTTTATATCTCTGGCTTCGCTTTGTTTCTGAGTCTTGTTATCAGACGTCTTATAATTCTCATCTCAACTCAAGCAGTTCTTTTAGCACAAAGTGAAGCAGCGATGCGTCAAGCACAATCAGCAACCACGACTGCAAGAAGTTTATTATCTCAAAAAGGAGAAACAGCTCAAAATGATTCTAATGAAGCTCATGATAAGGTTGTCACTGAGTTAAAGACTCAGATAGTTGATTTAACAAAAACAAATTCAGAGCTTGAAAGTGAACTTAAGAAAGAAAAGAAAGATAAGGAAGCTTTAAAATCTCAAGCTGATTCTCTTGCTAGAGAATATGATCGGCTTATGGAAGAGCATGGAAAATTAACAAAAGCTGCTGACACCAACAAAAAAAGTGATTAAGTTCAATGTTGATCATTATTTCTCATATTGTTTTACCATTTTATTATTTCATCTTTTTATTTCAAATATATTATATATTTATTATATTGATATAAGGTTGGATTCATCTCATAATTTGTTGAATGATGTTAATTTATTTAGCCGTACTTTTTAATAATATTTCTATAGGAATTAAGAGTTACATGGTTCAATTTTAAATAACTTAACTAAAATCATAAATATATTATCTTTTATAATGTAAAAAAGTTATTTGAGATTTTAAAGAGCATTTGGGAAGATTAATTAGATTTAACTAAGATTTATTAATAATATCATTTATACTGTAAAACTTATTAATGATTTTTGTATCCTATTAAAAAGGCACATCAGATTTAAAAATAAAAAAATATGGCATTTTGTGATTAAATAAATGAAGATAAAATGAATGATTCATTTCTTGAAGTCTTATCCATCAAAATTTAGAACTTGAGCAAAGTTTAATTGTTTTAATATTCATTGGTACACAAAACTCACAGGTTTAATTTTAATAAATTATATTCAGTAACTGATATAAGATATTTTATAAGTCTATACACAAAATTACAATTTTAACTATGAGTTTTGACAAGCAAAAATGTTATTTCTTTTCTTTCTCCAAATGTATCAATGAATTTAAAATTACGTTGCAAATAATTTAATTTTTAAAATTGTTATTCCATCTGTTAAATATTTTCTATTAAACACATTACACATTATTGGAAACTAGTTATTACTTTTATCAGAAAACAGCCAGTTTTGACAGTATTATGAGCCATTACTCTCAAGTATTAGCACTGAGTAGAAATTATTTGCGTTCGATGTTGATCCACACAATTCCTGAACTCTTGGACTACATTTGCACACTTTAATATTTCTTTCGGATTCGTTTGGTAACATTTAATAATTTTTTCCTTTTCTGTAATACATGGTGGAACTGCTGTGTCAATGTTGATATTCTTTTGACCTAAACATGAAAATCAACATTCAAAATCAAACTATAAATCATAAAGAAATATGTAATTACCAGGGGCAGTCATAATATCATTAACAGCTCTGTTGTACTCATCCTGGAAGATTTTATTTATCCTCTCATTATCTCTTTGTAGATTAGTAAAACGTTGCTGCCAATATTGTTCTTGATTTTGGAGTTCTTTTTCTTGTTGTTGTAGTAATTTATAAGCAGTAATGGTATATTCTGGAACTGAATAACCAGGATGTCCTAAACCAGCAGAACTAGCTTGAGGTGATATTGCGGGCCGTGGTAATGGCTTGTGATGAGGTTCTATCGGTTTAGATGGTACTTTTTCCTGAGTTTCACCAGCAGGTGACGAATCAATTCTTGAACCAGCTGCCTGTTGACTATTTTGAGTCAGTCTCTGCACTAGATCTTTGGAAATTTGAATAACTCCTTCTTCATTGTTAATTGTCAACTTTCTAGCACTTTGACCAGAACCCATACTCGTGTCTAGATGTCAAAAACGGGTTAATTACTAATAATTTGTAAAAAAGAAAAAATACACAAGGAATGATCTTTAATTCGTGAAGATGCACTATTTTTTTATCTAGAAAAATATGTATTTATGATTATGAATCCACAATCTTAATGTCTTGGTGATAGAAAAATAATATCATGTACCTTTTTATTTATAAAGTTATTATTAAAAAATATTTCTCATTAAAATGAAGTTACATAAATTTTATAATACATGGTGTATGATAAAAAGGTGCTCAAACTACACATTTTCTAGTGAGAGAAATATGTACAGAAAGTGGTGCTCAATTTCTTTTTACTCTCTTATGTAATTACCAACACAACAATAATTTGTAACTGTAGCTGCTGTAGCTAAAGAAACTAAATTTTTTGGGTAAAATCAACGAAACTATATACGTGTGTCAACACACCACATTTAATATTACTCTAAATCGCCTAAAGATGGCGCAAATATCTTCCACGTCTTCCATAATGCATTGCGAGATTGGAAGTGATACATACACATACATACACATTTTTTTTCTAAAAAACTATCTTTGATGTAAGCGTCCCTGCGCGTATCTTACTCATCGCCATCTTATAGTTGACTGATCACCGCCATCGACATCGTGTACACCACAAGATTATTGGCAAATAATTAGTAAAGTTTGTGTTAATGTGTGGTGAATCAGTGGTAAATAAGTCAAATCCGAGCCATTAATTTGTGTATTTTCCAATTTGTTAACAACGGTAAGCATTTCACAATGTTATTATATTTTTTAAGAATCATCATTTTTTTTCCTCCAAAATACAGTGTTTACCTAGGGTGTGTCAAAGTATTTTAAATACTTTCTAGCTCTACACTTTTTTAATACAATCTCTCTCTCTTTTTACTGACGTACTTATCTATTGTTTTCAAATGCATATATCTTTTCTCTTTATTGTTTCTTTTTTATTATGATTATATGCTGCATTTTTCCCCATAAACTTCGACGCCAGCGCAGGGGTTGTGACGGAATATGGTGATACATTGCATTTCAGAATCCTTTGTTATAATACTTCTGTGTTTTAGCATAACGTTGTATAAGTTTAAACTTTAACTATTTAACGTCACTTTCCGTCTCATTCCATAGTATTAAAATGAAGTTTTATATATAAAAAAATTTACTGATTTTTTTATCATTATATGCTGTTAAATAAATCATTAATTTCTAAAATTTTAATCATTCATTTAAAAAAAAAATTGATTTATTGCTTGTGTATTCCTTAATATAGTGTATGAAAATCGTTCGACAACGTAAATGTCATGTAATACACTACTATTAGTAATTGCATTTATTATATTTAATCCGAACAATAAACATCATTTACCACATTTCCTATTAAATTTTTTACAGGTGTGGAAAAACGAAGCTTCCCCTGGAGCTATGAGTTCCAATCAAATGAGATCCGGTAAAGATACTATAATGATAAATTTTTCATTAAAAACGTTTCATAATTTTATTGTACTAATATATAAATATTTCAGTTACCCATGGTAATTATCAAGGGCCAGGAGATTTACCAATGGGAACGGCAAAAGAACAAACCCTTATGTGGCAACAAAATTCATATATGGGTGATTCTGGAATTCACTCAGGTGCTGCCACGCAAGCACCATCATTATCAGGCAAAGAAGATGATGAAATGGAGGGAGATCAATTAATGTTTGATTTAGACCAAGGTTTTGCCCAAGGTTTTACTCAAGATCAAGTTGATGGTATGTTCAAATAAATTTTTTATGATTTTGAATAAATTTGGCCAATTTCTCTCTTTCTTTTTAACATTAGAAATGAATCAACAACTAAGTCATACACGTTCACAACGAGTTCGAGCAGCAATGTTTCCAGAAACTTTAGAAGAAGGAATTGAAATTCCTTCAACCCAGTTCGATCCAGCGCAACCTACAGCAGTACAACGATTGGCTGAACCCAGTCAAATGTTGAAACATGCTGTCGTTAACTTGATTAATTATCAAGATGATGCTGATCTTGCAACGCGAGCAATTCCCGAATTAATAAAATTACTCAATGATGAAGATCAAGTAGTTGTCTCTCAAGCTGCTATGATGGTTCATCAATTATCAAAAAAAGAAGCAGCTCGTCATGCTATTATGAATAGTACACAAATGGTAGCAGCTTTAGTTCGTGCAATTTCAAATAGTGAAGATTTAGAATCAACTAAGGCTGCTGTTGGGACATTACACAATTTGTCACATCACAGACAAGGTCTTTTGGCTATCTTCAAGAGTGGAGGAATTCCAGCTTTGGTTAAATTACTTAGTTCAGGTGTAGAATCAGTATTATTTTATGCCATCACAACATTACATAATCTTCTACTTCATCAAGATGGTTCAAAAATGGCTGTACGCCTTGCTGGAGGACTCCAAAAAATGGTTGCTCTTCTTCAACGAAACAATGTTAAATTTTTAGCTATTGTTACCGATTGTCTACAAATTCTTGCTTATGGAAATCAAGAAAGTAAATTAATCATATTGGCATCACAAGGACCTATTGAATTAGTGCGTATCATGCGTTCTTACGATTATGAGAAGCTTCTTTGGACTACATCTCGTGTTTTAAAAGGTAGCTTTTATTGTAAATTAAATATATGAAATCATAATATATATGTAAGTTATTGATGATTTAAACTTTGATTACAGTTTTATCAGTGTGCTCAAGTAATAAACCAGCCATCGTTGAAGCTGGTGGAATGCAAGCACTTGCAATGCATTTGGGAAATCCAAGTCAAAGACTTGTTCAAAATTGCTTATGGACCCTACGAAATCTTTCTGATGCTGGAACAAAAGTCGATGGTCTTGAAGGACTTTTACAAGGTCTAGTTCAAGTTCTTGCTTCTAGTGATGTCAATGTTGTTACTTGTGCAGCTGGTATTCTTTCAAATCTTACATGCAATAATCAACGTAATAAGGTAAATTACCAAATATATTTCTATCTATTTACACATATAACTTTTAAATTATTACTTGATGAAGAATTTTTATAATTTTATAGATAACGGTATGTCAAGTTGGTGGTATTGATGCTCTTGTTCGTACAATTGTCAATGCTGGAGATCGCGAAGAAATTACAGAACCAGCCGTTTGTGCTTTACGTCATCTAACTTCTCGTCATCCAGAAGCAGAAATGGCTCAAAATTCAGTTCGTTTGAATTACGGTATTCAAGTAATAGTGAAATTACTTCATCCACCATCCCGTTGGCCACTGATTAAAGCAGTTGTTGGATTGATTCGAAATTTAGCTCATTGTCAAGCTAACTTTGCACCATTACGGGAACATGGTGCTATTCATCATCTCGTTAGACTTTTAATGCGAGCATTCCAAGATATAGAAAGAGTAAGTAATTTGTATTATATAACATGCATTTTTCAATAAAGTTTATCTTGCATTTTTAATTTGAAGCAAAGAGCTTCAGTTACTGGAATGGCAAGTCAACAAGCTTACACAGATGGAGTACGTATGGAAGAAATTGTAGAAGGAACTGTTGGTGCATTACACATTCTTGCTCGAGAATCACATAATCGAGCAATCATACGATCTCAAAATGTCATTCCTATTTTTGTTCAAGTAAATATCAATTTTTCCTACAATGCAAAAAAAGATTTTTAAAAAAAATTAATAACATTTCTTTTTTTTTTTTTTTTTCATCAAACAGTTATTATTTAATGAAATTGAAAATATTCAACGCGTCGCTGCAGGAGTACTTTGTGAACTTGCACATGAAAAAGAAGGTGCAGAGATGATTGAACAGGAAGGTGCAACTGCACCACTTACGGAATTATTGCATTCACGAAATGAAGGTGTTGCAACTTACGCTGCTGCTGTTCTATTTCATATGAGTGATGATAAACATTCAGACTATAAAAAACGAATTTCAATGGAGCTCACTAACTCTTTATTACGTGAAGATACAAATATGTGGAATAATCCAGATTTTGGAATAATGAGTCCAGATTTACAAGTATGATGCTTTTTTTTCTATTAATTATTAAATTAAAATATTATTATGCTATAATAGTATTTATCTTGATACTCTGTTAAAAACTGTTACTATTATAATTTCATTGTTTTTGTAAATGTGCTGTTGATGTGATCGATGTTGTTAGTGTAGTTGTTAATGAATCGCAATGCCTTTAGATTATAGTACAGTTATTGATATTTATCATTCAATCGGCTATACAATGGTTAAAAAAAGGTATTTATAATTACATCAAGTATAACAAAGTTTATTTATAACTTTTATTCACAGCAATATCATGATTTTATTATTTTACAACAATTCCTTTTTTTCCCTGTATAGTTATTTATTTTAATAATAATTTAATTACGATTACTCTACTAAAGTTCGATTATTAATCAATTTAATTGCATAACTTATAAAAAATTAATGTCTTGACTCTTGGTACGTAATCTCTAGGACATGCTTGGACCTGAACAAGGATATGATGGTATGTATGGCCAGGGACCTCCTAGTGTTCACAGCAGTCATGGAGGCCGAACTTATCAACCTCAAGGTATGTTTAATGTTATGTATAATACATACTTTCTTCATATAAAACAATATTATGATGAATTTAACAAATTCTACAAATTAGACTTATCGAATTTTATAAACATACCACTTTTCAATTGATTAATTATTTGATTAACGCTTTAATTATTATCTTGACTCTTTTTCAATCTAACACAAAATTTTTCGACAGCAGCATAACCAATGGATTTAATTTTAAGTAAAAGCAATCATCAAAATGTCGCAGTATAACGCATAGGTGAAATTTTATATCTAAATGATTTTCATTGTTTGACAAAACATTGTACGTAATTTCTATCAATATTTTATGCTTGCAAGGCTTATTTGAGAATAATTTTACATTGAACCGAACATTCTGTAGTTTTTTTCTATTGCTATCATATTTTGTAACTGAAATCACAATCTCTTTTCCTTCTTAATGCATGTATATGTAAAATTCACTAATGACAATAATTATAACTGTAGTGCAACAATAATTAGAAAGAGTTTTTTTTCTTATATATTTACAATAACAAATAAAAAACTGCAATAATTTCCTGATTAAACGCACTTTATGTAAATTAGAAAAGTTTTACGTAACATTGTATATTCCATAGCCTTTTATTTTTTATTCCAAGATGTTTATATGAACCATAAAAGCAATATTTTTTCTTTTTACCAAATTTATATTAAAAATTTTTTATGCTCTTTTGAATTTATGTACTATTATATTATATATATATTTTTCATTGAAACTCGAGAAAATTTAATATTTTTGTTTTTTGTGAAATTTACAGCAAGCTATGACCAAATTCCAATAGACTCAATGCAGGGATTAGAGATAGGTGGAGGATCAACATACGGTGGTATGGATGGAATGGATGTTGCACATGAAGGAGATCTTAGCTTTGATCATCTAGATGAGTTGCCTGCACCACCACAGGATAATAATCAAGTAGCTGCTTGGTACGATACCGATCTTTAAAACCTGAGAACGTCTTAAATTAATGATGACCAGGTCAAGTATTAAATAAATTAATAGTATTGTACCGTAATGGCGCTATCGCATAAATTTAACGTGCAGTTAATGAATAAAATATCATTATCTATTGAATTCAAAATGAAAATAGTGAAATATTTATATCGAAAAAGAAACAAGAGAAAAAAATTGTATTGCAATGCATTAAATCTTACATTAATTAAAATAATTCACTCCACTAAAAGATTCTAATCGGCAATCCAATCTTAAAAATGAACTATTGTTTTTCTTAAATTGAATATAGTTGATGCATGTAATTAAATATTTACGACAAAAAAAATAATAAATGAATCGAAATGAAGCAAATCAATTTCACATGGAGTGTATTTGAGAAGCTGGTTTTTACAATTACATTAAAATAGTTGCATAAAAATATGCAATTTATTTATCAATTGATAAAATATTTGGAAAGTAATTGAATAACCATTTATATTGATTTGACGTAATTTAGTTTTTAGCACAATCAATTATTCACTCTTAATTATCTGTCATATCCATATATATTTATATATGACCATTAGAACAGAAAGATCACCATTACTGTGAAAGAATATCGCTCGAAAGATTTATAATTTTATAATTATTAGAATATTTTTTATTATGATAAGCAATTTTTTTTTTCTAAATCAATAAAAATTACAAGGAAGAAAACCGATTACAAATTATGAGAATGTTTAATTTAATATTTGTTCATGTTATATTAAGCCATAAATAAGGATATGGCACTGCTATTTTCATGCGAATTATTGTCAGTTTCTATTTATAAATGATTTTAATTTTTTGCATAATAATATAAGATTATTATTACTAATAAAACATTATACTAAGTTACTGAATGTTTTTTCATGTTACAGAATATCTATTAATCTTATAAAACTATTAATATAATAATAATTGTCCCTGAAATATTAGTGCAACTCTACGACGTATGTTGCGATCATAATTTTAGAGATAATAATCATTTTAGAATTATACATTTTACAGGGTAGTAAGGGGCAAATTATATATAACTTTATTTCATTTATCAATAATTGTAGAAGAATGCACTGCTGATTTATCATTAAATTGTGCATTATCAATATATTGGATTCAATGAAAAAATATGTAATTCATATAAACGTATGTATTTAATTTCTTTAACCATAATGTCATCATTTTTATCAACTATCTCGATTACTTCTTCAAAATTTCATTTTCCTTCTTTTTTGTTAATAAATACAAATATCCTAAAGTATGAAAAATTTAATTTCATATATTTATGTATTATTTTGAGATAAAAAAAGCAAATATTTTTCTTCAAGTAGAATTTCCAGTATCAATTTGTAAAATAATTTATATACATTTCTATGTCTTGTTGATTCAACTATTTATCAACCATATTTCTTTTATTGTTCCATGACAATAAAATATTTTAATCTTTTACTTATACAAATTATTGCTTAACTATATTATTCGAAAAATAATATCATTTTTTTATTACTACTGTTATTTTAAAACAATTCTAAGTAAACTAATCTAAAATATTTTATAAATAAATGTCTTTTTCAAATACAACTGAGTATCTTATTATTGTTATTATTTTTGTTATTACGATTTAAAAATTCTTTCTCCATTACTATAAACATCGCACGCGTAAATGATGTTTTGAAACATATCCAAAGGTTCTATTTGGATACAGTGTTATGTGTATGTTTTTCACAATTTCCACTCACATTTCAAAGATTTGGTGTTATTAAATAGTTTCTTCACTTTTGCATTCAAAATATAATAATAATTGATAGACAATATGACCGATATTTGAAATTTAAACCGTACATATGATACATTTAGATCATATTCGTACTTATTAATATACACAGTTCATGTTTGACTCATTGAAAATCATTTAAAATAAATTTAATCAATGAAAACTTTGAATTATACTTGTGATAAATAATAATAATGATTAATGCAATGAATCCATGTTTGATGCATTGATGATATAAAATTTAAATCCATTTATGTTTGTAAATTACATTTTTTACTGTGGTGAAATAACTAAAAATAAATATAAACATTGTAGATGATTCAATTATAATTTTGTACGTATAAATAACATTACATAAGCAATTTGCAAATAATGTAAATATAATAGGCAAAAATATTCGGATTTAAAACTTTTAAACGTTTTATTTCTATGAATAATCACGCTTCAATAACGGCATAAAAATATATTATTACTGAATAATTTGATGAAAAATTACTGTTGCTGAAAAATAATAAGATGAATTTTTATCAATTCATTGCATTTTATAAGCATAAAAAAATGCACTAGGAACTGAACTCTTAATACGTGAAAGTTTATCTGCTACATGTATACAGCTAGTCTCTATACATTTTAACTCAATTCCTATCTCTAAGGTCGCGACAATCCCCGTTTTCTTGGTTTACCTACCTCGTGGCGTACCTCTCGCGTGCTCACAAGAGAAATTGCTCGTCGTTTCGTAAAGTTGCCGGGCAATCAGAGTAGTGATCTGTTTGAGGTGCTGAACAGATCGTTCATCGAGAGAGTTCTCCATATCGTCTTTATTATTTATTTAAAAAAAATTTTTTTTTTTCTCATAATAATTATTTCAAATCAAAAGGAACGTTCTTGAGTTTATTCCTTACCTACAATAAATTATTTACTAAATGAGCATAGAAAATTATTGTGCATATTAGAATGTTATTTCCAACATTTATATTTGATAAATTTTATTTTTTAAAGTAAGACATTAACTTTTATTGTCTAAAGTCCAATTTAACAACTATTAAGTATTCATAAAGATATCGTCATACGGATATTCAGTGGCATTAATTTCGGCATAACGGTATTTAAAGGAAAAAGTATTGTTAACCATTTTACTGTTTCTATTTTATATACGTCAAAATTTTGTTAGTATAATACAAAGTTAAAGTAATCATGATAGTTCTTAAAATCATGATCAGTGTTTAGTGTTATTTTATTATTCGTTAAAAAATGATTATAACAAACATTTAAATTTTCTTTCATTCATTCACATTAGTTAAAATGTAACATTATGTGTATTATATAAAAAGTGTATTATAATATATGTAAAATAATTATATCTCAGCAAAGAATTAAAATATGACAGTATCAATGGAGCACAAACGAAAAACTTCATGGGATTCAAAGGTAATTTTTCTTTATTTTTCATAGTTACAATATTAATAAATTGATAATATTAATAAAACGAACAGATTCTTAAGTAACAATTTCTTTGCATATTATAGATTTCGTAATGATGGAATTTACAATATTCAACATTTTTACTACGTCATGAAATTTTGTAACATAATATTTTCGTGTCACGTTTGTTATTAATGTTGCAATTTTTTTTATTATTCATTGATACTTATGATTCAAAAAAATGTCTATATCGTTTAATAATATATTCCATAGCATTTTTTTTAATTGTCAATGTTATCCACCCTTTGAAGTGCATATACAAGTGTATATATATATATATATATACTCAATTACACTAGTGAAAGTGAAGCTTCTATTTATTTCTTAGGTATGCAGTAGTACTATGTATTTTCGATATTATATCACTAACAAAAATATTTTATTATAAACATAAAACAAATTATATTGCCACTTACAAATTAAAAGTTTTATTTTTTTTTTATAAAAACAATATCTCTAATGTGTTTTTTCCTCATTGTGGTATCCAACTCTTTTATTGTTACCGAGATAAATCATATTTAACAATATACGCATACTAGTTATAAATCTTAACTAGTAGAGTGTACGTATAAACGATTAGTTTCTGTTCTTGATGAAAATGATAATAAAGTAACACAAATTCAACCATTCATTCAATTGGTTTTCTTCCAACAAAAAAATTTTTTTTCTTGAATTTAAGATTTTGTTAATTTTATTTTGTTAAATTAAATGATTAGTTAAAAACTATAATAATACATTGATTTTAATTATTAGACATTGATTACTTACATATAGGTTGAATAACAGTGTAAAGTTAAAGTCTCAACATATGACCATGTTTATAATACCGTTACATTTTATTCATTCAACGTTATATTTCTTGTCTTGTTACTTAGACAGACAAAAAGGCTACTCTGTCGTACTAATATTTTTTTTCTATAGAATCAACGGTTCTGCTTCCGTCATGGTTGTAGTATTACAATTTTTTTAATGATACATATTCAATCACCCGCTACACTTTTGTTATTATTAAATGAATAATGCACATGAAATTACAAATAAATTTTACGTATAATTGATATGTTTGTTTTTTTTTTTATTATACTATATTTTGATTCAATTTTTATTTTTTAATTGCTCATATTATTATTAATACACATTTTATTTTATGAACGATATACATGTGAACTTTCTCAGAATGTTTCTATTACTAATGAATATGATAGTAACCTTTGAGAAATGCACGTCTTCATTCAAATAATTCTATTAATAGTGCATGAAAAGTGCAATCATTCTAGTCTTTTGAGCGTGAGCCACACGTAACATTTGAATAAGGGTGTGGATTTATTTACATTATTTGTAATTTTATTTGTTAAACTCATCTATGCATATTTAAATAAATAAAACAAAATATATTATATGAATATAATATATATTTTATCAATTTCATGAATACTGTAACTATTATGCTTTGAATTAAGAACTTACTCAATCGTTGTTATTCTTTATTTATTTTTTTTTATTTAATTAAATTAGAAATTTCTCGCCGTTCTCGAAAGAATCACTAAGATAGAGAAGAAAGAGAATATTTAAACGGGTAATCACGTGTTTTGTTGTGTAGAGAAAACTATTCTATTAAATTGCAGGGCAACACCCACTTTTTATCTACCTCCAATTTAATAACATTTTGCCAATCTTTCTTTCGCAAGTAACAGTAAAGAAAAAAAACCACTCGAGTACTGAAATGAAAACTATGATAATTTAAAAAGCATACTTTTTAATAACTTTACTTATCATCATTGCCTTATTTTCAGATTTCTGTTAGCACAGTTAGTACTAGAAGATTCAGTCGAGCAGGAACACCGTCATCCATTTTATCATCAGATAGTGACATACGTTTCACAAGAAAGTTTGGTGGCCAATATAGATGTGGATGTTGTGTATTAGCAGCTTTTCTACTTTTTCTCCTATTTTCTGGAGTGGCTATTTATCTCGGTTGTAAGTTTTATTATTAATACAAAAATTATACAAAGCTAGTAAATACAAGTAATACAGAGCTATTGAGGTCTTAAAATACATATAACTAACGGTTTGACCGAGTTTTTGACTTGAACTCGTTCATCGATTACTGATTTATTCAAGCATAAGTGCATACTGATGTATACACAAAGAATAAAATAATTATCAATTATAAGTCGTCTATTCTTTTCTTATTTATCATGTATTATTTGGAATTTAATCAATGAGATGAGCTAATTTAAAAATTTAACCATAAATTGTTACTAATATGAACAAAATAAAATAAGCCTTTGAGTAAGAGCATTGATCCTGTAAAAGAACTGATGATATCATCAAGCTAACGGTTCGTCCGAGTTACTGAAACTCACCAGCCTACGATCTCTTACGACCATTTACCCAACAATCGACCTTTGAAGAAGAAAAATATGGCCTTGTCGTACATTCAATAATAATTTTATTTTTGTGTTAATTAATATATGTATAATATATATATTTAGGTAATATACATATATTTAGGTAAAATAAAATGTTAAGAATTCATTTTTTTTTAAATTCCTTACGAATACTAGCCCTAATTGTATTTCACAAATTTCTTTGCCTGTATTGTGCATTTATTTCATATTTTAATTTTTCCATATTTTATCTTGTTCTACATCTTACTTGATTTTTTAAAAATATTATTTATTAGAATGAAACAAATATGTATATATATTTTTAGATACACTTTTGATATCTGATCCTCCTGGTGATCAAGTTTTTCTTGCAACATTTCGAGTAACTGATGGAGATTCCTTTACAATTGATTTAGCTGATCCATCAACTGAAGCTTTTAGAATACGAGCAAGAGAATATCGTGACAGGCTTAATCTTGTTTTTCGTCGTAGTAATCTTAGAATTTCTTTTATCTCATCAGAGATTCTTGCACTCGATGGGTAAGTATTACGACCTAAAAGTCTACTTTTGATTCAATTATATATGCATATATATTGTGCATTTATTGCAAACAATTTAATTTACTAGAAATAATTTAGGATAAATCCATTAATCATATGTAATTTAAATTAAGTGATAAATTAGTTTTTTTTTTAAAAGAAATTTTTAATGATATTGATAAAATTTTTTTTTATTATAGTGTGGAAAATAATGATTTAGTGGTTCACTTTGAATTACGATTTGATCCTCGGTATCAAACAGTCACTGTAGATAATGTTATTAACGTATTATCTAAGGAAATAGCACCAAAAACGGCCAAGTATTTATTAAATTTAACTATTGATCCTAAAAGTCTTGAGGTACAAGAAAACTTGGCGGTTTTAAATTCACAAGTATCAATGCCAACAATTCTTTCAACAATCTCATCTACGACAATTGCTACTCCACCTCTTCCTCCAAGAATTTGTAGCGAATTAAAACTTTCTTATTGTAAACATTTAACATATAATATAACTTCATATCCTAATATCTTTGGTCATCATTCAATTGAAGAAGTAGAAAATGATGTGATAGCTTTCAGGTTATTATTAAATCAATAAATAACATTTTTTATTTGTAAATATTTTGAATGACTTAAATAAAATAAAACTTTTTCTTACAGGGAACTTGTTGATGCAGAATGTTATCAGTTTGCGTACGATTTTATATGTCAAGTATTGCAACCAACATGTTTATCTGGTATATCTGAAGTAACAATAAAACTTCCTTGTCGTAGTTTTTGTAAAGAATTTTGGTTAGGATGTGGCAATCGACTTTCAGATAGAATTAAAAGTGCTCTTGAATGTTCGCATTTCCCTGAATATGCTGATTATGGAAGTTGTTGGGCCGAACCAGGTATTAAGTTTATTTTATTTTCATGTATATCTTATTTATTCAAATGATAATTATTTAAATAATATATTAAAGCGATTTTTTGATTTACGATTTAGGCTGTGTTCAAGATTTACAAAATAAAGCTTTATCATCTAGAATTTGTGATGGTATTATTGATTGTCCTGATTTATCTGATGAGAATAATTGCGCTTATTGCTCTGATGGTTTTATGCACTGTGGTTTAGGGAAAGCTTGTATTCCAAGTATAAAAAGATGTGATGGAAAAATTGATTGCCCAAATGGAAATGATGAAAAAGATTGTCGTAAATATAATTATTATAAAATATTAAATATTATACATAAAATTAGCATTTTCAATGTACATTGTTTTCTTTTAATACCATTAATATATGTATTAATATATATATATCCTTTTTTTACTATTATAAAAAATTATCAGAATAAAAAGTCATATATGTAATGGTAACATCGAAAGAAAACACTGTGTACGTGTATTGTATTGAACATGTAAAGTGAACGGCTAAGCAATTAGTCACTGAATAATAAAAACAAAATTTTTTTAGTGTTTTTAGCTACAAGTACAAATTTTGTACAGAATCAGCCAATAGATACTCCACTTTCTGCTAAGTATATACCTGAAGGATATGTATTATTTAATGAAAAAGGGACTGTTGGAAAGCTTTGTGTAGAAAATCTCAATGTTACTTTACCACTAACAGAAATGAATACTGTACTTCAGACAGCAGCAACTTCTTTATGTACTCTTTTAACATACAATGGAATGAGTTCTGTTGAAATTAGAACTGATAACGAAGCCAACGTTCAATATGTTCATATGGAAGATCCTTTAGCATCTAAAATATCTTTCGTCCGTGCTCCATGTCCTAACAAACAAGTTATGTATGTTCGATGTGGAGAATTAGGTATTATTATTTTGTGATTTTTCAAATTTTATTATCCAATATTTACGTAGAAATTTCATGATTCGTTTAAACCAATGTAAATTTTACAATTGCTTACAGAGTGTGGAATCCAAGCTTTAAAAATAAAAAGCAATACAAAAGTGTTGAATAAAATGGCAGAGCCTGGTGATTGGCCATGGCATGTAGCTCTCTTCAAAGAAGACACTCATGTATGCGATGCAACATTAGTATCGTCTAGTTGGCTTCTTACAACAGCATCTTGTTTCCAAGGACAACCGAAAGCAGAATGGACAGCTCGGTTGGGAACTGTGAGATTGTCTAGTACAGCACCATGGCAACAAGAAAGACGAATCATTGGTATGATTAAATCTCCAGTAGAAGGAAGTACAATGGTTCTTTTGAAATTAGATCAACCAACGATTACCTATTCAGACTTTGTGAGACCAATCTGTTTACCATCTCGTGAAGAAATTATACAAATCAATTCTTCACATTGTAATACTCTTGGATGGACAAGAAATCGTGATCTTTTACAGCGTGTTCAATTAAAGTACAGTGTAATGGATAAATGTGAAAACATCAGTATAACTTCAATCAATAGCATTTGTACAGAGGCAGTTTATTCAAATGATGATTGTAGCGTGAGTTATTCTATTAACAATCTTAAAGAAATTAATACGAAGTCAATGACAGTATTTTATATAAATTTTTTGTGTTTATTTTTATTTAAGGAAGAAGAACTCGCTGGAAGTCCTATGTTGTGTCTTTTGTCAGACAAAAAAAAGTGGGCTTTAACAGGCGTTAGTAGTTGGAGAATTGCATGCTCTAGGAGTGCAATTGAAAGGCCACGTCTTTATGACAAAGTTTCTTCGAATATTGCTTGGATTAAGTCAATAATCGCAAAATAATAAATTTTGATAATTGTTTTAATCAATTATCAAATATAAAATAATTATTATAATAATGATAAGTCTGACTTGAAATGAAGACATAATCAAGTGATAGAATCACTATGTAAATATTCAATTTAATGTAAAATAAATATTAAAAATTTTATTTATTGATTGAAAAAAATTTTAAACAAATATTATATGTTCTTATATTTTAAATAAATGTGGTTTTTAAAAATCTAGTGATTATATGGAGCATGTCAAATTATGTTACGATAAACAAAAAAAGTAAATCATAAAAGCAAGGTTTTATATTATTAAGTTTTTATTTGTACACTCTAGTATTTTTTTCTTTGTAAAAAATCAATAAATTAATAACAAAAATTACAATACAATAAAGTAAAAGACCATACCAGTCTTATTGAAGTGTTTGTAACAAAATTTTTCTACGATAGTCACAATATTGTCTTGTGACAGAAATAAAATTATTCTGTATTCTGATATAATTAAATGATTGAATAAGAAACCGAGGGAAATTTGTAATTTACATGATAAAGTTTTTTATTTTTATAAAATATTTTATTATTCAAAATAATATCAGCTTATTTTAACTATACTGTATTGAAAGACCTGTATGAAACACCTGATGTTATATTGCTCAAATACTTTCCTTTTACTCTATCTCCCACTCCTATTATTTATAGAGATATCTTTAAAGAGAGAAAGGGCCTTCTTCTAAACGGAGCGCCTATACTATTATACTTATATCTACATATACACACGTATACATAATAGTGTGGGCGCGGCATTTCCTTTACTTGAATATGTACTGACAAATCGAGATGACATCATTTTTTCCATATTTTATTGAAGAAATCCATTTCTGAATAATTTTTTTTTTGTAGTACTGTTTAATATTATTAATAACTCATTTTTAGTATTACATAGAAATGCATATACATGCATATATATTTATATTTAAAATAATTATAAAACTTTAATTAATCAAACTTAATGAACTTATTTTTATAAAAAATCAAAATTAGTCTGTATAATAAATATTAATCATTATGAAGTCTTATAGTATAAAATGGTGTCAGTAATTGTATAAATTCTTTAACAGAATGATCGCGGACCACAGATTATAGGTAATATCAGGTTACGAGATTTGGTATTCGCTGATCTGACGTAGCTTTCCTCTCCCCCTTCTTCATCTGTCTACCTTTTCTTTTACCTTATTCGAGATCTCATACAACAACGTACTACTTACTGCACAGTGTATAGTATCTCCGTGCAACTCTCTGTGTTTAGTCGTTGTGTTCGCGTAAACTGTCAGAAATGCCATCCTCATGTTAGTCGTAAGCAAAAAAAATCACAAATAAGACATTGCATTCATCATCATCATCATCATTACCGTCATCAGCATCAATATTATTGTATTAAGTGATGATCTAAATCGTTCATTTTCTCTTTTTTCATATGACCTTGTAAACATTATGTCTACAAATGTATCCGCCTTTAAAATAGTAAAGTATTTTTTACATTGACAAAACATCAATTAGGATTATTTTAAAAATTTTTACAGTAAGTAAAAACTATTATTATTATTATATATATATTCTAATCATAGATTCCAAAAAGTAAAAACTTGTTGAACCATTTTATCCCTGTTCATAATATTACGTAAAGAGAAAAGCCTCGTAAGAATATAATAAACTCAGATCTGATAATTTAACTTTAAACGTCCACGTAATTATAATTACAATTCATTATAAACATATTTATAATATAAATTTCTTAAATACCATCGAGCGGATTTTGGAGTAGTATTCTTTTATATAAATAAAAACAACAAAAAAAAAAAAAAAGAACAAAATGGAACTTTAATACTTTAAGTTGTTTATCAAATTTACCGCGCTCTTTGTCTATTTTTAAACAAAATGGCGATGTCCTTGAAGAGGTCACGTGGTTGATTGCACCAACTAAAATGTGACAACTAAACTCTTTGCATTGTGAATCCATTTATCCATAAAATGGCTTACATTTAAGAAATTTGCATCATTATACTATATACTTACATCTAAAGAACAAAATAAATAAAATTTAAAGTAATTTACAACAAAAATTAATTAAAAATATTTCCTAATTACTAATTATTACGAAAATAAAATTAACAAGTTACTTTAATAAATCAGAAAATTTAAAGTATTAATTATAAATTTCTGATTCTATTTGTTGAGCAAACAAAAAATTATTTATTGAAATCAATACATGAATGAAAATTAAATTTAATTTATGATTAATTATTGAAAACTCAAAAACCCAAAATTCTTTAATTACGAAAATAAATCTCTTTTTAAGTTATATTCTTTTTTTTGATTATTACTATATTGCATATCCATGCATTAAACTCTCTATGAAATCAGAAATAAATTCTGTTTATAATCTTAAATATTTTTTAAATTTTGATTAAAAAATTTTTTTCAATTTGTCTCTAAAGAGATAAACTTTTCAACTTGTGTATAGTTCAAATTTACAAAATTCGTAAAGTTTTACTACATATATTGACTCACACTTACGTAGCCACGGCAAACTGGTTGTCTGTCATCGCCTAAGGAAATTGGAAAGTTTATGCGGACCCTTTAAGAATGTATACTTATATGTGCGCCTACATCGTTAATATAGTTTATTTATTCAAAAATACTTATAAATATAAAACATACCTGTCATAAATATCATAATGTATACATTAATATGATCATCTATAGTAGTAATATTTTTTTAAATGCATTAATATAATTCTGTCAATGGTACATGTTAAAAAAAATCAAAATTTACGCCTACAAAATTGAGATCACAGAGACCAATAATATCATATATTCTCATCAATGAAGAATATGGAATTTAATAGTCAAATGTAATTGAATAATTATTAATAGTTTATAAAATTTCACGATAACAAATTTATCAGTTTCATGAAATTCATTTATAAAGACTTTAATTATTGACATCATGACTATTAATGCACTAATAATATATGACAATAATGTAACAAAAAAAAATGAAAATTTTAGTGAACTTTATTTTTTTGTTCATTTTTACACAAAATTGTTTCAATTTTTTTCACTTTAATCAATTTCAAAATAGAAAAGCGTTTCATGAATTTCAAATCAATCGATTGTAATCATTTTAATTTTTAACAACATTTCGATGTTTATATATAAAAATTTTAACTTAATGATATTAATACTTGGTAAGTTTATTTATAATTTATCATTTTGATGTGTGGGTGCGACAAAGAATCAACAATAATCAGGTCCACGTAGGTATTACACACGATGTACTACCATATTAGGAACCATGTCGCGTACATGTCCTTCAGTTTGTTTCTATATATTTTGTGATATATTTGATAAATAATGGTTTTTATTTGGCTAAATTTCATAAATATAATTAGCCATGATATATATTGGAGAATTTTATTTTTCTAGGTACTACAAAATATATATTTGTGATTTAATTGTAACAAAAACACAAAATCGTGTGAATAATTAAAAATCACACTGTCATCA
This sequence comes from Chelonus formosanus, assembly GCA_028641665.1. NCBI lineage: Eukaryota > Metazoa > Arthropoda > Insecta > Hymenoptera > Braconidae > Chelonus > Chelonus formosanus. The sequence continues at coordinate 23,769,935 of CM054006.1, read as the reverse complement.
TGGAAGTGATTTCAACGCGTAAATATGAGGCGGTGAAGCCAACAACCAACATCGTCACGCATACTAATGACATGGTAATACTCAAATATTTTCTTTCTTTTATCATGAAATAGAATTTAAATATTAATAACCAAAAAATTTAATGATGAAAGATAAAAATTCCCGTAACTAATGATTATAATGGTTTCTTCATTCAGATCGATCCAGACAACTCAATTGCCACAGTAATAAAGGGTAAACACATAAACTTTTATTTTCCTAACATAAATGTAATTTTTTACTTTGATGAATAAAAATTCGTTTTTTTAAAAATTGAATACTCGGTTGAATAAATAACTCATAAGTAAGTATTTACTTGTGTTCACCAAATTAAAAATTAGCTAAATTTCTAACTCACACATTCAAAAAAATTTTTTTATTATATGTAAATTCATTTAATAATTTTGATTTGCGCAGAGGAATGGGAAACACGTAAGAAAAAAGAAATAACAACAACACGTCAGATTGAGACAAGAGTAAAACGTCAAGTTGTATTGGAGGACGGCGAGGTCATCAAGGATTCTGGACCACTTGTTACTACCAATACTACCGAAGACGTCGAACAACAAGAGCATACAACTCAAGAAGTATGACATTTTTTTTATACGTTCCAAAAAGAATTTTTCGTTATTATAACTTTTCTTGATCAAAAACGGTTCCAGTATTATTAAATTTTTATTTATATTACTATTATAATATAAATAATTGTAGAAACGAAAAAATGGTGGTGGTGATGATGATCAATTAAACATAGAATGGAAACAAAAAAATGGAGAACAATTTGTACAAAAAGAATTAAATGAAACTGTCGTAAAAAGTAGAGAAGAAGTTGAAGAGTTTCTAGAGACTGAAGATCGACGACAATTTGGTGATATAACTGACGAAGTAAATAAGTAGATTTATATATATATCAATCATTTTTATATAATAAATTTATTGATAATATTGCAATGTTTTAAGGCATATCAACAAGCAATACAAAATCAACATCAAAAAGATTTAAGGCTTGCATTAGCTGAATCCGTAGTCAAATCTTCTTCACAAATTTCTGAGACTGGACCTCGAATAATACAACACACTACAAAATCAAATAAAATTATCGATACTGAAAAAAGACTGGAACGTAAAGGATTAAAACCAAATGGTACAATTGTAACCGAAACGCAAACAAGTGTAACTCATGAAGAGGTGTGTTTCAACTTTCTTCTCGAATGATCTCGAGAATTTTTAAAAAATATTAATAAAGTAAATTTTTTTAAAGATTTCAGATATTCCTGATTATTCCGGATCAAATAATAATAATAATAATAATAATAACAATAATAATAATAATAATAATAATGATTACTATGATGATAAACCTGCCGAAATATTAAAAGAAAGTTCAAAAAAATTTCTTAAGAAACGAGAAGAAGATATAGTAGATTATGTTTTAAATGGTGAACGTATTGCTCGTCAAAAATATTACATCTCTGAGACTACAGAAGGAGATCAAACAGGTGATTGGCCATCAGCGAATAATCAAACAGTACAATTATCAAAATCAACAGGTAAATATAATTGTAAATTACCCTGTTTAAAATATATATAAGGTCCGTTGAGTATTTTACATGATTAGAGCCAATTAATTTTAATATAAGAATCATAATTTATGGTAATTAAAATTTTTAGGGGAAAATAATGCTACAAACAGGAAAGATGCTTTGACCAAAAAGCCTTTAGATCTTGAAGAAGAAGATGAGGCTCGGAAATTTGAAACATCCAAGTGGCTAGAAAATCACTTTGGTAGTGAATCACGCTCATCACATGGTTCCATTATTTTTGATCATGACGATGATTCTAAAAAAACAACTAATAACAAACAAATTGCTGCTAATACAAGTTTTATAAATGTCACAATGAAATCATGTACTCCAAAAGATCGAAAATATAAGAGTTATAATATTCCCAATCATCACGATCATCAAAATCAACAACAAGAACAAAAATATCAAGAAAATAATTATCAACAGCAACAAGAACAAGAATTGCTAAAGCAACAGCATAATAGTCATCATGATAATTTACATCAACAACAAACATCTTGTCATTATCAATATCACAACAATCAAACATCGACAGGAAATTCAAGTTCGAGCAAATTTTCTGATGGCGGATATTTTCAGGGAATTAGTGATTGGTCAGAAAGATATCGAGGAAGACTCGGTAAATATTAATACTAATAATAACTGTAACTATCATTATAACAAAAATTTGAACATGTATAAACGACAAATTATTGTTTATAGATAAACAAAATAATAATAATTGTCTAATAGAAAAACATGAAAATAACGGATACTCAAGACAAAATAGTTCATTTGAAAAATGTATTGAAGATCAAAAAAATTCTAAGGATGCGAACCATATGAAATCTTTTGAAATTTCTACAATTGGCCGTCGTCATGAATATAAACAACATTCAAGCTCGCCACCTCCACCTCCTATTCGTCGTACTAAGTCACGTCAGGTAAACGAAAAAACATTTTTTTTTTTTTTACATACTCTCATATAATCAACTCTTAAGTAATTATGAACAATTATTTATTTAGGCATCCTATCGAGAAGATAAAAATACATGCACATCTAGTAGTCCAGTTCAAATAATTCAAAGAACTTGGGAAAACCGAAATCATGATATTCAAGAACATGAAAGAATTGAAAGTAATATATCATCCCCTGAAAATCATCAGAAATATTCATCAACAAAATTTCGTACGATTTCACCACCACCATTAATAAAAATTTCCCTGACACCAACTATAAAGCGTGAAAAAAAGAATTACCATGAAAAAACTGATAAAAATCTACGGCCTGTACGAAATTGTTCAAATAAATCAAAAATCAGTGAATCATTTAAAAAATTTGTCGACAAAATACGGTCAGCATCTACAGAAAGAAAAAATAATAAAAAAAGTGGCGCTAGTTCTACATCTCAACTGACTCAAACTGATGATAATAATTCAACTTCGTATCTACAGTATAATGTTATTGATAAAAACATCCCAGAAATACAAAGGGATGAATTAAATAATACTAAACAACCCGAAAGACCTCCAAGATCTCCGAAAAATTCGTCAAAAATGATTATGTCAAATAGTAATCCAGTTACCAAAACAATTAAAGTTACAAGATTAAATGGACATGTTGCTAATTATGATCAATATGGCCGTAATAATTCAATAACACCTGTACATAGATATTATATTGAAGAATCAGTTTCGGGAAAAAATTTGCATAATCGTTCAATAATTAATAATTATGGAACAAATAGAAAGCATGGAAAAATTCGAAAACCGGAACGAGATGTAATTGATTATAATAACGTTGAATCAGCTTCACTCGGGCGACTTAGTAAGTCTACAAGTCGATTAACAAATCACTACGATCAACATGAAGATTATTATCATCAAAATCATCGTCAACTTCATCAACAGTTTACCAGTGCCCAAACATTACCTCGAAAACTTCACTTATCAACTAATCATTTACCTAAATCACAATCGCAGTCTACTTTAAACCGAAATAATCGTCTGCCAACTTCAATCATTACTCATCCCAATAAGCATCATGAAATTCCTTTAATTTCTACGTTGAAGCCTAATCAATCATCGCGTCATTATGGTAGTATGATAAATATTTCAATTAAGAATGCTTTAAGCCCTTCCATGCCAATTCAAGATTCTGTTGTAGAAGTAGTACCTACAAAACCCGAACGCACCTATAAGTCATCATTATTGAGGAGTAAAAGCTTCAATGTACTTGAAGCTAGTAATCAAATAAATGGGACTAGAAATTATTATTCTCAGAAAATACCTCATAAGTCTAATACCCAACTTAATCGTCTTGTTGATGAAAGTCCACCATTAAAAAGTCCTAGTATTCTTGCTAGCATTAATCGTAGTAATAGAGATTTGTTTAGAGAAGATTACTAATTAAAACATAAATATAAATAAATAATTTAATAATTTTCATTAACTAACTAATAATAGAAAGATAAAAAAATTTATTAGTAATGCACAATTTTTCAGCCTTAAAAAACAAAAAAATAACTTAGAAATTTGAAATTGCTCAAATCGATTGAATTATATCAAGTAACATTATGATACTTCATTTTATCGATGCCCGAAATGAAATATGTATAAGTTTTTATTAAATGTTATCTCTTAACAAATTACAGATAATTTTACAACTAAAATGTATAACTTATATAAAATGTTATTCGATTTTATTAAAAAATTTTGTCTATTTACTGTGATTTTTTAATGTCGAGAGGAATGTTTATCCACAATTAAATGAAATATTTTATTTAATATTTCAAATATTTAATTTTATTATCCATTAGCTGTATTAATGAATGAAATTAATCAAAATGAATGAATGAACTCAGAGCTTTACATTTTGAACGAATGTATTGTTAGTTTTTTCAAGATTGCCAAGTTCGTAAAAATAACACAGGTATATAAAAAATATTTGCTTTTTTTAACGTCATATTATTTAATATACATAATACTTAAATAATACACTGATCAAAGTTTAATATATATCTCTCACTCAATACAATTGACAATATTGAAAAATTGTATGTAAGAAATAATATCAGAAAAATCTATAACTTTGAGGAATTTTCTTTTCACAATAAGAAACATTTTCATTATATACATAGATACAGTATTGAATAAAAATTTTAATATTTGGAATGTCTTATTATGTGCTGTGACATCATATTTTGAAATGATATATATTATGTAATTATTTATAACATTTGAATATATAAAATTTGAATTTAATTTTTCTTTAATTTAATTAATGACAAAATACACAATTTACGATAATTAAGAATTAAAAGAATTACATTGACTATATATGTACCAATACAAACAACACAAATGTCATTAAGCAGATAAAGGATCCAACTGAGATAAATGCTACTAATGTTCGATAGACATGCAACACTTACCACTCCAAATGTGATACCGTAATTGTTAAATATACCTGTGTACATTATAATTATTAATAATAATATATTATAATATTAAGTACATTGTAGTAATGATATTCTTAAAAAATTGTATAAAAAATTTTGTAATTAGAACTTTATCAATCTTGAGATAATGTAACTTAATTGATTTTATTTATGATATAAAAATATTTTTTTAAGTTATTAACTTACTTAAGAAAAAAATTAGACCATAAAATCCTAAACCATAAATGCTATTAGGCATGTAAAATATTGAATTTTGAGATATGACTCCAAATCCCTTACCGTATCTGTAACAATATAATTATTTATACACTTATAGATTTTTTACTATATATTTATACTTACTCTGACATAAAAACTTTTGTACAACTTATATTTTCACTAATATCACATATAGCTTCATAATCAGGATCCTGTTCTTTTAACGTTTCCACTATATAAGCGTAATACGATAAAAATAATCCAACAATACAAGATACAATTATTCCAGCATTGACTTTATGAAGTTTATGAGTCTCACGTGTTACTACACTCATTATAATTTGTTAATAATTTTTTTTATTTTTCAAAATCGAACAGTTTATAAAGAAATTTCATACAAAAGGCCGTTATTGATATACATGAAGTAAAAGAAAGCATGCATCTTCATGTTATGGAATATACTCTCTTTTTATGCATGAATATCACGCATGCGCTCTACGTACATGTATTCGGTTTTTCCTGCATTTTTTATATTAATGGTGTATGAACATGCTAAAAAAATACTTTGAAATGAAGACATCACTGTCACTCAAATAAGGATAAAATTTATACAATTTTTTAAACTTCAAATATGATGGAATATTGAAAATTCATTTATTTTATAGTGGTTAAGAAATTAATGATATACATTTATATTAGAAATACACACTTGAGCTATTATTATAATATATATAATTAAGTAGATATAAAGTATCAAAGATTATATATATATATATAGATAAATTTTATTGAAATGAAAATGACAAATATATGGTAATGATAAACAGATTTTAAGAAAAAATTAACTTATAATCTTCCGTTCTTTAAAAAAAAGTTTACAATATTCTCATAAAATGATTTATTTATTTATGACATTCCAAATATGTACCTAAATAATCCATGTTTGAAATTGTAAATATTCATTTTTAATGAATTGTTATTAATCAAAAACCAAACTCTTGAGGAAAAACTTCAAAGTTGAGCTCTAGATAAAAAAAGTATGTCAGATTTTGAAATGAAACATCATACAATAATTATAAATTTGTAGAAAATATATCATTAAGTAACTTACTCTTGAGGTGCCATTGCTCTTGCTTGAACTTTTACGCGTTTCTCATATTCCAAACGATTTTGACTGCAAAAAATGTCAGTTTAATAATTTGATATACATAATAATTGAATGATTAAAGATCATAGAATATAATTATCTCTAAAGTATTACTAAAATAAAAAACTTACCAGTAAATTGTGTAAGCTTCTGCTTGTGCAGGATCTTTAACATTTGGTTCGTTTAGTAAATCTTGAATTCCTAAGAGAATTTGTTTTATCGTAATAGCTGGTCTCCAATCTTTTTCTTCATCAAGGAGTGACAAACACACTGTTCCAGATGGATAAACATTCGGATGAAAAAGCGGTGGTTCAAACTTGCATTTTGGAGGACTGGAAGGATAATCGTCCTTGAATATCATTCTTAGTTTATAAAGTCCTCCTTCCCACGGAGTCTTCAACGACCAAGTAAAAAATAAAAATAGTAATTATTCTTTTTCATGATAACTTGTAGTACATTATAATTATATCATAAAATATATTTCAATTTCTATTAGTGTACTGATGATTAAAAATGTTTATCTGATTTTCTAAATTTCGATTTTGCTAAACTCTATTACATGTAAATTTTTTATAAATAAAAATAAACCCATTTTACTCATTTATTGTTGTATGTCATTAATCAGTAGAATTTTCTGCAACTTACAGATTTTTTTCCTGGAATAGCACATTCCCAGCTCATCAAATTGAGAGTACCATCAGGATTTTTCGTCGGCCTGGCAACAAAGCCCTGAAATTGAAGGATGTTAAAATTAATAAGAATACTTCCTAAGGTAGAGTTTTTATTGTTAAAGAATTAATTTTCAAAAATTCTTACAAAAGGATGATCTTTTCTCCAAGCTTTACGTTCTTCGGCAAGCCTAGCACTGGCAATACCAGACATGTTTTTTTTATTTGTTTATACTGAAGTCAATATAATTACACGAATTGTTAAAAAGCAATAATCGCATTAAATAAACCTAACCTCTGCTTCTTTCAAATCACTATTTTATTTTATAAATTATCGAATATAAGTTTATAGTTTTTAAAATGATTCAATTTTAATTTCTTGTACAATTTTTCTTATCAAACTACTGTAAGAAAGAGTCTATAATACTGAAAAAATGGTTATTTTTTTAAATTATGTGTACGCGTATTCTTGCAACAATACTATACCGTGATTTGATATATCTTTATATATTTGCCTGCAGCTCATGCCAAATCATGTCTTTATAACCTATAGAACATTCTTTTATCATTAAAAATATTTTTAAGAGGGCGCAATAAGTATATTCTAATTGGAACACATTTCAATTTTTTTTTCACGTATGTAATCAAGTTTTTGTTTGATAAAGTTTTCACTACAATCATGTTTTTTGTATGTATGTACTCTTAAATACATAATATTAAATTTCATAAATAATAAATAAAAATTGATATCAATTTTCTTAAAAAATAACATCATTTCCTTTTATATTCGCTGAATTCTTACAAAAAAATGTAACATATCCGGCGAAATTATAATCTTATGGAAATCACTAATTCAACCTTACATGTCACACAATCAATAGTGTATCGCACGAAAAAATTACACTTTCAATAGCATAACTTGTATTTGGGTTCTCTTCTGGACCATTTTTCTCTAATTCTACCATTATAAACGAAAGAAATAACTATACTATTCATTTATAAATTATATTGATTTTGAAAGAGTATAATTTGAAATGAATGTAACAAATAATTTGTTTTTATTTTTTTTCTTTATCATAAATGTATAAAAAGTTTAATTTCATTAAATATTAATATATTTTACATTTTATTTTTTTAAATTATTTTTAGATTAAATTCATTACAATGTATATATGTCATATATACATATAAACATTAAAAAGATTGAAGCGGCCACTTGTGGTCATTGAATGGTACCAGTAATCTGAAAAAATTTTACATATCAAATACATACAGTCAACACATGTTCAATATCAAATCAGTTAAAGTTCATTTTAATAATAATAAAAATAAATTTTATATACAATTCCACTCATTTTGTATAAAATATTAATTTTTGTAAAATTCTTGTAATTTTGATGTGTATAAAATAAATGTGATAATATAGGTTATCATTAAATTTATAAAATTATTATATTAATACGAAATCGCAATCGTATGTTAATAGCTACTGATATTGAGTTGAAACTGATAATTCATCATGGCAACTCCCACAAACACTAGCAAACCAGGAATTATAATTTTAGGAGGTAATCTGTTTATTAATATGTATAAACTAGCTAATTAATATATTATTAAATATTACTTTTTTATAATTAAGTACTATAAAATTTTCGATTTATTTTTTTCATTTTTGAGGGTGTGGATTTATTGGACGGAACCTTGCGGCTTACTTAATCGAAAATAAATTGGTATCTTTTGTGAGACTTGTTGATAAAGTACCTCCACAAACAGCTTGGTTAAACAAATACCATCGAGAAATTTTTGAAAACTCACTGGTTGAATTTAAAAGTGCCAATTTAATAAATCCCGGTAAGTATATTTTCTTTTAACTCATTCATTTTTATTACATGAATGTATAAGTAGATAAACTAATGATTGATTTTTTAGTATCTTGTCAAAATGCATTCAGTTGTAATCATGCAATTGATTTTGTATTCAATTGTGCGGGTGAAACGAAGAGCTGTCAAACAGATCCCGTATACCGAGAAGGTATTTATAAATTGAGTATGAACTGTGCGCAAAATGCTGCAAAAATTGGAGTAAAACGATATATTGAAATATCATCGGGTAATATGTATTCATCTGAAAAAGTAATTATAAATTTCTCATGATCATACTTGTAATTTTTACTTTCTATATACAATTTCTTATGATTACAGTTACCTCACAAAGAAGATGATCAAATAGATCCATGGACATTTATTGCAAAACATAAACTGCAAGTGGAAAATGATCTTAAAAACATTTCAAATCTTAAATATACTATTCTTCGTCCAGCAATAGTATATGGAATCGGTGATAAAAACGGTTTAGGTAAGTATTTTTATTCAATTTATAATTTAATTATGATGATTACAAAAAAAATTTCATCTTGTATTACATACGTTATTTGAAACTAACCATTCCTATGTAAAAATTACAATAAGTAATTTGTAATTCTCGTAGCTCCACGGCTTGTAATTGGTGCTGTCTACAAACATTTAGGCGAAATGATGAAATTATTGTGGGGTCCAAATCTTCATATGAACACAGTTCATGTGATGGATGTTGTTCGAGCAATGTGGCATGTAACGAATAGAGATGATACTATCGGCCAAATATACAATGTAGTTGATGAATGTGATTCAACACAAGGCTCTATAAGTGCTGTAGTTTCAGAATTATTTAATATTAATCATGATTATTGGGGAAATACTCTCTCTACCTTTGCAAAGGTTATTTATTTTGAAAAAATACTTTTTTAATTTTTATTTTATCATGAAACTCACTTAGACATAATTCTTCATTTAGACTGACATGAATGCAGTGGTAGAAGAGGTGAACGACAAGCACATGGCACCATGGGCTGAAGCATGTAGCAAAGATGGCATTGAAAATAGTCCACTATCACCTTATATCGATCAAGAATTGTTGTATAATAAACACCTATATCTACATCCAAATAAATTGATCAGTACCGAATTTTCCTACAGTTATCCTAAATTAACAAAACAAGCTTTAAAAGAGGTAAGTGATTTCAGTATATTATAATTTTTTACTATTCATTAATTATATTAAAACGTTCTAGATGTTAGATGATTATGTAACAATGAAGATATTTCCACATTCTTTAGTTCTTTGAAAAGTTATTAAAATTATTATCTAAAGATATTTCAACTTGAAAATTTTTATAAGATAAAAATATCACCTTGTGCCTATGTAATAAAGGTAATATTAATAAGTCAAAATATTGACAAAAGACTTTATGACATCGAAAGTAATAACACTTACATTTTTTAGTCTACCATAATAATGTGATATCTACAAACACGTTTGTACTTAAATATATACATTATTTTTTTCATTTTAATAACTACAGTAATAAATGAGAAATGAACATTAATTGAATATAAAACTATTTATGAATTACTTTAACAAGTTTTTAATTACAAAATTATTATTTGCATATTATGATGGCTAAAGTTCCAAAAAAGATTCTTATTAAATTATGATTATAAAAATATATTTGGTACTTGTTGTAAGTTTAAGTCATTTTATTCCAGTGCATAAATCTTTTTTGATTATTATATTATCCATCTAGTTTGTTGTAGTAAGACGATATTATTTAAAGGATTAATAATGACGATAGCTATTACATGCTATACATCTTTTATACTTATTCTTTTTTTTTAAATTACATTATTAAATATAATTAATTGGATATAATTTTCTAAACATATATTCTTTCAATATTTTTCTGTATGTTTATTAATAATATTCTATTAAATATTTCATATACTATTGACATATATACATTCATGAATATTGTTATCGTATTCATGTATATATTCATAATATTATGAAAAAATTTATTATTTTATTATATTAGACAATAAAACACGAATTGAAATAAATATTCTGTTAATAAACTTTTTTATAATTTCATACGTAGAGTTTAAAATTCGCAAGCAATATATTGTAAGTTTTGTAATTTTAAGTAGACAATATAATAATAAAATTTGAAAATATAAACAAATTCAATACTAGTAATAAGTATTACTATCAACTCGCCTATGTAATCTAAATTTATTAGATTAGAACCAGAGTAGAAAACAATCAATGGGTGATTTTTCGAAAAATTAAAGTCTAATACTGTGATTAATTATTTATTATTTAAAAAAATAGTTTAAACAAATAAATAACATTGATAAACAATTATATTATATTTGTTTGTATTGAGTATGGATGAAAGAAAAAATTTTTATAACTTTATAACGTAATTTGATTTTATAAAAATATATCGTGTTTTTTTTTTTTTGTATAAAATTACTGCTGTAGTTTTATCATTACATGAATATTTAATATGGAATTATATGCTAGGTAAAATATGATCAATTATTAAAAATCTTGACAATAATCACACTAATAAAGTTTTATGATAAATTTGCTATTTGATATTTTATAGTAAATTCTATAAACTATTGATTGTTCAAAATGATGTAAATAAAAAAAATAAGTCATTTCAATTGTATTAGAGAACTAAAAATATGAATATCTGTAGTCATCATTTTTATTATTGCTTTGTACCTTTAAAAATACAATATTTCTGTGCTTAAAATAATAAGTATTTTATCATATAATTACTATTAAATATATTTAAATAATATTTCAATAAGTTTATTAGTAAACTGCTAATAATTTTTTTATTACAAAATAAAAATAAAATATAATTTTTAGAAAAAAGGGAATATGACCTGAGTTGTACGTCGAATGTTCAAACAGGTACTACGATTTGTATATACCTACTGAAAAATCATAATTATTATTGATAATTAGTTATAACTGAGTATGATAAAAAACTGTTTTAGTAAGATTAAATTTATACAATTTTATTATTTACTACTAGTAGTTTTTAATCTTTTCGATGTGGATCAACAACTTTTAATTGCATTAAATAAAGTGGACCACATTTTGTAATGATTATCATGTAAAATTATATCACACAGATGAATACAATAACAATTTAAAAAAAATTATGAAAATAAAATTTCGAGTATGTCGTTTATTAAAGGAATAAAAAAAACATTACGTTGATGTAACTTTAAGATTTCTAAAAAAAATATATATATATATATATATATATATATATATATATATATATTAATAAAATAATTATAATGATAGTAATTTATTCATAATATATAAAATTATCATGAAATATATAAGAAGACATACAATTATCACGACTAATTGTAAAGATTGTAAAATTACAATAACACAATGTTTTTAGCAGCATTTCTTTGAGTTATTAATATTTTCAGTTTTCAAATATAAATGGTAAGTAAATTTTGTATCTTCTGTAGTTGTTGTTTAGGTATTTTATATTGCCATAAGATTTTGACAATGTATCGGAAAACTATTGCATAAATTTAAACGGATTTTTCAACTATACTTTATAACGATATGACTTGCTGATAATACTATCATACATTGTTTATTGATTTTAGTACTAAACTATATTCAAACGATAATAATAATTAGTATACAAAAATACTAGTGACTGTAATTTCGTATAATTTTGTAATTCGTAACTATTTATATATGTGTAAACGATTAATAATAATAATAATAATAATAATAATAATAATAATAATAATAATAATAATAATAATAATAATAATAATAATAATAATAATAATAATAATAATAATAATAATAATAATAATAATAATAATAATAATAATATTTAAAGTCATTCGAACTAAAATATACATAAAAAGTCACTATTTAACTAATAATGACATGAAAAAAATGAAACTCTATTGAATAATAACGACATAAGACAAATTTTAATAAAATTTTCTGTATAAATAAATACCTATTACATTGGCGTGCAAATTATATTTAAACACATATATAAGTAGTAATAACTTTATGTTATTTTTATATAGAAATGATAAATTTTTTTAATATGATTTGAAATAAGTAAAATATTAATGATAAAACTATTGTAGAACATGATTAAGATTTTGTATAGTAATTAAGAAAATGGGGAAAATTTGTAGAATGTGTAATACATATATAACAATTTTTGAAGGTACGGTTATAACTTGAAACCTTTAAAAGGTATTACAATCATTTGAACAATATTACTTAGTCTATCAGGTACTGAATTGGATTAATTGGGAATTGTCATGGTAACATGTTTGCCAGTCTGGTATGTGCTACAAATTGTTGACTATTTAATCTTTATCAATTGAATTGATTCAACTCTGATTGACAAAAAATCAGTAGTGAAATTATGATTATTCAATGGAATGATATTAAATAACAGCTTTCAACTAATATGAATAGTTTTGTCAACTATGAACGTAAAGAATGATATAATTATTCTGATAAATATTCTATAATTATTTCTTGTATTATTTGATATAATGGAAACTATTATTCGACATTTTGTACATTCGATATTATTATTATTATTATTATTATTATTATTATTATTATTATTATTATTATTATTATATCATTATAATTATTGACAATAATGATAATAATTTTTGCAAATCATGTAAGATTTGTAAAATTCATTTTTACGATTATTCATTTTTAATTCTTTTCGTTCAAAGTTTATATATATATATATATTACACTTATAAATAATTATTATAGTAATTAGAGAAATACACATTTTGAATAATTATTGTATATAAAAATATATATGTATTAGAATTCTAATAATTCAGCAAATTAATTAATTTAGTTTATAAATAGACACAAAAAATACGACTAATTTATACACATAATATTTCTATCACGACAATCTACCAAAAAAAGTTCTTAGCAAAAGGAATAATTATCAAATATATGGAATGTCATTTCTCCCACATAACTCATTAAATTAAACGAAAAAATAAATAAATAAATAATACAATTACTTCATAATTACATAGATTTTGCACTATGTATTCATATAAAATTCATTAATATCTGAGTTTTTACTAGTAAAAAAAATATTAAAAAAAATAATTTGTCCACGTATCGACAATTGTCTATAGTTTTTTATAATATATACACATTAGAGCAACTACTTCATTTCTATTTATCATGTTACTTTTATCTCAATATACAATTAGTCAATCACGGCAAAATACTAAAACGTGAGCAAATTATTATTTTCTTTGTTAATTGTTAGATTAATTCGAGGCACATTGCTCGTAACACTTGCATGCGTGGTCAATTGTTCTTATATGTAAACGCTGTTATTCAAATTTTATGATGACAAAAATATTCAAATATATACACAGATGATAACAGCTATAAGCAAATTTGAAAGAAATATTTTCAATTTTAATATATAAATTTTTTTTTCATTTTTTCTTTTTGTTTTGTTTTTTTTAAAAAACTATTATACTTTATCCTATTGTATCGAATTAATTATTTTTTACGAAATTATTATTCTATTTTTTTAAATTTTGTTTAAAAAAATATCATTATTAGTGATATTCTATTTCAAATAATTCATTTTTAAAATAATTAAAAAATCAATTAAAATAAAATAATTTTCCACATACCGTGTTGCCTGAAATACTTTTTTTAAAATTGATTGAGCTGCACATTAATGTTAACCATTTATTTCGGTAACAGGAAGTATTGTTGGTAAACTTATTATTGGTGTAGACGAACAGTCTAAATTGTTATTCAAACTGCTGGTACTTTGCACTGAAGTACAATTTATCAATGTTGAATTCGTATTATTCAAATCGGTTTCTAGTTCTAATTGCTTTTTCAAAATAGAATCATCTTGTTTTTTATACTGAAAAAAAAAATTATTTTTTTATTTTTATCATTTGAATGATAATATAAAAAATAATACCAATACCTGAATGTTTTTTGTCATCTTTTGGTCTTTACTTTTAACACTTGAATTTGAAAGTGTTAAAAGTGGTTGTTTAGCACCGGATTCAATACCATTAAAAAGCGCACCCTGCGATAAAAATTTTTTATTTTATTCTTATTAACTTTATTATATTCGATTATGCATCAAAAATATATATATATATATTAAATGACTACTAACTTTACTATCGGATTGTGGATTTGTTGATGTCGGCGATGAAGGACACAACACAGCCAATTCAATTTCATTACAACTTATTGGATTATTGATTTGCTGACTTGCGGATGTGGAAGATTCATAACCGAAACAAGTATTGTTTTGTCGTGAAAATATATGCATTTTAAATGGTTGTGCACTTTCTCCTAATGATCTAAAATGTTCCCATTTTTTGCGACAGTATATAGTACATAAGCTAATGGTTATAAAGCCAATACTTATTCCAACTCCCAAAATTATACCTGAAAAATCATTTCAAGTAATTTAATTTAAAAATATTGTTAGAAAAAAACAATAATACAGTGAAAAATTTACCAAGACTCTGATCTGGTTTTGGTTTGATCGGTGGATCTTGTTTATCAGATGACGTAGATGATTTTGATAAATTAAGTTTTGTAAAAACCAAAATTGGATCAGAGGGTGGTCCATAGCCAACTCTTGTTGCTGCATATACTTTAATATAATATCGTCCATCCACTAGTAATTCAGGTAAAACAGTAAAAGTTTTATTTCCTGGCACTGTCACATTATTCCAAGTCATAGTTGATTCCATAAAATCAGAAGAATGATAAGATACAAAATATGTGACTATTACACCATTAACTATACTGGGTTTTTTCCACACTACACGTATTTTTAAACCGTCTTGAAAACCCTCAACGGCTTCTGGTTTTCCTGGCACTAATAACAAAATAAAATAAATTAATAAAAAAAACTTATATTCGGTGTAAATTAATGTAATGTCTTTAGTGTAATAATAGTAAATTAGTGTAATCTTTGATAAATTTTTAATCACGTACCATCTTCATTAGTGTAACATTCAATGCTTTCATAAGCTTCATTATTTACATCGGTACTGTTCTTGAATAATTTTATTTGAAAACGGTACAAAGTGAAAGCTTTTAAATTACCAATAATTATTTTGGTATCATTTCTAAACATAAAAATATCAATAAATAAACTAAAATTCATTCAAATATTACATTTTAGTTAAAAGATAAAATTTTAATATACAATATTTCAATGAATATACTTACGTATAAAAACACGTAGAAGCGTTATTATTCACATAATGAACTGGTTGGTAACATATTTGAAATACATTAAAATTAGTTTTATTAATCATTTCCCAAGTTAGTTTAATTGATGTTGATGATAATGGAATAGCTTCTAAAGTCATGGGAATGTTATCTGTTAAAAAATTTTTATGTATTAATAACATTTAAAGGAAAATAAATAAATTTATACTTACTTGATTTGTAATGATTTGATTTTACAATTTTTAAAATGCAATCGCTTGATATTCCATTTATGACGATACATAAGCCAACAGTATAAGAAATATTCGATTCTAGAATGTAAAATAAAATAAGAAAAACAATTCGATTCATGAAAATCATTAAGTAAAAAAAATTTTTTCTAATTATTTACCAAGATTGGAAAATAAATATTCTGTCGAATTTTTGTCTAGTAAAACGGTAAATAATTTATTACCGTTTAATTTTTCACAGTAAATTTGCCAAGAATCGAATTTAAATATTTCATGATTTTCATTTTCTTTGATTTTCCATTTTATCTATAAATAAAAAACAAATATAATTTTTCATTCGTTTGCTATATTTACACAAAATTATTTATCAATTAGATATTAGAATTCAATTTTTTTAATTTCCTTACAAAAAATTAAATTGTGCATACACACCTTTAAGTGAGATGCATTTATATTGATGACCTCAATATCCAAACTATTTCTAATATTAGAATTTATTGAATCATTAGTAGGCATAACTACGGTAGTCCATCCAAAATATCCTTCTGTTATATTCGGCCATCCTTGCTCTGTCCTTGCTAGAACTCTTAAATCATATTGGGCACCCGGTAGTAAATCTAAAGTTGAGATTTTAAATAATATTATAATCTCTTCAAATTTATGTAATTAAAATTTAATTAGTCACTTATAATAATATGAAAAATTATAATTAAAATTTACCCTCTAACACATGATGTTCAACATTTGCTGGAACGAAAACTACTCGAGATGATGGATGATCATGAAGCCTCCATTGAATTTTGTATTCAACGACAACACCTCTAGCTTCCTTTTTTGTTAAGGGTTGCCATGTGATGTTTATTTTTGTACTACTCAAAACGTCAACGTAAACTTTTGGTGCAGTCTTTGGAACTAAAAAAAAATTATTTAATAGAATGAGTAATAATGTATAATATTTTTAACGTTTTTATTCCCCATAAAATATTATAAGAGTTAAACGTCAAATAGATTATTGTTCATCACACAAGCTTACCACTCGGTGCTGTAGCACATACTATCGTTGCTGATTGATCACTAGCTCCATGACTACTCCATACACGTACGTAAAAAGAATAATTTGTATAAGGCTCGAGAAGTTTTGTTACTTCAACGGTCGTAGAATTACCTGGCTCTGGCGAAACTTCCTCTTTACCACCCTCTTGAAAAAAAAAAATGTATGTACATCTAATACAATAATGACATTTTTTTCTTAAATACAGAATATATTAAAATTTTTCGTACTTATATGTATCATATGTCAATATTAATATTATAAATATATAAATTTTTTGAAGTGATAAATATTACATATTTTATAATTGTAAATAAGTATTTTTTAATAGTACCTGCTGGACTATAATGGACGGTATAGGCTTTAATACTTCCAGGTGTCATAGATTTTGGTGGCAACCAAGAAATAGAAATTTTTAGGGGTGAAGAAGCATAACATCGTAATGATGTTGGTACTGGTGGACTGTTTTTCGATGCATTAATTTGGAGTCGTGCGGCTGACCAAATTTCGCCAGCAGAATTAATTGCAACACATTGATAGTCGCCTGAATCTGATGGCACGGTAGCCGCAATTGCTAGTTCAACTTTGTTATTTTCTTTATAATAAACTGTTCTCCGTCCTTAATTGAATTATTTATTGAAATTAATGAATGTACGTCCTATCAATATAAAAGTAATTGAGATGTAATTCAATTGCATACCATTGATGGTAATGTTTTTAGCATCTTTTAGCCAATAAATTTTTGGATTGGGAATTCCTTGAGCTTGACATTCAAATCTTGCAGTCCTTCCATTCGGACAATTTTGATCTATGGGCTTTTTGATAAATTTTGGAGGAACAATTACATTTACAGTAATATTCTGAAATAGTTATAAATATAGATAAAATAAAAAAATTTGCCATTTTTTTTAAATTTTAATTATCTTATAAATTAACAATTAATACTAATAATACTAAAACAATAAAAATTATTACACATAATAGCTTACTTGAATTTCCATAGCACCATTTACAGCGTTTTCTGTTGAACACAGATAAATGCCAGCTTGAAAAATGCTGACATTTTTTAATGTAAGTATACTGATACCAGTAGTGGAGTTAAAAAGAATTCGCGGTTGTGCTGAACTAACTTTATCTAAAGACAAATAAAACATTAGAATCATATCTGAATTAAAAAAATATAAATAAATAAATAATCTATACATACATGTTAATATATATATATATATATATATATATATATATATATATATAAAATAATTTCAACTTACTATTATGCTGAGAAATAAATAACCACTTAATAATTGATAATGGATAACCAGATACTGCACACACGAGAGTGAGATTCGATCCTTTGCTTAAAGTATAATTATAAGATACCTGAGGGAGTAATGAGGCAATAATTTTAGGTTCATTGCCTGTTAGTCTTGAAATAACAGTGAGTTTTGCTTCTTTACTTTTTTTGGTTTTTTTTATAAAACTATTAGTAGCTATACACCTGAAATTATTTATTCGAACAATGTATTGAATATAATTGTTTTAATGATAATGTTGAAATAATTTTTTATACCTATATAAACCAGCGTCAGACTGTTTTGTTGCAGTTATATAAAGAACACCTGGCGGTACCATAAAATATCTGTAAAAAATATTAAAAATGTTTACAAGTACAATAAATTCTTTGTTAAAAAATATTTTAATATTTAAAAATTTTTTTACTTTGTATTATTACGATCAGAGTATATGGGTTTCCCATTATGATGCCATTTAATATTTGATGGAAATGGTACACTATCAATGAGACAAAATAATCTAGCAATGTCTCCTTCGTGTACAATTACATCAATTGGTGGACGTTTAAAGACATGTGCGAGTTCTAAAAAATATTTAAGTTCTGTATATAATTTTTTTATTATTATTACATTTTTATAGAAAAAATTAAAATAAATCTATTCTCATACCAGCAATTTGAATATAAGTCGGTGCCGATCGTAAATATCCACCGGAAGAAGTTTGTCCAATACAACGATATTCATGTTTTTCCAATTGATCAAAATTCGTTTGATTCCATTTTGTAGTTTTTAAGGCCAATTTTATACTTGGTATCTATAATTATACAAAAATCACTGAGTAGATTGAATTTTTCTTTAACCAAAGATAGATTTACTATGCATTATAATCAATATTGAATGATCAATTCGGTTTCTATATAATTTAAAATTCGGTATATCATACAGAAAATAATCAGTTATTATATAATAATAACCTTGTAAAGATGAATCGAATCGTTAAGACGATTACATCGTGTAACTCCACATGGTGGTGCCGGTTCATTATTATAAAGCCACGTGACATTGTGAATATTATTAGTCAAACATTTAAGAGTAATACCCCGATTTCCAAGTATAGCATATCCTCCAGGTTCTATTTGTAAACTTTGAATTGAATTTTTACTCAAATTCAACATTAACCCCTCTTTTTTGGATCCATTTTTGTTGTTCAAATTATTAACAATTCCTCTACCACCTGATGGAAAAAATACGTACAGTGGTTAATTTTAGAATTTGTTAGTAAAAGATTTTCAACACAAAATATTTGCAGGACAAAGAAATTCAAATATCACTCTTCCAATGGAATATCATGGAAAGATATATAGATACATATAATAGAGTTCATTAATATGAAGAAAATATTGTATATAAAATACCGATTTGTATTAATATATAATTATTTGTAGGTATTATCAAAAATAAAAATTATATGTATATCAAACCTACGTAACGAATCTACATTAAATGAAAAAAATGCAATATTATGTGAATTTTTTTTTGATACATAAAAATGTTTTCCATTGTTTGAGTGACAGGTTGTCACTATAATATCTACTATCGATCGTAAATACTTAACGTAAAATATAACCTGCCTTACAAATAAATATCATATCATGTGTAGGCGGGAAGTTTAACTATATTATATACAAAATTATCTTTTTTCTAGAGGAAAATTATAAAAATTCGAGTTTAACAGACATTTAGATCAAAAAGTGAAGATAAAAATACAACATTCTTATTAAAACATACCTGCAGCGCAGCAAATAGGCTCAAGCACTTCCGTAAACAAGATGCCGAGCAAAAACACTCGCGCCGCCATAAATCTGAACTCATCGGTGACTTGTTTACTTTACTGACGAATTTTACTCAGCACACAACTCCACATCATTCTCATCATATCTCGAGATAGTTTTCGTCGCATAATTGACATGACGGACGATTTGTAATATTTTTTAGTCTTACTCTCGCCGTTCCGTTTGCCAGACCCGCGCCCCGTGGTCATACGATTGAGACACGGTATGTATTGAACCTTCTTACATACTCAATCAACTTTAAAAAATATATAAACTCTATTAACGAATTTAACATCAACAGATTGTTATATTAATTCACGAAATTAATAAGAAACGCACGAATTCAGGTGAATTGTAATTACGTTATGATATATAATAGATCTGCAAATACGTCGAACAGGTCTCAAATCAACACGCGATCAGAACAACCCTTGTCTCCGGTTGTCTTTACATGTGAATTCTTCCTTATTCACAGGTTTCATGTTTGCATCAGCGATAGTGTTTTATCCGATTTGCGCGCTCTCTATGCGAATATGTCTATATGCATACTTTGAGCGCGAATAAAAATTTTTTCAAAAATACTGAAAAACTAAAAACGAAGAGTATTCCAAATTTTTTCTGTTACTCCAATACATTTTATATGAATCTAATTAAATTGATGAATAATCATAAAAATATTGATTCATTCCATCTTTAACCACTCTCTTATTTTTTTTTACATAAAATATAATGTTAAATACCATTTATTTCGTATTTTTACTCTTTGTTAAATACTTGTATATAATCAAATATAATAATTATTATAACTCATTTGCATGAAATCTTAAATTTTGAAAAACTAATGTGTCATTTTGACCCTTTTGCTAATGAAGGTTCAATCCAAGGTTTTACAGCATTGTGTATGCTTTATTTCTCCATAAAGTTAAAATTTCCTAAGCTTCACTAATTTATGTCTTAAGTCCCCAATATAATAATAGTTAGTATAATTATAGGCTTACAGGTTAGAGAATTTTTCTTCTATTAGGTCAAGACGAAACCTTTGTTTACGAGGTGCTTTTATGATTTCTTTAGCATAAAAGTAAATAGGAGAAACTCTGGACCCACATTAAAACCTAGGTATTTATTGTATACTAGCTAGTATATAATAAATTTCGTTTTCTTTGCTTGCAAAATTCGTTGTTTACAAGTGTTGGGTTCTATCTACATAATGTTAAATAAAAAAATGTATACTGTTAAATAGAATTTAATTCTGAAATTAAATGTTATCGAAATTAAATGGTTTTTTTTGTAATCAGAAGTCAGAAATTGTGACATTTTAAATCAGGCATGGGCAACCTTTTGGGAGTCAGAGTACCTTTTAAGATTAAGAGTATTCAAACAATAAGATACACAATGAAAATAATATGAAGTATTCCAGGTACCGAGTAACAGTTACTCTGAGGAGTACCACTTGCCCATGCCTGTTTTAACTACTGAAAATAATGAATATACCAAATTTATTATAAAATGAACTTATATAAAAATTATAAATGAATAATAAAAATATATCCGAATAGACGTTGAATTTTTCTATCATACTTTACCTTCCACTTGCTAGGATAATTACAAATACGTTAAGCATTTACAAAACTTATCCTGTCAATCAGACATGAGCTATTTTTTCAAAGTCAAAATCCCCTTTAAGATCAAGAGTACTCGTATAATAAGACCAACAATGAAAATCACATTAAGGGATCCAGGTACTCAGTCACAGGGACTTTGAAAAGCCTTGATAGCACATCTCTGCTGTAAACTACTCGCACATGTCTTTTTAGAATCACCTCTGTATAAGCTCCTCACCTACCTGCCGAACTGAAAGACCCGCATTTTCCTGGTTTTAGTGAAAATGCTAAAGGTAAATAAGACAATATTTCAACTAAGTATTAGAACAATTTATTGCCAATTCAATAGAATTTGAAATCTTTCCCATCACTTACCTGAAAATTCCCTATCCAGTACTAAAATGTTTAAGCTAATAAACCGGACTTACTTCAATTGTAACTTTAGTCTTTCAAAGTATTTCGTACAAGTAAGAAGGCAGTCGTATCCTGGCTGTCTGTTTAAAAGGAACTCAGAGCGTTCTCGTTACTTCTGTAGAAATAATTTTTTATTTTATTTTGAATGTGTTAATATTGTGGGAATATAAACTAATTGTGTGTTCGTACGTATTTAAATTGTGATTGTATACATTATGTCGAAAATTGGAAAATACTTTTCTTCTACACATTCAGGGGTGAAAAAACTTTTAAAATGGAAACAAAGTGATATTGACGAAAAATGGGCAACAAAAGCAATAGATACATTAGTTAAAAAACTGAAAAAACGTAAAAATTCTTTGGAAAATTTAGAATATGCTTTGAGTAATCCAGATTGTCCGAGTATGTGTGTGATCATAACTAAAAATTCAGACGGAAGACTTCAGGTAATGCATCGCAAAGAATTAACACATGTTATTTATTGTCGCATATGGAGATGGCCAGATCTTGTGTCACATCATGAATTAATGTCAACGGATACATGTGGAAATCCGTTTTCTCCTAAAAATTCGGAAATTTGTGTTAATCCTTATCATTATCGACGCTTGGGCTCTCCAACTCTACCTCCAGTACTAGTACCTCAGAAGTCACAACATCCAACAGTTCAATTACCTATGCAATCACAACAACCTCTGGAACCAAGATTGCCATACAATGTTTCTTATGGTTCAGATGGATTTTCAATATCAGCTAATAATACTAATAGTAATAATAATGCAAAATGTAATTACTATAATGATATTTCAAATATTGAAGTATATAACAATGAATTGATGAATTATAACACCCAATCAGTCAGCACTAATGTTGAATTTTCTAACTACAACAATCAAATTGGTAATTACATGATTGAATGTGCAAAAAATGATAATGGAGCTGGAAATAT
This sequence comes from Chelonus formosanus, assembly GCA_028641665.1. Lineage (NCBI taxonomy): Eukaryota > Metazoa > Arthropoda > Insecta > Hymenoptera > Braconidae > Chelonus > Chelonus formosanus. The sequence continues at coordinate 23,746,314 of CM054006.1, read as the reverse complement.
TAATTACGGAAATGAATATAACAACCTGAGTAATATTAACAATGGGTACTTCAGTAATGAAAATAAAAATTATAATACAGAACAAAATTTTTACAACGTTGAGCCTAAACATTGCAATGCTGTATCTCTAGGTCAATTAGACAATTCAAATGCAACTCCTCAAAATGGAATGTCTTTAATGGATTTGCAAAATGTAAACAATTTTCCAGAATCTTTATCTCCAGTACAAACGTCAAATAATTATTATGATTATGGAAATTTAATACAAACAGATCTTCCATCAATGCAAATAAACAATTGTTCTAACACTATTCCATTTACGCCTGTAAATTATTCAGAGCCTAAATATTGGGCTTCCATTGCTTATTATGAACTCAATAATAGAGTCGGTGAAATATATCAATGTGAACCTACTTCTATCATAGTCGATGGCTTCACAAATCCTCATGGAAATTCTAACAGATTTTGTTTAGGAAAGTTGTCCAACGTCAAAAGAAATGCAAGCATTGAAAATACTAGAAGACACATTGGTAAAGGACTTGGATTACATTATTTAAACGGAGAACTTATAGCTGAATGTCTATCGGATTCAGCCATTTTCACTCAATCACGAAATTGTAATCATTTTAATAATTTTCATTCAAATACAGTCTGCAAAATTCAACCTGGATGTAATTTGAAAATATTTAGTAATGAATATTTTGCACAATTGTTGAGAGAAAGCGTTCATTACGGATTTGATGCAGTTTATGAACTTACTAAGATGTGTACAATACGGTAATAACAAAGTCATTCATATAAATAATAATGAATAATGCATGCAGGAAAAAACAAATCATTATTAGACAATTATACGTGTAAAATAAATGAAACAATTCTTCATAAATTTTTTTTACGTAGATATTTTTCAGTTATAAATAATACAAATTTTATTAAAAATACTTCAATGAAAATGCATTATTATTTATAATTCAATTACTTATAAAAATATTTATACGGAAAATTACTTTTCAGAATGTCATTTGTAAAAGGATGGGGTGCAGAATATCAACGCCAGGACGTTACTACGACACCGTGTTGGATAGAAATTCATTTGAATGGACCACTACAATGGCTAGATCAAGTTTTAAATCAAATGGGACCGTCTATTCATCGAATTAGCTCTGTATCTTAAGCTTTTTTTTTTTGCAATTTTACGTTACAAACATTTTAATATATATAACCTATTGATAAAACTGTGAAATATTTATGAATCTTATTTTATATGCAACTGTTTAAAACTAATCAATAAATTATGAATTTTACGACAAATTATCAATTGATTCTCATAAAATTATCTTGTAATACAATCTTTATAGCATAACAATTATTTAAATAATCAATTTATAAATAAATTAATAATAATAATAATAATGAAATTAATTTTTTAAAAAAACTCAATAAAAGAACATTACATAGCGTCGAAATGAAATCTATGTGCTTCTTGTAGCCTTTCTATTTTATCTTCTCGTCTTTCTTTCCAATATAAACCAATAATGATAGCAGTTATTAAACCGCATGTCGCCATAAGAGCAGCAGCACTCAACAATATTAGTTTACTTGGTGTCACAAATAATTGGGCTTTCCATCTCGACGACTCAGTAATTGGATTTGGAATTACGACCATTTGAGAGTTTGGAATAATTTGTGGCCACTCTCTTGACTTACCTGCAACCTAATAATAGGTTACACATTAATAAGTAAAAGCCAAATGTTATTGAAATAAAAAAAAAACATTTAAACACCAGTATACTTTAAATAAATTATTGTCTAAAAAAAATATTTCATTTTACAAACCCCGATTGTGAGCATATCGATAAAATTAGGGGTTCGACCAAGTCCAAATGTAGTATAAGGCAAATTTAAAGAAAAATGTGCACTTTGTGGAATTTGTGCTGCTGTACCACTCCTAGGACTCCCATCTTGAGTAGTAGTTTTATATGCAATTGATGGCCCTGGTAAATTAGTTCCATACGTTCTCTTTTTTTTACCTAAACTTCCCGGTGAAATGGGATATTTTCTATTTACAAGTCCCGTAAGAACCATTACTTTAACAAAATTAGCATCATAATCAAGACTATTTTTAAATGCTCCAGTACGATATCGATTTGTAGTCTCATTATATTCCACTAACATTACATCAAGAATTCCATCTTGATAAAAATCATAAAATACAGCCATCACTGTTTGATTTCTAAATGGAATCAATGCATTCCAATGTACTTCAAAAGTTCTATTTATATTTTCACAAGTTGTACATGGTACATTTAATAGTAAAAATGATTCCATTTTTAATGATTTTGTTGATTTTAAAGTTGCTAATAAATCTGGATATCCATCCATATTAAAGTCTCCCCCATGTAAAGTAATAGCATCAACATAAACAATATTCTTTTTACTATTTGGCGTTACAAAACCCCAATTGATATTATTTTTATCTTTGAAATCGACATGTAAATCATGCCATCCATTATTATAAACAGCAATTGTACAATTTGTGCATTGATTATCATAACAAATTGGCACTACTAAATCCAGTTTACCTTTCAATTCAACATCAAGATATAATGCTTGTCCAATATATCCAGTACTAAATTGAGTTATTCCTGGTGGCCATGAAATTCGTTGATTAAATTTAAATCCTTCAGACAATCCAAGCCAAACTTCAAAATCTTTTTCTGTCGTAATCATTAAATCTGGTAAATAATCTCCATTTAAATCTAAAAAGGCATTAGAATGTGGACTTTTGATAAGTGGTGGATTAATTTCTCGTGACTCCATTAGGATTGTATAAGGTATACTTCTGTTATGATTTATCCAAAATGTTCTTTCATTATTTTCATTTAAACCAAATAAATCAATCACCATATCTTGATTGTAATCAACTGCTAATGGTTGACCGTGCATTTTAATAAATGGTGTTGATTCATTAGAACATTTTATGGTATCAATACCACCCCACAATAAATGAACATAAGTCAAATCATCTTCCTGGTTATGAGTTGTTACCATAACATCCATAAAAACATCTCCATCATAATCTCCAGGAACTACACTTGTAATAATATTTTTAAATGAACAAGTTAGATTTGTAAGTTGCAATAAAGGTTCTTGATCTGAAGCACGAAGAATTTGAAGTGTCTTTAAATCTTTTGTTAATACAAATACATCTGTTAATTCATCAGAGTCAAAGTCACCAAAAGCTGCTGGTAATCCATCGAGAAAATTTCCGAATACTGCAAATGTTATATCACTACTACTTGATGATGCTATCGAAATAGAAAAGAATAATACCAAATATCGAAAATCCATTTTAAATATTAATAAATTTAAAAAAATTTTCGTTAAACATTGAGGTTATCTATATTTTTTCAAGATAATCTATTATCACACTTAAAACCATGATAACAAAAAGAAATTAACAGAAATAATCAAACTTGTTTCAATATTATAATAAATCATAACTGAAGAATTTTATAGTTATAACTGTCAAGCTACCAAAATTCATTTTTATAATTTTTTTCAAGAAAAATCGTAATTCGTAATCGACACTTGACCCAAAAACTATAGTAACTGCTACAACTGAAAAATTACCGACAATTGATATGTAAAGTTGATGGATGGTAATACGGGGAAACCTGATCGGTTCATCACCCTTTTGATGAAAAGTGGCGCCATATCGTGACCACTTTTCATCAAGAGGGCGGTGAACCGACCGGGCTTCTGTATACCGGCGACTGTTGCAAGTATGCACAGTCGCTTCCATGTGCAAGCACCTTAAAAACTAATGAAGCCTAACCAAAAAAAAGAGATATTGAGATGTTTATATGTCTATTTTCTGACCGATTGTACCTTGTAGTCGTTATCATCAATCATTTTTAAATAACCTGTTTACAAAGTATTTGTTCATAAGTGATTGTTGAACTAAAAATGAACAGTTTATGGAATCAATTGATTTTACAACGTCCCCCGACTACTACTTGTTATTTAACATCGAATAATTTTCGTAAGTATTAAAAATTTGTTTAATTTGATTTTATTGTACATTTTTCTAATATTGGTAGTTAACACTGAATTTATGTTACAGCTGCAAGTTCATTTTTGAAATTACTCCATGAAATTTATAATGAAATTTATTCTCAAGATGTAATACATAAAGAAGCAACAGTATTGAGTCGTTTGATATATCGTATGAAAAAAAAATTTAGACATGATAAAGGATTGAAAAGTATTGAAAAAGTAAATCGAGCTTTATTGAATTATTTGCATATATCTCTTGAAAATGAATACAAGTATTTGATTGATAACACTCTTATAAACAACCAGTCGACCAAATTACCAACGAGACAAATGTTACAGTATGTTTTAACTCGTACTCAAGGATACTGTATGTTATTATACAGAATAGAAAAAGTTTCAATTGAGGCTGCACAATTTTTTAAAGCAAGAATCCAATTAGGTCATGCATGGACTTTTTCTGCTTTTATCTATTCCATAATATCGAGAATATGGTAAATTAATCACTTTAAAACTCAAATATAAGTGTTAAGTTTTTCTTTAATTTATAACAAAATAATTTTCACTTTTTAAAAAATAAAATAGTAAACTTTGATTGATGTAATATATGTGAAGATGATTATTAATGTTAACAGGATATGGTCTAGACATTTAATTCAAAAATGTTGCATATGGTATAACCAAATGTTTCCGTTTTTATCACAATTAAGTCAAGTTGGTATAGATTGGTTACCTAAAAATTATCAATTACCATCTGATTTAAAAAACTGGCTTTCAATCCCATGGATTGAAGAGCCTATTGAAAGGTATGTAACGGATAAATCCTTTAAAGCATTTTCACAAATCAAGCTTTCATGATTGAGTATTTTTTAGTAAATGCGTATAAAAACATTAGTCGATTCGCCATAAATGATATTTATTTCTTTTGTAGTTTATTCACAAATAAAAATTCAGTAGATATATTTGATTTGATAAAACATCAACATGCATTAAACGACGAAACTAATTCAACGGTAGAGATTACAAAGAATGAAAATGAAGAAACATCGATAAATAACATAATTAATGAAACAATATTCCATCTCAGTAATGATATTGGAGGTAAGTGATAATAGAATATTAATTAAAAAATATTAAATTTTGTCAAAACTATATTTAATAATGATTGTAATTGATATATTTTAAAAATTTTTTAGTACCTATATCACGTGGCTTATTAATCTCTAATTCAATAGAATCTCCAAAGACGCCAAAAACATTAATAATAACAAATATTAAATCGAAGGATGATCTCCACCAATTATTGACCCTTGATTTTTATCCAGGTATGGATAAGTTACAATGGAGAATAATGAAAAAAATTATCAGCAAAAATTTAATGAAAATCAACAAAAGTACGGATATAAAAAAACATATAATTATTTTAAAGAAAGTAAATAAAATTTTGCATGCCTACATCAATGAATAAAAGTACAATTTAGTTATAGTTTTTTTTCATTACTAAATAAATAAATTAATAATATAAGGTATTTTCAGGAATTTAAAATTAATAAGTATTCTAACAATGCATATTAATTTCACATGATCAATTTGTTTTTTTAATTTGTTACATATGTATATAATTTTTATATGTAAATAAATATGAAACTTATGTATGTTAACAGATATTTTTCTTTAGCAATAATAAGATATTTTATAATTCGGAGTCGAATGTAAAATGTCAAATATTATTAATACAACAGTGTATTATGAATCATAAACTTGTAAATTTTCGTATTCATTCGACGGTATGAGCCAAAATTTTAATCCGGTATTTGGTACGCGTTTTTTCATGTTGTTGAAGCAGCATGCACGAAATTGACGAGTTCCACATATAGGAATACACTCTCGGCCACATTGGTCACATGAGAGTGTTTCCCCTACGGTCCAGACTGCACAAACTGTAAACAGTACTATGATTACATTTTATTATATGATAATAAGTTCATATATCTAATATTAATAATGAAAATTATTATTTTTTCAATAAATAGTTTTTATTTTTAATAATTAAAAATATTATTAATATTTAATTAAAAGTATATTTTTAATTGATGAATCCTTCTATATATCTTTAATGGATAGCGAGTATAGTTTCAAAATAAATTTATGGATAAAATATCGAAAGTCAAGAACTGTATATGAATGTCAATTGTGTAATTACAAGTTTTCTTAGTGGGCAGTCAATGTTGTATAAATTTCATTAAGTTTTCGCGCCACGCTTCTAAGTTATTCCCCTTCTTATATCATATTACTTGATAAACTTTTAATCTTCTTTCCTACTTAAATAACAGAATTTCACTAATATATATTAAAATAACCATTGAAAGTAATTAATTATTATGAATAGTAATGTTTTTTTGACGTTTATTCTGACAAATCAATATTTACTATCAAATATTATTATTTCATCTTCATACAATAGTTGCAATTTTTGAAGACTTTGTAAAACCTTCAGTAAAATTATCTAATATTCAATAATACTGTCAATAAAATAATTTGAATTAATGTTGTTTTTTAATGTTAATTTTTATAATAATAAAAATCATATTTGTATTAAATCCACTTATTTTTTAATTGTCTTAGTTTATTATCGTATTAACTCATCACAGACATTTAAGATGAAAATTTTTCATGTGATGTTTGAATGACTATCTTTTATAAAATGTCATAAACATGCATAAATTTAAATATACGATATTAAACTCATTTTAAAAATATTTAATAAAAATCAATTACCTGTGAGAAAAATAATTAAGCTGATTCGATTCATCTCGGATATAATCACGTCGTTATCGTCCAAATGTGCAAAAATAGATAAATTGTTCGCAGAATCTCTAGTGAACAAATAAATTTTTTCACTGCACAGTTGATAAATGTGGACAATTATTGAAATGCAAAAACAACAAAAATAAATAAAAGTATGTTACTTAGTATGATCTTTTAAAAGCTTACCTAACGGAAAGATATAGCAACCAAACGAGTGATACCTCTGATGAGGCTCCAGAACTTCGGTTGCCTCCTTATGAAGACTCCTCTTCTTGAAATTCTCCCCACTCCTTTTTAACTTTTCATCCCCTACTTGATTACAGTCAACTATCTATATGATACAGGCACTGAGATTGTGTTTAACTATGTGATTTTGCGCATTCACTATCCAAGAGATTGTATACCTATTCGAGCCGTTTATTCATGATACTCATGTCCGGTCGATCTTTTTTTTCTATGACACGATAAGTTTAAAAGAAAATGATCCCCAACGTACATAACTAGTAATTTATCTTCATTTTCATGAGGGTGAACGTGTTATATTTATTTATTTAATAAATATGCAACAAGTCTACACTTATCACTCATTCTTAAACCATTTTCGTTTCATTTTACAAATAATATGAATTGTCTTTTTTTTTTTTAGGCAAAAAAACGTTTTTTATATAAAATTCAAGAAATACATGTTATGTAAATATGTACGTAGATACTTGATTACTTATAGGGAATATTCAATATCATTATCATTACATAAATTAGAAAAGTTTTGTCTGAATAATTATTTCCTTTAAGAATTCCATTTTACTTCATTATTTTTAAAATGAAAAAAAAACCAATTAAAAAAATAGTGAACAATGAGATTGATGATCAATTAATAAATATGTAAAGAAAATTCGAATTTCAGTAATTTCTAATTTCTAAATAACGTCTATTATTTTTCTACCACTAATATCCTTAACAAAAAAAATCTGTACGTATTCAGTACAGGATGAGTAAAGGATGAGAAGTTTTGAAGTTGAGAAAATATCAAAGAAAATGAGTAGATTTGAAGCATCTACATTAATATTATTCAACAGGGGTGATTTATATGTAATTCCTCAATGATTTATCTTTTGTATATTTAATAGTTATTGATTCAATATATAAAAGTAAATCATTCATTAATTGCTATAAAATAACAATTGGAGATATTGAGGGTGAACTAACAAAGTCTATAATTTTTATTTTAAACATTATCATATTTTTTTCCTTAATATATGTAATGTGTATATAAAACGACGAAAGTTAATATTAAGATCGATACTTGTATGAATGTGAACAACTGTTTAGCGAAACGGAAATGCGCGTCAAGCTTTTACGACTGATTGAGCAACCCTACAAGTTAATCGGTTCTTTCAATAACTTGTTCATTTAGTGATCAATACTGTTTGAATAAATAAAAATTTGAAAATTTTTATCAATCACAATTAACTAAACTATTAATTTTTTATAGTAAAACAGATATATATTTATATATTTTATTTATAAACACATATTCGTATGTACAAATATTTACGCTATAAATATTATTAAAAGTATGAATATTATTGAATAATTTTTCTTCGGAGAAGCTTGATTTCTATCGATATATTTACCTAAAGGAAAAAAATGTTTCAATAGATGTAGTACATTAACTACAGAGTGATTGATGATTAAAAGAAATATAAAAATTAATATTCTACTTACCAGGATAATACACAATCTTTTCTCGTTTTCGATAACCTGTTCCTGGTATATTAATCTCACATTGAATAATTGCAAGACTGAAAAATATAGGTAGTAATGCTTCTTGTCTTATCCATGGATAATCTTTGTAATCTCGATAATATTCGTCAAGAAACTTTTCAACATGAACTGTACCACGTTTAAATTGTTGGCTATCCACAATAATAGTTAAATTCGGTCTAGGACGAGCACCTTTAGCAATACATGTTAGATTTATGTGAGATTTGTTGTAAAAATTAGCTTGAATATTAAGATCATCGTCCGGAACTAAAAGTTAAAATGAGAAAAAGAATGAAACGATATTTTCATCAACTTAGCTACTAAAATAATTTGTTAATAAAAATATAATATAATTGTAAATTACCGTAAACAGTCATTGTCTTGGCTTTAGAATCATCTTCATGAAAAGTGCTTACACTGCATGTATAATCACCAGTCATGGCAAGATTGACCTTTTTTAAACGAATGATTGAACGAGATAATGGCTGATTTATATTTTCTATTGGATACTCTGTTAATCCGGATATTATTCCAATATCTTGTGGAATCACTATATTCAATTATTAAAACAATTAAAATCAAATTTAAACGGTAATTATTAAAATAATATATATCGATAAATTATTTAAAAATTTTTTTAATGCACAAACTTGGCGGAATCCATTGGTATATTTGTTCCATATTATGATACCACTTTATTACAAGACCATTCTCTTTATTTTCTATTTTGTATTCGCAAATTAACTCTATTGGACCTGTGCCATTATGGATAGCTTCTGGTAACTTGAACTTGGTAATTTTTATTCCATCATTCTCTATAATAGATTATAATTACGATCATCTCAATAAAAACGAATACATTGTAATTACTTTTGTTACATTACCAGAAATTGTTAAAATAATTGAAAAAATTTTTATCAAAGTATTTACTATGAAAGAATATTCCATTTCTAACAGCTAACAATTTTACTGATCACCTCTTAGTATACGAAGAAAAATTAATTCTAAGTTAATCCAATATTATAAACGATTCTGCGCATTACTGAACTTTTAAAATTAAACATTAAAAAAAAAAAAATATATATATCTAACGAGAGGTATAAAGTAGATTCAATTGATAATATTTTTAATTTACTAATTAGTCGAAGTAAATGAAGATAAAATAAACTAAAAATATCAAAAAGTAACATCATAATATTTTAATAATAAGATATCTATAAATTATAATACAAAACTACCTGCTGATGCTGCATGGTCTTTAAAATTTCACTGTTACATGCCAATTACTTTTGATAATGTAAAAATCATATAATATTGGCAATTTCGAACTCTCGTTTATAGATAGCAATCTAAAAATAATTTCAGTCCCAAGAATATTGATTAATTTTGCCTTTATTTGAAGAATTAGATTACAGTATTTTTTGTTATCGACTGTTACTATGATCAAAACTCATTGACAATATCATTTGTTGTCTTTTCTTTTATTCTATTAATTAGTTTTAATGTCCTTCAATTTATAAAAAGTACTTTAACATTGAATCATATTATTAGATCACCTATACTTAACGTTCAAACAATGACTGATATTTAATTCGTATTCTATTCTAATATTGTACCCTCGCTCTAATTGTTTCATTTCATCATTTGTTATAAAAGTAGTGAGTTATAAATTTTAAGTCAGTCTAAAATGTAGATGATTATGAGTATTATCAAAGTTGCAGTGGTAGTGCAAAATATCAAGTTTCATTCAATTAAAGTTTTTGAGAAATACATCAGCATCTGATAAGAAAAAATATTTAATCGTCAAATTGTAAGAGAATCAAATATTTATTATGACAACTATATGTCCATATAAAAATTATGATGGTTATAAATATAATTTGAAACTTCATATTTCAATAGAATCTAACGAAAATTATGTTAATCGTGGAAAAATAATTAAAGCTATCGCTGCTTTAATAACTGCTCGTTTGATTCACAAGTATCCAGTATGGAAAGTAATAAGTACTACAATTTTTATTACATTATTGGATGAATTAACACTTCAATTGCCATTATTTATTTCAAGTTTATTGTGGAAATCAAGAATTAATATTAAAGCATATAAATTAGGTGTACCTTTGGAAATAGGTATGCCAATTATTTATGATGTTTTTAACTATAGTGGTTTATTAGCACCATTAAAACCGAATGAATCATCAAAATATTTTTCAAAATCTGTTGACCTGTCTTATTCAATGGAATTTTACATAAGCCCAGCATTGAAAAGTGCCGTACCATTTTACAAATCTGAAGGATACAGAGATGTAGAAACAGGAATTACTGCATCAACTCTTATATATTATATTAATTTTCTTAATCGTATCAAATATGATCACGAATACGATCATATAACAGAATGGCAAAATATTATTGAACTGACTGACTATCAAAATGAATTAACGGATAAAACTGATGTTATTGAAAAATTAAAGGAATTGAAACATAAACTTGAAACGGCTGTCAAAGCAAATGATTAAAAATAAAATGTCTTTCAACATTAAGTGTAATTCATTTCTTCTGTGTATGAATGAATTTTTGATACCATTCAACAAAAAAAATTTTAATAAAAAGTATTATTTAAATCAAAATTTTATAAAAAAAATTTAATAAATTATCTATAATAATAATAAATCATTTTTATTTTTACCATTAATAATAATTTTCATTTTCATTTATTACATATAAATAATTAAGTATTTCATTAATAGTAACATAAACAATAACAAATATAATATGCTACAAGCAGTTAAATGTATTAATAATATTGATAGTGAATATTAATAATAATTATCATAATTTTTTTATTAATCATTATTTTGTATGTAAAAATGTATGAATAGCTTATTCATTCATATAAATGCAATCAACTAAAGTAATATTATAATGAATGATACAGGTACATTTTGATGCATAATTCTTCACATCTATATTATATTATATTAATCAGAACCAATTGTTACAATTAAAGATGAATAAGAATATATTTATTATTTTATTCCAATAGCATGCTTGATTGATTTGAAGCTTCTTTTCAAATATTGAAAAATAATTTAAACATGAAATTTTCAAGTAATTAATACTTGGTTAATTATCGATTTTTATTTAATATTTTGAATTACTTTTTTTTAAAACAAGTTACAGCGTTGAAATAACATCGCCAATATACACTTCCATTTACATGTCCACGTCGTTGAAGTTTGGCCTGAAAAGTGAACATTGAGTTACTTAATATTTAAAATATGTATACATATATATATTATAAATTAATGAATTCAATAAGTGTTATTTAATTATCAAGTTCCATTTTCATTAATTATCTTCAAAGTAAAAGAACTGTTAAACCTTTTTAATAAAAATTATCAATAAAAAACCATAATACCGTTGGTCTAGAGCTTCTCGATGAAATTTTTTTAGTTATTTTTTCAACTTGAGGGTTCTCCAGTATAAATTCTTTTTCTCCTTGTAAATCGTTCGTCATTTGTTCTTCTTTAGCAACCTTCTGAAGTACTTGAATTAGTTTATTAAACAAGTTAATGGGCTTTGTGGGTACTTTCTAAAAACAATGATAATTTTAGTAAATTTTTATTATGCCATATTATTATTAATAACTGTGCATGGTGTTATCTAATTTTATATTATAAAATGAAAAAATAATTATTCAATGATTTTGATTAATTTTTTTCTTTATTATTTACTCATATACTATAACTATACTCTTTGAAACAAATTTTTAAAATGCATACATTTTTTGATAGGAGATTTGATATAATCGATATCGAATTCTGCATAAACGTTACTTGTTATATTTCCATAAATAAATACTAATGGCGTTACGTAACAATTGGTGGAAGAGTAAGAAGATGTTCAAGATTGAACAACAGATAGAATTGGATCCGTAGACAACTCAGATAAATTGATACCGTACTAGATGAAAACTGACCTACTCTTGTTACCTATTAACTTGTGTTATCATGAATAATCATCGAAGAAACAAGTATTGAATTCAAAATTAAAATATTATTATACATTATTGAGTTTTTGTTACAATCATATTATAATATAATAAATAATAAAAACTAATCAGAAAATATAAATGTTAGTAACACTAAATATAACAGATTACTAAGACATGTATATACATAAAATCTTCTTTTATTGTTTTGTAATAAAGTGTAGATGATGTGCCAAGGGAATATTCAACTATCGTATACAACTATGTAAACATTTCCGATTAAAAAAATATTGGAGCAAATAAATTTTTTTCTGCTATGTCCCAGTCGGTTACAATTCAATTACTTAAATATCTATCGACAAAACAATTGATTATTTAATACAACACTGTATCAGCATCGAATAAAGTTTAATAAACAAAATGACCTTTGATATTATGATATACATTGGTCAAGATTAATCGAATTTTTCCTCCCATCTATATTTGTGGCAACTAAAGAGGTATTAGATTAATAGTGATTGCCAAATACACTATTTGACCCATTGAAGGGACGTAAATGAATTCATACGTGATAGCGATCAAGAGTAAAATATAACATTATTTGATTCATAATTTATAGAAATAATTACAAAATATATATTATGCATTTTTATATTTTTATTTTTATAATATACATAAATAATTTGAATGAATTGATAGTTTCATTAAGATATATATAATATTGTGTGATAAAATAAAAAATGTTCCAAAGTTTTGTATATCTCAGACGGAAGTTTGGTATATTTATTTATTATTAATTCCATCATATGTAATAATTATTTTTTTTCTATCGTCATTACTCACAATCATTTATTTATTCATTTGAATAAATGGATTATTTAGACTAGATTTAGATTTGTTAGACCATACTTACTGAGTAATCAGAATCTTTTTCTTCATAATCAAAATAATTATAATCCTCTTCATTAGACCTAACCATATTGTCATTATAATTATCTCTTTTATTTAGCACACGCGCAAATGTTGTAGTAATTACAAAAATTGTTATGAAAAAGATAGTTACAAATTGTGAAGCCATTGCGAATAAATATTCAGATTTGAGGAAAATAAAATTTTAAATAAATTACACTTTTCCGAGATTTTATTGAATTTTCTGTTAAATAAATTTATTGACACAATAAACTAACTGTTTATACACCTTATTAAATTTTATACCAAGTGGATGTTGTGGTAAAATTAAAATTGACAATGAAAATTGATTTAAATAAAAGACTTTTAGAAATAATCATATATTAAGATATTATTCGCTTAATAAATCAATTTTTTAACTGATTTTAAAAAGAAGTTAATTGTTTAATCACAACTTTCAATGGCATTCTTGATATTCGAAATGACGCATGGGGTACAATACCGCCAAGTTATATACTTGATTCCTCATACACCTTTGAGAAATTATGCGCAAGCGCAATCTTTTTTGTAATTTTTTCTATTACTAGTATTTTTTCTCTATTATTTTACGAATTTTTATTGTAATATTATTTTTGTTTTTTTTTTATTATTTAATGTACATTTTTTTCAAAAATTTTTCTTGGAATCATTCATAACAATACAATAATAATAAATTATTTCTGAAATTACAATGTTTTTTTAAATTTTTTCTTATTATTTATTTATAATAATATTTATATTAAAATTTCAATGAGTTTATATCATAATATTTAATTCAATAATGTCAATAATGTTCCGATATATTTGAGATTACAGAAACGGAGATTAAACGAAGCAAATCTCCTTCCGTCTTAACTTTTTTTACAGGAAGAACTTTCTTGACGTTCGCGTCAATTAACACAGTATCCAAAATTTAATACACTTTTGGCAGAAACAAAAAAATGTATAAGAACTTTAATTATTAAACTAATAGATGAATTTTCACAAATTGATTGATAAAATTTGTCATTTTGTTAAATTAAAGTAAAAATAGAATATATAGAAGTGACAATAAATCAATGAAAAGAGTAAAAATACAGTGAATCTTGAATAGATGAATAAGAATTAATAATCATGGAAAAGATTGAATAGATAAAATAGGTATGAGAGCTAAGATGCGATTTAATTAAAAAATTTTTTGTACTGACAAGTCGAAAAAGCTCATTTGTCGACATTAATTAGTGATGAATATATATTATCTTTCGCATTTCGTCGTAAGAAAAACGACTTTCCTTACTTCTTTTCAAATAGACAAGTTTTCCGATCATTTAAAACTTTCAACACGAAATTTACGTGACAAGCGTAAGTATTACGTGTTTCTTAAAACAAAAAAAAATAAATTAAATAAAAATTTTTAATTACAAACCAGAATTCATATTATTTATTTTCCTTTTTGATTGTTTGAAATAATGCCTTTTAGTTTGTTGAGTCAAATTAACAGATATTACGTATCAATTTCTTAATCGTCATATTGATCTGGCCAATCAAAAGAGTTACAATTTTATGGTTTGTTGATTCTAAGATTATTGTTATATAGTGTGCAGAGAAATTGAACACAACTTTTTATTTTTATTGGCTAAATAATAATATTTTTTTACTTTTATCACAGTTTTATTAAAAATGTTCATTAATTTCTCGTTTATATTTATATTTATTTTGTTGTATTAAAAAAATTTAATTGACCATTTTTTTTCATTGATTATTCATTGATTATTTTTTAATTTCTTACAATTATTTTTATTTCTACAAGGTGAATTAAATACATGTAAATAAGTTGTAAATTTTTTTTTTCGTTCAAAAAGCATTTTGTGTATGGATATATATTGATAAAATTATTAAAAAAGTAACTTGAATGATCAATTTAATATGTATATTGTAAGAAATAGAATACGTTGAAAATCAATTTCTATGCAAAATCTCCATCGATAAAATAAGTTAAATACTTGATGAACAATAGTGGATTCAGGTAAATAATTCTTTAGTTACATGGTGACTTAAACTCTATAAAGGCTTCTCACGTAGCACTTAACCACCCGTTGACTAATCGCACTATCGTGCTATATACAATATCATGGTCAACGACGTCATTTCAAGAGTTATTACAGTACTAACTTGAAATTTTTATGAAATCAAATGTCAACTTTCTGCTTATAGAGCTTTCTTTAACATATAATGCTAAAAAATATAGTTCATACATGTATTTAATTAGTTACAATTAATACTGTTTTCTTTTTGTAAAGTTTAGTATCTCATTTGATAATCAAATATTCTATTAATTCATTCACTTAATAACATTTTAAATAATTACACTATAAATATTTGAAATAATTATGATATCTTGAGTAACGTCTATTACAATTACACGTAAAGTAAAGTATTAAAATTTTTACACTGTTCAATTTTTTTTTTTTTTGTTTATTAAAAGTAAATTGATTCATTGGTAATCTTCAGAGAATTTAATACATTTTCACCAATATTGTGGAGTGTAGTAAAATAAGATTCCTAATTAATAGACTATGGTATTTGTTAATCAGCTTGTTAATTACTGAATTGTATTCGAATGACTAAACCATTAAAAAAAGTACTTTTTTAATAAACATAAACAAGACCCATCATTTATTGGGATGACATTGATATCTCTTGACTTTTGGTTTATTTCCTCATCATTCAAAGGAAACGGTATGATACTTTCAAATTTTAAAAATCATATTTTTATTACATGAAAGACTAATGACGATGGTATGGCACTTTTGTTTTTTAATTTATATTATTCAATAAATATAACAAAAAATGATCTAGATAATAATTGATATTTTATTCTTCAGATACTAAAATCCTTCAAAATAGTAAATATGTCTTTATTTATTTGTTTAATACAATAAATGTTATTTGTTATCTAGATAAATGTTTATAATTCACTTATTATTTTGATCATCAAATTTAATGTTGAGTTTACAAATTTTTATTCCAAAATAAGTCTTTACTTCAAATATCATTTTTTTTGTATGAAAACAACATACATATCTTATATAATAATACAACATGTGTACATAAAACTTACATAAAATATCTATAAGGGAAGGAAATAATAACAAAAACAAGTTGGTTACAATTTATTTTTTTTTCTCGTACTTGAAATTATTATTTCACATAATAATCAAAAAAAATTTTTTCTATTTTTTTAGTTATACAAATTATAATTGTGACAAAAAAATAAAAAAAAATAATTGTCATTTATATATAGAAGAAAGAATTCAATTGCATATTTATAAATGTAACAAATTAGTAATAATGATACAGCTTATTTATGGTATGTTATATTCAAATTAAGACCAAACAATATTGTTATAAATTCTTCAATAAACTGTCAGATACTCAATGTGTATTCACCGTCATTTATTCTTTTTTTTTTCTTTCAATTTTGAAAAAAACTCATCGTAACAAAAAAAAGATTATACATAAAAAAATTTCACTAGCCATAAGTGAAAATGGCAAGTGTACTTACTGAATTCTAGAAGTCCAAATATTTTTTTGTACCAGTGAATTAAGAGCATTTGAATAGCAAATAATTAATCATAAGTAATTATTTTATCGTGTATCTCGTAAGTAATTAAATTTACGAGTCATTTTTTAAACTTATGATTAGTACAAAAACTCTCTTTGTTTATTAGAACAACGTATCATTGATTTGTTTCGTTCAAAAAAAATTTTTTTTTTATTTTCGTGAAAACGTTTATAATTGAATAAAATATATTTTTTATACAAGTAAAAAAATGAATTCTTATTAGAAAATTTATCATTTTCTCTTGTGTTCCTTACTCTTACGTATTTTACCCTCTTTCATTAAGATTCTTGTCAAATTAACATTACTAGGGGAAAAATTTAATTGCACAAAAAACGAAAGAGTTATTTTTTATCATAATGTTTATATTATTTTTTACCAATCAAAATAAATTTGGTTATTGATTTATTTATTATAATAATATTCATAATTGATCACCAATTTATTAAATTCAAAGTTTAAATTTGAAATAAATAATTGACAAGTAATTTTCATGACATAATTAAACTTATAGTGCTAAAATTTGCCATATAATCGCCATAAACGAGATTCACAAACACACAAAAGTTAATGTGTATTAAGATGAGAAATCAAAGATATTTATTACATAACTTTCTAGTATGGATGTCCACCGATCAAAAAAGATATTTCTTTCATTCTCTATTACGTGTTAAATTTATCGCAATATCCTGGTATGTTAACTAAAATTATTATATAAGACGTAATTAATTTTTTATTTTTATTATTGTAACCATATTTTTATTTTATTTTCTACTATATTAAAGTATAAAGTGTATTGACAAAATTCATTAAAATTATTTTCAATGACTTTCTAAGTAACAGTACAACATTAATGTAAATTTTTACTTAATATATTATTTGTATGTGACTACATAAATAAATGAAAGAGATAAAACCATCGTGTTGTTCACTATGAAACTTGGTTTTCCACCACCAAGTGAAATAAAGCCGCCATCTACCCCCCACGAATCTCCCGCGGGACGCGTCGCTAGTTTCTCACTTGGATATAAACTGATCGTGTGCTTGGAAGCTCTGTCATATCGTAGTTGACTCTGAAAGTAATCAGACATTGACTTACTTTCCAAGTATACCTTTCGGCTTCATTCATCATCGCCTAATAACTTGTTTATTAATTGACGGACAATATTATTTGGTAAGATAAATAAAATTTTTTACCTATATACAAAAATAAATTAGAAAATAAAAACTCAAATATGAATTAATTTAATATAATAATTAAAATAAACGTCTTCATATTTTTATCCATTACTGTTATTATCCTCCTTACATTTCAAATACACATAATCATTTAATAACCACTAATCGAATTACTTTGCTTCTGTTTTCAATTTCAAATGCTTTTGGTTAATCCATTCAATTGAACCGTCAACCTAATTAATTAACCTGTTAAAAATCAAGTCATGAAAATTATTGAAAAACAGTGACTTTTTACTAATTTATTATTTTTAGAGTTTATAAAATTTGTATATTAAAAGGTAATCAACATGAGACCGTATATATGGAAAAATGTTATTTTAATTTTTTTGAACAATTAAATAAAAACTATTATAGTATTTATTAACTTGAAAAGAAGTAGTAATATTTTAAAATTTTCAGTAAAAAAATTCAATATTTATTGATGAATATTTTTTTCTGTTAGTTCATTTTTATCTTAAACTTTAAGTCACAACATAAAATTCTTCGTTTAAATATATATAGATGCTTGTAGAATACCCCTGTATTTTGTACTACATATGGATAGTACATGTACTATTAAAGTTCTATGATGCTATTAAACTAACATAACATGGCACATTTTACAATACTATACGATAACCTGATATTACAGTGTATTTTATCAATAAATTTATTCATTTAAATCTCATAAAACCTAATAGTTGATAAAAACAAAATTAATTAATGCATATAGCAAATAGAAAATGTTAAAATGCTACAAAAATGATTTAATTTTCTATCATGTGAAGATTATCAATTTTTTTTTGTTTTTAAATTTATTACATTCGATACAAAACCATAGTGTGGTATCATTCTATATGAATGAGCAATAATCAAAATGACTAATTGATGAAGTTTTATTTTTCAATTTTATATTATCCATAATTAGTTGATATCTTGCATCGTTTTATCCATAAATATTCAATCCTTTATAAAGGATTTTATCTATTGTATATTTGATAAACGACATCAACACATATTATTAATTATCTAATGTATTTAATAATGGTCATATAATTAACTATTGATAAAAACTTTGATCAATATTATTGATTGATTGTGTAAAAAAAAATATTAAACTGCAGTATTTTGAACAAAATATTCTTTTAATTTTATGATAATAAAACAATATATAAATTTTTTAAGTACAAGATGATGCTACTGAAAACAACCACTTTCATTGCAATCTTGTTATTTATCTCAATTGGATTGAATACAGCTATTCCGACGGAGAAGGACCGATTTTTGAACGAACTCGACGTAAGTAATAAAAATTCCTTCTATTCTCGATAATATAATACATATAGAAAAAATATATACATGTATAGATTAAAACATTATCAGATTCATTAAATTTAATTATTCGACTATTCTGTAAAAAAATTCAATAAATTGCCAATGATACATAGTAATTCATTGTATTTATAAGAATATAATCCGTCAAAAGCTGACATGTTATCGATCACAAAGTATTATAAACATTTTGTGCTCAAATCTATGTTTTTATTAGAAGCTTTATGTTAGTTATTTTTTGATTGAAACCGGATTTTCACAACGGCTGATGTTAGAGATAAAAAATGTCTCTATAAAATATTCACACAGAAAATAGTTTTTGTTAATTTACGTAAAATTAAATTAGAATTGTAATAGTATCACGACTATGCATGTGACTCAATAAATAAAAATTTTCAATTGACACATTGTTTTTAAAATGTTATTTATATTTAACAAAAAAATATAATAAAATGAAATAAATAAAAATTTATAAACGAATCTGTTATTGAGTAAATAAATAAATTTACTCATTATCAACCTATGTTGATTCTGAATTGATCTTTTTTCATATAATGAATACTTTGAATTTAAAAGTTTTTTATAATAATCATTATTTGAATGAGAAATAATATATAAACGTAGTATTTTTTTAACAAAAATGACACAAAATTTTGAGAAGGAAAGAATACACTTGATTCTATTGTATCATATTGGTGATTTCTATATATTGACAAAAGTCGTTGATGTCTTATATGTTCATCAGATTGAAGGGAAACTTTGTTGATTAACTTGTAATGAAACTATTTTTTTTTATAGCAAAAAAAGGAATTTATTTATTTTTTATTGAGTTACGTATCTATTAGTTATTATTATTTTTCTTATTTTGGGTTTTTAAGTGACGTTTTAATTAATTGTCTTGATTTTTTCAGCTAATTGATGATGATGGCAGTATGGATACTGCTCTAATAAATTATTTATTCACAAAACAAATGGTTAAACGTCTCAGAAATCAAATGGACATAGGAGATCTTCAGCGTAAACGTACTTATTGGAAGCAATGTGCTTTCAATGCAGTTTCTTGCTTCGGCAAGTAAAAAAGTTATTTCTTCTTCAAGATTAATTAATATGATATTTCCATTCTATACATTTATACATCACTTAGATGTAACTGGATCACTATAGAACTTTAAAGTTCTTATAAGTATTAATAAAAAAATCTTAAAAATGATCAATCAAAATAACAAAATAAAATTAGTTAAATTTATATTTAATAATAATTTAAATGTAATCCTACGCAATTAGATCAACATATCAGTTGTATAACTACTAATAAATTAATATATATATATAATCATAAATAAAATTACTGAAACGTTATGATATCAACAGAGTAATTTTTTATATTTTTTAATATCATAATAGAATTTATAATCTACTTACTTTTTGTTTAACATTATTATTTAAATTTATTTTAAATTATATTAGTAATTGTTAGTTTTTACAATTAATTAGCAAAACTAACTTAAAATATTTATTACTCTATCTTTTCCCATTTTTGTTTATAGATAAACTATTGTAATACAATTTATTCTAATATTCTATCCATAAAGTTATTATTATTTATTATTTATCGTATATTATAAGATGATCATCAGTGATGGCAAAATAAAATCATTAGAACAATTATCAACAACAAAAATGTATTTAATTAAGAATAAAAGTATTCTTTCTTATTTTTATTTTCAAATTTTAATTTTATTTCCTTACTGAAGATGATTAAAAAATGTGATATAAAATAAAAATACCAAAGTGACATTATCATTTGATATATTTTATGGCAAAATTAAAGTTTCTTGCTAATCACATTCCTATTTAATCCCTCAAATAGTGTGTTTTAGAATTATGGTAAGATACATATGTGAGAAATTTTCATACATAGATGTAATAAGGATAAAATTCAATTGTAATGCGTTTACGATAAACACGATTAAACTTACCCAAATGGATCAAATGCAATTATGAGATTGACGCAAGCAAACCTCTTGACATTAAATCGCAATTTCGATCTTCTCTTTTCTTGTTTAACCATTAATTACACAAATTGACAGTTTCAGATAAATTGTTTAAATATAAATAAATTCAATTAATGATTCTCGACACATAATCCATTCTTTAATATTTCTTTTTTATTATAGATTATATAAATAGTATCCATTAAGTTTAAACTTAAATATTAATATATTTTTATAATATCAATATTTTTGGAATAACATTATAATTTATCCTATTACTTCTGTACCTTAGTAATTTTTTATATAAATTTTCATTCCACCCACGATGTGTAATAAACTAAACAGTTACCAGTGACATTTGGTCTATAGTTCTATAAAATATTTTGATTGGCCATCTACTCCGGACTTACCCTAAAGAATTTGTTAAAAAAGACAATGGAACACTGAGAAATAATATTTCTAGATCAAAAATCATTTCATTTTCCATAACAATTACATTGCGTTCACCGGCCTTTTATACGGGTATTATACGTCTTTAAAATGGTATCGCAAGCCCTGTAATTCACTCTGATGATCCAGTGTAATATTAAGAGCATGTAAAGGTAGAGTGATTATGGTAGAGATTGAAATTATTATTGATTTAAAAATATTGTTTTTCAGTGAAATAATAGAAAAATTATCTTACTTTAATCGATTGATACAAATTTGTTAAAACACTCAATTTGTATTTTTTCAGAAAACAAAAAGAAAATTATCATTTATAAACTATTAATTTGCAATCAATAGATCCTTGTAATCATACATGACTTATACTGAATGTCATAAATTATGAAATATATATTGTTTAAATATGAAAAATTGCAATCATTTATGAATATTTGTGGCCCTTTTGTTTGTTTTATTCTTAATTAATTTATTACAAGCCCATAATTACATGGGTCAGGCAAGTTTTTTAATTTATATAATATTTTGAAATTCATGTTGACTATATGTGCAAATAAAAGGGATTCAAATAAATAAATTACTATTTCGCTTTTACTATTGTACCGAACTCCAAGTACCAGGAAATCTGCGTTATCAGCTATTGTGTTGTCTTAAATGTGACACTCTTTTATCTTCGACCAATAATTATTTCTACATTCAACGTACTTAATTTGAGCAACAATTTACTTGTTCAATGATATATTGATATATATATATACATTATTATTTTAGGAGTAAACCAAATCAACAAATAAATGAAAAATTAATTCATGATTAAAATATTATGTTTAATATTTTGAAGAGAGAAAAAATTATTATTATTGTTTTTTTTTTAATAAAAAAAATTAGTAAAAGTTTTGTAACTCATAGTATATGGAATAAAAATATATTTCTTAAAAGCATTTTATATAATTTAATACGCTTTACTTATAATTTTATTTCATAATTCAATCAATATTCTGTTTAATAAATTTAGTTAGATGACGACTTATAATATTTTTTATTGCATTTTACTTTTTAATAATTAATAATAATAAACATGAAAATTGAATTAAATAAGAAAAAACGAACATTTAATAATAATGAAATATATTTAAAAATATCTATTTGCACAACCAATTGAAATGACCAAATCCATTCTTTAATTGATAAATTTACAATTTAATTATATTATATTCAATATCTAATAATAAATTGGTGAAGGAGATTCTTTTATCACCATCTGTGCAATTTCATAAGTAAATTATAGTATTTTATTGCATTTACTTTCACATACTTCAAAGTAATTTACATTTCACGATTTGGTTGTTATTTTAACACATTGTCATGATCTTGAATTCGTAAGAAGTCTTTTATGTGTTATGTTTAATCACTCAGAACTCAATAAACTTTATAAATGTTCTTTGTACAATCAAACAAAACTGAATAAGTATTTTTATTCAATAAGTATTCAATCAGATTTAATGTATTTTATTATTTATTTAATCTTAAGATTATCAAAAGTTTACTTAAAACAAAATAATGTATCAGAGTTACTTTTATTATTATTTTGTATTACGTATTTTCAAAGTTAAGAGTAAAACTCGTATTTTCCAATGATTGATTTAAAGTGCAATATTTGCTCATCCTCCTTCGTTAGTTGAAAGGGGCTATCTGGAAATTCATCGACCTACACAAGTGATGAAGCGATTACAAAAAATGGTTCAAGAAATCCATGTTTTATTTAGAATAATAATATTATTATAAAAAATAACTACAAGAAAGTCAATGGAATAATTACTTACTGAAAAAACTCAATTATAATCTAATATATTAGAAAAAAGAAAATTATTTAGTGGAAGATAGTTATTAGAAAGGTTATTTTACCAATAAATAATATCTAATATTCGAATGTTTGTTCTAAACTTATCCTTTGCATAATTTTACATGGATAGAAAATGATGAAAGGATATATTATTAAACAAACTTGAAGAGGAATTACATATAGCAACATTTACACTTAGTTTTACCTGTATTGAAGTTATCTTTCATATTCTTTTAATGAAATACCATTAACAAACTTGTTATTTTTTATATTTTATAAATATTATTTTATAATTGCAAACTCGTCGTCTAAATCTAAATCTATGACTAAGGTATAATTTTTGGAAGTGTTTATTGATAGTCGTTCTAAACTCTTACTATATCTACATTTTTCTTTCTACAAATAAATCAGTGTGAAACAGTCTGTATATATATATATATTTATTATAGATACACAAGACACATTGTGTGTAATAGTTTCGTAGACCATTCAACTGCACGCACGTGCACTATACTGTTGCTAAGCAACAGCGTCAAGTTTATTAGTTTATGTGTACACGCGGTTGTACAAAAATGACTTTTCTTGACTTAATAAAGCATACGGTTCGCTTCCAAACTTTATCGTTTGCAAATGCGTTTGTTATTTTAGAAAATTTCTGACTTTCATATTAAAAAATTTTAGTAGCTGATTAATATAAAAATTGAAAAATCTTTTACTTGCTGTTAGTAAAGATACATGTATGTTCACCACACAATCATATTATTCTCGAAGCCATTATCTGTAATGATAATTATTTGAAATAATTATCTTATACATTCTATGTGTGTCCTCTTAATGCAATTATCTATTTTATTTTTTCAAATAAAGTTAAACCTTGTCACCAATTAATTGTTATTATTGAGTCAATAGTGTTTTCATTGAAATGATATTTACATGACACATTATATCTCTACTTCGTATATGACAACAATAAAATCTAAGTCGAGTACGGCACGCGTTTTGTTGGATTAATTCTTACTAATATAATGATTTGTTGAAGCATGAAGATTCAGTGTGAAAGGTCATAGCTATCATACGGAAAATTACTCGTTGATAAACGGTGAGAATTGCGTGTCAGAAAGAGAAAAATTTTCAGTAATTTTAATGACTTACAATTAGAAATAATTCATAAATACTAAATAGTGTGAAAATATTGATTTTTTAAATAAAATCAGTTTAATTGAATTATTTGCAACATAAATTTTATTTTTTCCCAAAAGAAGTTATTAAATAAATAAATGAAAAATAAAAAAAATGTATTTTAAGAATAATAAAATTGCAATTAGAAATTAAATTTCAGTAAAGAGTTTGATAGGATCTATAAATTTATAAAAAACTATTAAGTAGATAAATGATTAATAATAATAAAAAACGATTGTAACATTTCACAATGAATGAATTTTTTCTTATATGATTACATTAATCCCCATTTATATTTCATTTCATACGTGCTTTGTTTTATTAATGGGATAACTGAAAATTTATCGGATTGAATGGTATTTTTTCTCACAAATAGTGAGAGTAAAACATAAAATCTGAATGAAATTACTAACAAGCAGATACGTAAATGACAGATGATTAATTGTTTCTATCCGGAGTAATATCATCAATTGATTAGAGAGGTCGAAGTTTTTTGATTATCATGTAAATTACGATTATTACTACTTGAAATTTCATAATTATCACATTTTAATTTGAACTTTAATTATTTTCATCATAACTTGATATTAAATTTTAGGTAGAAGATTAAAATACAAGAAAATACAAAAAAAAACTGTACACGTTTTAAACTGTAACTACCATTACATATTAATGTTGCTATGTCAATGCTGAAATAATGTAAAATACTAACACAAATATTTTAAAAATATGAAATTCTCGTTATATGATTATTATAATTGCCGACATAGTCTTACTTTTTTATTTCATCTTTATACGCTTCAATTGTTTAAAATAAAATATTTGAATATTCTGAATAACATTCGAAGTAATTGGTGATACTCCATAAATATCACTTTGCCGTTATACAATAACATAATTAGAATAATTGAGCGTAAATTGCAATATAAAGTAGCTATCCAATAAAATTTATTGTCGACTTACTCCTTTTTATTTATTCATTTTTCGAACGATTGTCTTATTTTTTATTTTATAACTAAATTTGTGAAAGAAATACCACAAAGTTGATATCAAATTAAAACCAATATAATTCTTTCGTTGGATTACTCGTATATGTAGTATTCATTTCTTTATATAATTATAAGAAATAAATGAATTTATTTTTGAATATTTAGGTACCTTTTGAATAATTAAAAATAAGCACGACTTTCGGTTAAAAGTAATAAAAACGTTAGTATTTCTATGTATTCTTCTGACGCAATGGAGATGAAATTTTTCATCAAATCTACGTCAATAAATATTGTGTAAGATAATGATAGTCCACTACTGATATCATTAATAATTTGTCCAAATAGATGGTGTGAGTTACGATATTAATGTCATCATTTAACTACTGATATACGTGATATAAGTCATGAAGCGTAAACTATAGGGATTCTACTGTCATGCGAATGAATTAAGATTAACAATAAATAAAACAAAAAAATTTCAAGTATAGAAGCTACTGGTTTTATTTCATTGGTATATGATAGATAAGGTGACAGACTGCGTGGCATCACTATATTCATCCTTATCTTTTTTGTATACATCAAACATAAATACTTAGTTTGCGACATTGCACTACATTTGATGTTTTTCATCTGTGTATAATTGTAATTATTATTTAAATTTCTTTCTTCGATATATCTCAATATTACTTATCGTACCAATAAATGGAATAATTTTAGTGTTATAAACAAAATGGTGTATTTAAAAATTGGATAACTTAATAATATAATAATTTAGATGATAAAATTCAAATTAGAACTGAACTAAATAAAACCATAATTAAATGACATGAAATAATAATACTAAGAAAAAGAAAAATGGTTCAATTAAAATAATACAAAATTTTCTGTAATTTTTATTGTCAAACTACCAACATTTCTTCGACTAAAATCATATATGCATAGAATTGATGAAAGAGGAAAAGGAAAGGTCGTTAACGAGCAAACGGGCACATTAGTAAACATATTGACGACTATTCTATTGAATTCTAAATTACGATTACGAAATAATCATTCACTTCAGCAATCTATTACGCTAACTCATTCAACATATACACAAGTTGTTGATCTGATTAATCGGTACATTGGTACTTTACCAGTCTTTGTCATGTTTAAAGTACCGTAAAATAAATGAAAACAAAATTCACAGACGATAAGCGAATGATAAAATGTTAGAGTAGCTTTCAATCAGTTATTTAATAATACAAATAAAATGTCAATAATGCCAAGCGAAAAAAAGATAGAAACCAAAAGAGGAGGTGATTTCATTCATTTTACGTTCAAATGTGATGCCCATGAGGTCAAGGTTCTTTATTTCCTCCGTCGCGCGAATTAATGATAAATTATTAAATTCTCAAGGAAAATATACAAGATTCAATAAGCATTATATCAGTATATTATATCAGTGATTCATTCTAAGAATTATAAATTTTATTCAGTAGAAACTTATAAAATTTTAACTAATAAAAATGATAAAATCCCATTATAAATATAACGAACATATCATAATAAAACGCAATATAACTGATTTATTTAGTATATATAATGTCGCAATAAAAGAGATAAAAAAATTTGGCTCGTACCCGTACGAGGTTGTATGAATATTATCGAATGTAGTTGTAGACTTTTTTTTTCTAAAATTCGTTACGTCATTTTCTTGGAATTAATAAGTGTTCAATTATTTTTATTTTGATCTGTTCTTGTTTTTATCATTATATCAATGATACTTAATTATTTTGATTTATTGTTATAAATTTTAATATGAATTAACGACATAACATATATTATAATTTTAAAATATTTAAAAATATACACTACATATTACGAGACAATATTGAAAAGGCATTAACGAGACTATGGTGCCAAGCTGGCTGCTAATATAAAAAGGAGTTTGTCATCACATTCTGTGACAGATAAATTTCTTGTTAAAGTGGGGATGACATGCTTATAAGTAAACGCGATTGACTTTGAGGACTAATACTCGCAAAACATTAAATGCAGTGACCTTACAATTCGATCAAATTGAAAATTTATTATGTTGCAAAATATTTTCTCTATTTTCATCAAATCGAGTTTATTAAATACTGTGTAAATATTTGTGAAATTATTTTCATCAACTTATGATAACTTGATTTGGATTTTCCTATTGTTTTGAAATTTTTCAGTTACGGATATGACTTAGTGATGTGATTAGTGTCTATACAAAAACAATCAGATAAATGTTTTTTAAAAATTTTCCGAACAAGAATTATTTATATCATCAATAAGTATAGATATTTTTTTGAATTATACTCCATAAAATTATCATCAAAAGATTGATTTGGTAAATATAGTCGTTTTTTATAACAATATCATAGTAAATATATATTATAATAATTCATCATCCTTTAGTAATTCTAATTGTAATGTTTTATATTAAAAGTAGTTACATATTATCATCACTTTTATTGGTAATATAAAAGTTAGTGTGGCTAAAAAAATATCTTCATAAATTATTGCAGATCAAGAATCATTATGACTATTTTCGAACTCTTGTAATTGATCAAGAGTAACTTTTTGATTATCATCATCTAATTGATTTCAACCATCAACGTCCTCAGAAGGGTCCTCAATTCTTTTTTGAGTAACTGCTTTGTTTAACGAATATATCAAAAAGACATCAAATATATGACGAAATTTTTCATATTGTATATTTAGAAAGTTTTTTTTTTTTAAATAATTATACAATTTGTATTAATTTTTTTTTAATAAAATTAAGTTCATTTTATTTTCACTATTTCTATAATAGAAGCCTTTAACTCGTATTTTATTCACTTTCATAAATATGTAAATATTTACTAACTACTGTTATTATTTATAAGCTGAAAAAAATAGAAAAAAAAGGATATTTCACCCTACTAAGATATTGTTTTTTCAACGATTTATTTAACAACCCAGTAACACGTGTGAAGTGATTCTAATTTTCTTTATAAATAATAATAACTTAGTAAACAATAATACACAAAATGTTTATAAAAAATTTGTATACCTACTTGGTTGACAAATATTAATATCCTTCTTTGGTTATAATTTACGATTAAGCTATTTACAAATTATCGATAATTTATATGCAACATCTCTTTAAGCATTTTCAATGATAATATTAACACTTCAATACTATTTATTAATGTATTCTTTATGATCATTTATATGACGTAAACTTTTTTAATAATACACGCCTGACTATATCGATATAATACTACTTATTGATTTGATTGTCGAGTAAAAAGAATATGAGATAATTAATAATAACATTTATGTGATTTTATAATATAACAGTAACTAAAAAATTATAATTAATATTAATTAATAAAAACATAGCTATATCGTTGAATTCAATTATATCCTTCATTAAGAGATTACCGAATAGATGAATTATTTTCTATTTTTATTACGAACAAAACTTAATGTTTTTTGTGGATAAATTACAGAAAAACAAATAAAGAAAAGTAATTAAATTGTGAAATTGAAAATTCATAGTTTCAATTAAACTTGTTCAATTATCTACTTTATTCACATTGTTACTTGACCTTTAAATTTACTTTTTAATAACAAACATCTAATAAATAAATGACTTTTAATATTTTTTTAACTATATAATAATTGATTTAAGTTAATTATTTTTAATGAATAAAAAAATATCAATACCAAAAGAGTTTATAATGTATAACATAATCGAGAAAAAAAGTAACATTAAATAATAAATAAATATTTAATTAAAATGAATAAAGTGATTTCATTTAAGTTTTTTTTGTTTATAAAATGTAAAATATATTCATCAATTAAATTTATATATAACCATATTTTTAGTAATCTATTGATAAAATTTTACAAATAAAAACTAAAATATTTAATCGTAGATAAAATTTGTTTTAAAAAATATTCTGTTGAATATTATAATAGATATAACATCAATTTATTTCGTTATTAAATAACTTACTCGGGGAAAAAGTTAAGAAATATAAAAACTTTCGATAACTTTAATAAAGAGTCAAACAGAAAGAAAAAAATTAATAATGCTCTAAATGCCAATTTTTTATAACTAATTATTTTAAATAAATGAGAACTAAATATTTATTGAATGATAAAAAATATCGATAAATTTTAGAAATTATTTGTTAAAGTATTTTAGTTAAGCTTTCAAATTTTTAAGTAGTACAACTAAAGAATTATTCATCCAAGATTCACCACATTCCAAGAGAAATTTTTAGTGTTCAAGTAGTCCATTCAATACAAAAATGTATGATCAAAAGACTGAAAATGATTAATTGAGATGTAAAGAAAGGAAACTCATTTTTCTTTCATAAAAATTTCAAATTAAAAAGAAAAACAAAAAAACATAAAAAAATAGCCGATAGATACACTTAAAAAAAAAGAAAACGAATGAATCGATGCGCGTGGGATGATCGGGCATCTTTTCTCTATCCGTATGTGGTCCTACAGGTGGCAAGAGAGGGGTACGAATCTCGGTAGTGGTGGATATCAGAGGTATAATAGAGGGTGTCTCAGCCCTCCACAATTCACTCTTCGAACATTCGTTGACTATTAAAAGAGTTCCCCTAACATTTAAATAACAATTCAATCACTGTGAATTCAATTTAACCCTTCTGAAACACTTTGAAAAAGTAGTGGAAATAAATTATTCTTAAAGTTAATCGGCAAGTAAAGGATGTTTGATTTTGATTAACCGTTTGAATAATAATCTTTATAAATTATAAGATATTTATTTATATTTCAATAAAATCATTATTTCGTTTGGATTTTTTTTCATAAAAAATAATATCACAAAAACGTATACAAAAATTTTGGTATTTCACTTTGTTGGTAATTTAATATCATCGTTTCAACATATGTTCTTTTTCATATATTAACATATAAATATAGTAAATATTTAATAATTATCAAATAATTTAAAATATCAAAAAATTATTGTTAATAATTGTAAAAATATATTAAGTATAACGAATTGTTTATTTAAGTAAAAATTTTATGGCAACGTCTTTGTTATCATATAATGATTAAGATTAAATGACAAAAGAAGTAGAAAATTGTATGAACGTTTTTTGGGATAAAAATTTTTTAGCAGATATAATAATAATAGCAGTGAATTTTCAAGTGATAACGATAAATTATATTTTAAAATGTAAATGTTATCCTTATTCTATTGAAGCAACAAGTGGAATATTATTTTCCGTCGGATGAAGCATACACTTTATCTGATTAACTATTTTCTAAATTAAAAAAAAATTTTTTTCATTATATATAAATTACAATACGCTTATTCAAATTATTTATTGATAAATTCGTCAAATTGATTACAGAATTTTTGATGATCAACGGAAGCATGAAGAAAAAAGTTAATATCCAATATTCGTGTTTATGGTATACGTTCATTTCATTATTTCTCATAACAACGAACAATTTTGTCTTTGCTGATCCTAATCGATTATTAGATCAAGTTTCATCCGAAAGTTTATTTGATGATACTGTTAATTCTGTAAGTATTTTTGCATTACACTTAATTGTTAATGTAGAATTCGTAGTATATGTAATTTTTTAAATTCATCAAAACTGCTTAATAACACTAAGCAAGAGTATTTATTTTTTATTATTTTTTTTTTTTTACTTGTATGATTTAAAATGTAATGAAAAGTTTTTGTTCGCAGTTGCTCCTTCAAAGACTTAAGGAAGTAGCGGAATTAAAACGTGATATTATTGAAGAAGAACGTGAATTAGTCGCTCAAATGGAGATCCAAGCTATGTTAGAGGCAAAATCACGGAATCACCGGATACCAAGTCATTCAATTCCACCAGAGTTAGATATTGAAGGACCAGAGATGTTACCAATTCCGAGTGCAATAGTTAATCCCGGACCCACACATTCTGGAAAACGAACTAGTTCATGTAAGTTCTATTATTTACTTCACATTTAATAATAATAGTAATGATAATAAAATATTAAAAATACCATGATAGCCAAACTTAAGTATACCAAAAAATGATCATCTACTAAATATAATTGAATATTAGAAATACGAACAATTATTTAAAATAACAATAAAATTCAGAATATACGATTGCCAATGATGTCAACTACTTTGTCATATTCACTATATTGTAAATAGATCTTTCAGTAAGTGGTGAAATTTGATTTATTGTTTCAAACAAATGAAAATTATTAAATG
This sequence comes from Chelonus formosanus, assembly GCA_028641665.1. Taxonomy (NCBI): domain Eukaryota; kingdom Metazoa; phylum Arthropoda; class Insecta; order Hymenoptera; family Braconidae; genus Chelonus; species Chelonus formosanus. The sequence continues at coordinate 23,713,884 of CM054006.1, read as the reverse complement.
AGTTCGGAACCGAACCTATTTATCATAAATTTTTATTTTTCTAAGCGTCTTATTTTGAAATACAAAAAACGTATGAATATAATACACTTTGGTAATTATACACTTTCACGGTCATCTCGTTTTTTGATTTAAGTGTAAAATTTTGCCAGTTATGATAGAAAATAAATTATAAATAATAATGATAAAAATAAAAAATAAGAACAAGAATTAATATAAAATGTTTAGCTAGACTATTAATGCATTTACCTTACTTTTAGATCATCTTATTCTTTTAACGTACAAAGAAAATAAAAAATTGCACAAGTAGTGTAATATCAATGTACATTATTTGCAAATCAACAAAATACGATCTTTTAATTTAACCACTTAACTTATGCCGTAAATTGACGACATCACGACGTCACATATGTATAAACCGATCATTTAACTTGTTTATATCGCAAATAAGTATTAAAGATATCTGGAACATTCTCGATAATCGATGTCGTAGTTTATTAAAGATTGGCGCCAACCATATCAATTGTATTTAATGATTGTAATTGTCATCATAATACATTCAACATTAATTTATTGTTTTTTTCTACATATGGCATTGTCTATGTTTCAGACATGGCTTTATGCCACTTCAAGATTTGTAACATGGGACGCAAACGGCAATTGTAAACTGACAAATTATCATCTTTTTGTCAACTGTACATCAATTTGTCAACTTATTCATCGTATCAAATACCAAAGTCCTCAATTATTTTTGAAACTTCAAAAAAATGTAAATTTTATTTTTTATTATCATTCATTAACCCTGTTTCGATAAATTATATTCAACAAAAATTTATGTTCTAATGAAAAATTATTCAAACGACAGACACAAATTTTTTAATAACATGTTATTAACTATAATCATCTTATGCTTAATATTGTAAAACTTTGTGAATAATATTACGTACCAAGAAGGGTACAAAAGATTTATAAAATTATAAGTTTTCAATTGTATACTGTGAGGAATAAGAAAAAATATACAAATGTTCACAAAGGCAATCATTTAACAAACTAAAAATAAAATGTACGAACGAAAAAATGTACAATTTTTATCCTTCAGAAACTTGAATTATAAGAGCATTAACAAAAATGATAGTATATAATTAAATTGATGTATAATGGTTTCGTAACCAATAGTGTTGAATGAGTGAGTAGACAAAAGTATAACGAGAATGAAAATGCGAAGAAAAAAATCATCTTTGTACCCTTCGCAAAAATAATATTTATATTTTCAATTATTATCAAGATATATTATTATTATTATTATTAATAATTTTGTTATTGTGATTTCTTTTATTATTATTATTACATAATTTATTGTTTTACCACTATCGTATTATTATTATTTTTTATTTATGAGAAGAAAATGAATCGTATCGTGTGTAATTTACAAATATTCCGATACGTATCAAAATATACATCTTCTTTGTATTTGTTCATGTAAAACTTTTTACGGTTTACGATTATTGTTAAAAGTATTGAAGTGATATGTATATTTATGCATCTAAAAAAAAACTTACTCTTCTATCAAGTGTATATTGTACCTGAATATTTTTTTTGTTGCAACAACAGGCTTATCATTCAAATCAATGTGTAAAATCCATATGAAAATGAATTCCATTGAAGAAACAAAAATAAATGATTGGAAGAACATAATTATTATATTCATTTTCCAAGCTCATAAAAGGTTATTAGTTAAAATTGATATTATTCTATAATAGATGTTGAGATTAAATATAAAAAGAACGAATAATGAAAATAAAAGTATCAATTGTAAGATGTATCCACGTCATGAAAATTTTCAAACTACTAATGATTAATTGTTAATTCTAGCTTGATAGTATTTATCAACGGTATATATTTCAAAAAGTTTAGGAGACTGTGTTTACTGACATTTATCATAATTTTTTAATTGTAAGTTACTTGATACTTGATAATTTCATTAAATTATCAAAAAAATACACCTGTATACATGTGTATTTATCTATTTCAAAAGGAGTTCAAATTCACATTTGCGAAATAACGACTTGGACCAGTGTTCCAGAGTGGTGTGATAGATTGCAAGAAATTTTTCAAAAAACCTAAATCTCGAAAGGATCAATTTATTCAGAAAAAATTTCAGCGTTGATATTTCATAAATTATAAAAGATAAAATATTTTTATCACATTTATTCTAATTACTCTTGTATATAACATTTCTTGTTGCTTTTTTAACTATAAAAAAACATATGATATAATAAAGCTAAGTTATTTAATATAATAAAGCTGAGTTATTTAATTGTTTAAATGGGGTTTTTTTAAATATATCCTGAGCTTGAAACATTATAGTTCGGAAAAATTTCTTTAAAAAAAGCTTTTTCTGCAGTCGGTAATTGCTCAGAAGATATGCACTAGGTATTAATGAAGCCGAGTCTACATACATCTCTATTATCTTTTATCTGATGTGACAAAACAATATTTTCTCCCGCTTTATAAATGCGCATGTCGACAAATGCCGCCATATTGATTTTAACTCTATGTGCTTGAAGCTCCAAATCAAATAATTTTTAAATAATAATGTTTTGTTAATTTTTTTTTTTTTTTTTTTCATATTAAATTTTCAACATTTTTACATTATAACATGGATAAAATCACTTTAGTTACTAGACTTAAATATTATAACAAGACAAGCATTGAATTTTTTTTAAATTTTTTGAAAAATTTATTTGAAACAACTTCATAAATGGTCTCTTTGTGCAATGCTTTTACCTTCATCTAAAACATTTATTCAAATATTGAGTAACATTTAGTAGAATGTATATTGTCGATATTGTATTTATTATAAAAAAACCTCAATAATTTAAACTAAAATATTTTAAGTTGAATTGCAAAAAGCGGTGATTAAATATATGTATTATACTATCTCGCTTACGGTATTGATGACACATTATGGTATGTAATAAGTATAATAAATTTGAGTTAGAAAATGGAATAATTCATTTTACACGTTAAGGTAGTTTAATTTAATATATTTAAGGAGGTAATTACTTTTTTTACTATATTATTACTCGGTGAGAAATAAACGTTATTAGTTAAAAAATATCATACATATTTTATTAAATACACGAATACGGTTTTAAAAAGTGAATAGTGTAGGGAAGTTGCTGATGCCTTACTAACTCTTTCTAGAGTAAAATTTCATTAACTGCGGATAAAAGAGGTGCTCTTTACGGATGTCAGATTTCATATACATGTGTTTTATATTGATAAAAATTCTTATATATATTAAATCACATGGAACATGTGTCATTTTTTGTTTTTTTCGAAAAGTTTCAACCAAAGATAAATTAATCAAGTGAATATAAGAGCTTTTCGGAGTCCGAAATATGACAATAAAATAGATAATGTCATTATAAAAATCGATATATTGCTACTGAAAGCACACTCTATTTATTAATTTCATAATCACGTATTTATAAATTTAAAAAATTTCAAAATAAACTATGAAAATTGTTTATTCAAAATGTAAGACATACCATGAATATTGTAGTTATACGAGAGAAATATTTCTATTGTTGTAATTTACTGTTGTATAATATATACATGAATGCGTTTTTCTCGAATTAATTATGTGTATATTGTCGTATTACGTGAAATATGTGAATTATAAATCAAAAGTTATTCGTAAATTGCTCACACGCAATGTTACACTATATCTATACAGAATACGATAAATATATCTATACATGTGTCTATACAAAAAATTGATAGATGAAATGAAAACATGTAATCCTAAAGCAAACATAACTTCCCTAAAGCTTTACCACTATAATGAATTAATTTATTAAATAATTGCGAATATGTTAATATGTAGAATAGTAATATCATGTTGCTTTATGTTCAAACTTTGAAAAAAAATAATTTCTGAAGAGGTCAATTAATTTTATCTACAGACATCGAATATTTTTCACCTTGCTTATCATCATCATCATCATCATCATCATCATCATCAAATATTTACCTTTTATGAAAACTTGCACATGCACTCTACTTAAAACACTCGACTGACTTTATTTTTTAACAATTGTTCACTATTTTTATAATAAATTATTGATAAAAAAGACATGAAAAAATTAAAAAAAAAAAAAAAACTATGGGGCAAAATAAAATGTTAGGATTTATTTTTTTGAAAATGAAAGTAAAAAAGTTTTATTGATTTAATCATTTGAACGTTTACTGAGTGTACAAATCAAAAATAAAAATAGCAATTTAAAGAATTACTAAGCAATCATAAAATGTTTTTTAAATAATTTATCTGAAATTGCAATTTAAATGATAGTTTAATGAAATCAACGCACGTAAGACTTCATCAATACTTATCCTCTCAATATTAAAACAGTCACGCTGCCGGTATTTTGAATCTTTGTTGAAAGTATTTTTAATTAAAACTTTATTTTTGAATTTTTTATTTTCAATTTATGATCAACAAATAAGTATTATACATTATTTATCATTAAATATGTAAAGAATTATTCACAAAGCATTTCAAAAATAAGAAAAAAAAGCTTAAACAATGTTATTGAATATTTGGACAATTTTTTTTTAATTGATCCTAATTCAATAAACATACATCGAATAGTTCGGAAAATTTTTTCTTGATAAAAATATTATTTATTACACGTTAAAAATAAAACCATAAATGTTATTTAAAGAAAATTTATTTATTAATTAATTTTCGTTGTTCATTATTATTGTTATTATTATAAGATATTATCTTTTGAATCATAAATATCTGAACAAAGATACGATTATGATTTAAATATATGAAATAATAAATAGTCTTAGGTACTGGTGAAGGGATTAATTGAATTCAATTAAAGTCACTTTTTGATCAGTTATTTTGTCCTTCTGTAGCAGGAATGCATGCAACAGCAACTTTAAGTGGTTTAAGTTGCCATTTTACTTGAAGAGATTCTGGTAATAAAGATTGTTCAATATATTTATCATCATTTGCATCACTTCGATCATCAAGTTCCCTTTGACTTAAAACATGAACCTGTAATAATTAATTTAATCGAGATAGATTAAAATAAAATTACATAAAAAGTATAAATAAATTATCGAGAAATGGCATACCTTATAGTAAATTAATTTACATGGATTGAATTTTCCATGACACGGTTTTGCAACACAATGAGCAGCGGCAATATATCGGGGGTAGTTTCCCTGTCCAAGATCAACAATATCATACTGAGTTTCACAAGGACATAACCATTGCCAAGGCCCATGAGATGAAAACAAATCTTTCGATGATGAACGTAATTTATTGATTTGTTCAGTATCTTTAGTACGTTTTTCGGCATATAAATATCCTTGAGGGTTTTTTATCCAACTTTTATCATCATCTAAAGAATCAGAATCGAGGATAATATTCGTCCACTGTGCTGAATTATGAGCTTGACAATTTTTCATCATTTTTACACTCAGTAGAATCATCTAAAAATCATTTCAATTTTTTAAATTAATCATAAAATCACAAAAACAAAAAAATTAACTTTATATTAGAATTCATGAAAAATTGATTTCTTAACATACGATAAAATGTTATGTTAATGTAATACAATTTTTACGTTATAATACCACGTTCAAATTTCTACACAAATGTACATTTAATGAATACACATAATAAAGTGTACTGGTTTGGAATGTTCAGTTGAACTAAAACTCAAATGAGAAATGAAATGAAATTATTGAAATATATATTCGTTAAAGTCAATAAAATTAACAAGACTACTACTATTACTATGAATGATTATTTTATCTAAACAAATATTATAATTAATTAATTGTTAATTTTTATTTTATTTATTAATACCACAGACAAACAAAGTGTCATTTTCCTACTTTTATAATTCTCAATCAGGTGAATAGTTTAAAACTTTTTTACAAATCATATTACTAAAAACTATTAAACACTGAATTACATCTTACACAAATAATTGTAGTCTTCATTTCTATTTCTTTCTACTTTCTGACGGAATGACCAGACTGATAGACTAGTTATGAGAGAAAAAATATTGAAACTATACCTTATATACTAAATTCTAACAAAGGATAAACTGACACCCCCATAATGCCAAAGGTGATATATCCTTAACTTAGGAATCCATTAGATGTTATTTGATAGCAAAAAATAATATCAAAACTAAGCCGTTGTTGATTACGTGAAAGACTAACGACAGGTTCTACGTCTAATGAAAAAGTAAATTTTTATAACAGTAAATATAAATATTTATGAAATATTAAAAAACTATTTTGTGTAAATATACAATACACATAGATTGTTTGAAAAAATGTCATTATCAAAATCTTTTTTTACTATTTTATGTATAAAGCCTACATTAATTATTATTATTATTATTATTATTATTATTATTATTACTTATACAATATCCTATAACACATACTTGTGAGTTAAATCCAAATAAAATATTTACGAAAGTAGATAAATATCGATAACAAATAAATTTGTTGATGAAGAAATATTTTATAATCATTTTACGATATGAAATGTACTATTTTTTATTCAACTCATTTTTATGATTCTGGCTTACATAAATAAAAAATTTTTTTCAAATCAAATTTAATAGAGTCAAGTTTTTATAAAATAATAGATGTATGTATCAAAGATATTACTTAAAAAAAAAGTTAAATTTTCTTCAATTAGCCTTAGGTTATTTTAAATATACATTGTAATGCGGTTCGTTCATTTTTAACATATTCTGCGGGGTAGGATGGGTAGTATCTGCAACAGAAGAAATACACTTTTGATTACGAAAAAAAATATAAGGGTAGATAAATAATGATTAATGGAATGTATGAAATGTTAATTCGACTTTAAATAATGCTGTCAGATAAAGACACAATCACACGTAAGATGAAATTTTAATTGCTTATGAGATTCAATGATTATTTGAATGCAATACCTTTGAATACATAACTGTTTTTAATAAAATAATTTCATTAAAATGCTATTATATTACAATAAACAATAGAAAGACATTTTCGTATATACTATTATGATAATATGCTGAAAATTTTTTTTCTCATCATGAAAATATAAAATTCAAAAAAGAAATTATTCCGCTGCAGTAAAAAATCTAATAATTAATGTCTTCTTTTTAAAATACGCTTCTTTGATTATATTACGGGATATAAGATGATATTAAAAACCTTAAGAGTCTTTTTAAAATAATCATTTTAATTATTAATTTAATAATGAAACTCATGGAATATCAAATATTAAATTATAATAATGATTCATTGTGAAATTAAACTGTAATAAAATTTATCGAATGAATATTTATGTGGAGATCAAAAGTTTTTTTTTCACAATCATATCATAGAAATATTAACTTGATTGCGCGCGCAAGCATTCTTTTCCCACTCTCTTTCTCTTGAAAGCTGCGGAAAGCTCTATATAATTCAGGATATCACGAACTCCAGACATTGTGTTGCCCACACGTTTACAAGATTCAACTGTTTTATCGATCAATCAAGTATTTTGATCGACTCAAGATCCATTGATTTAACTCTTTTACTACTTGTAATTATCCAAATAAGTAAATTTTTGTGGATCATGTTTTCGATTCGTCTTATAAGTTGCTTAGTGTTATTTTTTTTTGTACTGTCCATCATTTCGGCTGTTCCTGTTCAGGTAAATGTATTTGAATGATAATGATAATTAGATTTGTTATATTTTAACATAAATCAATTCTATTTTATGTTTTTTCAAAAATATCACTTCAATTTTTTAAAATTTTATTATAGTAAACATTAATTATTTTAATAAATGCACGCACAGTATACAATATACAACGTTGTTTATTAACGGAAAATTAAAAATTTAAATAACATTTTGATCTAAAGTTAACGTAAAAAAACATTGTCTGTTATTTACTTATTTGTCGTAAATAGTATTATCAAAATATAATATTTCAATAATGGTATAGAGAATATGAAGAGAAAAAATTAAATCATCTATTCATGCAATAAAAAGGAAATTACGATCTTGATTCTAAACATTTTGACATGATTGTAAGTTTTATATCATCTTCCTTATGAACTCTCAACTTTTTCCATGCATACTGATATACAAGTGCAAGGATAGAGGATATAACATGAATTTATCCTCTCACCCTACGGGAAATATACTTAAAGAGGTGTATCTAATACATGTTTTCAAATTTATTCACCGGTTATAAATTTGAATTTAAACTAGAGAAATTGTGTTATAGAGCTCTACTGAGATTTTTCTACATTTTTACATTTTTTTGGTGATAAATCTTTTTTTCATTCAAATTATTATCATTTCTATAAAATAAATAAAATAATAAAAAAATCCATTTCAATTAATTTATTACATAAAGAAAGAAAACCACTTTTATAGTTTTCTAGACATATTTATTTAATAAAGTCATTAAATAAATCTTATTTTTCTTGAAATAAAAGTAAATGATTTTGAATAAATTTTTAATTAAATCATAATGTGAAAATTAAAACCAAATTATACTGTATAATTGTCTAAAAATAAATGATGAAACTTATAATCTTTTCCATAATTTATATTATGCGTTTATGAATATTTCAAATTTAGAGATTATGGACTCAAAAATATATAAATTATTTATATTTTTAACATTCATATATTACTTTTTTATTGTTTTTAGCTTCATGAAGAGCCAATGGAACTTAATGAAATTTATGCTTCACCAGAATTTGTTGAAGCGTTAGCACGATCTTATGCAGCCATGAGTAAGTTATTTTTTCAGTTTATTATAGTCAAACAATATAACTAATGCTTCCATCATAAAACAATCTATCATGCTTAATAAAGATAATAATACAAGAACACTGATAGGATTATATAATTTGAATCTTCTTTCTCCCTCAATTATTTTAAAGTCAAAAATTTTCAAAAACTTTTATTTATTACACTAATAATTTATTTCCATAGTACACTAGTAATTGCTTTTAAAATTACACAAAATCATAAATATCAATTTTTAAAAAATCGATGATTCAGTACAATCATTACTCGTCTATATAAAAATTCAAACTACATATTACTCTATTAAAAAATGATTTAGAAAAATTAATATTAAGAAAAAATATTCTGTACATATATTTATACATGGAGAGATTTTTTTCACTAAATTTGAGTGCAAAAATGACAAGTACACGTTTCAAAATTTATAAGTAAAAATATATCCATTCAATAGTAAATTTTGAGTTCTTGTAAGTTAATTTTGTACTTAAGAGGTGTTTTAGTAAAATAATTACTCAGGATGACTCAAAAATTACTTATAACAACCCAAAATTTACGGTTGAACAGAAATATTTTTACTTATAAACTTCGAAACGTGGACTTGTCATTTTTGCGCTCAAATTTAGTGAAAAAAATCTCTCCATATACTAGATAATATCATCATCAGTTATTCATTTTTAATCGCACAATGTTTGACAACAAACATTAAGATTAGACTATTTAGTGCATTTTTTCATTTCTAAAGTAGTATCAATTAAATGTAGTCGACCTTATAAAAACAAAGCAAAAATTGAAGTTTTCAAGTAAATGTACACACTATGTACACGCTACCAGAATTATTTCCGGTAGCGTGACTAACTTATAATGTTTACTATTAGTAGGATACTCTAGTCTTTATGCCTTTTCACGCTCAATATACAGCTTGAATAGTAAAAATCATGTCAATATGTGTTTTGCTCACTAATGATGCTATGTGTCTTTATAATCACCTCTCATATCTTCACTAACATTGATATAAACAATAATAATACAGATAATAATAAAACATTTGAGAAATATTTATATCCGATATAGTTAATCAAAAATTAAATTCTGATAATTGTAAGTTGCGTGACATCGTAAAAAAATATGACCATAAACAAATAATAATGTATTCCCCTTGAGATTTGGCACACCCTGCTAATGATTTGTATTCCTACAAGTTAATCTATTACTATTTCGTCTTTTAATTACTAATACATAATTTAATATTTTTTAAAAATATTAATAAATAATGTCAAATGTATGAAGATGAAAATACATCCCTTTCTTTTCTCTATACTTATGTTTTTGCTTTACGGTAACGTCTTTCATATCTGTTGAATATATTATGTGTGAATAATGTGATATGTCATATCAAATATAACTTAATCATATTCGTCAGGGATGAAGTATTATAGCTTTTTACATTTGTGATATTCATAAACCAAAATCGTAAGTATAAGATTAATGTATAGAAATATATAAAAAAAAAAAAAGATCTGTGTTATTGTGTGTTGTTTATTTTTTATTCGCTTCTGTTATAAATCAATATATGTAATAACTATTAGATATTTTGTAATTTATTAGAAATATTTTTAAACAATTTTAATAATTATACATAAACCTATTTACGTTCACTGTAGTTGTTTATTTAACTCACTTAGTAATTATTTTATTAATAATTTTTCTTATATTATTAATAATAAAATTACAGTATGGGCTCAGAAAATTGCAGATCCTGCCAATAGTGTGGTGCTGCGAAACTTGGATCAAATTGGCGGCGGGAATTTGCTTAGATCATTAAAGCAACGTCAAGCTTTTATTCATCAACACAATTTAGATTGAATTGAAGGTGGAAATCTTGTATACTATTTGACACGCTCTGAATTTTAGCGATACAACCAAGAATAATTACTATTTATTTAACCTCCCACAAATTATCAACAAAGACACTTAATATTATACATAACTCTTCTCTTATACAATTTATCTACATAATAATTATTGATGGAATCGATAACTTAATATTTTAAATTTATTCTTATGTACTTTTTATGTATTTAATAAATCATTTATCAATATATGAATGTGAATTTTATTTAATTATATTATTATACCCAATAAACAAATTTATATGAATTTATTCATTTTTAGTAATACCAATAGCTTTGTTATCATTTAACCATCAATTTAATTCAGGTGGGACAAAGGGACAAAGCTCAGGAGATAGCACGCATGCTGTTCGTCAACATCAATCTGGTCGGCTGCTTTCGAGTGTGACATTTGGAGATAATCGAGATTTTGATTTTCATATCAGGTAAATTAAATAAACTTTAACTATCTAATATAAAATAAAATTAATATCTTAAAGATACTCTTATTACCATAATTCATATTTACAAATATATTTATCAATGTCCTTATTAAGTCTTAATAAATATATTTAATTAATATATAACAAATACATTTATTTATATATTAAAATTTGTAATTATTTTATTTATAAATTGATAAAGTAAAGTAAAATTAATATTTTATATACATGGAGCAGTTTATCATAATTATAATGATCATTGTCATTATTATTATATATAACTATCTTTTTTAGTAATCTTCAAAGCAAAAATATAGAAATATATCAAAGATAAACATTTTCAAATGTCATGCAAACTTACATGCAATTGGCAAGTTTGTGCAATTTCGTATTGTCTTTATAAAATCCAGGACAACAGGTAGTTGAAGCTTTTTGTCTAATTATAGTATGTATATAATCGATGAAACGGCACGTTATCGATTTTACTAAGTGTTCAAGGTAACAGCAAAAAATCATCATGGAAAAAATTCTAATGACTTTAAACAAACGAAAAATTAAATATATAAATAAAATTTTTAATTATTTAAACAGGAAAAATAGATAATACCATAATAACACTAAAATGAAATATTTTTTTAACAAATCAAAAAGTATGACATTAGATTATAATGATAAAACATATAATAAGGGAAAATATAGAATATGACAAGCGTTAAAAAAGCATAAATGACAAAATATTCGTGTTTCTCTATTCAATTATGTTTATCCGAACAATACGGGTTTCCAAAATATCCAACGATAATATAATAATTTGATGTATTAATTGAAATAGTTGAATAAATGATGAAATATTATTATATATATTTAACTGTAATAATTAATTATTTAAAATATTATTATAATACGAAAAAACATATTCATCTGATACTAAATATGTTTATATATACATGATTGTTTCAGAAAACCAGAATGGGCTAATAGTATAAACGGAATGGACATTTATGGAGGATCAATAAAACGTAATATTGATGAGATTGATCGATCAGGTTTTGATAACTTTGTTAAAAGAAATTTTGACGAAATTGATCGATCTGGATGGGATAGTTTTGTCAAGAGACGCATGATGAATACTTATCTCGCAAGTCGACCGCATTAGTCAATATTATTTGATTTTACTTGTAGCACTGAAAAACTTCAAAATCAATGACTATCACGAAATTAACACGATTTACAATTTTGAGTATTTTAAAAAAATAACATGAGCAAATACTCGTATATTTATTTTTCTGACTGATATTAATTGCAGTATTTAAAAAAAAAAAAAAAGAAAATAATGTTAAGAATTAATGATTAAAAAAAAAATATATAAATTAAGTAATGATACTATCATTTCGATCTTCAATTATATTGATGGAAAACATTAAAACAATGATGAACTAAAAAAATATTATCAAGTGAAATATAATTTTATTTAATGACATTGTACGAATGTGTAATAAAAAAAGTATATCATAATTAAATTCTACAATATTTAGTGTTAATTTAGTCTGTTTTAATTTGTGATAATGAAAATAAAAATTTTATGTTTTGATGTTGATTTATATAATAATATTTATTAAAAAGAAAACAGATGTAACAAAAGATTACAAAAATTTTATTGATTTTTATTTGGATTCTACAAATAAGGGAATACAAGAAATAATCAAATTTCGCTGTTAAAGTATATATTTAAATAAGAGTGTGAACTATTTAAACTTTCACCCTTTTAAGTGTCATGTTTATGTAAATTATAACATAATAAAAAATGAACACACAATAAAGTTATTGTCAACAATAGTTGCTTCAAAAATTTTATTACTTATTATTATTTATTGATGATTTGAAAGAAATATTTAGTTCACTATTAATGTAACATTCTGATGAAAAGTAATTTTTCTCTTTAAAATTAATTTAAAACAAATTTTCATTTTCACTTTTTTTTCTTTTTTAATGATATTCCATTTATATCTCTATTAATATTTGTTGGTGTTGAAATCATTATATCCTCCATTTTACAGTTAGTTTTTACGAGCTAAAAAAATAATTAAATAATACAGATATTACAAATTTGAAGTAAATAAAATAAATTATTATTACTAGTAAAAAATTGGATTATTATCAAATGTTTAATATTTTGAATCACCTCAATAATTTTTTCTTCCATGTGATAGAGCCGTTTTAAAAGCATTTTCATTTCTATATTAAATTTTGTTATATCATGAGTGATCTTCAGTTCATTACCAATATCAGTTTCAATCTAATAAAATAAATTCCAAAATATTTAATATTTTCACAATGATTAATTTGAATATATATAAAAAATTCGTTAAAAATACCGCTTTTATAGCTTCTGATAATTTTATTTTTGTAAAATCCAAATTTAATCTTGATTCACAGACCTTTCAAATATGTTTATAATCAAATATTAATATATTTAAAAGTTCATAAGATTTAATTGAGCTAATTTGCTCTACTAATTTAAGAAAAAAAACATCAAATACAATACATTTGTCGTAAAAAAAAAGTACTTACAATTGAATTGAAAGCTTTTATTTCAGACACAACTTTGTAATGATTTTTTAATACCTGGAATAACTATAGAAATCGATATAATATTATAATATTACGTAATAAAGATTATTTTTGAGTTATTTTAAAATTAATTTACTTTAAGACCGAAATAAAGTGCCGAAATGAAGTTAAAGATGACCAATACAATACTATTAAATATTAATGAAATAAACATTTTTTTGTAATAAAAATATCATGCAAAGTGAGTATAAAATGAAATTTATAAAAGAAATTATCGAATTTCGCTTATTTAATTAATACAAAAATTAAATTTTAAGACATTCCCGCTTCTAACAAAAATATTCCTGCTGGTTAGGTTAGATAATGAACTGTCAGACTATAGTTTTAACAGCAGCCGTTGATTTATCAGCGCTAACCACTGTGTGTATATTTAGTACGTATAAGATTAAAAAATATGCAAAAATATGAAAAACTTGAAAAAATAGGAGAAGGTAAATAATTTAAGATGAGTAACAATCAAATCGTGAATAATTATATGATACTGTAAAAAAATTAAATCTTTTTCATGGATTCTAATTAAATTATATGTCTAAACAAACGGTCTATATTGATCATGAAGTAATTAAGTATCTATAAATTTGTATTATTTATTTTCAGGTACATATGGCACTGTATTCAAAGCTAAAAATCGTGAAACTCAGGAAATAGTAGCACTCAAAAGAGTTCGATTAGATGATGATGATGAAGTTAGTAAAATCTTAAGGTTGATACATTAATATGTTTATTATAATTATTAAATTTATTTTTATTATGATATTTTAGGGTGTTCCCTCATCAGCTCTACGCGAAATTTGTCTTTTGAAAGAACTCAAGCATAAAAATATAGTTCGTCTTTATGATGTCCTTCATAGTGATAAAAAATTAACTTTAGTCTTTGAACATTGTGATCAAGATCTCAAAAAATATTTTGATAGTCTAAATGGTGAAATTGATTTAGATGTTGTCAAATCATTTTTGTATGTATTTTAATTTTTATACTATAGCATATTTATTTATCAATTAAGAATAATCATAATTATTTTGATTTAGATATCAATTGTTACGAGGATTAGCTTTTTGTCACAGTAAAAATGTTTTACATAGAGATCTTAAACCTCAAAACTTATTGATTAACAAAAATGGTGAATTGAAATTAGCTGACTTTGGGCTGGCAAGAGCATTCGGTATTCCAGTAAAATGCTATTCAGCTGAAGTCGTTACATTATGGTATCGTCCACCTGATGTTTTATTTGGAGCTAAACTCTACACAACATCTATTGATATGTGGAGTGCAGGCTGCATATTTGCTGGTAATTTTAAACTATTTATTTCATAAATTGTGTTAGTAGACTGTTTCTTATTATTATAGTTAAGGAAAAAATAAAGTAAATCATCAATTTTAGAATTAGCTAATGCAGGAAGACCACTTTTTCCTGGATCAGACGTTGATGATCAACTCAAGAGAATATTTAAAATGTTAGGTACTCCAACCGAAGAATCATGGCCAGACTTAACGTCCTTACCTGATTATAGAGCCTTTCCTCAATATCATCCAACTCAAGGATTAGCTCAAGTTACACCTAAACTCCCGACTAAAGGAAAAGATTTATTACAAGTAAGTAGTTTTGAAATTAAATATAAAATAAAAATTCAACAAATAAAATGAAGTTATAATTTTCATTTTTAATAGTTTATATAAGTTTCAAATATACAATTTAATATTAATTTAAATAAAAACATTTATCAGTAAAATAGATTTTAAGCATAATCAATCTTTCGTTGGATTTCTAGAGATTATTAGTATGTAATCCGGCATTAAGGCTTTCAGCTGACGAAGCAATGGCACATCCTTATTTTAACGACTTAAACCCTGCCATCAAGAATGATCGATGTCAATAACATGTTCCCGTAAATTGAGATACGACTGAATATACATCGTGCATAAAGCACAGTGACCAAAAAAAAAAAAAAACACTCCAGGAAAGATTATTTATTATATAAAGCGTGCTAATGTACGATTATAAAACTGTGAAATATTTATGAATCTTATTTTATATGCAACTGTCCAAAACTAATCAATAAATTATGAATTTTACGACAAATTATCAATTGATTCTCATAAAATTATCTTGTAATACAATCTTTATAGCATAACAATTATTTAAATAATAAATTTATAAATAAATTAATAATAATAATAATGAAATTAATTTTTTAAAAAAACTCAATAAAAGAACATTACATAGCGTCGAAATGAAATCTATGTGCTTCTTGTAGCCTTTCTATTTTATCTTCTCGTCTTTCTTTCCAATATAAACCAATAATGATAGCAGTTATTAAACCGCATGTCGCCATAAGAGCAGCAGCACTCAACAATATTAGTTTACTTGGTGTCACAAATAATTGGGCTTTCCATCTCGACGACTCAGTAATTGGATTTGGAATTACGACCATTTGAGAGTTTGGAATAATTTGTGGCCACTCTCTTGACTTACCTGCAACCTAATAATAGGTTACACATTAATAAGTAAAAGCCAAATGTTATTGAAATAAAAAAAAAAACATTTAAACACCAGTATACTTTAAATAAATTATTGTCTAAAAAAAATATTTCATTTTACAAACCCCGATTGTGAGCATATCGATAAAATTAGGGGTTCGACCAAGTCCAAATGTAGTATAAGGCAAATTTAAAGAAAAATGTGCACTTTGTGGAATTTGTGCTGCTGTACCACTCCTAGGACTCCCATCTTGAGTAGTAGTTTTATATGCAATTGATGGCCCTGGTAAATTAGTTCCATACGTTCTCTTTTTTTTACCTAAACTTCCCGGTGAAATGGGATATTTTCTATTTACAAGTCCCGTAAGAACCATTACTTTAACAAAATTAGCATCATAATCAAGACTATTTTTAAATGCTCCAGTACGATATCGATTTGTAGTCTCATTATATTCCACTAACATTACATCAAGAATTCCATCTTGATAAAAATCATAAAATACAGCCATCACTGTTTGATTTCTAAATGGAATCAATGCATTCCAATGTACTTCAAAAGTTCTATTTATATTTTCACAAGTTGTACATGGTACATTTAATAGTAAAAATGATTCCATTTTTAATGATTTTGTTGATTTTAAAGTTGCTAATAAATCTGGATATCCATCCATATTAAAGTCTCCCCCATGTAAAGTAATAGCATCAACATAAACAATATTCTTTTTACTATTTGGCGTTACAAAACCCCAATTGATATTATTTTTATCTTTGAAATCGACATGTAAATCATGCCATCCATTATTATAAACAGCAATTGTACAATTTGTGCATTGATTATCATAACAAATTGGCACTACTAAATCCAGTTTACCTTTCAATTCAACATCAAGATATAATGCTTGTCCAATATATCCAGTACTAAATTGAGTTATTCCTGGTGGCCATGAAATTCGTTGATTAAATTTAAATCCTTCAGACAATCCAAGCCAAACTTCAAAATCTTTTTCTGTCGTAATCATTAAATCTGGTAAATAATCTCCATTTAAATCTAAAAAGGCATTAGAATGTGGACTTTTGATAAGTGGTGGATTAATTTCTCGTGACTCCATTAGGATTGTATAAGGTATACTTCTGTTATGATTTATCCAAAATGTTCTTTCATTATTTTCATTTAAACCAAATAAATCAATCACCATATCTTGATTGTAATCAACTGCTAATGGTTGACCGTGCATTTTAATAAATGGTGTTGATTCATTAGAACATTTTATGGTATCAATACCACCCCACAATAAATGAACATAAGTCAAATCATCTTCCTGGTTATGAGTTGTTACCATAACATCCATAAAAACATCTCCATCATAATCTCCAGGAACTACACTTGTAATAATATTTTTAAATGAACAAGTTAGATTTGTAAGTTGCAATAAAGGTTCTTGATCTGAAGCACGAAGAATTTGAAGTGTCTTTAAATCTTTTGTTAATACAAATACATCTGTTAATTCATCAGAGTCAAAGTCACCAAAAGCTGCTGGTAATCCATCGAGAAAATTTCCGAATACCGCAAATGTTATATCACTACTACTTGATGATGCTATCGAAATAGAAAAGAATAATACCAAATATCGAAAATCCATTTTAAATATTAATAAATTTAAAAAAATTTTCGTTAAACATTGAGGTTATCTATATTTTTTTTTTAAATCTCACAAATTAATTTCTAGATTTAATTAAGTATTTTATGTATGTCTTTTAAAACATTGCAATAATTGTATTCCTCTCAGTCACAATACATTTACATATGCATATGTATAAAGTTGTATTCCATGTTTTTGAGATAAAGTACGTAGAAATCATTTTTGAATCAGTTACATTATTAGATGTAATTTCAGAGAGAAGACTGAGAGTAGCAATGCCGTTTAGAAAAAAATTTCTATTGAGTGTCGCCCCCGTTTCCAATTTTTTACTTCCATCGAACTACTAAGCCAAGACGAGCCGGTATAACAGTCAAGTTTCCATTATCTGTTTTACCACGCAGGTTTCCACTTTCTCTTTTATCCCAACAGCAAAATCAATTTTCATTATTATGGATGTTTTCTTCTAATTATAAAATAACAAATCACTTCTCTACTGTCTCAAGAATAATCTCTGACCATTGAAACCCATTAAAAAAAATGCAAATTATTTTTAATTAGCGTGGAAACAATAAACTGAGTACAAAATCGTTAACGCATTTCTCTTCAATGTTCATAACATCAATAAAATGAACTCAGAAAGTTTATTCCGGATTTTCCCGCACTGTAATTTTTTCTCCATCGTCTGAAGAATATGTATTTCTATTTTCAGTGTAACCCGTATTAATAGGTCAGCACCTGTATGTATGTGTGTGTACATAGTCAGAGATGAGGGATTAGTTTGTTTATCCTCTTTGACATAGTTGATAAGAAACATTTTGTTTTTACCACTATGAATAAATGCTATCTTTACTGATAGATGTCGTTTAATGGAAATAACTAAAAATAGATTTTTCTTGTTTAGGTTATTTTCTTTTCAATCAAAATACGTCGTTCGCATGTACTGTTATGTTGTTTATAAAATATTCATAGCTTCAAATTTCAACGAATATTTTAATCTGAATAAAAGTAAATAATTAAGCGTTATTAGATATAAATATCAAATACAATTCTATAAAGGAAAATGAATTCACTCTCCCATGTAAATGATGAAAGAAAGATAGTTCCTGAATCCATGATAGTTCTCGTTAAATGTGAAAAAAACAACCCAAAAATTCATGATATTTATGTAAACAAAAATAATGTAAGTATTATAATTCCACAATAAAAATTTTATTTTTTTTTCAGCCAAAAAAAATAAGAATAACAATGATACAGTAAAATTTGTTCATTGATAATGATAATAATTAAACTAATAATAATGAAAAAATTTTGAAGTGAATAATTATGTGTATTTTGCAGTTCAAAATTGGAAGAAATCGTGATTGTGATGATCACATCTTAGATACTTGCATTTCAAGAAATCATTGTATTTTAAATTACGAAAATGAACAGTGGACAATTACTAATTTAAGTTCAGTTGGTACGAAAGTAAATGGAATTCTGCTTCAGAATAATTGTCCGCAAACTATTGATGTAGGAGATATCATTCAGCTTAACGAAGAATGTGATGAGTTTAAATTTTGTGTAAAATATTTTCTTGATAATCAACCCCAAAAGAAACGAGCCAAAATAGAAGAAACAATTTTTCATGAAGAAATAGCAAAACAGAAATTATTTGCTGAAGAACAAGAGGCTAAACGAAAAGAACTAGAGCAACAATTAAAATTACAACAGAATGAACAAGAAAAATTAAAAGTACACTTAGAAGAGGTACTGAAAACCCAACAAGCTGCTGAAGGTAAAAATGAAGAACAAAATGAATTAATAAGATGTCTTGAAAAAAAAATAGAATCTGGAAATGAAATTGAATCCAAATTGAAAGAAAATTATGAACACCTTCTGAACACAGTTGAATTGCAGAAGCAAAAATTTGAAACGCTATTGAATGAAGAACGACAAAAATGGCAGCAGACTTTAGATATGACTAAACAAGAAAAAACATTACTTGAGAAAAAAATGTTAGAAGATATGGCTGTATGGAGACAAAATCAACACGCTGAATGGACTAGTGTTGTAAATGATATAGTAAAACGTGAAAAAGATATACAATACCAACTATCTAATGAAAAAGCCATTTTAGAACAAAAATTAAAAGATACTCAAACAGCTCTTGAAGAAAAAACTGCTTTAGCTGAACAATTACAAACTTCTGTTCAAAATCAACAGAGTAAGTTACTTTTTTAATACTGATATACCAATTGTTTACATATTTGATAAATTTGAATTGATTTAATATCTTTTTTTTATATCGAATAATAAATTAATATTATTGTCAATAATTCCAAAATTTAATAATAAAATAATTTTTCAATATATTGATTTATTAATCGATTGTTTTAATTTTACTAGTGGTTATATTAGAAATAGCGGCTAATCATGTTAATCAAGAACCCTTGGAGACAATAGATTTAACAAGAGAAGATGGTTTAAATGTTGCTAGTTCATCAAGAAATAATCATTGTGAACCTGATGCAGTAGTGACTCAAGTTGGAAATATAATGGATCAAACATTGACTTGTCAAATATGTTCCGAACTTTTTGTTAACGCTGTTACATTAAATTGCAGCCACTCATTTTGCCAGTATTGTATACATTTATGGATTAGAAAGAAATGTGAGTGTCCAATATGTCGAGCAAAAATTATGTCAATCAATAGATCACTAGTATTAGATAATTTTATTGAACAAATGGTCAACGATTTTACACCACAGAATAAAGAAAAAAGAAAAGAATTAGTGAATGAACATCAAGGTAATTTTTAATATGAAATAATTGAGTTCAATTCATTGATAATATCATTCTGTTCATTTATGCATCCATATATATATATATATATATATGTATATATATATTTTCTTTTTAGCTGCCATTCAGACCATTGGATTAAGTAATCAATCAAATATTATTAATTATCAAAGAAAAAAAGTTATTCGTGGACGTCGATAAATTACAATATTTTCAATACTATAAATATATATATATATTAATTTTAATGAAGCATCTCAGGTATTATTTATTTAAATGACAATATATTCAGTTGAAGTTTTATTAAGTAACTATATTTAATTCTAAAAATAAAGTTTTTGCCTATTAAAATGTTTGTAATGTAAAACTACAAAAAGAACATTTAAAGTACAGACTTTTCCCGGGACTTTCTCCGGAACTATTCCCATCTACTTACGCATACAGTCCTCTTTTTCAATTTTTTCCTTCCTTTCGCAAACTCACATTGACTTATTGTTTCCTTTTTTTATTCACTTTTTTTTCTCTTTTATTTAGATTGTGTCCTTTTTAAAATTTATTTGGTTAGACTTTCTGTTTTTCTTCGATCAGTTTACACATTTAATTATAAGAAAAAAGAAGTGATTGAGAATACGTAAGAAAAAGTTAAAGTAAATTAGTAAAAGAACGAAAAAAATCGAAAATTTTTTCACTCATTTAGATTCTCTTTCATCTCTCTTTCATCTACTTACTCATACACTCTTCTCTCTTTTATTTATTTACTTATTCAATTTTCGATTTTTTTCATTAAAGTATTTTTAATAAAACTTGTATTATCCATGACTGAATAACATATACGTGAAATAATTTATGAAAAATTGCTTCATTTCTTATCCTGATATAGCAGAGAAGAGAAATAATATGAAAGAACCACCGTACGGGAATCCTTTGGACGAATTCTTCAGGATACATATAACATTTTAAAATTAGTTTTGTATCCCAGCCATATAACAGCAGGTAAAAATCATCCTCCAACAACTTTCATGTGTATATTATCTCTCTTTTCTGCTGTGGGTTCTCTCAGTCTTCTCATTGGGTCAGAGTAGATGGCGAGACTTGCCAGTGATCCAAGAGGGCGGACACGGGCTCTCTAACCAAGATAGTTGATAGAAACGATCAAGATTTTGACAATTAAATATTTAATTCTTTCTAAATTTTTTTACTTTTATTGTATTTAGTGAATTCTTTATTGTTCTAGAGTTTGACTTTGAAAAAGGTATTTCTATATCCATATAATATGAATTCATTGAACATTTTAATAACCGGCATGATGAGCATTATTTTGATGTTTCTAAACAAACGATAAACATAGATAATATATTTTTAAATTTATTCTTTTAATTGCAGATTGTGTCCTTTCTTTTTGAATTATAAATATCAACCATCAGCCATGGGACCAGTGATATTTATCTTTGCTGTATTAGCACTCCAAAGTGTAGTAGCTCATGATGAAAGTATTCATACAATTCAATTAAATGAAGAAAGTTTTTTAACTGAAGTTCCCAAGAAAAATCATTTTATCATGTTCTATGCTCCATGGTACAATAAAATAATAGAAATTGTACTACATATTTTACAAATATCGTCAATTATCAAAATATATTAAACTTTTGTAGGTGTGACCATTGTCAGCAACTTATGCCAACTTGGGATATCTTAGCAGAAACGTTAAATGGAAAAGATGATCGTGTTTACATTGCCAAAGTCGATTGCACTACAGATAGCACTATTTGTACTGAACATGATGTCACCGGTTATCCAACGTAATTAATTTTTGTTGTGAATTTAAAAAAAAAAAATATACAACTTATATTTGTTACTTTTTTTTAGGCTTAAATTCTTTAAAGTAGGAGAAGGTGAAGGAGTTAAATTCAGAGGAACAAGAGATCTACCTTCATTGAAAAATTTCATAAATGAACAATTAGGAAGTATACCAGAGGTAATATAAAATATGGAAATATATTATTTTTTTTCATTATCAACGTTTAACTTATATTTAATAAAATTTTGATTGACTTTTGTAGGAAAATGAATTAAACATAGCAGTACCAGAGGCTGTCAATGGATTAACTGAGTTAACAGAATCTACGTTTAAAAATCACGTAGCCACCGGGTTTCATTTTGTTAAATTTTACGCTCCATGGTGTGGACATTGTCAAAAATTAGCTCCAACATGGGAGGAACTTGCTAAAAGTTATAGTTATGATACAACAGTAAAAATTTCCAAAATCGATTGTACTCAATATCGATCTATCTGTGATCATTATGAAATCAAAGGATACCCGACTCTTTTATGGATCGAAAATAGTAAAAGAGTTGATAAATACTCAGGTTCTAGATCCCATGAAGATTTGAAAAAATACATCGCACAAATGCTTCGTAAAAATAGTGATAAGGACGACAATGGTGATGATACAATGAATGGCAATATTCAAGCAGTTCTAAATTTAACTGGAGAATCATTTGAACATGGAATAGAAAAAGGAGTTACATTTATTAAATTCTTTGCTCCGTGGTGTGGTCATTGTAAACGTTTGGCACCTACATGGGAAGAGCTTGGCAAAAAATTTATTGACAATCCAGATGTTCATATCGTTAAAATTGATTGTACGTTATCATCAAATAAGCAGTTATGCGATGAGCAAGAAGTTGACGGTTTCCCAACACTTTTCTTATACAGAAATGGTAAGAAAATTGCCGAGTACAATGGATCACGTTCTCTCGAAAATCTCTATGAATTTGTTACAAAACATTTAGGATCTCATGATGAGCTTTAATTTTATTTTCATGTTTTTTCAATTTGTTTTTAAAAAAGACGAAATTTATATTACATAATCTAGCTAGTAAGATTAATAATCCCATATAATTTTTATAAAAAATCAATTTAAAAATTAGAAATGATTTTTAGCCAGTTTTTGTTATCAATGGTAATAGATAAAAACTTTTTTTCTATCCTTAATACAATATTCTGGTTATAATTTATTATTATCTCAGTGATATGTTTAATTGAAACTTTAATGAAATATGATACAAAAACTGGTGTAACCATTCTAAACATGGTCAAATAAATTTCATGACATTATAGATTATGATTATTTAAAAAATTTATTATTTTTACAATTAATATAGTATTCACATTGAATAATAATTAATAATTATATTGTGGAGGAATTGTGCTTCCTGATTTTATCCATAGTGCATCTGAATTGTTTGATAAATTTGAATATTTACGAATAAATATCGAGAAAAAAATCATTCCGTTTGCTTTGCAAAATTGCATAATAATTTTATATTTGAAAACTATTCAATCATAGAGTATGTTATTCCAAATTAGACATGTAATTTTAGTTAGTTGAGGTATTTCCATGATAACATTTCTATTTATACTTGAAACATGACATATTGCTCTCTTGATTTAATCAACTAAAATAAGTGACCAGTTTTTGTAATCAAACGAATTGTGTTAAATTCAATATAATTTAATTAGTAGTAAGTGAAGCAACTATTACTTAAAGATAAACAATTTTCATATTTCTGTTAGAAGAATCAAGCATCTTAATTTCACAGAAAATTCTTCAATGAATAATTTAAAAAATACAATTTATTCAAATTAACATAATAAAACTCGTCATCTTCCTTTATATGATATCAATGACTGTTTAATTTATTCCTATTTATTTTATTGACTGCTATAGTTTGATTAATATTTTCAGCCAACTAAACTGACATTCTAAAAGTTACAAATGTAAAAATTGAAGCAATAATTAAATAAAAAAGTTGATGCTCTAACTTGATCAATAAATGGACTAGTATTACAAAAAATTTATATACAAACAAAATAAATGTTTTATATAATTTTCTTATCAATGTATCTGTATGTGGAACAATTATAAATTGTATTCTATTCTATATTTGATACTGTAAAATCTCGATTCTAACAAATAATATGTTTTTTTTATTAAAGATATTAACACTTTTCTTTTTTATAATGAACAGTGACTGTATGACAGTTGAAAATATCTAGCAAAGAACTTATTAGTGTATCACAGATGATGCCTCAAGTAAAAATACGTTTTTCATATCATATGTATTCATGTGATTGAATATATTGAATATATTTCAAATAGTGCTTTTTAATAGATACATAAACATTCATTTCATTTACAGGAGTAAAACATTTACAACTACTTTACAGAATTATCAATAAGATATGTACTTACAGTAATCACATAAAATTTTTTATTTATAGACTAGAAACATATATTAATTTTCTAAATCAAGATCAACAGTATTGAGACTAGTAAAAATTACTATCAAAAGTAACAAATGTGTTGTATTTCATGTTAGAAATAAAACATATAGTTGGTAAATGGGATTTTTTAATATTTAAAATTACCTAGAAAGTCGTTTATTTTTTTAGCTCCGCACTTCTTTGGAGAGTCATCATTGATAATGGATCATGACTAGCTTTTAAATCTATAACAAAAATTTAAGTAATAAAGATACTATCGTTATGTCATACTAATTATTTAATAAATATTCACCGTCTAATGAATCATCTATTTGATATATATTTCCAAGTAAACGTGCAATTGGTATATCACCAATTGTTTCTCGGAAGAATAGAAGTTCAATGGTAGTCGGTTTCACTGCATGTAAGCTGGGTAATGTCAGTAAAAACCTTCCAAATCGTTCAGGTTGTCGAGGATATCGGGTTCGAATGTAATCATTAAGAATACATTGAGCTTGGTCTTGAAGTGCTTCTACTGGTTTTGGGTCTGTAAGACCTTTAGTTTCTGAAAAAAACACAATAGCTACATGCAATAAAATATGAATAAAAGATATTCCGATAAATAAACAGTTTTTTTTTTATTTTTAATTACCTGGCCTAAAAAGAACTACAGCTTTCATGCAACCACACTCACCACCATCAGGAGATAATTGTCTGAATCGACTCACAATATCCTTAAGTAACGGTAAATTATAAATAACACATCGATCAATAATTTCAAGGATTAAAATGTTAGAAAAATAAATTTTTACTCTGATCGTAAGAAGCTCCTGATGAGATGATTCATCAGAAGGTAGTCTATTACGAACGCGATCATCTTCAAGAAGGCCTGATATATCCCAAGATAAAGACCATTGTGCTAGATGTAAAAGAAAAAGTTGTGTCCATGTTTGTTGAAGTAAAACTAAACGATCATCTTTTGAAAGTGTTTGAAACGGCGCTAAAGATCTGACCCACTTCACTGCCATGAAAAGAAGTCGAGCTGTAGTTTCCTGAGTTAAGATAAATTCATCATAATCATATGATTTAATGCTTTATGAATAATCTAAAATATTTAATCAATTAAAATTGCATACTTGCAAAACTTCCCAAGTTGGACTAAAGCTCTGCAATGTTCCCGTCGGACTTCGACTTGTTTCAGTTTCCGTTTGATCAAACGAAGCTTCAGTGTCAGGCTGCAACCGAGTGCTCCATACAAATTCCTTTGATAAAAACCACCATTGAATATATTGATAAATTGTAACAATGGTTTTAATTACTTACTTGATATTGTTCGGCAGACATTAATATTTGAAGGAGTGGAGGTTGTTGCCCTAATGCTACTGATGCCGAATGATAAAGACTAGGATTCGGAGGTGGTGGAGGAAGTTGTAGTGGAAACGATACCGGTGATGTTGCATCACTTGGTGGTTTTTGCATTAAAGACGTAACTTGTGGATAAGGTACATACCTCATTCTTCTGAATGTATTATCACTAATAGAAATAATTCAAACGATGTAATAAACTTTCTATTAAACTCTACATTCATTTAAAATATTAAAAACTTTATAACTTTATAGCTAATTTATAAACTGATATATTTAATATGATTTTAAAAATAAAGATTAAATTGAATAAGCCACTTTTTATAAAATAAATTGGAAAAAATTTGAAATGTATTGTTTTAAATGAAAATATACTAATAGAGATATTTGATTGTTGAATATGATGTATTTAATAAAAATAATAATAAATAAAAAATAGAACCTGTGCATAGGAAGTAAATGAGAAGCTCCGCGATCACGTCGATTTCGATCATGATGTACAGAAGCAGCACCAAGAGGTGACAAGGGGCTGACCACGGGACTGTGGTGAGACAACAAATGTGCATTCAAATCGACTCTCGCGTCGTGATGAACTGGCGTTCCCGGATGGGATGAAAGTGGAGTCACCATAGCTGACTGCTGTTGATGATGTTTATCTGACATTCCGGGATGACACTTGGGCTTTCTGGGTCCTCGCTCGTGTTGCACTGCTAAACATTCAATATCATCTTTCTTATTTATTTGAGAATAAAAAGTTGATAATTTGAGGGAAAAAGATTCTATTCAACAGATCCTAAGATAGAGTATACATATATTTCTATAAATCATTAAAGATAAATTTTTATTCATTCAAATTGTAAATTTTAATGTGTCGCAATATCATTATTTAATTAAATCACTAAAAAGAGCAGAAGAATAACTAAGTAAAGGAACGACAGACAGGTTGGTTGAAAATTACGTGCCAAGAGGTGTGAAAAATTGAAAGAGTCTTGGTAAACCTCCGTGCAAGGCAAGAGGGTATGTCAGATGTAGTGGCTGGACTTGAGGGATCTGATCATCTTTCTCTCTTTTCAAGTAATCCTACAACCACTATACAGTTGGATGCCAGGCACATCATCATTAATGAGGCTGAGCGGATAACACCTGGTAGTTCTCACGTTCACACTGGCGTCGCGAAACCCAATTCATTTCAAACCTCCAAATCCCGCTTGACCACATTGGCGTCTTTTTTTATTTTACTCTTCACTACCTACCAAAAACGTATTTTATCCAATTTACAATACCACCATTATTTTTTTGTTATTGTTTTCAACATATAGAGTTGCTATAAAATTGTTCAATACTGAAATAAATAGTTTATTTCAAAAATGTATATTCATCAAATCATAATACAAAAATTAAAATTATTTCTTGAATATTGTTTGGAATATAAACAATTGTTGATAGTCAATATTGACCAACTAGAATAAACAAAAATACTTTTGAAATGAAGAATTGAAATATGCAATTATTTTATAGATCCTATTCATACTGTTGCAAGAGACTTGAAAAAAGCCTGTGGATATGTTTCTTCAATCGACCACCCTCCATTTGTTATATCATGATTAGTAAAAACATACGAATCTTTTGTGTTTTCAATTGCCCAGTCTAATCGATCTTGGAGATGACAACCAATTTTGTTCAATCATCACAAAAAATATAAACACACAAAAGCTTTGTACAATACATATTTATAAAGCTATTATTGTATATTTTCAATATTTATTATGTAAAAATAATTGATTACATATTACTCTTCATTATGATTATTACTGATGGCGAACGGATTAATTCAATAATACAAAACACGATTGAAATATTAAATTAAATAAGTTATTATTATGTTATATTGTAAAAGCTTTTACAATAACGTATCAACATTTAAACACAATTTATGATATTTATTTAACGAAATTATTTACGTTGAGATGAAATCATTGAAATCAGGTATTATATGAATAGTCAAAGAGTTTTGCCCTCAAATAACTTCTTATGGATTTAAATCTTTTCAAACCTTTAATTCCGTCAAAGGATGTAAAAACCTTTGATTGAATGTTTACATTTTTATGAATAAAAAATTCTTTAAATTAAATATATATTAACATTGCATCATGTCTGCTTATTTAATCCTGTATTTCACTAGAAAAATTTTTAAAATTCATTTTATTATAAAAACGATTACTCAGTGATGTTATGCAAATGAAAATAATTTAAACAGATAAAATTTTATTTCACTATATCAGATTTAATTTTCAATCCAGGAAAAAATTGCATTAAAATATCTTATCTATTGTTTTAAACATAAAAGATGTTATAAAAGTGTTTACTATCATATTTAAACCACAGCGAAATAATATTTTCAATGTAAATCTATTAAACTCTAGATGAAAGAAAAATTATTTTTCCAACCATCAAGTTATCTATCATTTCTGAGACAAAAACATCCCTTCATAAAATTAGAAGTTAATTTTAGTTTCTATTCAAAACATTACAAAAGTCATCAATAAGTAATAGACAGAAATGAATATAAAACTATTAATAATAACTCAGATCCACCATCTGTCCTCTCAATCATTTTTCTATGATGCTAGCTTTCCGACGAAAATCTTTCGCTATGTATTAAAAATAAATGAGTTTGTGGAGAGTTTATTATAGAGATGGTTAAAGCAGCGTGAAAATTAGCGTTGATCCGTAAAGCAACGAGTGACGGTTGAATATTATCACGGGTATGAAGCCATTTTCCAATGGTAAAACGCTCGTTGCACTATTCCACATATATCCAGAACGTTGACGTGGGTTGATGAGCAGGACAAATTCTATGGATTACGTTCGCATGCGCTGGAATGGACCGCGCCCTTTGTGCCCTTTCCTCCATCTCTTCATAGTTTTGTCGTTCTCGTTTACCTACTACGCAATACGTATACGAATGGCACATGTGAGCCACAATGCTCGTTCCCACACACAAACACCCCCTCAAGGGTTTAGGCTGTTGGCATGACGGAGAGAAAACGAGGGATAAGAGCAAGACACACGTCATGGATCACGAGCTCATACTCTATCCTGCTAAACGGTAAACCGATCTGTGAACATTTCAGCAGTCAGCGATCTCCAAGGCTAATCTCCGAGTGAGTGGGGCTGATACATCACCCACCCTTCAAAACGCCCTTCTACACTATTCTGGATGCTTTATGTAGAGGTGTTTACGCATTTCCGTGTGTTTATGTCGACACTTCTAACTGGTGAATATATGGAAATTCAATTGTATACTGCATTCCATTGTCCTGGAGATCGTATAATAGATGTATCACTGGTTGGACTCGTGCCCTGAAATTTGTACACTTGTTCTACAACACGTGTTTTGCCTCGAGGATCCATCCAGTGGATAATCGAGACTGTATGTACCTAATGAATTTCAGCAGTTAATTTGCACTAGCCCTTCAACTATATAATTTATGCGTGCGTCCGAATTTATGCAGATTGAATATGTTTCGCATATGAAACGATTAATGTTTGACTAAGGGATTTTAATGTATTATCCGTGTAAACTGTTTTTACATAAAAGCTTTTTTCCACTAAAAAAATTACCAATTGATGATTTTCATATTTATTTTAGCTTCTCAAAATTTTTTCTCCTATCCTAAATTTAAGTAAACTCAATTCGATTTTTCAATTTAGATAAATATATTTTCAAAAATGATTTATTGTAAAAAGTAAATATTTATGTATTTTATGAGGGTTTTTCAATAAACAAAATGCACAAACATGTATGAAAAATGAAAACAAGCACTTTTCTAGTATCATTTAATAGGATTTATTCTAGAAAAAGCTTATGATAACTGATGTTTCAAGGCTAAACTTAGTGCGACGATCCATCTCATCCTATGAAAAGTGAACAGAAAGATGAATGCATTCTATAACAGCACATCACCTTAACGCATCAAGTAGAATCGTGACGCACACCCTCATTCTCCACTTTACTTCTGTTGATCGTTTATGTGGATGAATTGATGCTGTCCGCCGCGTGTAAGGCACGCCTCGCTTCGATGCGTTACCAGCCGTCCACTCCCACGCGACCCCGTGTATACTAACCCCTGGACCCCAACTAACACTTTTTGATCTCGCACATTGCTTGATCAACTTTCCTTCATGCTTCGAAACTCAAAAATTTTGTGTACAGACGTATTACGGTGTCGTAGGGAATCGTTTGATCCTTATAAGTCACATCAAAACATTTTTTAAACAATAATCATTGAGTTCTCATTTTAAAACTAAAATTTGATTTTATAATTTCTTTACTAAAGCCTCTTTTTTTGTTATTAAAGAAAACAAAATAATCCCAATAAAAAAAAAAAAAACACTTATTGTTTATGACTTTTAAACTTTATTCTGTAAAGATCATTACTATAAATATTATGTATAACATAATATCAAAAGATTATGAAAAATAAAATGGATATATTTTATTTGGGATGGGAGAAACATTAGCGACACCATGACTGCGGTAATAGAACCCAAGCGTACTCAACGATACGTGCGAAAACACACCTCTAGTGAAATCCCTCGCGGGTGCCACTAATGCTGATAATACCCGGGACTTGGTAGAGACAAGGTCGGTGGTAGCATAATGGGGTGAAATGGGCTACGGGTAAGGATCTAAGTAACAAAGAGGGCGAAAGGATATCGAATCATGGGCAACGACAATGCCGCGAATGCGCTTTGGATACATTAACTGGATCATACGGGCATGTTTTATCCACTTTGATCTATTTTTTTGTTTATTCTCTCTTACCCGCACGAATATGATAGAAAGCCAAACACTGATTATATTATAAATTTCTTTTATGCGTAGGTACATATCTTATTTCACACCAAATATCACAATGAATAAAAGAAATAATGATAATTAAACAATATTACTAACATAATCATAAATAATGATTATGGTGGTGCAAAGTGTCAGTGTCATTGAAATTATTTAATAGAGTTGCGAAAGATGAACTAAACTCAAGAACAAAATAGTTACCAAGAGGACATCATACAAATCCTAGTAGTAGTAAGCTGGGTCGTAATCTTCTTCTGTCATTTAAAAGCATATTTCATGAAATACCATTGGAGTTAGATACAGTCAAGTTGCAAGAAGACAGGAGACAGAAAAGTGGAGAGGAGAGAAGAGGAGGGAAAGTGGTGAGTTGAAGAGGGAATGAGAAAGTGTAGGATTGGTTAGAGTAATTCAGGATTCATGGAATGAAACATGTCAAAGGTTCCAGGGCTTGTCGACGGAGGACGATTGCTTGCCGCAGGCATTAGGTAAAGCAGTACCGACTCTGTTAAATAATGGCCACGAACTCCAGCTGGACACCTACATTTATACAGCTTACACAATGTGCTTCAGGCTATACTCTGAGATAGGCCATTTTGCAGAGTTTTATAAATTCATGACTGATTGATTACGTTCAGGAATAACAATCTTCTAATGAAACTTAATAAAAAAAATTTCTTCATCAATATGATTTAGAAATAAGTTTTTTTAAATGAATCAGTGAAAAATTAAAAGCTAATTAGAAGAGTTTAGAGTCATTTAATGAAATTATTAGTAATCATAAATTATTGTAATAAATTGATCTTTTCTATTATTTCAATAATTTTCAGATAAATTTACGAAATATTTATCAGATTTTTATTTTTAAAAATCAATGCTTCAACCATTATTGATGGTAGAAGTATGTAATTTAACAGACAAATGAAACCGTATTGTTGGCACTTTCAGGAGCCAGTGGTTGCCGCGAGGTGAGAACAGACATTCTACAGTAGTTCGTGTATAGACTCCCTAACGTGAGGAAGCTCTGCCACTAATTGAATCTCCTCTCTTACTCGCATCTAGAACCCCCGCGGCCGCTGGGAACCAGAGCACCCGTGCTGCATTAAACACCCCCGACACCCTCATCCACGACGAGCGGTCGCGCTCCGCCCCAATCTCCTGGCTCGTTCACCCCACCACCATTCTGGCCACATTCTTATTCCCACCGCGATCTACCTTGAGTGGTTGGTGATAGTGATAATGCTAACCAAACGTGATACATTTTATTATTACCTCTGACTGCAGAGAAAAAGTTGAAATAGATAGACAGCATCCAAAGGCCAACAAAGACGAGACAAATTGTATGGAAGATCTGAGGAAAATTGCAAGATTGCATGACTAAGTAAAAACACCACTGAGAACTCAATTTTCCAATCAACTATCAGGGGTTCCTGCTGCGATTTCTCGTCTCTATTTCGTCATTGTTTACTTTGACAACTATTGAATTAAAAATTAATTAATTGAAGGTTTTTTCTTAACAATCGAAATACATCTTATTTATGATGATGCTTTTACTGAATATCGATTACTATTGGACAACTCAAAAGTGTTCGAAGGGTTGATATATAATCCTCTCGAAGAATGATAACCAGCGAAGCGTGGAAGACAGTTAAATTAATAGGATTTTCAAGTGACACCCTTCTTGGGAGATTCTAAACAACTTGGATGGACGTAGATACTTGATGCGATACGGTTTAATCTTAAATTCTATTGATTGAATAATCTTCATAATAGACAAGCAAGTAAACACATAGATGTTATTGTTTTAAAAGTGATACATAAAAACACTTTAAGTTAAAAAAATTACCGTCTTTATTCATTCCAGCTTCAAAGCACTTCTTTAGACGACAAGCTCGACATTGATTGCGATGAGTTCTGTCAATTGGGCAGCAACCTTGCTTTTCTCTTTCTTGAGCTTTGCAACTGTACTCGCGATGACTGTGGATACTTCGTTTAAAAAATCCTGAACAACCTGTACTCAATAACATCAATGTTGAATTAAAATTGATTATGAGTTTATTATAAATTCATTGATATGTTTAAAAATAATTTTTTTGTTGATAAATCATAAATTAATGATGCTAATGATAAATAATATTTAAATATATTGAAATTAATTTTATAACATAGTTAATACATTTTTTTACTTAATTATTGATCTTGAAAGTATGTTTTTTTATTATTATTATTGTTAATAAATATTTATAAAAAAAATACAATTAATCAGTTGAATCAATTAATAATAAATAATAAAATTTACCATCACAACTGTAAATGCCATAATGTTTTCCAGAACTTCGATCGCCACAAACGTCGCACTCAACGTCCAAAAGTCTTCCAGCTAGAATCAGTAGTAAAAGCGCGCGCTCGTCAGACTGAATAAGTGGTAGGCACAAATTAAGTCGGAAACATATAAATGATTAAATCTGATTTTCTAGATAAAAAACAAAAATAAAAAATAAAGTGATTGATTTAAAAGAAAGGTGGTAGAAAGCAATAATGATACAGATGAAGACTAATCTGTTCGCTCCCTTTCACGGAAACCTTAATCATCCTAATGATCCGCGGTAAGAAAAACATGTCCGTACCTAAGCTAATTCAGGGTAATATCCCCTTCACAAAAACACCCACCTCCTTGGTTTCGTGGCGAAACCAGCCTAACCCGATCAACCTTGCTTCTCAGCCCTGGGATTATCTCCAGACCATCTCCAGGATCTTTTAAACAGACATTACGTTCACATTTTTCAAATATTTTGGAATATTTAAATGTATCCGTATTAAACATATTATTAAATATCTTCTTCTTATAATTATTTATCATATTTTTATTAGTTAATTGATTAATTTAATAAACTATTAATTCACATTTATATAAATATTTATTATTGTGATTTAAATCATTAAAAAATGATAATAAAATAAAAATAATTCAAATAAAGTCACTTGTGTTACTGAACTAACTAAAAAATAATCACTCTATTGTTAAACACCACTCACTAGATATAACAAAAAAACACTGACCTGAGGGCATCCTCCGCAGCAACTGAGAAAACGAGCATCTAGCCTAGCTGAATAGCTGATACCCGGTTACAGAGTCGCTTAGAGTCCCGATCGGTTCTTTACGGCTGTGTGGCTGCAAGACTTGACGTGGCTACCCACCCACCGAGAACTTGATGTGTACGCATGTGGGTGGATACTCATGGGATAGTTGACGCAAGTTTCCCGGGGGCCAAGAGTCGAAAGCAAGAGTGACAAAGAGGTTGAATGAGTGGGATAAATGTCAGGTTTTCCAGAAGTGACTGGTCGGAGACGAAATATAGAGTCGATTACGGAACACTCAGTAGACATGTATAGGTGTAGGAACACACGGTTAGAGCTACCAAATTACTATAACACCTCCCTGGTTGCTAGAAGAAGGTATAGATGTATAACTGAAGGGGTAGAGAAACTGGAGATGGTTTAGGACTTGCTGGCTGAATGGCTCGTCCGTTCGTCACGAGGTATTTGGTACGCGGGGGCTGCTAGTTAGCCACGGGGGCGGCTCCGAGGCCACGTTGTCAGCTGACTCGAGCTAGCCACCACTATGTCATTGGTTGGCTCCACCCTTTTCGATATTTACGTTCTTGGTACGTTGACGTGGGGGTGGTGGGCGTTACATTGCTTTTGCGAACACGCCCATGTCGTTTTCATCCCCCGTAAACTGAACCGCATAAAGCTACTACTTCTGTTACTGTTGCCTGTTGGGTAAGCTTTTTACCCGAACACCTACATCCAACATCGCCCAAGTAGTATATTGTTAGAAAAAACGACGAGCTTTACTCCTGCAGGCCAATAATTTTTATTTTAACCTACCAAAGAACTTTGCTTTGAGATTGCACTTTTGATTTCTGTTGGCCAAAGTACTCGAAAAATATTTCTTAAACATTTCTAAAATTTATTTAATTATTATCAACGTCGAATTATTTATATTTTAAAAAGACAATATTTCCAGTCAATTTTTTTATTTATAACTTTAAAATAATCATTTTAATTTTTAAAATTAATTGTTGATTTAAATATCCACAATTTTATTACAAATGAATCCCATAATGATGATAGACTTAATTTATTAAATTTACTCCACATAAATATATGCAAACTGAGAAATATTCACTTTAGAATTTCATGTCTCTCTCCCTGCTCGACAGTTATAAGCTTTGTACGCATCATAAAATTGCGTTTACACGATCTAATGGCTCGGTACACCGCGCAATGTCCTACCAATGAATCCTCTTTCATTCTCACTACCCTCTGAGCTTTCACTTTATAAGGGAGAGAAGGAACTTGCAGTTTAAAGCTTTAAGTTTGAGAGCCTTTAAATGGTATTTTAGCTCCTTTATTAGTTTAGTCTCTTTTTCAGCCTTATAATCATCATTTTCCTAATGAATCTTATTCTTTATATTATAGACGCTCTATCCATTCATTCTTCTGAATTTTTTCATCTGCTTATAATGAAATATGTAAAAAAAATTAATAAACATTCTTTTTTACTAATAAAAGGTATGTCTTGAAAAAATATTTTTATAAATGATAAGGATTAAAATTGATTCAAAGATCTAAAAAATTTCTCACTCTCATCTAGTGGATGATCTCTTGCAAACTCGACCAATGTGTGCTCTATTGAGCCTCGTTGTTCTCTTGAACAAACTGAACGAGGCCTCCTGACCACCCTGTCAGACACGCCTCGGGTGCTAGCTAACCACTTCGACCGTCGTTTGGGGATTTAGCATTCAGATCGAGGGTTTTCTGCTCAACAAATGCTCGTTTAAACAGATTTAAATTTCACACTTATTCTATCTCTACATACAAACATAGAATGATACAAATGTAGAATGATAAAAATAGTTTTTTTAACAATTTGAAAAAACATTTATTTTCTAAACGAAAATACTTAATGGATTATTCTTAAGAATTATATCTATTCTTTCAACATTATGAAAACAAAAGAAAGTTGATAAAACATTATAAAAAAAAATTTTAAATACATAAAATTAATTAACGTGGATCCTATATTAAATATTTTTCGATCAATAAGAAACTGTTTAACTTCCCTAGTTGCAATACCACCTTGGTAACGTGACTCTTCCCCTCACAACTTCCGAGAGTTATAGAACAAGGTAGAAATACGTTGCGTGCACGCTAGAATAAACTAACTTGAATTCCTGACAACAGCTTTTGTGTATGAGATCATAGTAGCTTGAAATAAATCATAGTCTAATGTTTCTTAAGACAAAAAGTGTTTTAATAATTTTTGAAAAATAAGATGTTGCAACGTCAATTTTTAGACGAAAGATGTACTCTGAATGATCCAGGAAGAATCAGAGACGAACGATGGTGCATTGGTGATCTCCCGACGGCAGAAAGTGAAATGAAAAGTTCAAAGATCGAAGCATTTCATCAGCTGAATTACAAAAATGAAACGGTAAAATATATTATTAGTTATTTATTTATTTATGGTTATTATTATAGTAAGAATAGATTTATTAGATATGTATTTGTGAGTTTAGGTATCAGGGGATAATTGTCCTACAGTTAATGTTTTGAGAGAACGCATAGGGAATAATGAAAAACTACCATACTTTCCTCAGCCAGAAGATAATATTCCTCCAAAAGCTGAAAGACCGATGGGGCCAATTGGTCCTTGGGCAACTGGTCGGCCTGTTTTTTCTCCCACGACAGGGATGACTGGCATACGACCTGTTGTTGATCGTTATTCCATGACTCGATATACTCCTGCTCAATGGAGAATACACAATAAAACGTTTTTTGATAAATCTACTAAAATAATCAATAATGCTCGGTAATAGAAATGTGTTTGAAGATAAATTTATTCATATCATGAGTTAATAGAAAAAAAAAATTGTATCAATCTAAGGCTAACGTGAATTGTTCATAATCACTAATGGGATAATAATTATTTTCAGAACAATAACCAAAAATTTTAGACAGTCCAACAATAAAATTTATAAAGGAACAGACAAAAATCAACTAGAAAATAGAGATAGATTAAGTACACGAGCTAGTGAAATTCATCATCTCAAAGCCCAACTCGAGCAAGCTATTCTTGAGCTAACTGATGAGATTGAATTGCTGGAAGGTGAACTCTGTCGCGTTAAACAATCTCTTTCAGTCTTAATAATCCCAGAAAATATTTCTGGAGAATTTTTACAACTGAGATCTTTAAGGATGGAGCCCGACCTGGTTCGTGATCAAGTTGAAGATGAATTAGTGAAAGTAAATGTCAATTATCAATCATTTTTGATAACATCTAATTACCAATATTATCATTTGCACAAAAAAATATTAAAAATTGGAATTACAATAAATTAAAAAAAAAAAGATCTACCGTAATCAATTATAGTGATTTTTTTTAATATCCATTTTTTATAGGAAATTGCTTTATTAGCGGAAGTACGAGCTTTACTCACCCAAATACGTCAATCCATTGAAGATCAACTAGTCGAATTAAAAACTGCAAAGGCACGAGCAGAATTTGACATTACTGATAAAATCGACGCTTATACAATCGAATCAGAGTGTGTTGGATTAACTAATGACTCTCCGTTGATTATGATGAAGCCCGGAGCTACCAGAGTTCCATCAGAGTAACAAATACCTTTTTTATCATTTAATTTAATGTGTATTATTTTTTTAGATATTTTTTATATAGAATACTGAATGGTTAATGATCATAGGCAATCATCTCCTGAAGGATATCAACAATTCACTAAAGAAAACTTGGAATATTGCGAAAATGTCAGACAAAAATCGATTGCTCTTCGTCGCAATTTAGATGCGACTTACTTGAAAGTAGTGAAAGATCTTCGTAGCCAAGCAATTCAGGTAGATGCTGTTCTAACAGAAAAGGTCGAGGTGACAGAACAAATTTGTCAGGAGCTGGAAAAAGAATTAGTAAATGTAAAATTAAAAAAAAAAAAAAAATCTACACGTAAAGAAAACTAACAAATAACTACTTTATTTTAGTGTCTTAATGAACTTACTGATATTGAACAGTTGATAGAAGAACTTCGAGGAGCTTCAAAAGGCTTGAATGATGCAATAAAAGTGGCACAATCACGCCTGGATTATCGTCTTCAACGAAAAAATATTGAAAGCTGTCGTGATGTTCCTCAATATGGGTAATAAATATTTTAATTCCATTCAAAATAAATTTTTCTATGTGTATCATTGAATTTTTTATCTTATTGCAGATTGATGGATGAGGTAAAAACGATACAAGAAAATTTAACAGCGATGGCAGGTCAATTGAAAATTGCTGAGGAAACACAAGCAGATCTGGTAAAATCTCGTGGTGATTTAGAACGTGAAATAATGGTGAAGAAAAAAAGTCTTTACATAGACAGAGATCGTGGACAATTGCTTCGTTCATACTACCCATCCGCTGAAGCATTGTCTGGCCACGTATAAATCCGACGTTCCGGCTCGACAACTGCCAATGAATTTTTAATCCTTTTAGAATTACCTTTTACATTGTCCACTGTACTTTTATACATCGTATTGTGCTCCATTTTATATGAATCTAGGTGAAAAGATTGTACTTTTGTTTGTGCTTTTTATGTCTACAAGTATCTTGATAAGTCTTTTTTATACTTACTTCAATAAATGCACACGCATGAAGAACGTCATTTGTTTCATCTTGATTATTTTTGTTTTTTGTAGATTTAATGATATTAAAATAAAAAATGACAGAAGTAATTTATGGCAAAGCTCCAAAAATTAGATTAAATAATATTGAATTCAAACCTTGCAAAAAATTTATCGATAAACAATTATCAAATGAATTGGCTAGCTCATTGAATGACGTGAAAATTTCTAATCATAATTCAGAAACTAGTGAATTTGCTAAAAATCTTAAAAAAGTATATCCTTTATAATATGTAATTTTATTATTTCATAAATAATTAAAAAGTTGAATGA
Source organism: Chelonus formosanus (assembly GCA_028641665.1). Taxonomy (NCBI): domain Eukaryota; kingdom Metazoa; phylum Arthropoda; class Insecta; order Hymenoptera; family Braconidae; genus Chelonus; species Chelonus formosanus. Next base: position 23,674,667 of record CM054006.1, on the reverse strand, counting down.
TTTAAGAATTATAATGTATCCCAAACATTTCAATTACTGTCGAGTCAATATTTACTATCCAATTCAAAGCCATTAGAAGCAGCAATTGAAAATACTTCATCATTTGACCACTGGACTAAATCAGCTATACAGATTGGTACAGGATCAGCAGTAGATAAATATACTCTTTCTCGATATAGTCCTTTAGGATGGCGTTTACAAGACCATATTTTATCAGAGGAAATAAAAGAACCAGTCGATAGTGTCAAGTATGTTTTTTAAATAATTTAAAATAAATATTTAGCCATTGAATGCTTTACAGAAATATGACGTACAATATTCGTTTTGCTGAAAATGAAATTTTTAGTCAAGTAGATACAAATAAGCTTGAAACTGAAATTCACTTGAAAGATCGAGCACGTATTATCTGTAACTGGAAACGTATATTAGAATATAATATAAAGGAGACTGTTGCTGAGATAGAAAATGTTCAAAAGATAATAAAACAATTGGTAAAATCTAATTATACTGTAATATCAGTAAAAAATATAAATAATAATATTCAACAAATGAGAAATAAAAGATTAGGATCAGATCTTGTTTATGACACAGTTTCTAAAGAAATAACTAAGGTACATATAACTTTTTCAAATGTAGATTTTAATTTTTTAAAGATTTGAATTCTAACTAATTGTATCTATGAAAATAGGAAGAAACACTTTGTAAAGAAATACTGGATTTATATGCAAAAATTATAGATGAAGGAAAAAAATATGTACAAGAATTGAAAAAAGCTAAACAAAAACTGGAATAAGATTGGTCCGATAAAAGAGATACCTATAATATAGAAATTGAGTGCCTAGGGATGAAAAGTGGGTCTACAGCGGTACATTGGAAACCAGGATGTGCTAAGTTATCTGATAGGTAACCATATCTCTATATATTATTTGTAAAAAATTTGTCGCGGAGAAAATAATCTAATTTATGCATTTTTTCTCAGACAGTATCATCTTACAGGATATGAACATGCATCTAGAGATAATATAGTCTTCAATGAAACTGCAATTACAAGCGCTAAAAATTTTTGTAAAAATACAAAAGATATGGTGAAAAGAGCAGTACGAAATTTAAAACTTCAAGCAAATAAAGTTGACGCTGCATTGAAGAAAAGAAATTATGAAACTCAAAAAGCATATAAATATTTTGAAGACGCTTTAATTAAGGTAAAAAATAATTTTAGTAAATTTTTAAGTAGATAAAAATAGAATATACGGATGAAAAATTGTTAGTGTTTGAAATCAATATCAAACTCAGAAGCTATAATTGCTAAGACATCTAAATCTATCAGAAAGTTGAATGAACCAATGAAATGTGCACAAATGAAGCTACATATGCATTTACAAAGAAAAAATATTGAACAATGTCGTGATTTTTCTCAGTTTTGGTAAGAGAAAGTTGAAACATTATTTAAATATTAATAAATATATATAGTAAATTATTTGATAAATATTTGTTTTACAAAGTCTAATTGACGAAGTAAAAGATATATCCGCAGGAGTGAATGCCTTGGATACTCAAACAAAAAATGTAAAAATGTCACTAGAAAATTTGAGAAAAATACAAAAAAAATTACAAAAAGAACTTTTGATAAAACAAAAAACATTATGGATAGATCAAAGTATGTGTCAGCATATGAGAGCATATTTTCCATCAGGTAAAGATTTACATGGTCATTAATATATATATATAAAAAAAACTTAACCATTCATTTTAATCATAAACAAAATTACTATTAAACATAAAAATATCAAATTAAACAAACAAGAATTCAGAAGATTAACGATCATAATTACAAAAAATAAAGAAAAAAAAAAAGATAGCTATTGACGAAGAAAATTTACTAAAGAGAAAGTTTTTAAATAATGTTTTAAATGATTAAGAATAAAACAAAATAAAGAAAATAGATACAATAGAGAGAAACTTAATATTTATCTTTAGCTAAATTACTATATTAATCAATAAATTTTGTATTCTTTTATTTTGTTACATTAAAAAATGTTTATATGAAATATATAAAGAATGAAAACATATTGATAAATAGCTAAAAAATATTTTTTCAATGACTGATAATTTGATTTAAAATTAAAACTAATGTTATGAAAAATTATTATATCACAAAATGAACCACTAAATAATCACGCCTAGGGCTATAGTTGTTTTCTTCTATTTTTTTTATGGTGAAAGTTTATTTCTCTAATAATAATTAGCCCTAGATTTATTCAAATAAATGCTTACAATATTCATATTATTTTTTGTGAACCATGATCGCTTTTCCTCCAAATTCGATGATTTTCAATAAAAGCATTTAATTAAAATGCAAATTTAATATAAACGCCAAAGATACTACACTGATGTATATATATGTATACATAGAAATATATATACAAATCACTTAATATTTTTTTATATAATAAGTGAAACGTAAAAATGAATTGATAGCTGGGCCCGATAGTTAATTATGTTATATATACAAAAACGAGAAAATTATAAAACGCTTATTCCATGTTAGTAAACATTTAAACAAAATCTTATTTTATTTATTGAACTCAAAGAATTAGAACTTCTTTTATCACATAAAAGAAAATAAAGATTTTTCATTTAAGATTTATAGTAATAGTAAAACGCTATAACATTAAAGAAAATTATTACTAACATCTCGTTGACAATGACATGTACTCATACAATAAGCTATTTTCACTTGTGAGTTTATATTTTCTTAACAATATTCCTAGAAAAATATTCTTTTAGTCAGTTTAGAAATCAACAATATTGAGTATCAAGTTTTTAACGCGTATAATAGTTTTGGAAGTTACTAAAGTTGAATACGAAAATTTTATAGAAATTATTCCATATAGGAACATTTTTTTATTTCATTTTTCAATGTTTTAATATCTCCACAAAATGATAAGTTTTTCGCATTCTCAGTCTCTCGTAAGTTGTATAATTCTTATAAAGTAGAAATTCATTCTCAACAAGATTTATTAATTATATCTTCATTGAAAAAAGAATTAGTAAAGTTAACAACATACCTAAATGATGTTTACTAGTCTATATTTTATCTTGTAAATCATTTTATAGTGAAAAAGCTATGAGTATATATAAAAATTTTAATGGGTTATTCTCTCGTCTTCTTACGAGATATTTAATATCAAAATGAAGTACGAAATGATATAAAAAACATTTGATAACAATCATAAATTTTCAAACATCTTCTCATTACGAAACACTTATTTTTCTTTTTTTTTATATAGACTGATCCATCTTACAGTTACTTGTTTTTTTATAAATTTTTCCCAGCTATCGTAGATCATCTTATGTAGAAATTCTTTGACGTGATGAAGTAATTATTTTTTTTTTTTGCAGAACAATTTTCTATAAAATTATACAGTATTATTTGTTTCTTTGAAAAAAAATTCAGTTCTATCGAATTAACAAAAAATATATAAATTGCTTTTTTTTTTCTTCATACCAAAACACATAATATGTTATCATGTTTTTTTGAGAATGAAACAAATCAATACTTTATATTTATCTTGCGCATTATCAACGTCTAACGCTAATTATCATCTCGGTTCCACGCTTTAATTGTTAAGTATAAATATTTAATAAGCGGATATATATTGATACAATATTTACAGGAAGAGGTATAACGACAAAAATCAGCCTGAAAGTTTCGTAAAAGACAACCCTTCATTGCATTATTTTTAAACAATATTCATTTTCCAATTTAAATTACTCACTGAAACTAAATACTTTATCTGAGTAATAAGGAAAAAATATTGTCATCATCAAAACTTTATGGCATATAAAAGCTGAAATATTAACTTAATCAATTTGTTTGTAAACTCTTAAGTAGTAAATATGAATGAAGATTAAATGACATTCATACAAACTGACTCTTACCTTTTTTTATGCAATTTTATGTAATTATTAAATTTTTATAGAAAATTAGAAAAATTTTAATATATCGTAATTGAGAATTAAACTTCTCATGTAAATTAAGATCTCAATAATCTAAATAGAATATAAGTGTACTCATAATCGTACAGTCAAAAAACCAATACGCTTTTATGTATTTAAAAGATAATTCTCCTGACTTTTTTTTTTTCTTTTGTACAAATATCATCGCAACTTAGTGTTCACCAATAATGGCAAGGCTGTTTGTATGGATCTATGTGACTTTACCGAATTTTTATGATATTTAAAAACAATGAATTGATTATAGAAAAATGGGTGCTGCATCGAAAAACGAAACAACTCACACACTCATATCAACGTTCATAAATTCCATCTCATCATACAATTATACGCGAATCACACTTTTCGAATCTTTAATTTATCTGACTTACGCAGGTACGGAGCCTAAAATCACACAATTATACTTGCAGCAACGCTTGCTCTGCAGCCAATTCTTCTAAAGAAACAGGCTCTGCATACCCACGAGCTATCAATTCATGTGCAACTGATATTACCTGTTAACAAAACGTGATATCAATAATTAATAATACTAATACCTTATTTAAAAATATTAATCTTTCTTACCCCGCCATGTTTTGGCATATTAATATATAAGCTGATATAAATTACAGTGTCAATATATCCTTCGATCTGTGCCTGGCCAATACTTCCAGTACACAGTTGAGCTACTATATCGTATGCTTCCGGCACCCATTCGCCTAAATAATTTATTTGTTCATTATCATAATCATAATAATTCAGATAATTTGACTTACCTCCTACAGGTTTAATATTTGCTAAAGATACTTCTATTGCTTGAAAAGGTAACGTAAGATAATCTGATCTAATTTTTCTCATATCTGCATTACTAAATGTCCAAAATCCTCCATGATCGACTAAACGAACCAAATTTTGTTGTCCAGCTGGATCAGGTTCTTCTACGTAAGCTCTCACCCATTTATCGTACCATCTTGCAACTACTAGCATTCCCTCTGTAATAACCGACATCATTTACAATTTGAATATTTATTAATTAAATTAAAAAGAAAAAAAAAAACAATTAATTAATTAATTAATGAACTTACGGCTAAGTTGATCTGGTACGGGAGGTGATTCAACTGTACTATACATCTGTGTCATGTTGTAATCTAACACCCTTAATGAAGGATACGTGGGGTGTGTAGGAAGCTGAATAAATAAACGATTAGGTTGGATAATGTGACAGACCATAACATCATTATTTACACCCTCGATCAATTGAAGATGCATCAATTCTGTCATCCACGGCACTTGTTCTGGATTAGGAGTCAGGTTTACTTGCTCTAATGTCAAAGAGGGATGTTTTTTTTCTGGAAATTGTTGCCTGATTAATTCCAATGCGACATTGATATTTTCTGGTAGTCCTTCAATAATACACAACTTCATATGTTTGCCTGCAGTTGGATGACGTTGTAATAGAATATTGACATCAGCTTTTGCATTTAGTTCCTGAATGCACGCTCGACGTCTTCCAATGAATTTACCAACCAAATAAAGAGGCAGTTCAAATTCGTATACAGTAGTGCATTTGTTCTTTGACACCTGACCATTAATACTTCCGCCTAAAAAATATTATTTTTAGAAAAGTATAATGTTATGGAAAAAAAATATAATTAGAATATATATATTAAATAATTTCAACACGTTTTAATAAGCATTTAGTACTACGAAAAAATCAAATACAACTGTTAAAATAATATAAATTATAAACATAAGACGTTGAATGAACTATTAAAACAATACATAAATATTTCCTATATATTCATATGAAATTAATAGAATGTATATATTACCTTTTCCACTATCAGTACTTCCTTCACTTCGTATATCATCATTAACACTTCCATCTAAGACACCAGAAACTGGACTATGATTAGCAGAATCTCTTTCAGAAATAGCTTGACCTCGTGTTTTGTTCTCATCAGTGGAAACTTCTTCGATCGGTTTTTCACAGGTTTCGATACTAACTGAACGAGATCTCGTTTGGATAGTGGGTATAGACTGTTCATTTAGTGTCATTTTTTCAACTAATTCTTCTTCACAATGTTTTTCGATATTATTTTCATTATCTTGAATATTTTCGAGAATGGGAGGTCGACTCCGCGTCATCAAATCAAAGCTCGACAACTTTGGATTGCTACCTAGTATTTCTTCGTTCATTTCTGGCAAATCTTCAATATCCTCGTACCAAGTATGTTTTTCTCCAGAGGATTTTCTAGATCTCATTGAAATTGATTGTGGACTGGATTTCTTGATGGGGATATCTAAACTGTCACTGACTTTCCTTGGGCTACAGACAACTTCTTTAGCCACTTGATCGAGGGTATTAATATTCGTATTTAAAGTAGTGAAGGACTCATCAATATGTATCCCAGAATCATACAGAGTTAAACCGTTTTTCGGTTGATTATTATCTAAATTTTTTTCAGAGATATTCTGTGATTTCTTATCAGCTTCTATACTTCTTCCACCAGGGTCAACTCGCTCGACACCTCGACGTTTGTACCACAAAAATCCTATTATGAATGCAAACGCAGGAAAAGTCCACTTTATGAGTTGTATATTGTGAATAGACATGATTGAAGTCCACGGTAGCCGTTTTTCTCTAAAAATTCTGAAAGCTGAAAAATAAATAGTATTTTTATTATATGAAACTTGTATTCATTAAAAATAAATATTTTCCAAAATTTTAATGATGTTGAATACAAAAGATCAATTTAATTGTGAAATATATCAATCCATTCTAAAATTCTCATTTTGTATTAAAACTTCAATTCTTACATAATTTTTGACTTTTTGAGTTATTTGTCCATAAAATATTAATTATTCTGTTTTTATTATAAAATTAATATTGATAGAACAAATTTCTCACAAAACATGTATGTATTTTGCAGCTCTCTATGTTTGTATTATAATGAAATTTTTATTGCATATAAAGATTAATTTGTGAATTCCGTTAAATATTCACTTAGAATGTTAATATTTAAGATACTAAACTCAAATGGAATATATACTATAGTTTCGAATAGTCTCCAACCATCATGAGAAATATCAGACTAAAAAATCTACCACCTACTGTGAATGGTAGACCACGGATAGAAATAGAAATTCTCTACCATGACAAGGATAATTCTCCTATATATCCTTCATCTATGAACAACTAACCTACGTCAAATGTCACATCAATTTTAAAAATAGACCTGCATGAAATAATTATCAACAGGTTTTTCAACATATTGTTGAGAGTACAATTAAGTTAATTTAAAATAGAATTTAGAAAAAAAATAACCTGTTAAGGAATGTATGTTGCGATAGATTAAACAAAATATAATTTACAATTCATTTTTTTATCTATTCTTTTCAATGTTACGACATTATCAACAATAAAGTTACATCATCAGCTCAAACTATCACATAAAGTATTTTTTATTATTAATAAGCTAGCACACTTTTTATAACAAGTAGTATTGAATTTCTATTGTTTATATATTGTTTTATTGTAATAATATTAACACAAAAATGGTAAATTTACTATCAAAAAGATGAGTGATAAACATATGATAAGAAGGGTAAAGATATTTTTGACAATATTATGATAAGATGTTCGTCAACGATATTAAAGAACTCAGAAAAGAGTACACGTTCTTGAATTTTGTCGATTAAACTATCTGGGTGTCTGAGTTACGAGGAGAATGTAACATTTGAGAGCAAAAATCTTGTTGAACTTTCACGGAGAACTTGCCTCAAGTGCGGGCGACCGGTTTCGTGGGCAATTCGCATTCACGCGTTGAAAAGAAATATGTAATGTTTTAAATTTTACGTCGTTACGTTTCATATCATATGCGATATAACTACGCTTACATGAAAGATTGTCACACTTATTACTTGTGACTAGTGAGTTATAAATTATATTAACTATTCTAAACTATTTTATGACTTGCAACTAACACAGTAAATTCAGATAAATTAATTTCTACCCTTTTAATTAATCAATCAAGTTCTGTATCAGTAACAATATAGTTGCTATATTATCGTCATTAATGCAATTAAATTTGCAAGAAAAGTTATGTTTATACAGAATCTTATTATCGACTTTTAATGATTGATTGTGTAATACTACCTCCTAAAATTCTTTTTAAAGCGTTATTTTTGATGACACATATGGAACTGTCTACTGATAATATCTTTATAATGAATATTCTATAGAAAAATTGGTAATTGATTATTAAATGAAAGTATTTGTTGTTTTATTTAAATTTATGAAAATTATCTAATCAATAGATTTTGTATCAATATAATGGAAAATTTAATTTATGTATGAATCATAGTAATTGACAATAAAAATTTATTGAAAAAAATTTGTTTATTACATAAAATTATATAACTAACTCACCCCAAGTTTAATCATATTGATTAGTGGTAGTTACACTTTTAGGTGAAATATCCGTTAAAAAATTTGGAGCGGCAGGTCACTCGACAAAAACCGTTCAAATTGATTAATAAAAATTTTCAATAAAAATAAAAGTGAAATTATTCTCATCCAAGATAACTAATTAATTACAAATTATTAGGATAATTGATAAAATGTTACTTTTACTGCTACAGTTGTCACAGTACTGCGATTGCTATATTGGAGCAACGACTTCTAACACGTGGTCGGATGAGAAAGACGGTTGGAACAGGTCTGAAACCTACAGTACGCAGTTGCGGACAGCGACCAGAATCGAGAAAGAGCCTATAGCTGTTCTGACTGACTGTGATTGTCGGCATATTATCGAGACGAGATGAAAAAAGACAAAAGATACCAATAAAATTTTTTAAAAAATCACTTTAACTATGTATATATATATATATATATCTTTTTAATTTATTAAATACATAGCGAAGAAAAAAGTCAATCCAGTCTGTTATTTAAAAATTCACGTCCTCCTTGATTGCAAATTTAAATATTTGAGTTCGAAACACTTGTGCAGATCAGTCTGTCAACTGTAAAATTGAATAAAGTTGACACTGTCAATTTGATAAATTTTTAAAAATATGAACAAAGGTCTGACAAATTTGAATAACCTGGAATTCATATTATTGCAGCCTTTCAAGGCATATTTCGTAACATTCTATATGTAATTATTACCACAAAGTTCAATAGAGGAATTCTTATAATAAATGGTCTAGAAAAAGGTAGATATTAGATAGATTGAGATTGAAGTACTTTGATAAGCCAACACGAAGGTCCTAATGGTTCAATGCGCTTGGAATGTTCGTCAATGTGTCGGTGAAGTGACCAGAAGTCTCACAAGGACCCTGTGCAGTAATAAGAAGTTGAACAAGGACAGAAGAGTGGTGAAGGTTACAAGCCTGAGTAAGGCATGAGTGAAAAAAAAAAATTAGAAAATAGACAGCAGGGTAAAACTATGAAGAAAGTCAAGCGGCGTCACGACCAAAGCAGCTACAGACTGTATCTTAGACTCAAGTAAAGTATGTATAGAGTTGCAGTTCAAGTCTGGTTATGAGACACCAGACGCTTAAGTAGATATTCAGGGGTGTAACCCACGCCATAGGTGCTTATTGCCTCTTGCATCCTGAAAGATACTTGAATGTTATAAGGGAAAAGTTGAAGGCTTTGAGTTAAGTCGAAAATTAAAAACCAACTATTTTTATTTTTAACAAAACATTGTACGATGTTTATTCAATTTTATCATTGAAGTAAATAATGGATTTTAGCAATAGTGAAACTATATTATTATAAAGCTTAGAATTGATATTATTGATATTGAAGATGCTAAGTGAATTATTTCTTCAAATTTACATTATTTGTTTACATTTTGTGAAATGTAATAATGAATAAATATTATTCATTCATATTAGAAAATATTGTACTCTTTAAAATATTTTTTAATTTTGTTTAGTAAAGAAATATGGACCTCTTCATAGTAGTATGATCAAGTAACTGCTGACTCCGCTAATATTACTCTGAATAAATACACATACACTTGTTTTAATTCTAAATAAAATAAGAACAGATAAAAAAAAATATTCACTAAACGCAGTAAAATTATACTTCAGAGAATTATCTAGAATTAAAATATTCAAAGGTTTATATAGAGTTTATATAATAATCATTGCTCTAATTTCTTTATTATCAGTAGAGATTAATCACGAATCATTAAAACGTAAACAAATGAACGCTAAAAATAAAAAACACATTAGATGAGAAAAAAAATTAATGAAATAAAAAGTGGAAAAAAATTTTGAGAATTATACTTGGAAAAAAGTGGAAAATGATGCGATATTTAATCAGTTCATGTTAGATTAGAACTGAATAAGAAAAGACGTTGTGGCATTATGAACATGAAACTTAGATTTCAATGAGAGTCGACAGAATTACATACTCCCTATAAGTACTCGTGGAAATGGTTTATAATTGCAAGGATGTGTTAAGCATGATTCATATCGAGTTATTATATCATTATCAAACATTTAGAGCACGTCTGTGAGATAAACGACAACTTCGATAACGGAAATGGTCATTTTTTAAAAAATATAAATCGAACCGGTTCAACGTGTTGCGTTTTGGAATTTATTTGCGTCCATATTGTCCAACAGCCTCTAAAACGACTTAAGTGCCGGAGAATTGTATTTGTTGAATAGTAATAACAAATAACATTATTGTATAAAAGAATTTCTGAAATTGCGATCAAGTTAGAAAATTCACAATTAGTTTAAGAATACAAACAATTAAGCAAAAAGTATGAAATTCAGTTAAAAATAAAATGAGGAAGAGAAAAACCGACTTGCGGGAAGTGATGAGAAAGCATGAGAGCGGCTCAATAATTTATGGTCATGCCGGTAAATGTACTTACCAATAGATTAAGTTTTTTAAACTAATAATTGGAGTATATCCGCAGATTTGATGTTTTTTATGCACAATTGATTTAACGATTAATAATACTCGACTTCAATTTTTTTCCACGTGAACACAATGTTTTTCCTTGCTTCTAAAATCACAATATGGCGTTATGGAGTCTCACTATTCCGTACAGTCCGCGTAGTGTGTGAATCTTCTTTACTCAGCGCCGTCTGCTGAATAATTTTAGTACAAGCTCCCCAAGATGACAACGTCAAGAACAGTCATTGCTCTAGGTTAAGAACCTTCTCACGGCCATAAATTATCGCAAAAAATTTTTACAATTATCAGTAATTCATTATTTTGTCTGTTTATAAATAATATATATATATATAAATAATTTATTTTAGTTAAAAGTGTAAATTCAATATTTTTGGAAGCAATAATTCACCACGTGGTGAAGAAAAGAGGTTAAAATGTTTTAAATTTATCATAAGTCGATAATTAATTGAATTATTTGATGATAAGAAAATCTACACAATCGACTGAAGACAGTTGAAAAAATTACCGAATGAGCATTTGCAGTATAGGCAAAAGTATGCGTAAAAGCTTACAAGATGGCCGCGGAGCGTTGTGGTGCACCTGTCTCTCCATAGCACGTGTACATAGCAATCCAAATTTACCGTATAAAAATTGAATAAATTTTAGTTTTTGACGGGATAATTAAGTTTATAAGCATTCAATAATATTAATATTGTGTGAATATCTTGGATATTAAATAGAATATCGATTATTGTACGGTTATTCATCTTGAAATTCATATTTATAACCTCATATTTTCGTTGATTTATACGACGTATGCACGTGTGACACACTGTTGCTTCGACAACAATTTTTAGTTCAATGTCAAATAGTTTTATTTAAATACAAATGATATCGTAATTGATTGAATTAACCTAATTAGTGTTATTTGTAATTATTAATGTGTTCAAGTTTAGTCGTTATCGCAAACTTTTAATATTTGATTCTTATTGCATCTAAAAAAAAGTGTCTTTACCCGCCAAGTGAATAAGAATTTGTTAATGGATTGAAGTGGTCTAACGTCAACAGAATAATGTAAGTACACATTAATAATATAATAGTATTTTTTGCATGGAATCTTCGTTGGAAAAATAATTTTTCAAGTATTTTTTTAAATAGAAATGAACAAAGTTAAGTCATATTTGCAATTTGTAACTGCTAAATATTAATATTTATATCGTCATGATTCATTGAACATTTGACGTGGGGGTGTTTAATGTTAAGTATTTATGATTCATTTAACGTGAAATAATTTTAAAATAGTAATGGATTAATTTAAAAAAAGAAAAGTCAGGGATAGCATATTCTGAAAATAAAAACAAGGTTATTTAATAATCAAATTTAATGTTTTTATTTAAAAAAAATTAACATCTTTCGTCTGCAACATTGTTACATTTAAATCTATATCACAGGTACTTGTTTCTCTATCACAAGATCCTCTACTCGGTCATTTTTATTTCATGAATAATTAAACAAAAAATGACGTTTAGGTTTGAAAGGATCCAATGATTGATTTTTCATGAGAAAAAAATAACATTGTTTCATATTAGACCGAGGCGAGGCACATATTAATGTTTTGGCGCTTTGATTAAAAATTGCACTCGCTCAATTATGTATTTAACAATAACTCTACTAATTACATTACATTACTTACATAAACTTTATGCGCCAAAACTGTAAAATTAGAAAACTCATGTATAAAAGTATGAAATAAACAATACAAAAATGTAAGAAAAAGTCTAATTCTATAACATAAACTAAATTAAAGCTCAACCACTTGGCATCAATACAAAAAGTGGCCTTGTCATTATCGAGATCAGAGTGTCTTAATCTCTCCTACAATTCTATTCGAATGATTTGCTATTTTAAGAATCATATCCTTGGTATTTTTCTTTTATGAATAATTGATTTGAGCAATTCTAGGTGTTTTAAGCGATCATTATGTTGTCAATCATATGATAAAAAGATTGTTTTTCAAATTATGAAGCTAAACAATGATCATTTTTGAATCACAACTGATATAATTTTTTTTTTTTCATTATTATTGACTAGATAATGCTCGCTTGAATTTACCTAATTCTATTGTAATAAACTTGATAAAATTCTTAGGATAATGATTAATATCTTCTTCTACAGATTTCTTATTTTCACCGTCTTGCTTAGTTGAAGATATCTATTCACATCACAGTTCGATCGTCCAGCTTCCATTAACTTTCTGATCAATTTAGTAGACGATATAATAGTTTATATTTGAATTTTCATATCTTTTCCGGAGACTGAATTATTCATTGTGGCTTTTCCTGTTGGCTACTTGCCCTGAGAAGTTTGGCTTTAGTTGAGAATGTGACCATTGGGTCATTGTTCTCAATGTATTTGTTTTCAATTATTTACCAGGGTCGCCAAACTGATCCAGTTGGTTTAGCTACTTGGAGAAGTCCTTGATGAGTTGAGGTAGCGATTGAGGTGTCAATTTCTGATCGAACTGCTGGAGATGGTTGACTGGATGCAGGTGTCAATGGCATAGAGTATTCGGAGTTCGATGATTCACTGTCAGATGGTGATGGTTGAGGTGCTGCCACATGGATGGTCAAAGGTCCAGTTTTGTCCATAGAGATGAGTTTGTGTCCAAGATGTGTCATGAGTTTGGTACCAAGAGCTACATCAACTCCTGGAGTTTCAGCTAGACACCGACTAACTTCATTAGCACAATGTGTGTATCCAGCACGGAATCGATCGGCATCAATCACTGGATTAGCTGAGAGACGTTGTTGACGTTGAAGTTTATGTAGATGACGAACAGTTAGCTCAAGAATGTCAGCTTTTTCCAATTTAGCAACGTTTTCACCGTCACCAGCTAATGCAGCAACCATTAAATCTTTAAGTTCATCTAGGCAACGATTGATTCGTGCTCTTCGTTTGCGTTCAAGCATTGGTTTCATAACCTGTAATTAATTAATAAAATAATTTAGCTAATATTCTTCATTTTAATAAATTGAAATAATAAGGTGAATTTAAAAAATTTAAAAGAATTGACATTATAAAGAATAAAATGAGATCCTTACCTTTCTGTATTGATAGGTTCTGGAGATAGGTTGTTCTTGTCCATCGACGATCATCATTTGTTCGTGCATCTGCATGTTGATAGTTGATGATAAATGAATGAGTTTTGGTCGAAGTATATCCTTGGATTGATTAATCACTGAATTGTGATATTATACGTAAATAAGTGTAAATCACAATGACAATCACTCAAGTCCCAACAAATGAGATAATCACTACTCGAAGTGTTTTAATAGCAAGTGCGCGTAAACACTGTCGACAAATAGTCAAATACTACTCTGAGAAGAGATGAATGAATTTAGAATAAGCGCGTGGTGTGTCTCGAAGTATCGAGTTGCACCGTACGAGAGGCAGAGTAGAAATGTGAATTTGTCGGTAGAGTTGGAGACTTTTATAGTGAGGAGCTAGTAGGGATAAAGTGGGGATGGATAGTGGGGAACCACCGGGGTTCGGTGATGGGGGACGAGCCTTCCGTGGGAACGCGCCGTGGAGCTTGGTTCCCAAGCAAGCACACCACCTGTAAGCGGCAGCTGCCAGACACGCGCCCACACTAAGCCATCGTCACCGTTTGTCTGTCTTCGTTTGTCTCATTTATTGTACAATATCTCGTGTCTTTTCTTCTTCATTGGTTACGTTCCACGCCAGCAATGCACCACAAGGAGTGAATATACTCACTCTTCATCTTTTTCTTTCTTCTGTTGAAGTCACTCTTATCGACCTCCTTCTCCCCGCGTATTTACAGTACTCGATAGAAGTCCATAATATCTTATGCAGTTGCTCCTTTTTCATCTTTCGCCTTTGCGGTTGTCCTGAACGAGTTTCTTGAGTCTCCTTTCCTTTTTCCACTTTCATAGCATCATTTTTAGTCGACTTTTTTTATTTCCTCTGATGCTCGTTACTTCGAGTACCTCCTTCGGATGTCTACTTATCGCTTTGTACTACCGCAATCATTCCGTGACTCGATCTATGAAGCAGCATTACATCTACTGCTTATCTCCCCACCATATTGTATTTTGCGGTATTTTTTTTTCTTTTTAAAACAGCTCACGTTCAGCGTGTGCAAGGCACAAGTCTATTCTGCTCCTCATCAGTAGTTTCTTTCTTATATTTTTCTATACTTTTCATACCTTGTATCCTCTCATGTGATTACTATTTTCCTCTTTGGCTCGAGCTCATGCAATCTAGAATTGCACGGGCGTTCACTCTTGATAACTCGCTCGACTGAACGCACCAAGATAAGTGACCATGCGATCTCCTCATTGCACGATTAATCATCTCGAGACGAGCACCGTCTATAATGGCCAGACAAGAGGTGAAAGAGTGCTATATAGTATAGGTAGTAGTTGTATTGAAAGAAGAAACCGCACGCGGCACAACTCGTGTTCATTTCCTCGTGCATGATATCAATTGTGACTTAGTCACGTTTGGATTATCCTTGGCACAACGTAATTACGTTTTATTGGCAGTTATTAGAACAATTTGAATTGTTAAATTAATTTAATAAATGACTCTTTTTTTTTCTTATCAACACATTTGGTTGTTAGAAAATTGTTGTTCTTTCAATAAATTATGTAATTTTTTTTAATGACGAACAAACACTACTCGAAATAAAAAAATATACAAATAAAATTAATGCATAAATATATGATAATTTAGTGTTGTACTCTTTCGTGCATAAAATAAGTTTGAGACATTTTTAAAATCATTACCAGAAAAGATTTTTGATGTTCAAAGTTCCTTTTAGTATTTTTAAACTATATTTAACACTTAGTACAGTCATTGTTGGTTGAGATTTGAAGAGAATTATATGTATTTTTAAACAACTTTTCTTAGTTTTTACATTATTTTTTTTTTTTTAGTTATTCAACATTACTCGATACTTCAACTTCATACTTGAATACATTATTTTCAGTTATTGTATCAATGGGAAGAATTTGAGTCTATTAAAGTAATACATTCGATTAATGGGGGATACGATATATAAACAATAGACACTACATAACACATGTATGAACATCGAGTCAATTTGTGTACACGTGCATTAGACTTTTATATTGAAAATCGCTGGAGGAGATATGATGCAAGTCGAATCAACGAATGCACTTAATAAAAAATAACTCACCTAGGGGTAGTAGTTGGTATTGAGACACGTGTACATTCGAACTTATTAGGGGTTCACCCGGAACAAACCCAGACGAAGTGTATCTATCCTAAAATCACACATTTATATCCTTCGATTGAGTAAAAAAAAAAGGAAATATATGAGCACGTGCTGAACCGTGAGGCACGTGGCGTAGATTACGTCGTGGTATAATCAGACATAAGAAAATAACTCAAGCTGAAGCTTATCAGTTGAATTACTATATGTGCTCGGCTTGAGACTTCAACTTATATACGACAATATGCTGTTGGTTTTGCGTGTCATGAATATTTAATGAATGAAAGTTTTAGAGCAGATCAATAATGAAATATTAGTTTGTTTCTTATAATGTTATAGTTATTATTATAATAATATAGATCGATCTGCACGCACGAAAATTAAAATATTGACTAAGCATATCTTATCCATACTACATATTCATGTTTCATCTCTTTTTGAAAATATTTTTTACAAAAATTAACTTTTACTGCGAACAAAAAAATTCATTTTCATTCGTTATTCTATAATTTATTTTTATTAATGGCTTGTATAAATAACTAATGTTTTGTTCGCTTTAGAGGGAAAGGAGTATAAAGTTTATTATGTAACAATAAGTTAATCATATGGTGGAGTGTGAAAATTTTCACTCGCTGGTCTGTTTTTAATCACTCAATAAAGTGTAATAATTTAATGAGAAATTCTCTTGCAATTGCTTTGATATGTCGACGACCCCGTGACGTTCCTGCGAATTTTCTCACATACCTTTTCTCCTTTTTCTTTTCTTTTTATTAAATACTTTCTCATGTGCCTATCTCGATTGCGCACCCGGTCAAATGTTTCGGGGGTCTTATTAGTACATCAGCTGTCCTTACAGCATATGTCACCCGTGGCACGAGCCATAGAATCGTAACAAGCTCCCCTTTCTCCCCTTCAGTAGTTGTACAGTACGCAATAAACACGATATCTCGTCCAGCTTCTTCTCCCCATATTCCTCTTGAATTTTAATTTTTCCACTAAAGAAATAAGTACTCATCCCCCTTTTTTCAGCCCCCTCTAGCCCCTCCCCTAAATTGAAACAGTTGCTCGCACGCGTCAATTTATATATTGTATTTATAGCGGCAATAATAGACAGATTGTACAGAAAATTATGTTAGCTCTTTCGAGCAGGGGAAAATACTAAGGATGACAGAGACTGGATATTACCCAGGGAAAATCACGTTGCTATTTAAAACAAATTATATTTACATACCTAGAAAATTTAATCTTTAGTCAACAGAAAGCATCATTATGTCTTATATGCAATCCTGATGTGAGAACTTATTGAAAATACCCAATTTATTGTTTCTGACCCATCACTTTTAGTACCTCATTCATGCTGTTTATGCCTAAGTATAGAAAGATGATTTATTCAGTTGGGAAAAAAGTAATAAGATAATCTAATAAAAAAATCATCATAAAAATTAATTTTAATATTTTAAATTATTATTTAACTGATAAAATATTATAATTATTGAATGAGAATTTGAGGAAGTAATTAGAACTTTGGTAAGAAATACATAGGAGCTTGTTCATTGAATTGAAGCGCTGATTAGCAGTTCTCTGACACCATGTGATTTCTACCCAACGAAAAAAGAGAGAATTTAAAATAGAGAGAATCTGAGATAAAATATATATCTATATGAATAAAACAAAGCTGTTTAAACGTTTCTCGTCGAGCTAGAGCCGGCATGAGAGAGATCAGAGAGTGACCCAGCGTGTTCGCGAACAGAAGACATCGACTTCACATTCTCATGGGCTTGGGTTCACCTAATAACTGAAAAGTAAAAAGAATTGAGAGAAATAAACATCTCAGTAATATATACTATGCCTTCACTTCTTTCTCCTAAGCTATAGATTCTAACTCTCACTTAACTTTTAATCTTCCGATACCTTTCGATTTTATTGGCACGTGCTTCAAGCTGCAAATTGCACCAGTCTGGCATTTCCAAACACAAAGGACTTGGATAAAAAAATAAGGGAACTCATAATTAGTGATCAGACATTAAAAAAAAAATTATTTTATCGATGGTAAATGTTTTTTTTTTTCAGTCTTTTAGTTGACTTTGATAAAGTCATGATGCAAAATTATTAACATAAAATTATTGAATATTTTTATTAAATAAATATTTTCATTCCAAACATTTGAGTACTCATTGACGCCATCGTACGTAATAATTAATGTCAAAATGCTTTCAAATAAAGGTAAATGATCTTTAATAGTAACATCATAACAACAAATAGTTGACATAATGTTTCAGTTACTACGTCAGATACTGAGAGAATTTAGATAAATATATTTACATGTCCCAGCTGACACTGAAAATAATATTTGAAACAAATACTCAGTTTTTTGTTTTGAAATGAACGTGGCTTTATAGAGATAAGAGAATAGTAATAATGACGAGGTAGCCTTCAATTGGCACGTGTACATATTTTTTAATGTACATATACGTACATATATAAATAAAGGTAGAAGTTGAGTAGAACCATATTCTTTGGTATTTTTTAAAATAATTCTTGTAGTAACTCCTACTATTGAATAACGTTTACATGTACAATGTAAAGCCACGTAGCTTAAACACTTGTCTTGATCATTGTAGCCTACTTGATACTTTAAACTACTACTCTCGTATTAACCTACTATTAATTACTGTAAATCTGACACATGGCTAAACGAACAATTTAGCACATGTTGAGTCGATGGCTATTGATTTATGAGCATAATTTACTGAAAGTTATATGTATAGCAATAAATAAGAACAAAAGATTTCAATATAAGAGTCAGAATAAGATTGAATATTAAAGATATTCCTATAAAAAAGATTGATTCCATTGAAAAATAGAATTTGATATGTGACAGTAAAATACGTGTTGATTCAAGTTATTTAAAAAAGTAAATAATCGTAATAAATATATTTATGGTAATTAAGAATGTTTTTTTTTTATCATTATCATAACAACCGATAATATGAACTCATTTTAATGATATTTACTTGATGTGCTTATCAATAGCCTCATCAAGCAGGTTATAATCTCCATACATTCCGAAGATGATGCAAATTACCGTGCATACATCCAAGAGATGGTCATTTACTTGTTACTCTTGAAAGTAGTTGCCCACGCGTAACCCATTATATTGGCTCATTATTATTGCATATTTTTCTCTCTTTATTATTATCATTTTATCTATAAATCGTTTAATATTTTTGTTAATCTCGGGAGCAGTTAATACTAGCTTCTTCAACCCACGTAGATACATGAGACTTGTATTGATCGGAGTCATTATACTTTTCTAAGTAAATTGGTAGTTTCTAAAAAAAAAAATAAATAAATAAAGAGTAATGAAAAATGAATAAAAAAAAGAAGAACTGAAAAAAATTGATGGCGTTTTAGATTTTTCTTTCAAAGACGAAATGGTAGGCGTACGAGAACCAAAATCTTCAAGGGGAATAGGGTGAGAGCCAACAACAGGCTGCTGGTCCTCCGGGTTTCGCACGTGCTCGATTTTCCCACGATTCAGCCGCAGCCGGCAACCCTGAAGCTCGTGGATCTTGGCTAAAAGAAGCAAAGAAGAAATGAAGAAGAAGAAGAGAGATAGATGATTAAGGAGAAGGCCCTTGCCACGGGTCCTATTGTGTCGAGCACGGGCGCCGAGATACTACCTAACCAAGGGAGGTCTCAGCTCAATTGAAAGATAAAGCAAGCGACTAAGAATAAAAAACGACCCCCTTAACATGTTTAATGCATCGCCACTGACGCGACGACGCTTGTACAAATTATACTGGAATTAATCCGATTTGCGTAGTTGCAAATGATCACACATAAATAATCGATCATGGAAATAATATCAATTATTCCATCAGTAAAATAATCAGTATTATGTTACTCATCATTAACAAATAAGTCGTGTTATTTTACGAATAATAATGATTGCTTCGATTATAAAGGTTTTACAGATTTATGAATATTAAGTATTCTTAAAAATAATTTAAGACTTTTTTTTTAATTAATTTTTTAACAAATTAATAATCTTATCAATGACATCTTTCAATAAACTAACATTGCATATAAATGATTCATGCAGTTATTATGTTGATAAATTTAGTTGATTTTAATCTTTTGTAGAATAAATTTTTTATTTAATTTTGAGCTTTTATAAATTTTGCATCAATTTATTTGTATGCTTTTCGTTGAGTCATGGTAGTCATCACATTTAGTCATCAGGGAAGACCACCTATGATCAGTATAAAAACGCATAGCAGGTATACATACGATTAAATTCCTAAGTCACTGACTCACTGCTTCTCCGAAAGTCTGGACCGAATATAGGGGAGAGAGTTAAACTCTTTTGGTGTGACTTGTCTCGACTCTTTTTTATTACATTCTACGCATCACCAATGAAGTTTTGTCAACATAATGCACAATTTTTCCATTAATGTGAAATTCTTTTTACTTAAAAATATTTAATAAATAAATATCACCTTCGACTTTAAGTTTGAAAATTATTATTTATTATAAAAGTATTATCGTCCTTACACCTAAATAATATTTATTGTAAAATAGCAGACAAGACTATCAATTATGAAGGCGATAATTAGGATAACTGTATTGATGTATTAAACTTAAATTCCCACAATTAGTAAATTTATTTTACATACCATACGTATAAGGTAGTTTATGTATTACTTATTTTTGGGATCAATATACAAGTCAAACAAGGATAAACACAACCAATGATCATTCAGGATTTATCCTTGACGATTAAATAGTAAATAAATATAATAATTAAGAAGTAAATGACATCATTTTATAGATTCTATGAGTCTGAGGGCGGAAAAAGAAAGAATTCAATGTTGAGTAGGATAATTTCCGCAGCAAATTTGTCTTGGTTATGTAACAAAGAACCTAATGACTACTACAAAGTAAAGACTGGTCGATCGTAAATTCAGGAATTCGCAGGATATGAGGTCGAGAGTCCAAAGGGGCGGAGCTCAGAAGTTGAAAAAAATTAAAAACGTTTTTTTCCATTTTTTTATAAGAATATGTTTGAAAGAATGGCTTCTTCGAAAAATGCGTAATCAGAAATAATTAATCCCGGATATTTCATGTCATATTGGCTATTACTGATGGTGCGAGTCCAATTTAAAATTTGGAGAAACTTTGAGTAAATTAGTTAATCTAACTGCACTGGTTAAAGCTAATCAACTTTCTCTATATTTCTCTACATTCATTAATTATTATCCAACAGCAAAATTCTCCAATTTAATTAAAATCCAAGAGATTCTATTTTGCCATTAATTCATCAAATTCCAGGGTAAATGATCAATCTAGAGAAAATAGATCATCAGCCGAATGACAGCAAAAACGAAAAGAAGTTATCATCTCGATTATAAACCAGTTTTGTAGATAAACTTAGTCACGTGACTCATCAATAACATTTTTCTTCTGTCGAGTAATCATCAAGTGACAAAAACAAAACGTCGGCAATTATTCTTTCGTGATTTTGCTTTAATCGAGGCGGAAGTTTTCATTAAAGAGTATCAGTTAATTGGCCAGGTTTTCAAGCACTGTTGACTTCTGTAGTCATTGGTAGAAAAAAAAAGCTTTTGTACATGTAGTATATACAGAGATAGTATTTATCTGTATTATTATAAGAAGGTGTATAAATGTATATAGGATCCTCGAAGATACACGTGAATGGCTCTACACAGCCGGGCCTCGCCCGGGCACTGGGATCTAACTACCACCTGCCTCATTTTCCCACGAGCCTCGCGTGAACCATTCGAATACCGATGAGATAGACAGAGACGATCAGTCAAGTTGGTTTTACGTGTAAGCAAGAAAAAAAATTGGAAAGAGAGACCAACAAAATCAAGGTAGTTTACATTCGACAGCAGCCAAGAAGAAGTAGGACCGACTAATTCTTACTTAGCAGATCAGCAATAGAGAGAAGTGATGATGATGTAAGTCAGAGTAAGATGACATTAGTGAGGAGATTAAGTGAAGAAAACGATGAAGGAATTATTGAGAGAAAAGGGAGATAGGAGAAAGAGAGATGATATTAGCACAGGTAAAACACGTGCTGGCATGAGGTGAGTCAGACGTAAACTTCTATACATATATAATAAACTTATATATTGAAAGGTGATCATTTCTGCGTTTCTTACAAAGATTCTCATGAGTATTAACAGGTAAATAAAAATTCGCCTCAATCGGCAAAATAAAGAAAAGAAGAATAATCTTTTAGTCGATTTTCAATTGACTTGATACAGCTGCTCTTTCTGTTTGCCAATCATTCTGCTTCTCTGAGTAATTATGTCCTGAAATATTTAACATTTTTTGCTCCGGTCGTTACCAAATACCACACGCCATCCTCTCTTTAAGGTCAAGTTTGTGGTCCAATAATGTAGTTCAGAATGATCCATCACGATCAATTCTACCAGTCTTCTAAATTAGGGTTATGTGTTGTTATTTCATAACTTGACTAATTAGTGTTGTTATTGTTATTATTAGGATTTAAAATTTCCCATGTTTCTGTCTCGATGAGTATAATTGGGTTAAACACGTTTTTTGGATTAGACCTATATGAGCATGGGAATTCCCAACTATTACCTGAACACCATTAGACAACTTAACTTATATATCCTTTGAATGCTGAGTTAATACCAGAACGCTCTCACATCGATAATTCCTCTGCAAGCCAAGTTTCTTTTTACTCTTTATTCGTCTTTCCAAGACTAATATGTCTTACATTTCTCATTATACATGATGTAGCAGTGGATCTGCTCCAGCCATTCATGGATTTAGAAATTGGATTTTCAAGTGATAGTAACGATGTCACTAAATGATTGATATTTTTTCTTTTTAACAAACATTTTTTTTTTTTTTTGAATAAAGATATATTTTATTTGAATGAAAAAAAAATCTGATAATAAGCAGAATGAATTGTCAACAATCACACGATTATTTTTTAGAAATACACACTCATAGTGTTACTCAACACACGTGTTATCGGTTCTTTTGAGAATCGCTCAATCGCGGGGGCGACTTACAAAGACTCTTTTCATTGGCTTGTTAGCACACTTCCGGAATTTTTTCCCTCGTATAGCATATACAAATCTTACTGAGTTGTCGATGTGTCGTGACTTGTTTTTTTCTCTTCACTACTTTTTAACATATCACTTCCTTATTACTCTTGTTATTATGTATAATAACTATTAGTCTTTTTTGTAATTGTAATTCTCAATACTGATAATTATTAACCATTTTGATATACAACTTGGAAAAATTTTTCTCTGCCACATTATATATTTTAAAAATGAAAAC
This sequence comes from Chelonus formosanus, assembly GCA_028641665.1. NCBI lineage: Eukaryota > Metazoa > Arthropoda > Insecta > Hymenoptera > Braconidae > Chelonus > Chelonus formosanus. Next base: position 23,651,142 of record CM054006.1, on the reverse strand, counting down.
AGAAAAATGGAAACCTAATGAAGCATGAAGTCCATATTTACGAGAAAGGTTCAAGTATGAGATACTTGATTTGTTAATCTGTTATAATACACAACAAAACCCGCACACATTTGGAGCCAACCCACATAATGTTTATAAACATCCATTTATTTTCATTTTTTTTTCTTACTCATTTTTCAGTTTAGAGTAAATAATTTTAACATACTTCTCTTATTAATCATATGTAAATTGAACAAGACGACAGAAGCCTAATATAGGGGCCAAAGCAACATCTTAGCACGAGCCTTATTATGATGCCTCACCAGTCTCGTAATAGAACTCCATACGGGTGTTCCTCATAGTTCCTCATTATCGCATCCGTTTGAGATTCATTCCCACACTTCTCTTCTTTAAACACTGCTATTGAAGAATATACATCATAAGAATTTACCCCTATATATTGGTAACGACTACTCTTTTTTCTTCTTATATTTCTCAAATTTTTTCTTGGCTTCTTCAATTCCCATTGAAACAACCCCAATACAAATGCTGCATACTACCTTTTCAGAAGGATTTTCAGAAGTGTGCAATGCACGAGTCGGATTTACATCAATGGACAATTCTTTTTCTTCCTCTTTTCTCATTTTTATTCTTCAATAGGTCATTCATTTCCGGGTGTTCACAACTTGACCTTATATATATATATATATATATATATATATATATAATATCTGATTGTATCTTTCGGAATCTTATACAAATACTCGCTTGACCCTTTCATATTTTAACAAAACAGATTATGATTTTTTGAATCTCTATTGATTTGTTCTGAATTTCTGTTAAATTATTTGTGTCGACACGGTTGAAAAATTACCCCAACTATTGAAAATCGTGGGAAAAGCTCGGGGAATTTTCTGCACATGTGTTTATTTTTTACATATTTTTATGAATAGGTACTAACTGGCAGGTTAAGCAGGTGGTATACCTGTCAGACTGCTCGTGACCCCCACGTGTATAAAGTGTTAATGTTTTTAAAATTTATTTATATTCTTGATCGATATTGTGTATTTAAGATACATACTCTGAATTTGTGGGAAATCTTTATGACATTCTGTAGGCTTGATAAAAAAAAAGGTTTATATTATGCGAATTACAAATACTACATATGTCCACATCCAGATGCGTGTGTTTATTTAAGATATTAATATCATGTAATGAATAATTAATTGAAGTAAATTAATGCGGGCAGACAACACATATAATATAACCTGTGTAGTATGCATAGCAGTATGATTTTATAAATATTTCAAATTTTTTCATTTTTTTGCTTAAGCTTCATATTTCTATATTATTTATTATCATCTTAATATTCAGTGTATTATCCAATTATAATTTCGTTGAGTTATTTACGGTAATTTATATGACACCAATTTAAAAGTCTTTTTTATTCAAAATTTATCAAGGAAAATACTTTTTCTCCTTATTTAATTGATACCCAATATTGATGTGAAAAAAATTTATTATAACTCTCACGTTAAAGAGAATCATTCAACATTCATTATCGTTGAGAAACATTCCAACAAAAAAAAAATTCATTAACATATTTATTCAGAAAAAAGAATTTATTTCAGATAAAAATGTCAGTATTGATTGTTAATTATTATTTAATAAATAGTTAAAGTTAAATACAAGTGTGGGTTACTTTGAGTTAATAAAGAGTAGGACAGAAATAGAATTTGTCTTTTCGACTCTCTGTAAACAACACTTGTGTACCGCACGCGGCGAACACACGATTGCAGGGGTGAACTCGTTACTGGAACGTCAATGGCCATATGTAAAGAGGGATGAACTTTTCATTTCGTCCTTTTCCCTTTCTTCTATCATTGTATGTGCGTACGACCTCATGCTAAATAAAAAGAAGAGCACAGTAAAAGGGAATTTAGTTCCACTAGCATACTTATACGCACGCAAAAGAAAGATATCGCGAAGCCGGTTGATGCACGCTTATACGCGCGAAGATATCGGCAGCTGGCACGGAGCCGTGAGAGACTTGGGCAGATGGTCCCGAATAGGTCCGGACATTCTGTAGTGTGTGTAGTCAGCCACGAATCCTACGCCTTCCTATAAGGAAGGAACCGAGCGTGGTTTCCCACGGACCTCTCTCATCTGTTCGTCCTACGAGAAATGAGACTGTCTCTTCATCTTAAGTGTCCGTTCACCGATTGCCTTCTTTTCTCCCCTTTTTCTATATAACATCTTTCATTTCCTTTCCCTTATATTCTCACCAACTATCATTCGTTCTACCTCATAGAGTGCCTCAATTTTTTTTTCGTTGCAAACGCGTGTCTTGCGTGTGTTTGAACGTGCGTGTTGCACGTGGCTGTTTTTTCTATTGTATTTGTCATTTATATCGTTTTTTTGTTTTTTTTTTGTTTTATTTGCTTCCAACTTGTTTGAATTTTTCTATTTTCCATTATTGGCTGATTGAATTTATTTCACTGTAAATCAAAATATTTATGAATGATTGATTAGATTTCAATTAATCCAATCTCAAATATAATAGAAATTCTTTTCTTCATATTTGAATACTTTCGATTTTACGTATATACCCTCTCTTATAGCATCATTATCATTCTCCATTCATGGGTTGGCTCATTGGTGTTTCACTACCTCAAGTAGGTGGAGAAGAATAAACATAGAGACTTGGTTAGGGTGTGAGGAAGATGGGCTTAGTCAAGCGTATAGATGCGGGCTAAGAATTGAATGGGCCGTGTGGCACAGTCACACGGTCTGCAATCAGTGATGAGAGCATTTTTACGCCCACACTGATACTGATGCTACTGAAGCGGTAATACGTATGTCCCGCTCTATGGGAGGCAAATGAAGAGAAGAGGTTTACATTCCGGATATCCGACATGACAATAATTTTAGTTTAGGTTTAATGACATAAATACTTAACTTTTTAAGGTCAATTGTACTACAAATTGACTTCAAAAATTATTATTAGTTTGATAAAAAAAAAAAAAAACAATTAGCGAGTTAAAAAAATACACCTACATTGAGAAAAAAATTTCGTTAAATGAAACAATTTTGTATCCAATTAATAAAATTTTATTAATAAAATTATATATTATCTATAGACTATAGTAGTAATGTTATCAAAAACCCATTTTGTCGTTTGTCTCAATGTTACGACAAGTTTGAGAACAAATTTTTAAGGTTACGACCAGTTTGAAAACAAATGAAATTTTAATCATTTTAGTAAATAAAATGATTTCAATAAAAAATTCATAATTTCAAAGCAATATTTTATTGCCACTATTTAAAGTTTCGATGTTAATGATCGAATGAAATATTTTTTGTATGAAATGAATTTTTACAAGAAAAAATTGTAATGTATACCAATTAAACAATTGCTTATTGCAAGTTTTGTACCCGAAGCGACAGACTACTATTTATTCGAGTAATATTTACAAATCCTTTCTCTTTGTGTAATTTGTTGAAAATGATATGTAATAAAAATTACATAGAAAAATAAAATGGATATAATGAAATGACGTGGCTGAAAAAGCGCGCGAAACATGCACGCGAACACACGTGGTCACCCTTCCTTTTGCTCTTTCTCTCTCAATTCTATCCTTGTACAAGGGCGTTCGTCCCCCGCAAGGTGGTGGCATCCAAAGTGTGGGAATTTAGGACATGTGCGTTCCTCGCGCCTAACTCGTGGTCCGCACACGAACAGGCCCAGGGGGGAAATCTTACGTGTAACGGAAAAAAAAGATCGAGGGATAAAAAGGGGCAGGGAAGAAGGATAAACTCATCCTCACCGACCGCCAGAAGGTAAAGAATCCATGGGAATATCGAGCATGTGCATTCACGTGGACTCGTGGCCTGCACGAGTTATTCTGAGGGTCATTATTGGCTTCTGTGACTCGGTAGATTTACCTTTTTTGTTCATTTTTTTTTCTTCCGAATAAATCAAAGAAAGTCTTTTGCTCGTATGGTTTGTAGGGAAGAAAAAAATTTGATCGTTTTCTTTAAATGCTTAAATTGCCCTATATATTGTGTTGTTTTTTCTTCTATTGTAGTCAATTACAGTATAAAGGACTTCTTACATTATATTCACGATATGTTTGATTTTTTTTAATACTAATTTTAGTAAAGAAATTCTTCAAGACATTTTATTCTAAATGATCGGATATTTTTATCCAATCTTTAAGATTGGACGATAATTATTCTCACTAGGCCATGATTTTCTGACAATTTCAGCTAATATTTCTTGAATATAACTAACATCAACCCGATTGACTTCTCCAGTGGTAGTATATTCTATTTGATTATTACGAATAATAATTGCAAAATTAATTACACCAATCAGAAACCAGCGACCCTGCGAGTGAGCGGATTTACAAACTGCTGGACCTCCAGAAAAATCCTAGAGCAAATATTCGCATAAAAGTCATTAACATGTTTCATCTGATTTAAACCAATATAAACTATTGATGTAAATGAATAAAAATTGAATTACCAGTATGTGTGTACCAGTTCCATAGTTAAACTTTTCTGCTCGATATTCATCATCATATAACGTCAAGTTATCATACTTGAGATTTAGTCTATACTCCAAATAGTTGTCTGGGTTGAGGATAATCTTGACTTGAGTTGAAGTCATCAATCTAGCTGAGAGTTCATAAAATCAGTTTAATTAATTCCTAAATAATTTTCATACTACTACTACTACTTGGTAATGTACCTTTCAATTGAAGTCCATGTGAGCTTTCTAAATTCCTCAAAGATATGATTGCACATTCATCATGTTTAAAGTCTGTGTCATGTCTAGCAAAATGTATAATATTAACAGTTTCACTCAATTTGAATGCCTCTGAAAGAATGAGGATAGCTAAATTTCCTTGAGCATCATCTTCTAGCTGCTCCAAGATGTTATATTCACTAACATTTCGAACTTGAAGACAATGGAAATTGGTCACATGTTCAGGAAAATAACACTCAGCAAATACTTGAAAATAAAAATATTGAAATCTGAAAAAACTTTTGATATTTAGTATGTTCATATTTTATTTAATTATTAAAATACATTTTGTTGAAATCAACTTACTCATTGATTTCCATAATCGATAATGTTAAAACAGCTTTTTTGTGAATTAAAGTCCCATAAGCGAACTCTAAAAATAATTGTATAATTAAATTTGTAATATTATTGATTAATTTAATGCATAGATTGAACTTACTAGTTTCTTTGTTGCCTGAAATGGTAACCATCCATGGAAATCTTTGATTATTTTTGTTTTGGCTAATGTCAAAGTCAACGTATCCTTGGAATAAACATACACACATTTTTAGTATTAAATAAAATAAAAAAGAAATAATCCATTTTTCAGACATAGTTTTTCATATACACATATACTTCGTTTCAACTCCAAGATTATTTAAGTTCTGTCTAAGTTAAATATTTCTACATATGATGTTATAACTTTGTCACATTAAACAACTATACTTTTTTAAACACTCACAGTATTTCATATTTGATATCTACTTCATTATCTTTATTCATTTACTCAATATTGATTATGGTATTTTTCAACAAGTCTTACAAATGTAAAGTGCATGAAAAATAGTTCTTCAACAGTAATAAAAATTTTTTATCTTTCAACCGATAAGAAAAGAAGTTGTTTTTGTCAGGTAAAATTTTTTAACGTATCTCATAGTTTATATTGACAAAAGATAATATTATTCAGGTTTGTTCTGTATTAAAAAAAAAACAAAAAATAAAAAAAACTTGAAAAATCATTAATTTTCACAACTACTGAATGTAATAAATCATAAAAAAGACCAGCAATTATTAATTCTATTAAAACTTTTTATTCAATGTTCAATCAATGTATTGTATGTATTTTTTATCAAATCCAATTCATTACAGTAGTTAAATATATGCATTTTTCTGCAATTTAATCGAGATTAGTGTTGGTTAATTTAAATAACATTGTAATGAATTTTGGAGGTAATTATATATAAAAAATAAATTGAAATAAGTGAAGGAGAAAAGGTTGATGAAATTTTTTTATGTAAATTTAGCAAGATACATGAAAGAAAAGATGGTGCGTTGGTTGGCTGATGAGGAAGTCAGCGTTTATAGAGATTACATTGATGATTGGAGGCCGGAGAATAAAGTCAGAAAGAATGACCACCTGCAAAACGTTCACTATGAACGTCTCTTCTCAATCTGTGTGTAATTTGTACACGTGCAGTATTCTCGTATATGCTTACTATATGGCATATACACTGACGGATGTACACTCATTGAGTTCGTTCACGAGATTCTCTTTCGTTTCACGTGTTACACATCAACCATCTCTTCCCAATATACTTGCACTTTGTTTTTTCATGAATGCACTGTTCCTTTGAGATGATGCCCATTTACTGCATTATTAATACTTCACTAACTACTCTTGTATTCACGTAAACAAAATATCTTAAATCAGGTCACACACCTGACAGCTTAGATCACGCCCTTAGGGGTAACCCTAACTCTCCCGGAACTTCAGAGATTGAGTCACACCCCCTGTTCCACTTGTTTGCGTTGAATTATTATAATGATTTCATCTTTTTCAAATATTAGAGGAGGTGGAGAGAATGGTTATGTAATTATCTAGTTATTTTTTTTTGTAGATTTTCGATTTGTGAATAATGATCTGGTTAGTACATATCTTAACATGTTATTATGTACAATTAATAAGAAATATTATTTAAACTCAAAATATAATTCATGAGAAAAATCATCAGTATATTATTATGCAAAATAATTATAGCGTGAGATTATGAAAAAAAATTCATTTCATGAGTTACTTCAAAAAATTTACTCTAAAATATTAATTTTCTTAGCTTATATGTATATTTTTATTTTTTTAAGTAAATATTGAGGGAAAAAATTTATATAGACTTATATTTATTGACTACTTTTCAAATCAGTGAAGGATAACTTATTACATAATTTTAGTAAAAAGGTTAACACAAATCAGTGTCATTTGTATTAAAAATTTTTTATTACCATATTGTATACGACTATGTGATTGATTTATCTTATTATATATGAAAAAGGTATATATATTTGTAGAATGATGAATAACAAGATGTACGTTCTCACCTTTTTTCACTTAATAAATATATACATACATGTATATTATCTATAATTAATATAAAAAATACGTGAATAAAAAATGTAATTTTTTAACGATATTATCTGCATATTTTTCAGACTTATATAAAGAAGTAAATCTAGGATGAAAAAGATATTTCATTTCAATCAAATGTAAATATAAAAGAACTCAAGAGCTACAGCAGTTTAAATATGATTATATTCCGTATTTTTTCCGCAAGAACAGGTCAAAGATATGATCATTCTGACTGGCTGTCATGACTCGAGTCATCAGGAAAAAAAAATTGTCAATCTTGAAAAATATTTTCTAGTTAGATAATATAATGTGAAGTGATGTCTATGAGATTATATCAAGTAGACAGATTTTTCTGTCGATTGAAGAATATTCATCCCTGAAATCCATAAACGAATAATAGCTTACGGTAGCGATAGACTACATGAAAAGAAAAAGGCACGCTTCTTGCACGTTCCCCACACACGCCTTGACATATTGTAATCATGGATGAAGCATGCTGAAGATTCAAAAGTATATATATGTCATGGAGAAAGTAATATAATAAAAAGAAAAATAGTGCGATAGAAAAGATGATATTAGAAATGGAATACACAATTCTGTGTATATATAACATAGATGTACACGTGATACATCGTTATATATACATGGTTGCTTATACGTGCGAGCTATACAAATATATAGCGGGTTAGTGCGTGGCACTCAAGAAGGTGCGTAAGTACGCATCTGCCCGAGATTCTCACGCGCGACGCATCTGTCTCAAGTTCCCACGCGGAGAAGCCACCGGCAACAGCTAAGAAAAATTTTTGTCCAACCATCAGTATAGGCAGGAATGCCTTTAAAGATCTTCCTTTATGTCAAAATATATACTACATATCAATTGGTATTTTGTTGTCCTCGCAAAGCCACTTTAATTCGTTATTCATCGCTCTACCAATTCTTCATCCTTCCTCAAACTTTGCCACTTCGTTTTGCCACATATTTTCAACCCTCCAATTTAAAACAAAAAAAAAGGCCAAACTAGGGTGTAATGACATTTTTATGATAAAAAAAAAATTAATTTTTTTATTTAGTGTTTACGTTTTTGAGTTTTGACCAACTACTGAATAGTATTTGAGTGATGAATATATTTAACGGAGAGTTAATTAATTCGTCCTAAAATTCGTAATTTACAATTAATTGGAGACAGGTTATGAATAAGAATTTTAATGTACCATTGAGAGTAATAAATAAAATTAGCATATAAATAAAATATTTTTTCATTTGTGATTATTACCATACTAATATATAAATATCTGATTTACTATAAAGTTTCATAGATGATGATTTTTTTTATATTTATTAGTATAAAATTATAATATAAAAAATTTTCTTGTCTCTTTAATTTGCAGTTTCATTATCTACAGATTAAAATTCAGGTCAAAATATTTTACAAGTAAATTATGGTTAAAAAAGATAACAATTAATATCATTAATGTTATAAAATAATTAAATAATTCGTTTAGTAAAAGCTAATTAAATTTAATTATTAATTTATTTACAGTTTTGCAATGTTGTTAAATAAATTCTTATAACGGTTATGAGAAATTTTTTCATCATATTATACATTACTGAGGTATTTAATGTTTTTTCTCGAGTTAACAGTAATTGATAATATATTTGTATTTCAAAAAAATTTCAATTTTCAGTTAATCGTTGACCCAATTTTCACATTTTAAATTTATTTTCAGTCACATAATTTGATAAAAAATTTCTTATATCTAGTTTTTCAATACAAAAAACCCTAGCATCATATATTTCAGTTATCATTCATGGAAAAAAGTAATCAGTAGTACCATAATTTTTAACTGAATTAATTAATTCATTACCAAAATGATAAGTATTCTTTTTTAAAGTCACACATGTCATTTGAAAGTAATATTTGTAATTTTACATGATTCTATCTATGTACCTTTTATAAGATTTTTATTGTATCATAAAAATTGTTTTCAAAAGTCGGAATTTTTTTAATCACTTTTGTTGGATGACTGGCAAGATGTACTGGATATAATAACTTGAGTTCTCGTTCGCAAATCGCTTGCAGGTGCACTTTTCTCCGTGCGCCGTTTCGGTATTTATCTACAGTGTGTATATGAACACCAGGAGCGAGGTGTTTATTTTCTTTTTTTTTTAACAGATTTATATCATATTTGACATGATTTAATAACCGCTACTAGTATTTCAATGATACTCATTTTTCTGATTTTATTTTCTTTCAAAATTAATACTCCACTAATCTTGGCATAAATTCCTTATTGAATTTTTTAAGACTAATCTGGTAGATATTAATTTTAATAATGAAGAAAATAAATATTTCCTTATAACTGTTACTTCTCTTAAATAATAGATAATGATGAAGTGTAAATATAGGGAAATGATCATTGAAAAATATTTGTAGATGGAAAATGAATGACGGAATAATAATTGTACAAATGCGAAAAAAGAATTATTGAGAGGGTTATAAGGATCGTCATGTCTTTAGCTGTTTTCTATTGTGGTCTTAGCTTCCGGTGCTTCACTTGTTTTTAATGGTAGAGATCAGACACTTTGTGGAAAAAAAAAAATAAACAACCGAGCGGTGGAGAAGCGGTTGGATCACGCGACAGTATTAGGCCAATATACTATTAAGAATGTATAAGAGCATTTCTTTTGTTGCTTTGGTTAAACGTGAATGAAAGTTTGCGTGTTCTGGTCTTCTCGAAAGTCTCACAATTGTAGCCTTTTTTCTTCTTTACATAATTGAGTCTTTTGTATCTTCGTTTAATTTTTGCATTGTTCACACGCTCAGGAAATGTTACAAAAATATATTTTATATTGTATCCTGTAAATAAATTTATTTAATTTTCTGGTATTTTTTAAAAATCGTTAATCGAATGGAAAAGTAATATTACATTATTATCATTTTTTGTAACATCAAAATAAAAAGTATTATTACACATTAAAAATACTAGATTGAATCCCCAAGGATCAACTGATCCACACTTATTGGTTGTTTTCCTCATGGAAATAATTATCTTTCGTTTTCATAATTCATAATGTTGCATTTTAATAAATAATCAGCAATAGATATTATCGTAAATTTATTTAGAGATATAATTAAATGGTGTTTCTTAAGAGTAATTAAATCGGAATTATATTTATAGCTTATAGAGAAACTAAATTGCATTTATAACCAGTCTGGCACATTCTATAGTCACACTTTATGAGTATCTATATCTGATCTTGGTCCGAGTCCACGCGACTGCTACATACACGCTTGACTAACGTCTCGTGTGTATATCGTGGCCTCTAGGATTGTTCAAAGTGTTTTATGAGCGTGTGCTAGGCACGAGCAAGGCGCGAGCCCACCACCATCATCATTATCATCATCATCATCCTATTTTCTATCTCAGAGGCTACTTCTCTATCTACTTTTTCTTTTACATTCTTAGAAACGAATTTACATTATTCAACGGCACGAAAGGAAACAAGTCTTACACTGATATTTTTATAATAATAAAAGCAATAAAGATAACTTGATTTCTTTTTATCAAGCTTTTTTCCCTTGATAGAGAAAAAAATTAAATATCCCGTGAAAATAACATGTTAACTGTTATTTTATTTTAAATTATTTATAAAGGAATCAATTATTAGTATAAAAAATAGGGAGATGTTGTACATTAGAAAATCTATAAAATTTACGCAGTACATGTTAAAAAAGTCCTTGTGGGAGTATTTAAATATTCAGATAGATTTTTCAAATTCAGAGGAGAAAAAAAAAATAGAAAGTAAACTAAATGTAACTTTATAGAAAATTGAATAATAATTATTTAATGGATCAAATATACATGGGCATTATATAAATTTTTTTTTGTGTATCGAATACAAGTTGAAAAAGTCAACGATAAATTATTATTTCGCAACTTTGAAATAGCATCATGTAGACAAGTTTAAAGTTGTAAATACATAATAGATCAAGAAGTAGTTGCTTGTCGTCCAACAAGAGTCAACTTGTACATATGCAGCGGTCAGCAAAGCACACGTCAAACATACGCTGAGTCACATCCACACTTGTAGATGCGTCTTCTTTGTATAAATTATTAAATGAAACATAAACGTGTTATATTTTGATGAATTTACTTATGATATCAAAGTTATATTGTGAAAAGAATATTTGTATGTAAATGATGTACATATATAGGTATGAGGTGAATCGGATCAGATCGGGGCCGTGGGAATGAGTTCTGGAGTGACGGTAGATATCGCGAGCCCTGGCACGAGCGACGCGACAAACGACCACCTCACGTGTGTGCCTCAATATAAGTGAAAAGAGAGACGCAAACAAAACGAGTGGGTGTTTCATTCTTAGTCATTGGTATTTTTTCTTTCTTTTTCTATGTTAAATACGGAATCGTTATAACTATAGTCAATTGTATTTTTATCGAAATCACTTCTCTCTCTGTTTTTTCTTTATTTTTTTTTTTCAAATGTCTGATCAGAACATGATAAGATAAAAATTAACGTAACCTCAATTGTCCTGTCTACTACACACGGAAAAGCGAAATTTTTCAATTCTTAAAAATACTAAAAATTTTTATAACGGTTTCAGCGCTAATAAATATGTTAATTAACAGAAAATATTAAAGCAGGATATGTTGACAGGACTACGAAGATTATAATTTAAAATTAATTTATTTCTAACTTTTCGATGGTCGTTCAATATTCTGCGGAGAATATTCTAAGCGGTTTCTTAAGGCTTTCAAATTGGCGATATTCAAAATAGCCGGTATGCTTCCTACTATAGAAGTAGGTTATCCCACGTATGTTATTCATTAAGATTGTATATAATAATATACCATCGACTATAAAATGAAAAAAAAAAAAAAATAATAATAATTCTGCAGAAAATATTTCTCTTCTGATTTTTTACTTTAATTTATTTTTTACCAGCGGATAAAATCACATCTGCGACAGCTGAATAAATTTGCTAGCAAATGAATCGCAAAGAAAGTTTCACGAGATTCGTTAAAGCTGATTATATCAATAATTATAGCGGCTGTCGATTTGGTAATTACTATATCTCACTGTAACTCAGTTAATTTTATTTATTTCAACTTTATCATTTTAGGAAACTTGCAGGATACTTCATAAAAACATGTTTGAAAATTTTGAAAGACAAAGTTACAATAATTTTATGAATGTATACATATATATTATGATGAACCGGACTAAAAAAGTATAATGAGTCAATTAACTTTATCGTTTCACAGCTCGCTTTGATGTGTCGACTTTGAAAGTGGAATACATTTATTTGATATGAATTGATCTTGAGTAAATGAGTAAATGATTATTTCTGGTTTATTAATTTGATAATATTTATTATCATTGAAGCGAATTATTTTAGAATAGAATTTATAAATATCATTTTTTTATTGTCTGAAAAAAATTTGCTGGCGAAACGATTTATGAATATTAATTGAATAGGCACTCAAATATTTTCATCACATTTATTTTACTGTAAGAAATTTATTTCCTAATATTAACTTCTTTTTTTTCAGTACTTAACTAAAATATAAAAACTGATAGGAAAAGATGTTTAAAGTATTGAAATCGAAGATTTCTACTCAACAGTTTTACTGAGAACGACATCTAGGTTGTGAGGAGAGAATTTAGTAGACAAGTCTTAGCTTTTGGCGCAATCATCTGTCAAAACAATGAATCATTTTTTTTTTTTGACAATGTCGAAGGTTTAAAAACATTCAAATAATGTTATAATTATTATAAACAATTGATTTGAAACTTTTAATGATTATTGAAATTTTTAGTTGAAAAAGAAAAGTTTGTCTTACTCTGTTATAATTAATAATGACATTGAAATTACGGAAGAGCGAAATAAACATTATGATTGAGATTAATCCTATTATCAAATCGTCCTTAAAATATTCACCCTTGATCTCTATTGTATTATGATGTTTCAGCCTGATCAGGGAGAATTATTATCGTTTAGTAGATTGGCAGATGGATGCCGAAATTTTTCACCCCTCTGTGATAGTACAATTTCTATGGAAAATCATGAGAATCGTCGTGTATCCCCTTTTTATATCACGATGATGCCCATGTGCGTATCACATATGGACAACACGTGTGCACATTGTGAATGATTTCGCGATCATTGTGATATTTCAACTCCAGAACTCTTTATCTCTATTGTCCTAATCAATTGTGATATTTTTAAAACTTCAAACACCTTTGAAATCATTGCTATTACTAAATCAAGTGATCCTATCAGTTGTCAAGTGATTTAATTCTCCCTTAAAGTTCTCGCTGCCTTTTAATATTAAATATAATGTAAACATTTAATTTACTTTGCTAGCTTTAAAGTATCAATTTAAAAGTTTCGTTTTAAAAATATTACTGGCTTTTAACTTGCAAAATAATATTTATCAATTTTAATATAATAACAGTTGATTTGAATTGAGGCATGATGACACTCCTTTTGGCATTACATGAGGGTGAGTCCAACGAACCCCAATAGCTGCAGCAGTAGAGTCTCCCCAGGTATCCACCGGTCTTATAACGGCTCTATGTTATTGTTCGAAAGTCGGTTGACGATATAACGAATCGAAAAGACCGTTAGAATGTCATATGTTTAGAAAAAATTATTGATTTTTATTGAAATTTGTATTTTATAAGTATTGAATAATTTAAAAAATAATAATATAAAAATTGAAAAGAAATTTAATTCTAATAAAGGTGTAAGGAAATTTGTCAATTGACAAATCAAATGATTATATTTAATGATTTAAATTTTATTAAAATATTGGAAGACATGGTGAAATATCAGCTTATTAGCAGATATTTAGTTCTTATCACAATTAGAATATTTTTTGTTTATATAAATAATTAATTTATATTTATAGATATCACAAACTTGATCCTATATATCCAAAGTTATTTAAAAAAAATACAATTGTGTCTTTGTAAATATTAATATATGATCTTTTAAGAGATCTGAATTATTGTCAAGACAAATAAAAAGTTAATCTAGAAATGATCACAGTATTTGGAGTATCTTAAATCTAAGGCTGGATCTCGGTTGACAGCTTGTAGTAGTTGCCCTTGATATCAGGAGGAATGACACTGTAGGTTGGTCTTGTTTCCAATTAGGAAGATTTCCAAATGAGTCTAGAAACCGGTCGGTTGTTGTCACATCCAGCGATGGTGATGCTGTCTCCAGTAGTTGTAGATGAAGCTCGTTTTATGACGATTCACGAAGTCCATTCGTGGTTGTCTTGTGAGGTAGATAGCGGCACACTTTGAACAAGATCGTTCAAGCGACTTGCATCTCTGGTAATTGGTTCTGAGAGAAAGCTCGTTCCTTGTAGCAGAGGTCACTGTCAGCTAATGTGATGGTTGTCCAATAGAAATCACCGGCGCGAGTATGAGCAAAGTGAACTGGTACATAACACTGTCCAGGAACTACCGGCACAACTGTCATTTGACCATCAAGGCACACAGTGATTGCAGCACCTTCTTCAGCATTAGCAAGGTCAGCTAGTAGTCGTTGTTCCAATGCTTCATTGCAGTTATTTTGATTATCAATTTCTTCAGTGAAGATTTCAGCTTGTGGTTCAGCCTTCTGGTAACTTTTTGTCAACTTGTAACTCTTGCTCTTCAATAAACGAAGTAAAGGTTTCAAGATCTTCCTGACTTTGCGACTCGGTGAAGACCTTTTCTTGTTTCCAGACATCTTAATGTTGTAAAGGTTGTCGTTCAACTCGTTCTCGTATTCGAACACGTGGCTTAAGGTGGCGGCCATGTTTGATTTGATGTTGATCTTGACGTCACAAGAAATAACTTGAAAATTAACACTCACGATTTGCGATACACAAAAGTGAAATGATTATCTCAACTTAAATGTGGAGATGAAAGTAAGCGTGTGCTTTTTAAATGATGCTTTTACTCAATGCGCTAGTGAGCGAATGATGGTGAGTCGAGCAACCCCAGCACTTATATAGCCACTGTCGGCTCGACTGGGGTGAGAGTGGGGAAGGCAGGTGCACTCGGGCTGTGGGAACTTGGAGAATTCGGAGCTTCCCACGTCGAGGTCCACGCCGACCATCTGCCGGTCTCCTCTACACCCTAACCTAACCTATCCAACCCTGATGCTACCTCGGCTCTTCGTTGCCCTCTTATCCACCCCCACGCTCTGTTTCTTTTCAATGAGGGGGTCCTTAGCATTGGTCTAGTCCGTAGATGTTTGCCTACACACCTCTCTGGTTTCTCTTCATGTCTTTGAGTGTAAAAAGAATCGTCTTAAAAGATTGGATACTAGAGCATCCACTTAAGGGTAGTTTCACCATTTTTTTTTAAACTTGCACGAACTTGTTACGACATGTTTCTTTCCTGCTCGGATTACCGATGAATCTAAACGGTTTTGAAATCGATTGAATAACACAATTTCAATAAAGCATGAATTACATTTTTTACAAATTTATTTCTTAATAACACATGTAAGAAATAAATTTATTGAAGAAATTTTTGTGGTATTGCTGTTATTGTTCTCTTTTTAAAAAATCATATAACTTTTTTCTTCAATAACTTTTTGATCTACAATTATTATTAAAATAACAATGAGTTTATCAGAAGGAATAATAAAATTAAAAATTAAAAATAATTTTGCATTATGTACATTCATAAAAAGATATTCAGCAACAAAGTTGGATTAAAAGGTTTATTATTCAATTTATGTATAATTAAAATAATTCATCTGAAAAAATCAGTGAATAATAATTCTTCTACTATTGATTCTTATTAAAAATAGAAAGTATTTTTAAAAAACTATAATATTTTATTTTGAAAGGTTAAAGTAAAATATACATTTATAAAGCTAAAATTATCATGATGATTATTGAAACATTTTGTTCTATTTTTTTTTAATAAAAAATAGAGAAAAAACATTCCTTGTGGGGTATATCAATAGAGTGCTATCCAACATTAACCTCACACGCGATCTGATAAGGGTAGAATATTCTCCGTATAATACGCACGTACAGGGATATTTTAAAGACATTTCTCAAATCTATTAGTTTCTTTTTTTATCATCATCAACGTATTCTATATTTCTCATGTTCAACACTACAGAATTTATGTTGAAAAATTTTGAAAATGACAATTTATTCTATTCTCTTCATTTAGAAAATTTACAAACCAACATCCACTATTTAATGAGAAATTTTTCTTACCAATACCTATATTACAAAAGTTGAGAATATCTCCTGATGCACCTGACAATTTGAGAATGATGGACAGTGAACCTGCCGGGGGTCTACGTTCTTTTCATTGTTTCCTTTAGCATTTGCCCCTCGGTTTAACGGAGGGGTCGTACAGGGATAATGTAGTTGGGATGTAACAGGAATTAGATTAGGATGTTCTTGTCAGGTACATTGACGCTTCTCCCTAGTAGAAAATTTTACAGGTACTAAAAATGTACCTTGTCTGTTTATTTCAAAATTTGGGTATACTTAATACAGGTGATTTTATGCACTGGTACAACCTGCAGTTTAAAATCTCTACGTGCCAGAATAATTTGAACTTTTAATATATTCTGCTATGCACTGTACGTGACTTTTGAATGATTGGTCTGAAGGAAATTTTTCTTATTTGCAGAGGAAACGTCTTGAACCTTGGACAGATACAGGTACTATTACTGTGCCACCCTTGAAGAAGTAACCAAGTAGCCAGACAACCGTCAAAAGCATCAACCTCATCCTTCTATTTACGAGCAAGAAACGTGAGTTGACTGTTTATGTATTTTTAAAAGAGTTTCATGTATTATTTTCTGATGTCTCTGAATGAGGCATTGTCTCGTTTTCTTTCAAAGTAACCGCATTTGCCAATTAAATTCAACCGCCGAGTTTCCTGCTCTCTTCTAATCCATAACCGGTTCGCAATCAGCAATCCTTTTTGCTTGGAGTAGAAATACACACTATATGCCTACTCTGACAGTATAACAGACAAAAACTATTGGGCCTTTCGTTACACATGTCGCAGCACACTGAATAGAATTCGAACCGGTTCCCTAACTTTATCTCTTTAAATTGCAGTTGACTCATACGAACCTAAACCAGTAGCTCCATTTCATTTAAACCTTTCTCCGTTTCGCCATCATCCATTGATGCTTATATATTTTTTGCTATATTATTATCTTTATTTTATTAGACATTGTTATTCCAGCATTATAGATATACAGAATTATTTTAGAACGATAAATTTTTTAATTAAAAAAAAAAAATAGAACATATAATAACCAAAATTGAATGGTTTTAAGATAGTTTATTTGAATTTTTATTTTTTCTGGCAGCCTCACCTGCAAGTGACCATAAAATGATGCTCAAGAAACTATGCTTGCTAATTTGTGAATTTTTTTGGTGATAATACAGCTTCATTCTTAGCCTTGAGGGTAGCACGACGCTATTACTGTTGTTACCTTTATTATTTCACCGCAATACCCTAGAGCATTATTAAATTTTTTTTTTTTATTCATGTCATGTGTTTCTGCTTCTTCGTTCTTTCATTAGCATATAAATAATATGTACAGGTCGTACTATATGTGGTATAACAGTGTTATCGTTCGCACTGGTTCATCCTATATACATGAAGAAACGGGAAAAAATAAAATAAATGGGTGTGGATAATCGCAAAGAAAAATAAAAATGATTAAGTAAAAGAACAAGTTTAGTAGTGGCAGCATCAGCTAAGTTTTAAAACAGTAGTGGTGACCCCCGGGGCTGCCTGAACACAGTTCCAAACAAAAAAGTCCCCACTGACGTCAGCGGCAGGTGCAACTCTTTATTTCATCTCTTTTTACATCATAAAGACCCCTTTCTTTTAAACCTACTCTCTTCTTCACGCGTTCATTCTTACGTGAAGGAACTATACTCTCATCATCATCTCCGCCTTGTTCTCTTTCTTCATCTTTGCTTCTTTTCCTTTCACGCCAATTCATATATAATCGTACTGATTTCAAGATCGAGATAAATGACTTTGCTTGCGCCTGAATTTACATCTAATAGGGTGACAAGACTATTTCCACATGTGATCTAGAATTTTTATCGCCGATGATATCTTAGATATTTGTGATTTGGTATTTGGTTTGAATAGTTTATTTTTCGTGATTGAAAAAGGATCAATTTGTAAGAAAAAAAAATTTTTGTATCATTCTATCTAAATTGAGAAAAGAAAAGTCTTTATTTTCTCGTGTCATTCTAGTCTATTGGGATTTTTTTTAGAATGAAAACAACATGACTTACCATTATTGGTGTGTTGTGTAATAATACGTTACTTGTTTTATTTTTTTTCAAAATAGAGTTGGATTTAATAAGCATGCTATTGTGAAAATTGTGTAAATAATTTACCGAAGAAAAATAATTCTTTTATCGTGACTTGTAGTAATAAAAGCAAATAAAAAACTATTTTTATAATAGATCTTTTCATTTATTTGACTGAGATTTATGAAATAAATTGATATTTTCTTAAAAATATTGAATAATATGAATTGAATTTCCATTAGTTTTATTAAATAAATTCATTGATAGAAAAAAAGAGTTACTTAAAAGGAAGTTAAATTCTATAATAGTTACATGTGTGATAATC
The DNA here is from genome assembly GCA_028641665.1 of Chelonus formosanus. Taxonomy (NCBI): domain Eukaryota; kingdom Metazoa; phylum Arthropoda; class Insecta; order Hymenoptera; family Braconidae; genus Chelonus; species Chelonus formosanus. Next base: position 23,632,303 of record CM054006.1, on the reverse strand, counting down.
GGCAGACTTAATAACTGCACTTACTTCCTGATGAAGACAGCTATTTTTCTGTCATCATTGTCATCATTTTAAATCTAAATACCCACATCTGTCTCTACTTTATTTTAAAATAAGATTCACTACAGATTAAATATAATTTTAAGAATCTATTATAATTTATTTTTATTTTAAAATAATTTTCTTTAAAAGACGTAGTGACTGCTGGTGATAATTATGACCTTTTTTTTTATTAATATTCCTCATTCTAAATTAACAAAAAAAATATTTATGAGCTCATAAATGTTGCATAACAGCATCCGGGTTAATGTAGTTTTTTTTAATCCGAAAAATGTTACTGGAAGCTCTTATCGGGTGTTCTACAGAGAGAGACTGAGAATGGTTTGCTTTAAAAGTCAGTTAATAGGTTGCTCTGGGTTAAGAATTATTTCGTCGATGAGAGTGAAGATGAGCAGAGATGTTTTAAGCAAAGATAAATGAGTTTGATGAAGTGTCTATAATATATACATATATATATATGTATATATGTTGTGTGTGTGTAAAATAAAAAAGCACTGAAACACAGTAAAAAAAGGAAAACTAAAAAATATTGGAGCTTAAAATAGTTTGGCCCATCGACTACTGTATTCATTTCTTGCTTTACGATCTCTGTAATCGCTCACGGCAGGTAAGCACCGGTTTTTGGATAAGAATCTTTTGTAATTGGACTTACATCTTTCCAGTTCTGGAGGGCTTCTCTCGCGTACCCTTCTTATAGCCAAGAAATAAATTTATTGGGGGGCCTCTGTAGCTATTACATCTTTTTTTTCAGCACTTATTAAATATTTTTTTCAACGTTGCGCCTTCCCGCCAGGAATTTCTGGTTGTTAGAGGTGAATGTTCTCAAGTTACTTATATCCTTTCTGCCGTCGGCCTTACATTGACGAAAATTTGTTGATAAAATTCTCTTCACTCGAGGTGTAAATATAAATTTAAATTCCTTACACGTTTTATTATCATGTTAATTAAATTTTACTCGCTAATTTCATTAATTTCTTACATTTTTTACAAGACACTTTTTGACGTTTAATGAAACAATTTGTCCTTTTTGTTTTCACTATAGTTAGAAACAGAGTAAAGGATTAATAATGATTTGAATAAGTGAAAATAATCGGAAATATTTTACGTAGATAAAATCACAAATGTTTTAATATATTTCGAGATAATCTATAAATAATTCAACTTCAAGAAAAATAAATGGAGTCTTCTTTCTTTCTGGAATCTTGAAGGTGAAATCACTTTGAATATTATTTTTAAAAATATTTAATTATTTACATAATCTAGATTAATGAAATATTATTATATAAATTTGATGAAAGAAACAAAAATGACAAATCAAATTTTTTCTACGGCTGTCCATCTCTAATTCCCATTGTCCAAGATGGAAATATGTTCTACGTCGAGAGATTATTGAGGCATAAAAGGATCAGAGATGCTGACTGGACCCTTTCCATCCTTTAAGATCAACTCAACTCCCTAACAGATTGAAAGGGGATGCAATATTATTCAAAATCATGAAAATCTTAGTTGGAATTTCGTTATTTTGTTCCTATTGAAATCCTTAGATGCATATCTTATACGAGTTGGGTTTCTTGTAGAACGAGTGAATAGATTCCTTCAATTCTGTTGTTCCCTCTCGTCGCGAGCTGCATCAAGAGTGGAACGAGTGAAATTCAGGTAAAAAGGGTCAAGGGATCATAATAAAGAAACTCGTTGGATGAAGGATTCTATTTTAGACGTAATCATAATAGGGTCGATGTGTATACCCTCACACTCTCTGCCCACACTATTTTTCTTTTTCAACTCGTCCGATTTATATTTTCAATCTCGTCGAATTGTATTCAATTGACACACTAGTAGTGAAAGACGTCGGAACACTCGATCTGTACTTAAATTTGCCGTCTCTAAGGGTTACGTTTTATTATTATTTTTTTTTTTCTTTTAAATGTCTGCACCTTGCTCCAACAAATAGCACATTGATGATCTAAATCAAAATCTGTGAACACAAAATACTTCATTTCACAATATTTTTTCACCACTGTCGAGTATATTTTTCAAGAGAAATTTGGAAATAGATTTTTTTTGCAGCTGCTTCTCATTTCTCCTTTGTATTTTCATATGTCATATCCTTTCTTCTGTCTTGTGCATGCACATCTGATAGATACCGTTTGATCATCCTGCTATTTCCAGACTGTGGGAAATTATTCGTGATAAAAATTATCTTAAAAAAAAACATTCTGCACTTGCTAAAGCTGTCATGTACCGCTTCATGTCCCACTATACGGTGTTTTTTTGTCCAACGGCTCAACCCTTTCACAGGTGAATCCCTTTTTGTGGTAACCCTTTCTCCCATTGTTCACTTGTATTTCCGCTAACCGGTTCGGTCCAGACGAATCACTTTAAAAATAGTTTACAAATCCACAGGTAAAGGGTTGAATTGTAGGTCAGCAGACCAAAAGAGTTACAAAATAGCAGGAAATACACATAACATCTGTAAACTATTTGTAAATATTTTGGTAAACCACACTCACTCTGGAATATAATTTTTTTCCTGTAATTTTCGACATCTATAAATTAAAAAAAAAAAATAATAATAAAAACAAAAAATTACCACGTTAGTTATTAATAATTTCTTCTTTTTAAAGCCAATAAAAATTTTCTATTAAAAAACAATATTGAAGATAATGTCTTTTATACAAAATAATCTGCCGAAAATATGGCATCATTCTTGATTCAAAATTAACAGTAAAAATGCCCTCTAATTCAAGAACATATAACAATGAATGTTCAATGGCAAGAAGCACGTGTTGAGATGTATGAACGCGTTACAGGCTTAACCAAGTTCTTTTCAGTTTGTTAACACGACTCAAAAATACGTTTTGCTTTTATTATTTTTTCGACTTTTAGAATTATCTCAATTGTATGTTATCATTGTTTTCTCTGAGAGTCAGCTGCACCTGGACGCAAGTATAAACCTGCAAGAAACGAGTCTGATAGATGTAAGTAAACGTGGTCGGGATTGCGTGAGATCTTTTAGTCGAGAAAAAGAGTCGAACACGTCTGAACTTGTTCAGATCTTTTTAAAGAAAACTCCACAGGTAAATGTGATCTTTGATTTATTCAGGTCAGTTTGCTGAAAATTCCATAATGTTGTCACGCGTTAGTATAATCTGGGTGTGTGCCATGCAAAGGAATAACTTTTTGTTAAGAAAATGTCATCGTTTGAAGAAAGAATAATAAAAAGTCAGAAAGAATTGCAGTTATTGACATAAATTATTGAGAAAACGTACTAGTTTCAATCGTAACACCTTATTTTTATTCTCAAACACGTATGCCGGATCTGTCGACAGGAAGTAACTTGCAAAAGGATATATCTTTCTCTGACTGTTGATTCTCATTTTTCAAGATATACAATACTTTATTGATTTGCGTAAAATATAACGGTAATAACGTTGCTTTATTGCCTTTATTCCCATTATGTCTTGCTGTCATCTGTAAAATCAATTTTTTGTACGTAATTAATTTCTTCCCAACGCTTTGCAATGAACATTTACCTCATAAATAGCCATCTTAGACAGTGTATATGCTTTATTTAATACCAATTCGAAAATTAAAGTCTCTTAAAAAAAAAAAAAAGCTTCCTTGGTAAAATATTTATAGAAACATCCATTTTTTGTAGTAAGGATAAATTTTTTCAAGTCAAGGACTTCTTCAAGGATATGTGTATTAGATTAAACTTAATTTCTTTTATCTAAAATAAATCTCCATGTAAATTAAATTCAGCAACATAATAAGTTTCCTCTACAAATTTACACTCTTGAATAAGAACGACTGTAAATGAACTGCTGATTATTAGGATAAAGTCTTCAGTGATCCAAACATCAAATAATCCAGAAAGAATCTTGAGAAGTGCTTGAAGATCTCTGTAAGTTTGTATTTGGTCATATTTCTTTTTATTTATCTTATCCAAGACGTAAAGAAATATTATAAATAAGTGAAGGAAAGAATTGAAAAAGAAGGGGGAAATCCTTTTATAAATTTATATTTAACTGTTGAAAATCAGTGTCTACACAGATCTGGTTTCCTTATAAAATTTTACTATTATCGACCTAAATAAACATGCAACGCATAGTGCGACGTTTGACTGCATAGAATTTTATTCTCTTACTATACGTTTTGTGTTGCACCTAAATAAACAGAAACGAGAAACATAATAAGAAGACTAGAACCTTTTAAATTGATCTAAAATTCATTCGTTCAAGATGTGTATCCTCATATATACTGCACAATAATAATAAAGGTAAGGAAAAAAATGGTACCAGGGTTGAAGACTCATTGAAACTCGCGACACCGTGAATCAGTCTAAAGTTCTATTCATAAAGGATTATCGTTATAAATTATACTTTTTTTCTCCCTCGGATGCAGAAGCGCCCACGCATATTTTCTCTTTGCTCTGACTCGGGATTCACGTGTATATCATTGACCGGTAGCAGCTTAAAGATTTCAATCGTTGGATTAGTCGGACCGTGTCATCGCAGTATCCTGTCTATTTGCTTCCTAGCTAACTGCTCCCTTACCTTCTATGTCTAGATAGACCTTGGACAAGAAAATAAGAAAAAAGACCCTTTTAAGAGCTAAACTATTCGTATTTTTTTTTCTTTTTGTTACTAGCTATCAAAAGATCGGAACTAGAGGACACACAGTTAGATGCATTTATAATAAAGAAATTCGAGCCATCTTCGTGTCCAACCATCAGCTTTTCATTTTTTTACATTCCTGCTAAAGTATTGGAATTTGTACTGCAATGACCATTGAAAAATTTGTTAATATAAGTTTCCGGCAAGAGATTGTGAGGTTGCACAGAGTAATATAAGATATCGTAAACGTCTCGATATTTTATTCCTTGGAGTGTAAATGAATATTTTCTATTTTCATTTCATTCGTTTCTTTTGTACAATCATTCAAAGTGAAGAATAGGAACAACTGGAATGACCATAGTTTGAAATAAACGAAAACAAAAATTGTGAGAATAAAGGACAGTAAACAGAGTAACTTAACAATAAAAGAAGGAGACATCATCCGTAAAATGTAAGAATTAGTTTCACCTTTAATGCATGTTCTCAATCAATGTATTTAACATAAAAATTTCATTAGTATTTCATCATAATATTTTTGTAATTTTCTGAAGGTATCGATAATATTATAGTTTTTCATTTGTATTTAAACTAGAGGCTTAGGTATGACTGGTTTGCCCAAGCTACCAACTTCCCATTTGGTACCAAAAAAAAAATTAATTCGCAATCTTTTTTTTTTTATTACTTTTTTTGTTATAAAAAAAAACTGGTAGTTTAATTTCAATGAAAATTTTATCAATACATCTTTCAACTGTTATGTTTCGAATGCGATTGATTTGGAATTAATATCTTGCTTGGTTCTTAATCACATCGATTTCTACATGAATAAAAATAATACTGAATTTCTATTAATAGATTAATTAACCTCCTGCAAGTTATCTGCAAAGTAATAGGCAAGAAATTCATAAATGCCTCGATATTTTTTGGAACATATGGATTCATTTAATGTTTGGAGATATTTTTTTTAAAAACGACAGGTCATTGACTCATTATTCGTATCATTGGAAATAGAGTCAATCCTTCAGAACGCCTTAATGTTGACGAGTCGTTAAATCTTCTCCTCCTCTAACTCCCTCATTTTCGAGCTTAGAATGCCTCCATAATAACTTTTCAGCCCTCAATCGACTTCCCGACCATATCCTACGCCTTTATTGTATCGTCATCAATAGAAAGTAGGCATCAATATATTATTCTTTTGCATGTCTTTACTTGCAGAGGAAATAGTCTAATAAATGGATGTGGCAATAAATGGGAAGCTATAGTATACAATAAGATCCGACATTGCAATACATTCAAATAAAAATAGGAAAGTAAATGGTCAAGAATACTCGAAATTTTTTTAACATGGGACTGCATTGGGTAGTATACAAATGTAGTTTTATTTCATCTTCTTCATACATATTTTATGAATCTTTTCTAAGATTGTTGTGGGCGGAGCGGTAAGCCAAAAAGAGCGAGAGAAGAAGCGACGACGAGAAAAGTAACGGTTGAGTGAACGGACAGTCAAAAAGAGAGACCCAAACCCCCTATTTTTGTTCCCCTTATTTCTTTACGAAGACGGCTAGAATTGAACACGTGCAAGGGTGAGTCAGAAATCTCTCGGTGGTCGAGACCCAAAATCTTGGACGTTGCAGGATAATAAGACAAGAAGAGCGACGAAGAGAAGAAAAATAAGGATGCTAGATGTTGTATACATACAGAGTAGAGATGAAACGAGACTTTTCTGAGATTATTTTTCTTGATAGTCACGATGCCATCGTTGTAGACTAGACGATGAGATAAACCAGAGTGGTCTGTCTATATCTTATCTTACATTATCAGGGTTAAAAGCCTCTCTAACTCGAAAAATATACAAATTTCCATTTATTTCCGCTTGAGAATCACTTGGGAAATTCTTGTCTTGGTTTTCAGAGCAATAAAAATATTTGGCTTTCTGATTTTCAACTTCGTTATTGTATGCTTTGGCTAAATAATCAAAATAAAGTTGGATTTTCACGACATTTAAATTACAAAAATAAGCGATACTAGCAGGTAGAATAAACACAACTGAATAAATTTCGGAGTAATTTTTAATTAGAGAAATTATTAACGCATCAAGTGCTGAAAGGCTTTTCTGCTTCATTTTATTTGTTGCTGAAAAAAAAAAAAAAACATACATCTCATGTTGTTGGTTTGAGAATGAAAGAAATAGATTATATGTAATTCGTGTAATTGTATTCAAAAGAATTAATACAAAAAAATAGTGGCTAACGGTGTAAAGTAATAAAAAAAACATAATGTATTCCTTCAAGAGCAGCAAATTAAAAATGATTAAATAGTGGCTTTTGTTGTAAAATGGGATTGTAAAAGAAAGAATAGGAGTAGATTGAAGAAAAGAAATTTCTTCAACTCATCAAAGTTTATTTTAACTGTGTTCTTGAAGGGTCAAGCTCATCATCTCTGATCCTATCCCTAATTTTCAAATGTATCCTAGCTCGATAGGACCTTTCGAGACTTTTAGACCTTAACTTAACTAACCACGTCCTAAGATTGATCGTATTTTGTTGTTTTTTTTTTTAGTCTTTTTTTATCGTTGATCCATCTTCCTTGGGAGAAGAACCCTCCAATGTCCATTAGAACACGTGCATCTACCACGGTAACAAGTGCCCCATCAAATCTCGAGGCTCTTAAATGTTGTGAAAAAAACCATAAACCAAATTTTTGTCTATTCAGAGAGACCTTTCCATCCTACGATATATCGTCACACCTAATGATTCTAGAATTTTTTCCAAATTAGCGGCTCTTCACAATTATACTCCCTAGAATGAGGTAAAAAACTATTCTGTGTCATTACAATAAAACATTTCTCGGAAAAAGGTGTAAAATAGTACTACCATTTTTCTTTCAGTGATTTTAATAGCCATTGAACAATAATTTACCTTCGATAATAGCGCATAAATTTTTTTTACAATCACCTTTAATTGCTGGATGTCCATATTATTTTTTTCTATTTTATTTATCATTTAATGGTGACGTTTTTTTTTCTATTTTTTGTTGTGAATCATTAAATGAGTTACGTCGTCGGAAGAACTGCAGTAACGAATTTAACTTTTTTATCAAAAAAAAATGCGCGCTCTGGCTTGAGTATAGGCTTATTTCACGGTAGGATGATTCTTACTCTTTAGTTTACTTAAGATTTCTTATATGATTGGCTACTAATCTTAAATGTAATTTTCTTGTTTCGCTCACTACCCATGAATGTGTTGCCAAAAATTTAACCAATTTCCGCTCTCTGTTCGCAGTTGTATAAAGATTCTATTTTCTTTTTTGCTTCATTAAACATGCTACCCTTCATTAAACTTTGTTAATTCATTATCTTCTTTTTATTCTTTTTCAATGTGTCATAATACACTTTTCAAATTTCAAGTAGTAATGATTTTTTGAATTTTTTCATCCAAAAAAATAATTATACGAAAAGAAAAATCTTTAATACTACATAATTTTTTCGGGAGCAAATAATAACGATTTCTTTTCCTAAAGAAATAAAATATCAGCATAATTTTTAAAATACTTGTCAAAATGTCTATTCCATATATCTTGAAATCTCATCATTAAATTTCCTAAAATCATGCATTTAATGCACGGCTATTTGACGGTTCGTTGTCAAATTCCATTAAATCAAAGACCGTAAAAGTTGGATTCGCAAGTACCACTTTGCGTCTAAAAGTTATACTTTTGAAAAATCGTTTTTCCTCTATAGTTAACAACTAAGCAGCAAAGTGTCAAGTTCTTTTGAGTAAACTGTGAATGAAAGCGAACGTCCCATATACTAAATAAACTATGCACGGTAGTGTTAAGGCGGTACCGTTTGTACTCAGGGAATGGTTAGAATCGTTGTAAATAACGTTTAAATGCCACAAAGAGACTTTATGTGGACACATGGGCAAAGAGGGAAAACGATTGTGAAAAGTACAGGAGTGACCTGTCGTCACGGAATATTAGTGCAGTCCCTTTCGTATTCATATGAAACTTCCAATGCTTGGGAGTTTTTAGTATGTAATGCCAAGCCTATGGAGTAGACGAAGAGGAAAAAAATATTATGAGGAAATCTATCAATTGAAAGGAGATGGAAAAATGAAAGTGTAAAATCAGCGTATCGGTTTAGTGTTGAAGAAAAAAATAATAAAAGGGATCTGTATGTTCTACAAAATACCTCACACCGGTTTTTCTGAAAACGATACACTAATCTAGTGGAACGGGTGGTCTTTGTAATAATTTCATTCTTTTAAAGACTTTTATACGAAAAATTCTTGAACGCGAAATCGGCGTGACGGCGTTTTCAATAGAAAGCTAGATTTTCATCAATGTAAAAGTGAATTCGTTTAAAAAATGAACACCTTGATCTTTATTCTAGTTGGTTCAAGTCATTCAGCGTGATTTATCGTATAGAGAGAATCAATCTCATCCCCTTGGAGCCCGTATCAAATCATCTATACAATATCGACAAGATTAGAATAGAAGATGCATTATAAAAGAGAGGAACAATTGGCCACGAAAAATTGGCGAGGAAATCATCCGACCCACCGTATCGTGCGCCGTTGAAAATTATTTCGATCTAGAACTAAAACTATGTAATTGGGTATATCGAGAGATTTTTTTCACTTGACAATCCTCGACTTAAATTAAACGGTACTCCAGATCTCAACTCTACAAATATTCAAGATCGTCACGCTTTTAGTCGCGGCTTATTGTCCATTTATATCACAGTAGTCATTTACCTACAACGTAACTCAATGTGTGATTTACACTTTATAAAAATCATCGACACTATTAATATTAAATGTGTCAATATTATTTGAGTTCAATTATTAAGTCATTTTTAATTTTTAGAAAATTGTTTTGATGATTTAAGGTGTGAAAGTAATGAAGTCTGTTAAATATTTTATTGACATGTAAAATCTGGATGGAATTGTTACTAATGTGTTACAGTAATTTGAAACATCACCACTTATTTAGGAACACATCAAGCATATGGTAGACAGTTGTTCAATTCGTCACAGAAATTTTAAACGAGACTAAAAAGTATTTATAGATGCAGTTTCACTATGCAACAGTTAAATAAACATTTGATTAAACCAATAATCAACAGAGCAAATATGTTCACATAAATAGTTAGTTCTTTAAAAATGAATAAAAGTAAAAAATATCAAGGTTGAGTGATTACTTAAAATAAAATAAGCCAATATTAGAATCTATCAATTAATGTAGCTATAAAATTTTAATGATCATTAGTAACAAAATAAACGTTATTTCATAAAGTAAGTTAGGCTTTGATCTTAATGTCTTTTATGATTTTCATATCTACCATCATATTTCTGAAGGCTAAAGCTATGATAAACTGGAATTGTATGATTTCAAGCATTCATGTAGAAGACACAAGCATCATTGGTCGATTAATCCACATACACGTGTGTATTCATGCAACTTCATTATCATCAATTATTTTTCTTTTTATTAATAATAAATAATCATTGAGCATATAAGAAATATAATTATTTAAAACATATGTACGTAAACGAAATTACCCAGGATGTTAACCTTGACAACATATGCGAATAAATTAAATTGCGGATTTCAAGTTTGAGCTATATATATAAATGGCATTAAATTCACATTAATCACATTTTTTTTTTAAAGAAATTAATAGTACTCATTCGTAATGTGTTTATATCTACAATTAGGCTGTACTAATATTTTTTCAAATTAATCAACATGATGATTAAATTTTCATTTCATTTTTAAATATTCCTCTCATTTATTAACGATAAATCATTATTATTTCTGTTTAATAAATTAACTTTCAGCCATAATACAAGTGAATGGCAAAATCTTTCTCTTATCAAACGTTCGTTTCAAAACTAAACTTATAATTATCCAGATCAGAATCGACAATTTAAAAATCGTAAAAATCCTTCTTCGAAAAACAATAAAAATCTCTCTCTCTATCTCCGTGGCGACTCTTTTTTAATTTTTTTGACTTATTCTTGGTAAAAAATCATTTAAGTCGATTGTTCCAGAAACACAACAGTTACATAAATGTATATTATCTCATCAGTCATCTTAAAATTAAAAAAGAAATGCACTTCATGGTCGAAATAATATTATATTAAATTTAAAGGATCAAATCAGACTATCATCTTTACATAAATTTCAAGTTCAATTTTTCTTATGTTATCTGATATATGTATATAACATAATACTTGAAGAGAAAAGAAGCAAAAAATAAACGATTGTAGGTGTGTTAAATACCCTTGTAAGTCCCATTGAGTCTCTCAAATCCTAATCGCTTGCACATTTGTACAGAGGTCGAAAAGAATCTCCTTCAGGACATAATATACAATGTTGAACTGCATGAAAATATAAAAGGAAAAGAGTGCAGCGATGCGTGTGGTGGATCTCTTAAAGCCGAGGCGTTGTACTTCTTTTCATCTTATTTTCCTGCATCATCTTCTGCATACTCTCTTCAATAGAATATACCATGTTTGAGGATGGTAGATTAGATTAAATTTTGTAAACGATGAAATACGCTTCATTCACTTTCAAACTTTTGGATGATGTCAGGATATTAAGAATTGCAAGATGAGGATTTATACACGATTTTTATTTAGAAAATATATATTTATATATGGGTTTTCCGCGTCGATAGATATATTTAACGAACCGATTTTCATTTCAATCACGTGCTCAATCCAGTATTCACGTCATGTATATTTATTTCTTAGAAAATACCGCAAAAAAAGCATCAACGATTTTATATAAAAAAGAGACTAAGACAAATCTATAAAGATAAAGCATTTGTGAGGATTAGATATTCTAAATAATGTATTTAGGTTTAATAATTATTTGATTATTAGTGAAAAATATTTTTCTCAATGACTATAAGCTTATAATATTTTTTTAAGGTTTTTTAATTTTAGAAAATCAAATATTTAAATAAATGATTAACAGTATATTAATAATGCATTATATTTTTATTTCATTGAACTGGGATAAAAAATTGAAGCAACATCCATTTTTTTATCATCACGACAATTAAAGAGAAAAACATTTAGTATATTGCGGGGGTGACGAAAGAGAATTTTATCTCTCCAAAGATGTCTAGGGGGTTGGGCATTATGTTTTATATGAAAAGGAAAAAGGTAAAATTATAACATTCCAAAAAAATAAAGAAAAAAAGAGATAGTGAGTCGAAGTTATTCTTTTTAAAGTGTAAAGAACCTTAATTTAACTTTATTTCCCAAGAAGTAAAATCTCCGCATTAAATTTGGGAACTTATACAATTCCCCGATGTCTATCCCAATCACTTGATGTATTCTCCAAGTGTATTATGATTAATCCTTACGTCTTTTATTTTCAATCCCGTTTCTTTTACCTACAGTAAAAAAAATATCCGTGAGCTGCACCTGCAACTCCGCCCTATTCACTCTTAAACTCACTAGTTAGTTTCATTCCTATTTAATTTCAAGGATCTTTAGGTGTATTCTCTATCCTCTTTTCACTTTCGATATTTTATTTCACTTCTTTCTTACATGCTCTATCCCAGAACTCAACTAGGGGCACTACTCCGCCCACAGAACTGTGCATCTCTGACATGTATGGTCTTTAGAAATCTTGCTGAGCTCCCAATTTACGAAACGTTCTATTCGCAAAAATCACCAGAAATTATGTTGGTCTTCGTTTTATGTAACATAGGAAGGATCAGGAAATATTTCTGACTAATTTGGTGCTTTTAAAGAATGTGCTCCGGAAGCTGAAAAATCAATGCATACTTTGATGATTGCCGCATTATTACCACATACATAAATTTGAAATCAACAGGTTGCTTAAGAGCCCACTATCATTAATTGGAAACACTTGGGGTTTTTTCATTTTTCATACTCATTAGAGGAAAATCAAAAACCCTTTTATGTTACCGTATTACAAACTTATTAGAATCTTCAGTTCTAATTAATTCTACGTGACTATTAATTTTGACGATGCTTTGATGGGAAAATTTTTTTTTTTTCGTGCAAGAAAATTGCTTATAATGAATTAGTTTATTTTTTCTCTTTATAACTTTTTATCAATCATACTTAATGATAATCAATTATTAAATAATAATAATTATATCATTCTCTTTAGTTGCAAAGTATGATTAATTGATATTTTTAAAATAAAAAATAATTTATCATTACGAATTATCGAAAATACATTAACATAAGCTTACCACTAAATTTATTTGGTATTCAAATACCTGAAAGCTTGACAACTCATCTCTTATTCATGTTTACTTTAGTTATATATTAAAAATATATTCTAGGGATAGTAATAATGAACCAGTAATTAATTATTGCCACATTATACCTGATAATAAGATATTTGGGATAAGGTTTGAACCTTTATTAGTTTTTCTTAAAAAATAAATTTTTGTTTATGAATATTTATTAATTAATTTCTATAAAAATGCTTTTTCACTATGTTTTCTGACTAGAAGATAAAATCTTATCCATGCGATACTGAGCTTGATCCTAAACCTTAATTATTACAAATAAATGTTCTTAATAAATGAAGTTAATGAATTTCTCCTTTATTGAAAATTTTTATCTCGAAAGTGTATACGTTTTTTGATACATCTGTGTTTTAACGAATTATAAAATATTCTTTACAGCTCTCATTTTATTTCTTTTGAAAATCAACTCGATCTTTAGTTTTTACAACCATACTTATATAAAAAGTATTCTTTGATACCAATCATTAACCTCTGGTGTGTTACTTAACTTTTATTACTCAACTTCCACACACAATAATAATTATGTATCGTTTCAGTCATATTTTCTTGAACTACTTTTTTTCATCAACAATTTCACCGGAAACTCTTTATTTGAAACTTTTACGATGACTTATATATTTTCTTTCAATCCTGCAAATTAGCTCTAGATTGATAATTACACAATTTGTTATAGATACGATCTTCCAATTAAGTTTCTAAATTAATAATTACCTCAGTCTAATCCAGGTAGCTGCTTAAAAGCTATTAAAAAGAATACTACTGCATGTATATAACTGCTAAACTCAATTCCCTATTATTTGTAAAGATGTAGAAAACAACTGAATTAGCTTGTATGACAGACTGGAGTCAACGAGGCGGGTATATTTTACCATAAAAGCTTGTCTTTAGAGTGGATAAAACCTCCTATTTAATTTAACGAGCTACTAGATCTTTTTTTGAATCTACTAGCCCCATATTATTTTTAACATTGCATCGAGATGTAACATCTGATGGTCGATTATTTACCATCCAAGTGAATAATTGGCTTCTCAAGTAAATAACTGAGGTGCAAAGTCCTTCCTTCATCATCGCTTCACTTCTTGCCCATTTCTTACATTCCTCCTCCCCTTTTCATTGGTAAAGTGTGATGCAAAGCTCTAATCTTAAACCTGTAATAGCATCTTTCAAGGTGAGATCAACAGTTTACCTTTGTCACTTGCATCGCACCAATGGACTCTTTTAACCCAAGACTCTTTAACGCCTTTAAGAGCATATTTTGGAGGCTGGAAGCATTGAATTGATGGTAAGATGGTGTCAGGCATTATCACAGCCTGTCCAAGCCACTCTGTTTTACGGCGGTACTCAAAGATGACTTCAAAGGCTGTCGGAAGCTGCCGACGCCTCTTATTCTCTTTAAGCCGCAGCCTTTTATTTCTGGCGTGATGCTGATCTGCCCACTGGACATTAGAAGTATCCATTTGTTCCTTTCTTGAACCGTTTGAAGCCACCTGAGTGTCAGTATCTAATACTCTCACGATTGATGTACAATTATGGACACTAGATGAATAATCCCTCATCAGAGATCAGAATCCTTTGTATATAGCGGCACTCAACCTCTTTGACATATTCAGAGCAAAAGTTCTTCTAGATTCTGCCGAGAATAGGCCATCATCTTCCATAGACTATGTATAAGAGTTCATTTTATTTCTTTTTCATTCAAATAAATATTTTATGTGGCACGACAACCACATTATATAGCTTTAAGTATGAATTAAAGAACCTCTGATCATGTCAAAGTGTTAGCACAACAAAAGAATAATGGTTCGTTTGTTAAAAAATTTAATTAACAAAATAAATCACTCGTAAAAGTTATAGAATGCACAGGTCTAAATTATCCACGCTTGATGTTAGAAACTAATGGAATGTAGTTTTTGTAGAAATTTTTTTTCACAAACTCATTAATTTTTATCTATTAATCTTCTTAAACACTTCAATTAGCATATCATTTTAGACTCATTTGTTTTCTTTCTATTTGCATTACATATAAACACCTACGTCATTTTCTTTCCATTCATATTCCACCAACAGTAGCAAACTACTATAAAAAAGTATTATATATTAGTTAGTGATTGTATATAAACAGACTTACATTCATAAATAGATTTAATTTCATTCTGAATCTTCAAACAAGTCATCAAAACTTTACGTCAACTATTTTAACAAAAGAAAATCGTAGCTTGACCACCCAAGGTGGAGACACGTCTTGAATAATACATAACATCTGTGTGTGCCAATAAACCAATGATGTTCATCATCAGCTGCTGACCTATGGTGGACAAACTTTGGTCACAAATAACTAGACTGATGATTCTTAAAGCCATAAATATATTTCTTCTTCATAAAAACGCCACCAAAACTGACCATTAATAAATGGCATAATTTTAGTGTTATAACAGCTGCATTTCTCTGTTTACTCATTTCTATTCAAGTCTCGAGATAAAATTAAATATCTCATTCATGAATATTCTACATCTTAACTAGGCCAAATTTCTGGAGACATCTTTATTTTTTGTTAGAATTATGTGAGCTAAAATAAATAGATTGCTAAGGTTCATTAGTATATTTTTTTATCATTGTGTCGACAAATAATCTTTTTGTGAAAGCGAAATTTGTCAAAAGTAATACAATTCTTATATAAACATTTTTTGCCTTTTTTTGAAATGCCTAAAATTATCATAAATCTTACTTTGTTATAAAAACAGTTCAAAGAAAGCAACATTTGCATTTTTCAAATTCATTCATATATTTTAATACAAAGAATTTTTATAATATTGAAAATTGCTGTTGCATGTTTGCCTACATGCTCCAGCTCCCTCCCGTGCATCAGCAATACAATAATTTTGTTTTGAAGTAACATTGCATGCATTCAATCATGCATTCAAAAACTTTTGCTGCGAACCTAGGATAAAGCGATTGTTGTTAAATATTTTTGTCACTGGGGACATCTTTGTGAAGAAGACCACGCTGTGGCCTTTGAAATGTCACCTTGGCAGGGAGATTTAATGGTAAAAAGCATTTACTATGTGACAGACTCGTTATACATCTTGCTCGCAATCTTTTCATTGTCACGTCAGAAAGGTCCGACAATGACATCAACTGATGAAGAGCATAAACGTAGAAAAAAAATAAAATCCTGCAGCTTCTGACTCTTACTCTAGTAGCCCATGTCTTCTTTTACCTCTAGTATAGAATAATACTTTCTTTTCTTGGATAGCACGTTTACGATCCAAACTAATGTGCGATACTCTATGCATCTAATACATTGTTCAACATCTACCCAAGGGCTTTATTATAGTCACGCTCTGGCCAAACTGCGGGTAGGTTGTCGTAGTTTGTTCTCCTCAGGGGGTGAAAGTGTGGATGAAAATTATCATTCCTCACGTCTAATAGACTTGATGGGTATTTATTTCTTAAGAATAACATGCTGACCTTTATTCAATTTATATGTACACTATCCAATAGAACTTGAATAGTTTATTGAATACCAATTTTTTGGTTAAAAACTCCGGAAGTTCGCCCCTAAAATCTGTAATTTATTGAACATTGAAGAATTGTATTGTATAAGTCAATGTCCTAATAAATCTTGGTTGGAGAAAAAAAATTTATTCTTGACAGTTTAAAAAAAACTGATTGATGGAAAGACGTTTTTTATATAAAAATAAAAGGTATTAGTAAAATTAAAAATAAATATCTAAATTTTCTTAACACTTTACACTTAATAATTTATTCAGTGAAAATTTATCACCATCATAACACTTTTGATATCTATTTATATATTTATATATAGTTCTATGATAATTGAAGAGTATTGCTGATAAAATAAGAACAGATCTTGCATCTCCGGATCGGAATATTTTTTTATTTGACTGCAATATCTTTTCATTTATTTATTTTTATTTGAAATTGCGAATATTGAATTAAGTTGTTTGTAATCATTACTTTCTCTCATATTCCGTCGTAATCATTCGAAATAATAATAACGGAGTACTGTTTTTGTATGATGAGGTCAGGGAGCAAACAAATTAAACGTGTTGATGAAAAAAAAAAATGATTTCTCACATCTTACGTTATATAAAACGCATTTTTACACGAAAATTATTCCATGTTATGAGGCTATAAGCTTTCATTTAGCTCAACTCTCCAAATTAATTTTCATCTTTGCCATTGGTAAATATTTATCATATGCAAGTATATCATGTGAATTGGAATTTATATCATTAATTATTTATTTTCTCTTTTTTACGATGTATGACCTAGAAAAGAGTTAACAACATCCAGATGTAGCTATAAACCAAAATCCATTGAGGCAGTCTCTAACATGATTCACACTTTTTTTTTCTTTTTTCAATCATGCAATTTTTTATTCAATAAAGAATAAATATTTTTGACACATAGGGTCGCAATTCCGTTGTGCAGCACTCAGTGGGGTGTCCAGTATCGTCACATTTCAGTTGATCGGTTTACCACCCTCACATAACGCAAAGTCTGTAGCATCTTTAAATAGATTTCAGTCTTACACATGTCACCGAGTGAAGTAGTCATCAATATAGTTTATTGGACAATAGATTAGGTCCCTCTTATTCCCATACATTTATGTATACAGAAAATCTCCTGGCTACGTTGGAGTTGACAATACATTAGTTGAGAAAAAAAAACCAGGAACATTTCTAACGAGGGACGAAAAATAAAAAAAAAAAAAAGGAAAGAGCGGAGGCGGTTGTAGGCAGGAAAGGTCCTTACGATATCCTGACGCCCATGTTTGCTTGTGTTTGCGCAGACATGCGGAAAATCCATTGGGCTGATGGCTCAACACTGTGCCTCAGCATCTATGATGTTGCTCCATTGTGGAACTTTATAGTGTTGTTATGGTTACCCAAAGACTCCTAAGATTCTGATTTATTTTCTTTCCTTCCTCAGCATCTTTACGTCTCATCGAAGGTTGAAATAAGGGGGAAATGGGCCGCAAGAAAAGCAGTCAAACATATCAGAACATTACTCTTTATTCTTAAGCGCGTGCTTTTTTGTCCTTAGAGATTTCTCAAAGGACATGAAGACCTTCTGTTCGCTTTGAGAGTTAGATCGAAGGATTCACTCAATTCTATAGCCTGTCACCTCATCATATTTATTTAAAACTCAATATTTTTAAAATAAAGCATAAATATTTTAATTATTAATAAAAACTATTTAATTTTTAAGTCTAATCATTTGTGAATACATAATTAACTAAAGATAATGATTTATTAGGAAGAAACAAATATTAATATTCATTTTAAATTTACTTCAACTCATTTATTTTTATATATGGTTTAATATTATATACTCCTTGCCTCATTTGTCCTTATTAACATGTGCCTGTATCGTATCACATCTCTCTTCATTTTTTCAGTCGAAAAAAATTTTTTTTATGTAACAGATTTGTTATTAATGTGACGGCAAGATAATTTATGAAGAAATTAAAGAAAATATTTTCAATAAGGGTAGAATGTAGGGTTTAGCTAATGAATGTGTGACAGAACAGAGAAAAAAAATTAACATAAAAAAATACTGAGATGACATTAGGGATTTTTAAATCTCTCTTTCACTGCAGTCCCTTAAATTTATGTATATTTTTTTCATAACAGTGTGACGTCTGTCTAACAAAGTCATTTATAACGTCATGATGAAACTTTTAAAACCCAACTGAAAACGGATAGGTGCTGAGGAAAACGATGTGTACAATATTGGTGACCCAACTTAGGTGGTAATGTCCAGTTTTGTAGTGTCTAATCAAGAAAGATGAAACCGGATGCTGAGATTAACGACGTGTGAGTATGTAATTTACATTATTACCAAATAAAGTGTAGGTATCAAATGAAATAGGAATGTGTAAAAAAACATTAAAAATCCTTGAGAAGAAGTCACCAAGCCATTTTTATTGTAAGAATTTCCTGTCTGACCATCTGATTCACTGCTAGCTGATCCATGGAATTATCTTAATACAGACAGTGGGAAAAAAATTTATTGTAATTTGAGTTTAAAACGCCAAATGGTTATTCTATCGTTATTCTTAAGATTTATCATCAGTGACACAAAATATCTTTCGCAGGTTATCTCGAAAATATTTCCGTCCTCCACTAGGCGACGTCAAAAAAATTATGAGGGCAGATGGATTGAGATAATATTTCGCTAAAACTCATTTTAAAAGTAGAAACACTTGTTTGAAACAAATTGTTATCTGATCAGAGATTAGAGATGGTACTTCAGAAGATGACTAATTGGAAAAGAAGAAAATAAAATAAGATAACCATTATGTTAATTAATACTTACAATATTATGGTAAATAATTACTCCCAATTGACAATAATTACACTGGTATTTCCAACATGGAGTCAATTAGGTTAAACGTGTGTCCAAATTATCCTTAAATTGTCCTTCATTACTTAGCTTACTCTAGTTAGTTCAATTATGCTTTTTAATTTTTGTGCTGCATAATTTTCCACTTAGTGTTACTAATTATACCATTATGTTTTTACGTTTAAACTTTAGTTATAATTATTCATTTTGACGAAATGAATAAATAACTTGTTAAAAAGCTTGTTTAATCATAAACCAAAGTATATTTTTATGTTAAACATGTAAACCCTCATAATAAGTGTGGAGATTGATCTTGAAGCCAACATAATATTATGTATTAGTACACGGAGAGAATTTTTTCACTAAATCTAAGTGCAAAAATGACAAGTGCACGTTTCGAAATTTATAAGTAAAAATATTTCCACTCGATAGTAAATTTTGAGTTCTTGTAAGTTAACTTTGTTCTTAAGAGGTGTCTTAGTAAAATAATTACGTAGTATAACCCAAAATTTACTTACAACCACCCAAAATTCACTGTTGAACAGAAATATTTTTACTTATAAATTTCGAAACGTGGACTTGTCATTTTTGCACTTAGATTTAGTGAAAAAATTCTCTCCGTGTAGTTTTCATCAATAGATTTTTTTTTTTTTATAAAAAAAGAATGAAATAAACTAAAATTCACCTGTATTGAATCATTTTTTATTTTGTATCTTTTTACTAATAAAGAAAAACTCGAGTTACCTGAAAATGAAAAAAAAGTACATGATGAATCCTTTCTAGTTTGAAAGAGTCGAAAGCATTCAATGACTAACAACCGCCCTAATAAGCTACGGCTTCTTTCATTTTTTTAGGTATCAAAGATCTCGCATTTCCCACGGCATCACGTGCTCAACTGCACGTGGATGTCATTTTTTACTTTACTTTTTTGTTTCTCTCAAAAGAAAATTTTTTTTAAAGAAAAAAAAAAACCCCAAAGATAGCTTTCAAAGTTATTTCAATTTGGGCGTAACTTTTAAATATGATTATCTATTAATAGACACGTGCGTACTACAGAAGCAATTGAAAATTGAGCCATTTTGTGTCTGACTTGAAATTGTTTTTTTCAATAATTTAAAAATCGATAAACTTCAAAAAGTAAGGAAAAATGTTAAATCTATATTTATTCTTTTAAAGAAGAAATATCTTTTTTAAACTAATCAATATAGAGAACAATGTAATACAAATAAAGATCAAATCTCCAGCCAACACCAGATGTTTCTTTATTTCTTTGCAAAAAAATTCTTTACACTCAAGTAATTGTAATCCTGAAGAACCCATTTTATTTGATACAACCAAGAAAATTGGTTCACTAAAAAGAGTGCACAAGGGAGAGGCCAATTAAAAAATAAATGAATAAATAAAAAAATAAAAATGTGGTTGATGATGAAATAAATACATTGGATATGATCTACATATGTAGATACTCTGTCGATTGAAACGGAAGTGGGCACTCTGGGTATCAGACCGTAATTAGCATCAAACTTCAGAATACGATGAATTTGTGTCCACTCGATAACCGTGACATTGCTCAAGTACTCAAGCATATGCGCAAAATAATTCCGATGCAGTTGTTAGCCAGAGACATTCTCTTTTCTGTTTTTGATCCTCACGTGTTTGGTGTAATGTGAGCCACACGTGGTTGAAAATCGAAACGATCATCCCTTGTCACCGTTCAAATATATACTATCGCCACAGTAGGTCTCCGAAATACACACTTGCTCAAGTGAGGAGACATTTTTTTTCTCATTTCAATATGTAGTTGTTTTTTTACAAGTTATTATGAAGGACAGCGTATGATGGTAATTCTTACTCATGACTGAAGTCTAGAAAGAATATATTTAGAATCTTATTTGAAAAACATATGCTGGTGTAGGATATCAAGTGGTCCTAAAAATTATATTAAGAGCCTCATTTATTTTCTAAATAGCTGACAGTAATTTCATTAATTGCAGAGGTCCCCGAATAAATTTTTCTTTAACCGGTGGTTATTAAATGAACCCTGGTAGTTAATCATTACATATTTACCCAACAGTTTAAGCTCAATATATATCATCATGATTTTATAAATCGTTCTTCATTAAAATTCATCAAAATATCATGCATATCATGTGTGTGTATTGCGTGAAAAATAATGCACTTTTTGCCGATAGCTTTCAAGGCACCAATAAGTGACGATTATTTTCATATAATAAATGAATTAAAATGTAATTTAAAAACTTTCACCAATATATTTTGTTCCGTATTTATTATGTAAATATAGTTTAAAATAGAATTATTTAGTCTATTATGATTGAAATTCTTTAAAAATAAAAAAAATCAGAATAATAATAGTTTTAACATTTTATGCTTCAATTCATTCCAATTATTATGATTATTATTATTGCCTAAAAATCATAAATTTCACTGTGAAAGTTATGAATTAGCCTGAAAATATTTCTAAAGTATAATTTCAGTAATTTTCAACTGCATAAAGAGACGATTGGTGTTTTCATTTTACTTATTATGATCCTTTAATTCTTTTTTCTAACAATAAAATAGTCATTTTTCAATATAGAATAAATTCTAAAATATAAAATGTATACAAAAAAAAACCTAATACATTGTTAGAAGCTTTTTTTTGTTGACACCCACATTTTCCTCAGCCCCTGGACCAAAACTCTCTCTAAATAGTTTTAAAAAAAAATTAGTTATGGTGGCTCGCAATATATAAATGAGTTTAGTTTCGAGAGATTGTCACTGAGTGCTCTTAACGCATCTCTCAAATCCAAGGACTACGTCTTGCACCAAGATACAAATATTTCTATCATTCAACTTGATATAATAGCTGTGTGCAACAATAGATCTCTTCCATTGACTCGAGATTCTCAGACTTCGAAAGCAGGTATCTGCACATTGGCGTGGAGAAAAAGTCTTAAACTTTCGTTCGCATCATTCAATATTTGAAAAATTACTTTGCGAAATAATTTGAAGAATCCGCCAATGGACCATTATCCACTTAGTGTAGATTTCCAAACCCCTCAGTATATGTATATTGGTGCGCCATAAAAATCCTGATGGTCCATTCTTTGGAGAGTTTCTTTAGTGAAATTTACAATTTCTTCTGCACGTGTTCACAAAAGATCACTGCTTCAAAGGCATCTCAAGCGCACTATTAAATGTATAGACCGCGTGTAAGGGACTGTATTGTACTGATTCGCCAAGGCAAAGTAGGTGGACGGGAAAGAGGATAACTACGAAAAAAGGGCTTGGAATCTTTTCTAAGGATGTCCAATTGACAAGAAACTAGAGAGAAATCGAAACATAAGTAGCAAGATATTAGTGGGTAAAATATCTGTCATGATCTTGAAAGTTCCAAGTCATTGAGTGTCATCGTATTAAAAGGTCTGATGGACATCATCTATGCAGTGTGCTTATTCAGACTTTAATATTATTTCCTATTCATCAGTTATGATAAATGAAAGTATATGAGAAGATGTATGTTTTTTTGTGACTATTAAGTCTATTCAACTTTAATCAATCTCATTTTTGCTAGTCAACTAATTCAAAAGTTTTTTGCAAAGAATTTTAGAAAGTGTTCACAGTTGCTGAATCAGAATTCAGTAAAAAACATTTTAAATTTATTGCTACTACTGCAAACTATGCTCCAAAATTTAAATCAATTGTGTAGAATTGGGGCTTATAAAATTATATGACTCCAAATAAAATAAGTAAAATCTAAAATTCTTTTTATAAGGTTCAAAATTGGAGTACTCTTAAAAAGCTTTCAGTTCATGATATCCTCTAAATTGATTTTCATCAAGTGTTAATTATTTTTTTTTTTTTATTATAGAACTTTTAACATATGTTAAAGGTTCTTTTAAAGATTTTTTAAGATATTTTAAAAAAATTCCAAAGTGATTATTTTCCTATGGAAATTTGCACCGAACTTAATGTGACTTTCCTGGCAAAATAATTATGTTACCAAAACGCTAACAATTTGAGATGGAAAATCAGTAAATATTGTTTTAAGAACACTGGACTGATTTTTTAATTTCAACTGATGAAGGCTTGTTAGTATAAAGATGTTATTTTAGCTTTCAAGAAATAACTGGTTTTTGGTGAAAAAAAGTAAAATTTACTTTGGCGGAAAAGTGGACATTTGGTTGCACTTATAATGAATAATAATAACGATGATTGTTTGGCTGTCATTGAAATTTTTCTGTCTAGCTGACTCACCTGGCGACACTGCAAATAACACAAAAAGAAAGAAAATTGACGTCAAGGACTGACTTAATATGTCTATTATCGAAGCCAATAAGCCACATAACACCTGGAGATGCGATTCACTCCATCAAAGATTGAATAAAGAAAAATAGACAGAAGGAGATCTTTCTTATTATTTAGGAAATATTTTTGTAAATTTGGTCAAGAATAATATTCTCAACGAATCACGTTTGAAATCGAAAATCCATTCACCAATGTTATCCAGCAGCCACTGCATCTTTTGAAAATGTGATCTGAAGCATAGGTGGCTTACCGTATATAGCTTTTGAAAGCCTAAAAGGCGTCAAATAATACAATAATTGTCCCTTTTGACTGTTCAAAAGGTACATTTTTAAGAAATTTGTCTCTATAAATTGTTGTTAAAGATCAACTTCTAGGTACTTAAATTCATTCATTTTATTATTCAGATTTGACTCTCATTTTATTAAACTATTCAAGCGTATCACTTAAATATCTGCCTAAAAGATCCTTAAAGGACTATTATTATATTTAGTATCCATTAATATCAATCAATTTATTAGAAGATGATATGAATATTTTTTTATTCATTTTTATGATCATTTGTTATTTAAATTAGCAATCTTTTATAAATATTTATTCTAACATTTTATTGCTCCAATATAAAAATCCGGTGTAAAAACATTTTACTTATATTTTTACGATGATATATAAAATATTTGACTGCATAATAAATTTTATTATGTCAATATCTGAATGATATTCAGTTTTTATTATTTCAGTTAAATAACAAACAAATAGTAGAGAAACACTTTGACTATTTTTTTGAGACAACATCTTAAGGTATTTTTATTCACATTTAAAAAGTAATTCTTTCTCAAACACGAAAGCCAAATATTTAACAATATTTTCCAAAGTGTCCAAAACGAAACTCAATACTTTAGTACATCAGGTCGAGATTAGGTCTCCCTTATGAAACGAGAATTCCTTTATATGGCACACGATCCTCTTGAGGCTAAAATGTTATTCTATGACCTGTCAGTGGTGATGATGGTGTCATGTTGCACTTAGAGAATATTTCGTGTTATTCGGTTGGAATGAGGGATAAATCTCTGAGCAGATAATCATAATAAAAAAATTGATTAAATCGTTCGAGTTATTATAATGAAACGTTCACGTAGTTAGTAACTCGTATTATTAAAAATTTAACTGACAGTTACTTTTCTTTCTTAATTAAAACAACATTTTGTGAGTGTATTTATAGATGAAAATTTTCAGCATGAAAATGAAAAATTTAAAGAGTATTGTAGACTGTAGATAGACATGGATTTATCGTTATTCACAATTGTGTATATGATAGTATAAATGTGATAATTTATTATATTTCATCGATTAAATACATTCAATGAAAACTAGAATGAAATATACAGAACTTAATTTTATTGCAACCTCGATCCGAAAAAAAGAACAGGTCAGTAACATTTCTAGGGTCGCCCTCTAACGTTCAAGCCTGAAAGGTCAAAGGACACGAGGGTTGAAAAATAAAATAACAGATGGTGCCTTGAACTCAATTAAAAACTCTAACAATTGCTGATTCGTTAAGGCTAAGCTTTACTTAAAATTTTTGCCCTATTAGCGATATTGGAAAGCACCTGAAAAATGATATAATGAAATGCATGCTAATTACTGCGTTTTATTATGTAAAATAATTTTATTTATAATATAGAAGGCGGTAAGGAGGCCGACCGATAACTTTTTCTAGCGAAAAATTTGTAAAAAATGAATAATAAATCATTATTTTCTCTTGACAGCCATGACTATGAAAAATCTAGTAATAATTCGATGACAAGTTTTTTTCTAATTAAATTTTACTAAAATATAAATTAATAAAAAAAAAAAACATTTACCAGCGGCATTCTACATGAAATAGGCTTTATTTTGGTATTAAAATCAATGAATATAATTAATACAAATTGGCTGATAAATTAGTTATTTTCTGACTTCTTGGGATTTTCTACGGGTAAACCGAAGTAAAGCCCAGCCTTAATATAAATAAAAGTAATCAATTTAAAAGAATTAAAGCCATAAAGAGACAATTGTATCTCTTAAAAAGTTTCTTTTGATCATCGATTACTAACTTCTTATTAGTTTACATAAAATTTTCAATACTCTTTTGAACAGCAAAAAGTTTATTTTCACAAAGTAATGTTGTTAGAATAATCTGCTCTCTAATAAAATAAAAATAATTTTTAACATTTTTAGAGAAAAAAATGTTTATAATTAATCGAACCAAGCCATGATAAAATTCGATTAATATTTTTATATTCTTGTTTGATTTTAAATAAAAAAAAAAGAATTCAATTCAAAAGTGTGGTAAAGGATTGTCAAAGGATAAAATGCAGTTTTTAAACTTCACACATTTATTGATATTCATTGAATACACAAAACCTTAGTCTAAACACACGAATTATAAAACGATAAGTGCATGCAATTGAGATAAAAGAAATCACAAAAATTATAAAAAATTTAACACTGAAATAATTGATATAATGGTGCATAAAAAATTCATCATAAAGTGCATAAATTATTTTAAAAAACCCCCATATGTACTGATTACAAAAATTTAAAGAAAAAAATGTCACATTTAACAAACGATCAATCAAGACAAACAATGTACTTGATTCGATCATTTATTGATATATTTATCACAATGCATCGCTCGAGCTCTAAATTAATGGATTAAAATCTAACTGCTCTAAAATGACACTTAAAATTAAATCACAGTTTCTATATAAAATTGCGTTCAAAAATTGCACTAACTGATGGAAGAACATGGATTTTAACTATTTCTATCATCACAGTTTCAATAAATTTTATTATTAATCTACATCACAGTTTAAAGAAAAAATGATTAAAATTCATGAGATCACAGAAAACCTTAAGTTACCTTAATTAATTTTATCACAGATAACCATATTATGCGTATAATATGCACTGGGCGGCCTATTTATCGAACCAGGTTCGAATATTTCAAGTTATAATGAATAAAAATTTATGATATATAAACTATTAATTAGTATCGCAGAAAAGCTTTCAGTCTCGAAACTCTTAACACAATAACGAGATCGTCATATTAACTGATTATATAAAATTAATTAAAACTTAATATTGCAACGTTAATGAAATTAAAACTAAATAAACTATAAACTAACGCGATGCAATGCAAAATAATGAAATTAAAGCTCCTTACCAGGAGTGCACAATAAAAATTGAAAACGAAAAAAAAAATTAAAAAAAAACTGTCAACCTAACAATTATCATAAAATAATCTAATAATAATATTATAACAGATTGCTAATTATCACAAAATAATCGCAGGTTTGAAAAGTTACCTTGAGGATTTTCATCACATCAAGTGGTGTTGAATGTTTACGCAGGATTACGTGGACGAGTCTTCTTTATCGTCGTTGGAGTTGTTTGTGGTTTTAAGTAGTGAAAGCGGCAGTAAATATTATAGATGGCTGTTGATAATGAACAAAGTACTGTTGAAGTTGCGGTCAATGATGTGTACATGTCTTGATTCCTGTTTATTGTTCTCCTTGTATGGCCTGAAGAAGTTCTCGCCACTCATTCTCCTGATTCTCATCAGCAATTTTTTCAAGTTCTTCTTTACAAATCACCACTATTTTCATCCATTGTTCCAGACTGCTGACTTGATTTTTGCTGATCGATAATTCATCATTAACAATTACAGTTGGTTGATTCCGAATGAACGATTTTTTCTTCATTTCACCTGATCGAATTCTCTTGAACCATTGTTGAAGAATAATTAGAGTTGCCCTGGTTTTCTTGGTGGTACACAACTTAACGAAAGTTGAAAAAACAGTTAATGAAGAAATCATGTTGACTTCTTCTTTAGTAAGTAACGGCAAAGTGAATGATGAAATGGATAATGTAAAGGCCAGTTGTTGCAGAAACGAATCAGAATCAGCCCAAATTTGACGAAAAGTCTTGTGGTAGAGATGAAGTATGTTCTGGAGCCGGATAAGCACAAGTGAAATGAAACACGAGGTGACTGATCAAGTTGAATGAAGAGCTATGAGCTTGCTCGAATGAAGGAGATTGAATGTGGGTGGAGAAGGACTTGACAGAGTTTATATAGCTAGTGTGTTCAACGCATGCGCGTTGACTCTTCACTTGTATGCAGTTGCAACCACAGATATTCTCTAGACACCTACACACTGAAAAAAATCTACCTGTACTAAAAGAGGGAAAGTCACCATTTACTACCACATTCAACAACTTGGTACATTTATCCACAGGATCTGTAGCTTCTAGCACCAACACAAGCAACAGTCCTAGCCACGCGCACATACACGTGCAAGGCACGGGGAAAAAGTCGGGAGCAAGTAAGGCATGCGCGCAGCACGAGCTGCGCACGGTAGCAGGCGACGCATGCGCGGCGCGTGACTTTCAAAAGAGCGCCGACGATAAAGAAAAAGCGTGTTGAACGAGGAGAAGCAATAAAGAGCGCGGTCTTGTGCTTGGAACGAGCCAGACTCGAGTTTCATCAGGACTTGAGATGTCTGCGGGGTGAAGAGGGTTCCATGCACGTGTGCACCATAGAGATAGAGATGGAAAATCAGGTTAGAACCGGAATTTTATGGCTTAAAGAGATAGATGATGAAAAAGATGGTCTGATTGGTAGAACTGGATCCAAACGAGGAAAGAACGTTCCATTATAATTTTAACGAATAAGTCCAAAATAAAGCAAACCTGTTGCAGAATCGCCCCAAGTTTGAATTATTTATTTTTTTTTTTAATTACCTGTCTATGTATATTTGAGATTGAAGCATGAAGAATCAGGATTACTTTTTTGCCTAGAGTATTTCGTCCAGATCAACTGTATCAACAAATTCATCACATTTAATTGTTATTCAACTTTAAATCGGTTCTTTGAATACAATTTTTAGTTTTTCAAAGAGATATTGTTAATTTATTCAAACTTCCACAGCACCTTTGTTATATCATCGAAATAAGAAATTCATAATGAGACATATTCTATTTTAATAAATGTTATTTATTTAGATAGAATGTAATATCATTATATGGTAACTGTGTACGGAACTATTTGAAAATTGTAAGAAGATGAAATAATTCATACATAACAGTATAATACAGTTGCTATGGTGTCGTGTATCTGAAAGATAGTGAATTGAATATTCTTTACATCAGCAAACCTCGCCCTCTACCAAACCCACTCAGGATATAATAATATGAAATACCAATCGGAATAGAATACGTGAGAAGAACTGTTACTTTGATACATAATATTCGTTATGAAGGCATTGAAACATATAACTGTTCTATCTAAGGATACAACTTATAGACAAACTATAGACTTATTCAATCAATATTCGGCTTTTATATAATTTATTCTTTGCTTTTATCATTCGGACGCTTTCAATCAATCATTTGTGGTACTTCATAGAATTAAAAATAACAATTTTTTTTTTTAATAATATTTTTTTTAAGGATTGCTGGTAATTTTTATTTGAATTTTTCACCTGGTCATTCGATATTTTTTACATTGTATATCAAAAACATGTTCGTTTAATTGTGACATATATTTAAAATATTGTTTCTCACTAATAACAATAAGAATTTTTAAAATTCATCTCTCTATTACTGGCCTTCATAATTACTTATCTTTATTCAATAAACCTCTTTTGAATAATTATTAATTTTTTTTTCTTCTAAATATAATTTTAAATAGATGGTAAGGATATTTTTTTCCTTTGGGCTTAGATCAAAAAATAATATTTAGTATCATTATTCTTCATTATGTCGATTATGTAGAAAAGTTATATGGAAAATTTTTAGTAATAAAAAGCATCTCTAATCACTCATTTCAGTTACAAGTCACATTATTAATAGTCATAAATTAGTATTACCCGAAAGAATCATTTAATCCCCCACGATATGCATTGAGAGCGAGGGCAATTGTTGGATAGAACTGACCCCTCGCAACGGTCTTTGGTGGATGTATACACAAGCAGCAATGAATTTGTCTTTGTCGAGTCCATTGACCAACGGACTCTCAAAGTCATGGGTATGAATGGCAAAAAGGGTAAGAGAATGTGCATGGGACGTCCGGTTGCTTCAGTTACAATATTTAGATTCCTGACCCACCGCACTTGCATCTGTCGATTCTTGTCCCTTAGTTCCATTCTTTTAATGCAAATGCGTTGTACTACTATGCGTACAGAAGTGCAATCCGGTGCGCATTACACTGCAAAAGACGTGCATCCATGCGTATGAGGAGCCTAGAATCCATACATGTGAATCATCGTACTTTAAAAAGTAGTAGAGCGCGGGTGTGTGTTGCCACTGAAGGGTGCCCTTCCCTTTTCCACTCCTCCCTCACTCTCATCATCCATCTATAGGCATTACGAGTACGCATAGTGGCAGCTGGAGTTTCGCGCGTGAGAACTCGGTGGCTTCGAGGTTCCCTGGTTCCCCATCGCCACCTGTCCTCGTGCCGGTCTCGAGGCGACCCTCCTTTTCTTCTTTCTGATGTCTTACATCTCGCCTAAGTCCTTCGTGTTGTGTACCTTTACCCCTCAGTTCCGTAATCACGCCTGCTTTCCCCTTTCTCCCTCTGTGTGCCCTTCAATCCGGCAGCTCGTAAGTGTATTTTTGTTCAAGTGTGCTCGAACGTGGGGGTCGTGTGTGAGAAACGTGCATCTTTTTCTTCCCTCTTTTTTATTCTTCGGCTTCGTCTTTTTCGTAATTTCAGTTTTTTTTATTTTTTTAAAAATCTTTGGCTATTTCATTTTTTCTGTGGAAAGAGATGAAACGTTTTTGCCTCTAGACCACTTGAAAAAATTACCGTAAGTTTGGCTTAAGGAATGATAAAGAGGGTAAGTTGGCATATAAAAGGGATCATATCAAGACAGCCTGCGAGATGAATTTATGAGCTGCTGCCAGTTCAATCGCATACAATACACCCGAGGCATATTACCAACGGAGAAAATTGGAGCGAATATGTAACGGTCGAATAAATAAAGAGTGCCAAGAGAGTGAATGATGATCCTGTTTGTGGGTCCGATCAATTCTACTTTGGCTACTGGCGTGTTCTTAAACACTGGTGTAAAAGCTCCCTCAGAATTCGCTTCTTTTTTGCATACACTCAATGTTCCCACATTTCTTCAAAAGTTTTTACATCAAATTTAAGGAAAAAATAAAAATGATGATGACAAGATTTAATTTAAATCAGCATCTCGTCCTGAATCTCAACAAATTTAAACATTTCCCCTTCTGAATAACTTATGGTCATCATCAATACAATTTGAAATTCCTATGCAAGTTATTTATATTGGTAGTGATTAATCGATCGAATTAATTAAGCAAGATTGATTTGAAATTTTATGCATATAATCAATCATTAATTTTTATGTGTCATTCTTCTAATAAATAAGCACGAGAAAGATGGAATAAAATACGACAACGTCTTCGTTAACAAGCGGATACGCAATTCACCAAGATTATTTATACAATTTATATACCGTGATGATCGAGATTGAGAAGAAGTATGGCTGTGATATTGTGTATATTTAATATATATATCCACACCAATGATTCACCAACGTACTTGTCAACTCGTTTAAGGAATCTTTTATCCTCTTCGGTGCTTTATACAAGCAACAGCTAGTCAACAAGAATAATCGATGAGATTGATAAACCAATAAGTAACATGTCTATGGGACTACATCAATTAAGTTATTATACTCAATATGACATGATAGTCAATTGATTATTCAAGGACTTTGATCTTTTGAAAATTCTTCTTAGTTAAACAAACTTTTTATATCAATTTAATTTTTTTATCTAATTGCAATTTATGATTATTTCTCATGAAGTATTCAATAGTAAATTGTTTTCAGAGGCCAGTTGATTATGTTATCGAATACAGTTTGACATAAATATCATTCCTACTAGACAGGTAGATGTCGACATTATAATAATTGTTGATTTCCATAACAATTGATTCACTCAAGTTGAAAAATAAATATTCAATTAGTTTTTTTTTCTTGAATTATTAAAAAGTTCAGTAGGAATTTTTTAGGGGGACTGACTTTTTAACTTGTTATTGTGATATCAAATAATAATAATAATAATATATGAAAAGAAGATCAGAGTGTAATAACATATATTCTACAGTATACATAAATTTTTACCTCGGTCTTGAATAACGGCACCCTACAATTAAATATGGCAGGAAAATGCACGTGTTCAGGTCGAAAGTGTGTAACTTTTTGGGCCCTTCGAAATTTTAAAAATAAAAACAAACATTTGAAAACCTCATTCTCTAGTACACAACTCTTTAATTGTCCCACTCATCTTCTACCTTACATATTGGAATCGGTTTTTAACCAGGTGTTTGGTCTCCTTTCAGAATCTGCAGGGAGTGTCCATTTATATACTGCTCTCAGAAGCAATGGAAAAATGGCACACAATTAACATAAGGAATTTCTCCTGCTCCAAAGATAAAAGATGAAAGAGAAACATATTTAATCGACTATTTTTTATTCTTATTTCCTTTGCTTCTTTCTCATATATTTATTCCATATCTTACTTGAATTATCTTCGGATTATCTCGCAAGGGCATAATTAAGCTGATTCGAAGGCCCAAAGAAAAGGGAGAGTTCGTATATTACATATAAATACGATATGAAAATCAGCCTTTTATAGTTGCTTAAAAACAAATTGATAAAAAATTTTTATTTAATAATTACATCAATAAATGTTATATTATTCTATTTTTAGAAAACTTTAAAAAAAATTTCTTTAACAAAACTACTTTGTTTTTTTTTTAAGTGATTAAATGGATCCTTCATTATTTCAAGGTCATTCGACTTGCTAGAATACTATTTTTAATATCTATTTTACTTTGAGAATTTAATGATAGTACAAAAAAATTATAAGTGTTAGGTGGATATTTATAATCATTCTAAATATATATTTCGAACAAAAGTGTCTCGTAATTTATCTCAAGGATAATTACACTGTTGTTACAAGCTCTTGGTCCGTAGTCAGCAGGAGATGTTCAACATTCTACAATACCAGTGATGCAGAGGCGTAGACTCAATATAGATAACTACCTATGTATCTAAGTTTCCCCCTTTTAATGTAATACTATTGAGAGTACAAGTGTGCTATTTGATATATTCACAGCAAAAAGGTGAGATATATAATGCATAATTGGTAAAAATGGTCGTATCCCTTTGGTGCAATCATCCCAAGGATCTCGTATATAAACGCCTTGACTCGGATTGAACCTCACTAATTCCTGAAACGTGGGCGGTAACCTGTTGCGTTACCTATAAATAGCTACAGGAAAACATGCTATTAAATCGTTCACAGGATAGATTATGCTTTTTTTCTATAAAGAAAAACTAAACCTTTAACAAGTAAGGCAAGAAGTTACCCAAGTAAAGTAAAGTGTAAATATTCATTAGAAATTCAACTTTTTTGGCTTCCAAACTTTTTTTTATACGTTTACGTAACTTTTGAAAAATGATATTTGAATAAAAACCCTGATTACAGGATAGATAAAAAATATTTTAAAAATATATTTTTGTAATTCTATGTTATTGTAATAACATTCAGATTCTTGAAATTTCAGGAATAAGTGAAAAAACAAATTACAAAATCATAAAATTTACCAGATTTTTTAGATTTGGAAATGATTATTTCTACTTGAGTCACAATTATTTTATATTTTTGAACCATTTACTTGGATTGATATGATGCTTATCATCATGAAACATTTATTCAATCTTAAATTTCGTTTCAAGTGAAAATAGTAATTTATTATTTTCATGTTCTACTCGGAGTCTGAACATGTAATTTCCTGGTGGATAATTTGACTCTGAAACTGGAACTGCTACATAGGATGGATTTGAATAAACACCCTGTAGAAAAAATAAAAATGAGAACGGAGTAAAAAAGTAAATTAATCTATCATGATAATAATAAGTTAGTATACTAACGGGTTCTACAGGACATCCTTTAAAACCCATTTTTCTAAAGAGTTTGCCTAGCAGAACAGGCTCGTCAATCAGATCACACATTGGCATCCATTGATCGAGGTTATCAAGTATTTTATATTGACCATCAGTCTCTACAAATATTTCTATATGTGCCTATTACCAATAAAATTCCTTACAAATATTTTTATAACTCAAACTTTTTTAACCTACTTAATGTCAAAGTTTACCTTGGACGAATTTGGTAAAGTTTTTACCAATTTTAAACTTGAAAATACTTCATTTTTAATGTCTTTGTTAACCAGATAAACTTTGGACTCATCAGAACAAAACTCTGGATCACAAAAAAAAGTTACATCCGTTATTAGTATAACCATTGAAGACTAAAAAAACATATATACAGACAACATAGTATTTGATGTAAATTTATTATTGATTTTGATAAAAAAAACGTACTTGACATATTGTAAGAATTTGCACAATATAAATTATCGTAGAAACCCAAAGTATTCTCATTATTCCTTTAAGTATCACAAAATTTTCTGTCTATAGTGATACTGAACAATATCGAATAAAGTATTAGACGACATAGGTGTAATAATTATCACTAATCATACATTTGGATCTCACTTCCTGGATAATATAATTAACTATATTGTTTTATGTAGAGATAAAAAATTAATGATTATCATTACAGTCTCTTCTAATAATTCAAAAACTCAATTTTTAATAATAAAAAAAAAACATGATATATTGCGCAATAACCCATCAATTATTAGGGTAAAGTCAGGATACTTGCTATACCGGAATACTTGCCTAATTGCTTAGATATAATAAATAATCATTTTTTAACTCTATCTAGTATCATAAAAAGGTACACTAAAATACGAAATGTAAACTTAAAAAATTATATCATATTTAAATTAATAATAAAAATAATGATAATGAAGAATAATGATATTTGACCAAATCTTCCTTTTTTTTAATATGGTTAAAATAAATATTTAGAGCTAAAAAAAAATTAGTAGTCACTACATGTATCAACTGCAGGATGCTTAAATTTTATATAACTACAATTTTTATTTGACTAAAATAAAATACTTTTATTTATCTTTATCCTTAGAGGTGGTAAGTATCCCGACTTTAACCTTTATAATTTGTTACGTAAGTTTTTGAACCATAACATTGTGAACTTAGAAATTAATTACAATGTATTTTGTAATGTTTTTTATTAATTATTGTATAAATGGATAGTTGAGTACTTGATATTTCATATTTTCATATTTATTTATTTCAAGAAACTATAAACAAGAATTGTTAAATTTATTGTACTGTAAAATACAAGCGAATGTGGCATAATTTAGTCCCATTGTTTGTTTCTGCCCACGCATCTACGACATATTTATTCGGGGTAAATTCATCTGGAAGTGTACTCAGATCAACTTCAAAAGCTTGATTTCCATAATTACCCTAAAAAAATTGTCAATATTTATATTTGATGAAAAGGTTAAAAAATTTTCTTTACTTACAAGTTTACCAGGACAGAGTTCCATACCCATTTTACGTAACAAATGGCCAAATAAAATTGGCTCCTCTGGTAGATCACACAATGCACGATCAAAATTTAATCCAGTATTTATTTTATATTCTCCCATTGTCGCTCCTACTATTTTGAAATATACCTAAACAAAATATGATAAATGTATAAAATAAAAGTCAAAAACAATAAAAAATCAATTACCATGGATGCTTCTGGTAATAACTGTATCACTGTGAAATTGACAAATATTTGGTTATCAACTCCTTCATCGAGAAGGAATACTTCATAGTCTGATGCAAAATACTTTTTATTAAAATACGTATCAATATCTGTGAAAACTACACTTACTTCTGCCTAAAAAATGAAATTATTATTAATTTGAATAAATTTTTTCAACAACAATAGAAAATTAGTATTACCTTAGCAAAAAAGATCAATTGAAAAACATTAAAAATTATTAAGTTGGATAGCATTTTTAATTACTTTTATTGGCTATAAAAATTTGAAATTTCTGCAGGAAAAAATTAACTCAATCTTAATATATGCAATAACAATAGTTGAACTATTAAACAACTTATATATGTATGTACATTTGTGGAATAACTATCGTTAATTTATTTTATGAATTATAATATTCTTATTACGTAAAAAGATATTATCAACATTATTTTATCTGCTCAACACATAAAAGAGATGATAATTAGTAAATAATTACCTACTATTGCGAATAATAAAAATAGACATGAAAATTCTGAAGAGATTCATTGTTATGTAAGAGTGACATATTGATGAGAATTCAATAATATTTAAATTTCATGTAATTCACAGTTTTACAAATCAATTTCAATTAAGAGGGCTTTATGTGCAAGTTTTCTGGAAACACTTAAAAAAGGTTATTGAATAAAAAAACTTTAACATTTTTATACGATTTTAATTATTATTATTATAGGCTTTAGGAGTTAGAAATTATATAATTCATTATGTTTTATAATAATATTATATTAGATATTTTTCAATTTATTGGACAGTGAAATATAGTCGGATAGAGCCTACTCTTACTTCACCATCATCTGTGTCTAGCCATAGATCCAAAATATACTTATTTGGAACGAATTCATCTGGAAGTGTGCTTAGATCAAGTTCAAAAGCTTCATTTCCATAAACACCCTAAAAAAATATCAATATCTATACTTTATTGTCAATTAAGCATTTGTTTTTACTTACAAGTTCACCAGGACAACGTCCCATGCCCATTTTTTTAACCATCCGCCCAAATATAATTGGCTCATCTATTAAATCACATATTCCACATTGAAACTCGAATCCAGTATTTATTTTATATTCACCCATTGTTGCTCCAAGCATTTTAAAATATGCCGTTGATTCTATTGGTAACACCTTTATCAAAGTAAAATTGATAAACACTTGATTATCGATCCCTTCATCCAGCAAAAAAACTTCGTAGTCAGGAGCAATATATTCTGAATTGAAATACACATCAAGATCTGTAAAAACTAAACTTACTTCCGCCTAAAAAGTCAAATCATCATTTTTAAGACTAATTAATTTTTTATAAAATTGATATAAATTTTAATGATACCTGAATGATAGTAATAACGCAGAAAATATTCAATGTACCTAAAGTGAATGCCATCAATAACATTCTTTACTTCTATGTCTGATGACAGATTTTAAATAATAATTACTTCATGCTTGAACAACATATATAAGTTGGAAAAGCTACTATTGTTTATTTTTTCGGATTAATTATAATATTTATTATACAAAAAAATCTGATCACACTATTAATGTCTGCTCATAATAAAAAAAAAGTGATGCTAATTAGCTAATAATTACTTGTTTTTAAAAACAATATATGTTGACGTGGAAATTATACAGAAAATATCTTCAATTCTATCGGTAACAAACAACAAGTAAAAAATAGTTATATTTTCAAAGTTGAATTTTTATTACGTATCTAGAACAATAATAGAAAATTATTTTTCCATAAAATGTGATTTTTTTTATACTTTCAGCTAAATAAAATAATTATTGTATAACAAAATAAAGAGAAAGGTTTGCCACAAATTCACCAATATTTGTTTCCATGCAAACACTCAAGAGATATCTATTAGGTGGAAAAGTATCAGGGAGAGTACTCAGATCAATCTCATAAGCTTCACTTCCATACGTACCCTTAAAAAAATTAAACAAATTAATTATTCCATTTAAGACATAATGTAATATACAGAAAAAATATTTACAGGTTTTAGAGGACAACCTCCTAAGCCCATTTGATCATTTATTCGTCCGAATATAATAGGTTCGTTAGCTAAATCACATATTTCAGCATGATAATCAAAGCCTGTATTTATTTTATATTCACCCATAGTTGCTCCCAATATTTTAAAATATGACTAGAAAAAAATGAAATAATTCCATTAAATGAATTCATTCATATCCACTAAAATAATACTGATTATGCTCACTGTTGATTCCATAGGCGGAACTTTTATTATTGTTACATTTACAAAAATTTGATTATCAATTCCGTTATCTAGAAGAAATACTTCATAACCTGGTGCAACATAAACTGGATTTGCAAAAAAATCAATGTCTGTAAATACAACACTTAACTCTGCCTAAAATTTTAAAAGATTTCGTATGAATATTAATTACAAAGAACCTATTGATTTCACAATTTATACCTGAGTGATGGTAATAATTCGAAAAAATCCAAAAATACTCGAAGATATCAAAAATAATATTTTTCTTAGCTGATTGTTATTCATTTTCATGATAATAATACGAAAACAATCGTTACGCTTTTTGATTAATATTATTACTTGAATTTTGTGCCAGAAGCAACTAACTTATATAAGATTCGAAGGGTTGTTATTATTTTTATTTTCATTGTAACATTTTTTTCTCACTTCCTTGATGTGAAAATGTTTACATTGTTGTTATCTACAATAATCAGATAATTAATATCTGATACAATTCTTGACATTTATAGACAGTAGATTATTTTTCAATTAAATATAATAAACAATAATAAAAGTACTCTAAGAAAAAAAAATAATGGTAATTATATCATTGTAATAATTTTTTAGGTACCATCGTGACAATAATAGATAAAATATTTTAGAACTTTTGTTTCTCACTTCTGTTCATAATCATGAAAAATATCCTGTATTATTCGTTATACCCTGATGAAGTAATTTCTCTTGCTTTATTATTATTTATAAGTATTTTACATTTTATTTTATGTAAATAAGAAAATAAATACGATGCCATTTTCTAGCTT
The DNA here is from genome assembly GCA_028641665.1 of Chelonus formosanus. NCBI lineage: Eukaryota > Metazoa > Arthropoda > Insecta > Hymenoptera > Braconidae > Chelonus > Chelonus formosanus. The sequence continues at coordinate 23,593,791 of CM054006.1, read as the reverse complement.
CATACAATTAGGTCACATTCATTGTATCGTAAAGTACAGAGTAAAAGAACCTATTGAAATATCATCTGCATCTAACCAAACATGTAAAATATATTTGTTTGGTGGAAATTCATCTGGAAGAGTACTCAAATCGATTTCATATGCTTCATTACCATAGTTTCCCTATATACATAATCAACAAAAAAACTCGATAAATTAACTTACTTCAAAGTATATTAAATAAAATAATAGAGAAGTTATCTAATAGCTCAACTGATCTTTCAATTACTTACAAGTCTAGCAGGACAACCTGTAAATCCCATGCTTTTGACTAATCGACCCAGTATAATAGGTTCGTCTATTACGTCACACAGTAGAGAAGTATATTCAAACCCAGTACGTATTTTGTATTCACCCATTGTCGCTCCCAATATTTCAAAATGTGACTATCAATGAACAAAATAATATTCAACATCAGAACATTGAGTGAAAAGACATAATTCGAAATAAAATAAATTTACCTCAGCAGTTTCTGGTGGAAGTTTAATAACAGTAAAATTTACAAAAATTTGATTATCAATGCCATCATCTAGAAGAAATACTTCAAAATCTGGTGCAATGTAACTTGGGTTAGCTTCTACATCAACATCGGTCATGACCAAACTTATTTCTCCCTGTAATTAGATTAAATTTATAAGTAATATTTTCAATAACGACGTTTAATATTTAATCAAAAAGATTCATTATACCTTGTTAAATTTAAAGAAATTAAAAATTATTATTAGATTGAAAATAAATAAAATACGTAGCATTTTTTCAGTGAATTTGTAGTTAAAGTTACAGTAGAATTCGTGTTTATTCAACAACAAAAATATTCGAAATGTCAAGCATCTTATATAAACTTTGAAAAATTATTAATTGCATGTATAATAAATGATTATATTTCCTCTAAATAAATAAATATACTGCTACATGACTGTGCTCCATCGTGATAAAAAAAATTAGTATCATTCAAACACTTGTAATTTAGTCAATATAAATCTGATTGTTATAATTTTCTGTACCATGAAAACTCATGACAAGGATAAAAATATTCAAAGATAAATATAAATGATTATATAAACATTACGTAAAATAATATTAAATGCATACCATTATCAGTAATAAATTATGGAATGATTTTTGGCCATATTTTTTTCGAGAAATCAATCATTCTTAATAATCTTAAGCTGTCAATGAGACACTTGACCTATAGACGTTGTCATGTTTAGATTTTCTTTAACAAAAAATTGAAAAAATGTTACGTTATAAAGGTATTTTTTAAAAATTAAAATACGGTGAAACATGATCATGAAAATTTATAATCCCTCGGAGCGACAGGTATGAGACAGGATTTAGAACGTGACCAGTGCGATCAGAGAGACAATCTTCGTAGGCGTTTAATCATTGCATATCAGAGCTAATGAATAAAATATACAAAATGAAGTAAAAAATGTAAACTAGTAAAAATAGACGAAAGAGAGTTTCTTTCATGCTTCTAAATCACGCGGGACAAATTGTTGATTAATCCGCTGCAGGACATGCGTCGTGGGTAGTCGATAATAACGCAAGATCTTGTCTCAAGATTTGATTTTTTCCCTAGAGCTCTAGTTTGCCCTCAATCTTCCATGATTTCTCCCTGGCTCCCTCGAGTAGTCTCCCCGACATATTCCCATTATATCTTCTAGTCTCTTCTCATCTAGTTATTTCCCTCATTCCCCTCGAGCACGCCTACTTTGGCGTGACCACGTGTTCTACACGCTTCTTACGCGTGCATTCGTGTGCGTGTATTATACAGTTTCTGTTTCTTATACTCTCTCACTCATATACCCTCTTTATCCTTCATTTTAAGGTAATATACATCAGAAAAGAAAGAGAAAGATGAAGTCTCTCGGTCGAGTCACACCTGCTCCTTTTTCCCACGAGATCGCTGCCTCAACAGCCTCCGCGAGAGAGGCTTCGCGCGTCCTCGCCCCAACACACTCGGCTCCTTTCGACCATGAGAAAGAGAAAGATGACTAAGAAAAAATTCTTTATGACACTTTAGATGCTTGTCAATCCGTCGAATTATTTTGGGTATTTTCTAGTTGTCTTTAATGCCCGAGTCCAAAAACACATCTCTTCTCTTTCGATTAGTAAATATTTACCAAAAAAAAAGAAAAATAATACTTGACCTAGTTCTTTTTTTTTTTTTTTTTAATAACATCTATAAATATGCACTGTTGCACTTAATTGTAATTTAAAAATACCTTAATCAAGACAATATACATTTATGGTTAATTGATGATTAGAATTGAAAATGTCTGCTCTGAAATATGAAATCTCGACAATTTGACTGCTATAAATATTTTAAAATGACTTTAGATAAGCCTTAAACTACTACAAGTTGAGAAAGACACAAAAATAACATTGATCCAAAAAGAGTAAATGACTTAATTACAAGAGAAATCGTTGAATCAAGATAGTAAATTTCATCAGGAGTTTAATGCCAACTAGATTGAAAGCAAAGATAAACCATAGCCGGATAGGATCGTAAGGCTACTGTCTTGAGCAAAACTCAACATTATAAAGTTTCCTTTTTCAGCATCATCTCATTTTAAGACTTACCTAACTTTCCATCTTTTTTATTTTACACCTTCAAATTATTCCAAAACATCTTGCTGATGAATCCAATTGGTGGATATATTTTTTTTATTCTTACCCTCTTATAGTTTTAGGCGTCGTCAGATGAGGAGGCTGCAGTGGAATAATTAAAGTTTCAACTCTGCTTGGTTGTCATGCAAATGCCTCGAAGCTTAGAACAAAAAGTCAACTACCCATAGATATGCTTGTACGTTTGATATATCCTCCACTCTACACTTCTTGGCATTGAATTTCAACGAAGAAACAGTCGGAACAAACTACACGGTCGGTCATAAATTAGTTTAATCAACGGCCGCACTGTGTACGCATATCTATCCGCGTCTTTTCATGTAGACACTCCCTCAGGAGCAAATACAATTCCCTTTCAATGCAACAAACCTCTCAGTACAATCCCCATGTTATATTTCATGGCACTGATACTTGTATACGTTTTATTTTAACTTATCTTTTACTCTTATCATAATGCATTTGCAGTTAAATATATTTTTTTATGCATTACTTTGTTAATATATTTCATAAATTTTACATTTTATTTCGTTGTTTAATATTTTTTCTCTCCCTCAACTATAACAAGTAAAGATTCTTAAAATTTTTTATTTCAATATTATTTCAGTAAAAAATTTCAGAATTGATTTTTTTGCAAGTAAATATCCTATATAATAATAATTTTAATTAACGTGAATCATGAATGTAAATTGATAAAACGGTCATTCAAAATGTATGTATATTCATGATAAAAAATTTTTTTTTAATAAGTAGCAATGTTCTTATCATTTCACATTCATTGATACTTAAATCAAGTAGTGATTATTCCATTTATTAAATTTTTTTATTGAGTGATAAATATTATTTTGATGCTTTAAAAAAATGAATAAGTGTAAAGTAAAGAGAAACATCCTTAAAAGGAAAAAAAGGTTTAATTTTTAAAATTATTACATTAAATTAAATAAAAATGACGAAATATAAATTTTGTAACATTATTTTCATCATAAAATTACTGTTAAAAATAAATTCGAGTTATAAAGGCCATAAATGTTGCATCTTCTAGAGTACACTTTCTATTGCCGCCAGGTCCAATGTTGAACGATTATTCACTCCTGAGTTACTGAGCTGTCAAAGTTAAAAGGTCGATTTTTATGTTAACAACGAATAATGCTTTCAAATATCATACCTTGAGATATTCAAGAGCTAAATAATAAATTATAAAAATAATTGTAAATTATTATTAATTATATTATCTCAAGAAAAAGAATATCACTGTCCAGCAAGAGAAAACATCAATACATTTCAATAATTTAGATGTAATCAATATTTAAATCCCAAATAAAATACGTCAAAAGGGCAGGAATATTTGGAGAACGAAAATAAAAAATGGGAAGGACAATAATTAAATTCTAAATCTCCATTTAGTATGAATTAATTACAGTTTAGAATTAGAAATGAGTGGAATAATAAGTTGTGAGTTGAAGAGGCTGCTGAATGTATTAAGGAGTCGAAGGATTTTTAAAAACATTTTTATTGCGTCCTTGTATCCGCAAACTGTCGAAAAAAAAAAAAAAAATAACACTGAGAGATATTAGATACGAATTCACGTGTGTCCTTGGTTGCGAATTTACAACAACGATTAAATTCTACCTTGGGTTGGTGGACTGAGAGAGCGGGTGTTCTGCACCTGATGCTTTTCTTTACAAGTTCTGGTGGTGGTGATGCTTGTATTCGCCCCCCTAGCTTGATATCCTTGACCTCACCATGAAACCCTTCTTTTTTCGTAACTTCACTTAGTGCACTGAATAAAACTACTAAAGGAGATCCTTACATGTGTGCAATAAAATTAAGGTTTTGCTTATCATAAAATTGTCTTGTATTTTCTTTACGTCTTATGGTTGTACTTCATTCTGACGTTGTATTTTGACCTTAAGAGGGTCACTTTTCATCGTTCATTCTTCATTTGAATGTTTTTACGCAATATACATTATGTTTATAATGATTCAAGAAATACTCCTGTATTTGTACGTATAAACACATGTGTATTTCATACCTATATACAATTCATTCTTCAACTGGTATAATAAACCAGACTTGCTCTCTTACGTGCTGCGGATAGTCTATAATTTTCCGTTTTTCTCGCTATCAACAAAACTTGTTTTGAATCTTTTTCATGATACTAAAGAATCAAATTGCATCCTAATTAGTGAATAACTGATTATCATTTATTTGTTTCAAGAAATAAGAAGTCGATTACCGGAACTTTACTTTGGTTTGTTGAGTAACAAAATAAAATAGGTACCACCAACAGAGATATTTTTGGAGAGAGAATTTTTTAATTTCGTTGATAACTTTTCACTGTTACTTACATTTTATTTTTCTTAAGAAAAAGTAATATTGAAAAGAAGGTCGAAGGAGTATTGATCATCAGTCAAAGTTGATAAAAGTGTTTAAATGACAGTACATTTTTTTTACAATTAAAAATTTGCAGGTTGTCGTCTTTTATTACAAGGTTATCGACCTGATCGATTTTACACCTGCAATACTTTTTGATTACTTTATGAGCGTATTCGCGGGAAACAGGGGGAACCAAGGGGGCCCCCACATTGTCATTCGTACCCCCTTCTCCTCCTTCCCAACCTCTCTCAAGTGGCTCCCCGGTAGCGCCGTCGCGCACCTGCCGCTTGTTCCCACGCTGGGACTCACGTTCGCCTCATCTTTCCTTCGTTCATCCTCGACCACATTCCCCTCTTACCCTTCTTCTTATGTCTTTTCTTCGTTCTGGCTTCTCGTCGAAGCCGCCGTCGCCACGGCGTCGCGCACACGTGTACCAAAGTTTCAAGCGAGGGGAGTCGTAGGGGGCACTTGTTTATTTTTGGATATTTTCGTATCGTGTTGCCCTGATATCCCTGAAGCTCTTCTCAAGATCTCTTTTCTCTTTCTCTTCATATCCCTAGCTTATAAACAACCTTAAGTATTAGTGATATTGATAGGATATGCCTCGGAATGCTGCTAGATAAAATAGCTTTTCTAATCGAAATCGAGAAATGTATCAAAATATATTTAAATTAATACTTTCATGGATATTTTTAATTATTTATATACGAGAAATTATTAGATTGTAACATAATAAACTGATAATGTTTTAAGAAACTTTACTTCATTTAAATTGCCAGATTATTATGTTACAATCTAATATTTTATAATAACTCATTAATAATTACTTGAATATTTTTTATCGTGAAAATTATTCGGAGGACATTTTAATTATTTTGAAATCAGAAAGTAGATAATTGCAATCATCATCACCTTTTTTATGTTATTTTAAAAAAGTTTTTATTGAATATACTTTTTAGTGAATAAATAAAAAAATGTTTGAAGTGAATGATCATAATAGTGCAGACTTTGAAATATAACAAATATAATAGGTATCTATGCTGTCTAATACACCTTTTCAACCTATTATATTGATAAAAGAAAAATGATACTACTGATTCCTTTCAAGTTAATTTTACGCTCCATAAAAAAATAATTCAATTCATTTTTCAACACTTTTTTATGTTTTGGTTACGCTTAAACTAGGTTATATATTACTTATAATTTTTTAATCTTAGGAAACTTGAAAATTTCCATTACCAAGTTCTAAAATTTAATCCGTAAAAAAAAGAATGAAAATTAAAAATTAGTATGAGTGTACATTTAATTTAATTTAGAAGTGCATTTGAAAGAAAAAATAACAATTTGACAAGATATTGAAGATGGATAAAAAATAATTGCTTGAAAAGTACATTAGATGTGAAAGGAATATAGCAATGTTTTTTATATAAAGCTTTTGATAATCTCTAGCATTATCGTCACCAGTATCTTTAATCCTTTGCATGGTATTATTGTATGTTTTGAACAAAATGAAGAATAATAAAAGCCATGAGAATGCGGGTTTCAAGTACACCCACATCACATCGAGGAAATGATCTTACCCCTAGTGATGTCTACTATTTTTCTAATTCCATTGTAATATCTATGAATACTTTGACGTGATTTGCGTGTCATTTTGGCCCTTCGATGATATTTACTAGCGTAAAAATATGTAGGTAACGAGACAATATACAACAATGAAGAAAATCGATCTTTTTATGTCAAGTTATTTAAGGGGAATTGTGGGAATCTTAAAAAGAAGCAGGGGGTGCTTGGAAAATCTTAAATGTGTACCATTGTATAATTTTTACCCCACTATTGGAACAAGTGGTATTATGTTTATTTGTGCTTTAGGTTCTCTCGTGCAGGTGCACAGGTGAATAATATATACATATAAGTGGTATATTCGAGGACTCGGCAGGGGAGAAAGAGGAGAGGAACAGATATTCATCCATTTTGTGATCCATCCGTGTAAAAGTGTATAATGAGGAGAGGGAGACTCGGACACGGTACATTCACTCGAACTCTCCCCCTTGATGTTATTCAGAAAATTATGCTTTTTTCATCTCTTCGTTTTTTCTTCTGATTCCTCTTCAAGTTGTTCTTCTTCTCATTCGAGGCAGCCATGGCTCATTCTTTATATCGAATGACTGAGAGAGGGATGACGTCTTGTAAGATACGTGCTTTCGTGTCAACTAATTTTGGAACCGGTAAATACAACCGTGAGAAAAGGGCTTTTTTTAACAATAATCATTTTCTCCATCTCATTAACTCATTATTTTTGAAACACCTGAGCTCCAAAATCCTTATAAATATTTCTTTTTTTGTGTCATTCATTGATTTTATGTCCTGACAAATTATACAGAGACATGCTTTTAATTAAAAATTACTGATGAAAATAAATTTTCATTTAACGATTTGACTTTCTATCACAAACTTTATTTCCTCAGATATACTTCGTAAATTCATAATTTTATAATTTCAAGTAAATGTTAAAATTATTTTACAAATAATAAAATGTGTATTTGGTTGTAAATAAAGCCACTGATACTGTTAAATGCATCTGTTCAATGAAAAGAAAGTGATTTTCACTTCAAAAATTCCCATAAAATCTTGAAAAAAAAATGATTCATTTCAACATTGAGAAGAGAAAAAAAAATTTTTAAAAACGAGGGTATGAAAAAAATTTTTCAAAGTAAGATTAAAGATGAGAAAACAAAGACAATCAAATCACTTAAAAAATAATCTTTGTAAAAGTAACAGCATCTTTGCAATTGGGAGATTTCTAAAGTCGTACAAGATCGCCTGAGACGACGATTGGCCATTGGAAAAGAAGAGGATCGCGACTGGTTCTGTTACCACGCCTTCTCAAGGCTCTTTCTACTGTTATTGGCTATTTCTTCCAGTCTTTTATACTCATTTATTTTTTTATTCATCTTCTTTGTTTCTTTTCCACACCAGAATCTCAATGATGTACTTTACCTTCCAACTTCCCTCATTTAACATTTCTGTTTTGAATCATTCCACGTTGGCTTCTATCATTACAACTTAAGTGAAAATAAGTATAAATACTTCACATAATATATTATAATCGCCGGCCAATTTTATTCTATGTAATTTTGATATATCAAGTATATAACATAACTACGCGATAATTATTCTGCTATTGTGCAGGTATTCATTTTGACAGATTAACTTTAATTTCATTTTCCTTTTCATTAATAATTAGCAGGAATTATCGAATAATTATTGATAAAGTTTTTATTGAAACTTGAAAATAGAATTATATAGTAAATAATTAAAAAGAAATTTAAGTAGTATGAGTCAATAATAAAGAGCTCAACAATTGACTATTCAATAATTAAATGTTTCTTAAATTTAAAAAAGTTATAAAAAAAAATACTTAATCAATTTTTTCGTTGAAAGACATTAAGATTATCTAAATTGAATGATTTTCATTCATTCTTCGTCTGTACTACTCTTCCTTATATTATATTTCTCATTTCATATACATCTTGAAAGTTTGCTTTTGGCTGTCGATTTTTATGTCATGCAAACGCAGCTTCAGGCACCACACAAGTCGTGCTCATAAATTTACAAAAAGAAAATTTATTCTTGCTGAGAATCATGCACGCGCCCCCAGGAGTTATTGCATACGAAACTTTTTTTTTTTCTTCATTTAATTTTTATTTTTCTCCCACTCAATACCCGTTCAGACTTCCGAATATATTTATTATCTGTGCTTCTTCATTTCATTTTAATATTTTTCTTGCTCCCTACAGTACTCTGGTCCCATCTTTCTCGATTTTTTTATTTTTAATTTCCACTTGCGTTTGGAACCGTCAAAGAAATATGACTTTCGTTTTTATTAAGTACTGCCTGAATTTAATCATTAAAAATTTCAAAATTATTTGTACAAAAAGTCTGGTATTAGCATTTGAGTTTTACTGGTAATTTAAATTATGTATTTAACGATTCAAGATATATCCAGTAAATAATAGATAGTAAAAGATATGGAAAAGAGTAATCCACTCTCAAGTACCAATCAATTTTAAAAATTCAAATATTAAACCAAATGGAGAATTTTTCTCGTGTCATCTTTATCTAATGATTCATTTCTTATTAAATATCACGTCATGCTTGGTAATTTATCTCGAAGGCTATTACAACATATATTAAAGTCATTAGTTTTATTTCAGCTCTATTCAAAAAAATTGATAAAAAATTTAATATCTTTAGTCTGTATCAATATATTTGTTTAATATGTTAAATTTTTATATTTTTCTATCAAATATTTTCTAAAGAATAAAAAATAGTTTATAATATGTGACTATCTTATCCAATATTTCTCCTCATTTAATTCACCTGAATGCATAAATCAATTTAATTGATACTTGAGATACAATAAGTCATTGAAATAATTTACATGCACAACTATTAAAAAAAACTTTCATTAATATTTTTAAAAATAATTATTATTGTATTTCATTTTAAAAGAAACAAATCTGTCAGCATAAACATATTAAATCATAATAAATATTTGTTACTCTTTCGAAGCAGTAATTCTGTTAATTTACCTTAGTGTTTTTACTGTTCATAAATGTTTTTAAAAAATCTAAACTCTATGACTATAAAGTTCAATTACATCGAGTTTCATAATTTTTCGTTACTTTATCAACTGGTAGTTATCGCTAAAAAAATATGATGCAATTTTGAAGATTATTGTAAAATTACATTGACATATATCGTCATAAATTCTCCTGAATGAAATTGAAATGAGATTATTTGCATTTATTCTTAGTTATTATGAATGATGTCTGAAAAACATGACAGAGAAAAAGATTTATAATAATACACCTGTGTGATAATTTTTTGAAATGATTGACTGCAAATAATAATTTATCAGCTTTCTGGTGGATTCGAGTCAACAGTTGTAATAATATATCTACATTTGAAAGTTTAAGTGAGAATAATTACTCGAAACAATTACAGTAGTCTCATATTTAATTTTTATTTCTGATCTTTGAAAATTAAATAATATGAACATTAAAAGTTAAAAATTTTAATTCTGATTAATATACGAATTATTTATTTAAGCTATAAAAAAATATCTTACTTACTTTATCATTACTCTGCAATTTATTATAGCTACAAGAATAAACAGACAATGAAATAAGTGTTAAGAAAAATCAAAGCTAATGAAATAATTGTTTCCAATCATCTATTTAACAGACAGGTGATAGAGATTTTTTTTTTTTAACTATAGAAATGATTTTACCAAAAAAATTTCATGTGATGCTGTTACTTAAAAAAATAAACTATACAGAAAACATAAAAAGAAAGTTAAGAGATACCTTCAAGTACTGAATGTACAATCATTGAAAGCTACTATAACTACCTAAGATACACCCGCGATAATCTCAAGTGAGTAATGGCTGCTTCTCCACGCCCGATAATGTTTATTCCAGGTGGAGAATGCTTGTTGTTACTCGTCGTCTGTGACGATAAATTTAATAGCCTTACAAGTAGCATCGTACACTTCGAACAGTCTCTGCCATATCCAAGTCACTATCTCCGGATGTTCTGACTTTGAATATGTGGCTATAATATCCTTTTACTTCTTTAAATGTAACCTCTTAAGTCCATCACTTATTATTCATGTGGAGACCGTCAATAAAAATTTCTCGCGTGTTACTGCAAGCATCAATACATCATTCAGTAATAATTAAAGTGATAAAATAAAGAATTATTTATTATATAAATAAATGTCTTTATATATTTAATAATTGGATTAACCAACTAGATATTTCTACTAAATAAATGGTCCTTGATGAAATAAATGAAATATACATTTATCTTTAACGGAGTTTATAATATATTCTTCAATAGTATGACTGTGATAAAAACACATTAGTTATTTATACTAACCTACATGACGGAGGGCAAGCAAGGGAGAGAAAGAAGGGCAGAAGGAAAAATCAATAAGTACACTATTTTGGAAAATGACCTCCTATTTTTCCTGCTCTACTTTTCCCTACTTTTCATTTGATTCTATGTAAGTTGAGTTTTTTTTTTATTTTTATCCGGTATTCACACTCTATTCTGATATCCTAGTACATAGGAATCAGAGGAAAGCTCAATTCTTAGAAGAGTGACAACTATCAGAGCTTTTTCTCTACTCTGTACAGCAAACTTTCATAAGTAAGCTTTCACTCGAGCTTAACAGAAAGTTCCATTTTTAATGAAATTAATTATGGACATAATAACTTTATTTTCAAATTACATCATCACGTAATAAAATTTATGAATAATTTAATTATTTTAAATAAGCTATCTAGTACTTTAAAAGCACCATTGCCTTCATTTAAAAATAGTCATACACATGTCGAAAATATACACTCATGTACTCACATCAACTCATCATAACTGCATGAGTTTTCCCAGCTTTAGAGGCATTCTATTTTCATGCCCCAATCATATCATTGCCTTCTAAAAAATCTATATTTGTGCGTGAACAAGCGCAGGCGTCGCGACGTCTACTACTCCAATTCCGTTATGTTCTCCTGCTATGAAACTCCGTTATAACGACGCTTGACGTCGGCTCCGTCAAGACGTCGACGTCGACGTTGCCGTCCGACCAAGTGACGACCCTTGTTATTGTTCTCCTATACCAAAGGACGCTTCGAAATGCTGCCCATGATGTTGGATTTTCTCTTACATTTCTACAACACATAGCAATTTTAACACACACACACACAGTTAACTATTTCATATAAAATGATAATCAATATTTAGCGTCGCGACGCGAATTTACCTCTGTTGCGATCTGTATTCCTGACTCTATGGTACGTCAGACGGCGTCTTCCGATTGACGGGCAGCTTTGTCAGACGTCAAGCTAACCTCGCTGGTATTTGCTCCAATTAAAGCCTTCCTTACACATTTTCCCGGCGTTTCTGTAAATTTCGTTGTTGCTTGCAACCACACATGTTTGCATACTATCCGGGTAAAATGTCACACTGCTAGGGCGCCGCAGCGCTACTTCAGGGGCGCCTCTTCACTTCATAGATACTCCAAAGTTCCTTTTCTTCATTATCAATTCAATTGATAACTATAGAATAGTAATTTTATCGACCTCAACGATAGTTATCCATACAAGACTTTTTTTAATGCTTTAGAGATAATATACATTAAATGAGTATATTGTTCATATCAACAACTCATAGTCTTAAATAATAATTTTTATTTCATATTATTGACAACAAATATTTTTTCAAATATTAATTAAAAATTAAAGTACTTTCAACTATCATTATCTCAGAAATAATTGAAAAGAAGAAATAAAAAAAATTTCGTTAAACAAAAAAATTAAGTATTTGATGAGTCAAAGTATTTTCATTAATTGAAGAATAATATTATGAAACTCCTCTGAATTTTTAAACAAATTAAAATTAAAATATTCAATAGTTTACTTTGTTTATTATTTTATTCTTTGTATTTACTTATTGAAATATTTCATTTTTATAAATTTAAGACATTTTTGTGTAAAAAAATTCTCCTATTTCAGTGAAATACAAATAAAAGTGGTAAAGGTCTGTGCATAGCCCGACTATTGCACTTACAGTGAGAGCTTCCTCAATGTCTGTGCTTTCCTGTTTCTCCCAAGCAAATTTAGAGGACTGGCGCCACTAAAGTAAAAGCATTAATGTATCCGTGGAATACCGTCTAATAAAAATTAAACATATCGAGCTTACTTGAAAGTTTACTTCTACACAGAATCTGCTAGCCGGTTATAAAAGTCCGCTAAGACTGAACCGCGACAAGCGGATGAGCGACAGATGGCTAGCTTCCCTAAGACTATTGAAAGCTCAAAGAGATTCCGACGTTCATTGGTTGTTTAAGTCGAGCTTTGGACAGAGAGAAATTTGGAAATGGAGTTAAATTTATTGAAACGCCATTTAACCTTGATCTAAAAGTTCCAAGGGTAGTTAGGGGGGTCTACACCTGTGCAAACTCGAAAGGCAGGTCGAGAGACAGCTTGGCGCCACACCAGGCGCTTATCAAACGACGGTAGCCATCTCGATGATCGAGCTTGCACTGACGTAACAACATTTACCTCTTTCATCATTTTCTTTTACATATTATTTAAAACTACTTTCTGTAGTTTTTGGAAAAAATATTCGTTTTAGTTTATTTTATTAATGATTAAGTAACTTAAAATAATTCAACATAAATAGAAATAATAGTAAACTTATTCAATAAGCTTTTATTAGAGTAGTTTTGTTGACATTCAGCCCTGAAACGCGATGTATTCTCTAGCAAGTTCTCGGTGGCTTAAACAATGCGGTCGTTCCTTTGCAAAAACCCTTACCAAGACATCATGAGCAATCCGAAGGTCGAAACACTTGTAGCTTTTGACGAAAACTTTGACGGATGTCCTTAGCCTTCGAGGGAGCTTCTGCGCCTGACGGAAGTGACAGTAGTCCGTCAAAGTCGGCGCCGTGCACTGGGATAACATACATAGTTAGGAGCGACTTCGACGCATGCACTCTTCCGACTAATCACTTGTTAAAATGTTATTGTATTAAAACATTTTTAAAAACCTTTTTATCATAATCAACTCTTAAATTTATTTACTTCTACCTAAACAATTTTTTTTTTTCACGAATAAATTAATGTCACATTAATAAATTGTAAAAGAACAGATCGGAAGGAATATATATTTAGTGGACGTTCCGACACCGGAAGTCATTGCTTTCTCTTTGATTGTCTTCTTTGTATCCTTCAATTCAAGACAACCACACTCATTAATTACCAACATCTCTGACAGGTCAAATTGATCATGACTTGATACGAGAAATCGCTGGACCATACAATTAATTTTAGAACAGAAAAAGAGATAAAGGGAAAAGAATATTAGTGAATTCAGATAAAGACATACACATGTTAAAATAGAACAAAAGAGGAAGGCAAATAAAAGGTATACTCCAAAACAATATCATGTTGGGGTCTTGAGGTTGTTACTTTGCTGTTGCAAGCTCTACTAGGAGAACAGGCACTGTCCACAAAAGTCAAGCAAAAAACGAAAGCTTTCGAAGCTCGAAATAGGAATACAGAAGTTATCATCATAAAATTTCAATGACCAACTGGCTATTTATTTACAACTATTGTAGACATTTATATTAAACTCTTTTCTCCACTTTATGTTTGCTTATTCTTTTGTTATCAACACTATAACCTGTGGGAAAGCGTTCGTTCGTATGTATACATCTATAGAGCTTTTATAACAGAAGCTTTTCGTGCCGATGTTGGATATAAAAATTTCGTATTAGGGAATTATCGGTCAAAGTATCTAGTATCGTTATCTATATAAAAAATGTGTGATTTTATGTATCAAGCTGTACATAAATAAGGGTAAACTAGTAGTATAAAAGTACTGTATGTTCAGCTTAAATGATATAAACAATCTCAAATAGTTTCTTGTAAGTAAAAAGAATTAAATTAAATCACTTTCGTAACAGTCTTGTCGATTCACAATAAAAATTTGGGGCGTCGGCCGGTAGACGTTCCGACATTATATCAGGACAGCAGATCGTCAAATATGAAAATAATCATTTGATATCGAGAAAGAATGCGAGGGAATAAAATATAACAGCTCTTAGAGTATCACCAGGCGTATGAAGAATGAAAGGGAAAATAAAGTGAGAAAATGGATCCATCAGGAGGGGATAAAATATCGTGGTTGTAATTCATCGAGCAAAAGCTCTAAAATATATATTTTTTCTGGACTCCTGATTCTGGCGCATCTTTAAAAACTGACAATTCGTTCATAAAATAAATAAAATAACGAAAGAAAAGAAATCTTAGAAGAAAAGAAACTTCTGAGATGACAAACGAGGGAGCTTTCGATAAGACAAAGCACCCAGCGGTTGCTTGCGAGCAGCCCCCATCATCCGGCAAACATAATCCCATCGTGGGCTTTTATCGTCGACGCTCGAAGGCTGACGGAATCTATTTCCGGAGAAGCGTCGACGAAAAAGCGCGGGCGTCGCAACCCTTGATCGGGAGAGTAGAAATTAGAAGTCGGTCTAGATTTAGTGGTTCTTTCTTTGGTTATGCGTGAAAGCTTTCATTCAAAAGCTTTTTTAAATAATTAAATAACTCAATTAATTGATTTTCAAACGCAAATTCAAATATCATAGAATTTTAAATATTAAAAATACAGCTTTTAAATATTAATATTGCAATTTTATTATAATAAATAATAAATTTATCTTAAGATAAAATAAAAATGGATATAAAAAATGCCTTGAGTTTAACCATGGCACATCACGTTTATACTCTAAATATTCATGTCAAGTTTCACTTCTTATTAAATTACAAATCGCAATTTTATGCCTTTCAATTAGTGCAGCTTAAATATAATTAAATAATCGATAATCAATTTGATAATAGACGTCAGTATGATTTATGTAATCTTCATTAATTGACCAGTACCCGAAAATATTTTTTTATTTTTATCTGACATCAATTAAATGATATGACTGTTGATTTATTAATATTCAAGATGGCTACGAGATCAAATTTATTTTAATAACAATCTTTTATTTATATTTTTAATTTATTATTAAAGAGTTCTAAAAATTGATGTTAATTTTTGTCTCAATATCTCTATCTCAAACTGGATCCAGTTGGAAAATCATATTTCACTTAGTTCTTGTCAATTGTTACGCATTTTAGATTCAAAAAATAATTGTACAGCAATTTATATTAATTTCATTTTGGTGTTTATATTATTATATTGATTGGTCGTTACTTGTTAAAAAAGTATTGTTAATTATTGATGTCTGAGTGCAGATGTTGCGGAAATGTGATTTAAGTAACTCTTGAAACATATATACATTCTTTTGAATCGTTTAAAAAGTATTCATTTGATTTTTGCCGACCAAAGAGGAAATATCATTACTTGATGGAGAATACAGATACCATTTACTTTAATTGGTAGCTATACTTCTCTTATACGACTTACACTTTTCCAATCAACGTCACGAAACAACTTTTGCACGAGTGATTGTCCATTCTACGAGTCTATAATCATTAATTCCATGAAAATTGTCTTTCAAGATAAATATTTTTCGTGTTTAGTCAAGCTTTATATTGAAAAAAGGTTGAGAGAACGACACCTAACTAGAAGTAGTAAAGATTAATGGCAAAGTTGTTTTACTGTATCAGTTGACTTGGTTTAATGTTTCAAATTTTTAAAGGCCTATACCTTTTACTCTTTAACATTTATTTGTCATTTGTCTTCATATAAATTTTAATGAGTATCCGGTATGCCTTTTTTAGTATTTTATAGTCATTCGAATTTTTTAAACATTTAAATTACTAAAAACATTCATTCAAGAACAATCATTTAAGTTTTATAGTTTAATAAAATCAAAATACAATAAACTATTGAAATGATTCCATTTAAACTGAATGTATGTGATAAGCTTTGAAATTTAATTAGTCATGACACCATCTGCTAATGCGAAAAAAGTCAATTACTCTAAAGATTAAATTCAATTTTCATTGTATTTAATTAGTGTTTATGAAATTCTTCAGCATTCATGATGGCCGTTATTCTTCTTTGAGGAATTTTTTTTTTATAAATAAATAATTTATATAAAATTCTTCATCATCACATAAAAATAATCTAAAGGTTTACTTTGAATGGAAAAATAGTCTGATGAATGATCTTGAGTAATTTTCTGAACTCTACCACAGAAAAAAATTTTATATTAACACAACAAAAGTGAAAAAATTGGTTTCGAGATAACAAGTGTGTGATTACGGGGTGGTCTTTCAATAGCTAATGACAAGATGTGTTGTTCATTTTAAGCCTTTTACTCTCACATCACTGTCATGAATTTCTGCATGCATGGATGTACAGGCGCACATGCGCATCCGTCGAAACGCTCGTTTATCCACTGATTGCTGCGGATATTTGCGCATGTGCACTCATATCCGGTGGGCATTCATTGCATGCAGCTGTCAGAATCAAATTTACAAGCATTCCCTCAGCAATTCGGGAGATCTCAGAATGGCAACAATTACGAGTTTTGATATAATACTTGAGAAAATTACTCCAAACCGTTTGTCATTGTGAATAACAGTTTCAATTGCAGTGCACGCAACTTATTGTGCTTTATTGAATTTCGAGAATACTTTGAATAGCTTATGCATGCATTGGTCAATTTTTATTTTATTTTTTAGTTCTACTGACACCTATTTTTATTCTTCATCACTTGATTATTGTACTTTTCCAATTGTATCTCGTTTGCGGTGATAATTTTTCTCTCACGTCAATAAATGAAGAAAAAATTATAAAAAATATTTACTGCCTCATTGATAAATAAAAAGGAAAGTAGTTAGATATTTTTTCTGTTTCAAAAAAAATATTTTATCATAAGTATATCAAAAATATAAAGTCACGATTCACTAATCATTAACTTATCTCATCATCAAGTTTCTGAGTAGTAAATAAATAAAAGCACCATGTTCAGAATTAATATCGGCAGATCTTGTAAGAAAAAAAAAATTAATGAGAAATTAATATTACTCGATTTAAAGTAAAAAATTTTTTCAATTGAATATTAACATACCTTCACACAGTGTTATATAATTTATTTGATCTCTAGATAATACCCAAAAAGTAATTAAAAGTTTAATCAAAATTATCACGCAAATAATTGCAGAACTTATCACTTGACGTGTACATAGTCACAGCGGGAAATGAATAAGTAGCACACCTGGTGCGACTACTCATGAATGTATTGACACACCCTTTCCGTATGGTAGTAATGTAAAACCCTCATATCAAATGATGTTACGATGTGTCACGCAACTGTGCATAATAATGTAATGTAACATTTAAATCATTTATTTTTGTATCATATCTTGTACTCTACCAATCATCATATCCACCAAAAGTATACATATTTGTACAAAGAATACATCATTAAATATATATATTCAACAACGATCTATCGAAATTTTATCCAACTATACGTCAATTTATCCATTTTCGTTTAATATCTTTATTGCCCGTCCATTATGTGAATAATGAATTCGAGAAGATAAAAATGTTTTTTTACTGACATTTCTTAATTGCATAACCTTGCATGATCACGCGATGTATACTTCAAAAAGTATGTTAAGTTTGCTGTTGTACTGATTAAATATTATTATTATTGTTATTATTATTAATAATATTATTTATGTCAGAGACTATATTGAGACGTTATCAAAATATCATCACATTGATCAAGTTTTTACATAAATGAATTAATTAAACCGAAGCATTATTTGCTGAAATTAATTTTTTGTTGTCATAATATTCCTAGTAGAAATTGCCTCGATTCCCGCTAGATTCCTATACGATTAATACATGAAATCGAGGCAATTCTAAGGCACTAGATAGGCCCTCGACAAAATTTCTACTAGGGATACCAAGTAAAAGCTCACGAATAATTGCCTCTTAAAATGGATTATTTTCAGTTTAGATATTATTAAATTGTCTTGAATTATCTAGAATATTTTTATTTTCTAAATACTATTGAGGATAATTTTTAAACCAAGTATTTTTCTCTTTAGCATACACGATTAATTCAAATAAATTATTCGAATCATGAAATCCCAAACCAGTTGGAGTATCTGTATACTTTTTTGTACTATCATTTTCGCCCTTCTCTCACGTTTCCTTTCTCACAAATAAAACAAAAAAATTCGCAGTAAGTGATCCGTGTGTCGACGCTGCTCATCATTTCGAGAAGTGGTCATAATCAGTCGAGAAAAAATATCAGAACATATATACACGTATACTTATAATACGTAGATATATAAAACACCTCTACCGCATTGACTCAAGAGGATAAAAAAAAATCATACAAGAAATATATAAAAACAAGAGTATGAAGAACAACCCCAACCGCACAATCTAACCACGCAAAATAAATCCCGTGAGATATTACATCAAGTACGTTGATTTTCAGACCTACAAAAATAGCAATAAAAATGTTACGTTAAAATGAAAAAAATCCATCAAGTGTACATTAAAGATAAAATATAAAAAATAATGCCAACGATGATCTCGGCACGCCTAATACACACGCCTTACGCGTGCGTGTGGCGTGCGCGGAGAGCGTGCACCGCGCGGGTTCTACTTTTTGTCCCCACTCTGAGTCTGACCAAGTATCAGATCCTTAAAGTCCCCTTGCCTCTCTCGGATGTGCTCTCAGCCACCGCATAAGTCCCCCGTCGCGCTTCCCGCACTCGTCCGATCTCTGACTGACTCGCGAACGCACCTGCCGCCGGTTCCCACACTCGATGCCCTCACGCCGGACGTGACGTCATGAGCCCTCCACTACTTTATATACGCGCGAGCGCACACACACATTACATTAAGGTACTCTTGTCTCATCACTCTCCTCTTGTCTTTCCCTCCCAACCTGGATCCACTAGATGGGCGAATCAGAGAAGTCGACCACGCGATAACTTGCGCCACGTTAACGCATACCACAATCAACTTAGATGACTACAGTGAGCCTACCTTTGCGACGCTCTCACAGAAGGGTCGAAGAATGGCCAAGGAATATCGGTGTGCGCGCGTGACTTGCATACTCACGCATACTTTTACCATCATCATGTGTTGATGTACATGAGGTATAATATTAAATGTAACGTGCGGGTAATCATCAGCAGTGGCAATGCTTAAACTCAATCTTCGCGGGGATCGGAAGGACCACGTCCGTTTGAACTCGTTTAGAAAATTAGACCTCATCAGAATACGATTACTTTTTATCATCAATCAATCAAATTAATTTTTACTAAAATTATCTTTTGAATTAATGACGGATGCTGAAGTTCATCATGACAATATTATTGTTAACAAAAAGAAATTTATTTCTTTCAAATATATACGCCTGACGTAATAATGACTGTAACTACTTTTGATAAGAATCCATAATAGCTTTTGTTTTAGCATTTGTTGCTTTAGTTTATCCGTCATTTTTTTTTTTTTTCTTTCTCAACTCATCCGCAGGAAGTGGTTCATGCTATGGACCGTAACATTTCTGTTTTTCCGTTCTTCTAGCAAGAAAACGCTCGGCTCGCGCGACAACTTGTACTGTGATAATATTTATTTTTTAAATTGTGCCAATCAGTATGTGAGATTATGTCGGTTTGGCAACTCAAAAGTAATAGATTTTATCAAAATATTCATTTATATTTTATAATAAATTTTCCAAAGATAATTAATAATTCATTATTAAAAAATTAAGAAAATCAACTAATTGATTTGAAAAGAAAAAAAAAAAAACAAAATATAAGTAAAGCTAATCAAATGACTGGAAAGAATATGCGCAAACTTGAGCGCTTGTTGCGCAGATGCCACGAAAAGAAACTAACTGAGCTGGTCACATCGTGCACTGCAACTTGATAATCATTACGTTGTAATAGAGCATGTGTGCATACTAAAATTGAGATTCAAAGTACATGCATGCAAGTAAATACTTTTCCTGAACATATTCTCCACTTTCCAACTCACAAAGTTACCGTTTAAGAGCATTCAATAAATGAGACAACTTGACGGAATAAATGGAAAAATATTTGAGTCAATTAATCGCAAAGAAAGTAAAATCAAGGTCTCTTCAGATTAAAGAATATATATATATATATATATATAAGAGTATGATAATGACATAAATTCACAAAGATTAAACAAGTGAAATGACATATAAAATAATGTGCAATCCACAGGTGCAAGTGTCGATATCAATCATTCGTCTGAATAATCTCCAAGTGGAAAAAGACTGCGCGTGACCTGTTTACAAAAGACAACGAGAGCGGATGCCACGCATGCATAAAAAAGAAAAAATTGTTGCTTGCAGAATTTCGATAACCGTCACGTTTCATTTTTTGTTCATTTCTTCCACTTTAAAACCTCTTTCGTTTGAGTTCAATAATAATACAGTTTCTGTTTGTTTTGTCATTATCTGCCTTGTATATGTTTTTGTCATTACTTTCAATCCAACTAATTGATGTACTCTGGAAAAACTTGAATTCACGTGCCAGAAAATTACTCGTGTATTTCAGTTCCACTTCTCCTTTAATCTCCATCAAATCTATTAAATTTCCTTCGATCATATTTTTGGACATTATCTTCTGAATACTTGTTTTTCGATTCAATCATTTTTACCTCTGTTATAGGAATTTTTTGGATTTATTAATAGATATTTTTTATTAGGATTAATAACGAATAAGACAGATGAAATGATTTTAAAATGACTAAACGACCTCGAACGACCTTCTGAACTACTTTTCCCCTCAGTTACATGTACAATCACGAATTCATTTGATCGATATATTTATTGAACTTGTTTGCATGTTAGTAGCATCGTAGCTTGACGTTAGCTGTTTGCGGGATTTTGTTTGCGTGATCTGTTTAGCAATTGGAACCTCTCTATTTAATTCTATTCCAATGCTTTAAAATATATCATCATCCTCCATTTCATTTATGTACTCACAAAACTTTCCAGTTTAGCTCAAGCAAATAAATAACAAATTTTATGGAAAATACTTCAACTTTATTCGTTTTTGATGGATTTAAAACCCGTGGAGAATTTACACTCATGAGAATTCAGAATTTCTGGTTTATTCTCTCACGAAATTTCGCAAACGTGCCGACCCAAGAATGCCAATTAGCTGCATGAAGAAGTTCCCCTACAATGGTTTTTTTTCTCTTTTTCATCGACTCATCGATATAATGATTGAGAATTCGAAGAATCATTCATCAAGGTAAGCAGCGAGTTAACCATTAACGCGTCTTTTAAAGCGGAACAGAGTCGACACTCTTTGACTTTGTGCAGCTTCCGTACCTTTGGCTTAATTATTTGAGTTTATACCAAGGTCCCTTGTTTTTAATCACACCAATTCGACTCTCAAGTTTATAACCCTGAATAACCACCTTTAATTTTGTACACCACATTTTTTCACCTCACTTGTTGGATCTAATTTATATCATATTCTTTTCTTTATAATTCCGTAATAAAATGATAAAAAATATGTTCAAATTTTTTTTTTTCCAAAATAATCACAATTTTTACTGCTTATTCATAATAAGTACCGTATCAATTATTTCCTTTTAGTAAGTAACGGATAAAAGCGAAACATTATCAAAGCACACAATAACAATGTCTACGACGAACTGACGATGAAGAAGAGTATAAAAGTTGTGTAAAAAAAAAAACTGTGAGTCGCACATTGTGAGAACCTTTGCTTACCGAACCTAACCGCGTTTTCCACGTTCATGGGTGGATAATTTGAAAAAAGTTAAAGCGTTGTTGATTCAAGTACAAAAACAATGTTAGTTTTAATACTCTGACAAAAGAGGAATGTCGATCGTGCGTTGCCAAGGAGAAAGAGTTCACTGCCACTGAATTTTTTACTTCTCATTGTGATTCTTTGATTCTTGAATCATTATTTAAACTTTAAATTTTATTTATCTCGTCATCACATATACCTTTTTTATTTATCTTCAACATTTATCTCCAGAATGGTATTTTCATTACATCAAATGAATGCTAAAAACAATTGCAAAAGCATTTAAGTTATAAAATAAAAAAAAAAAAGAAATTATTATGTCGAGTGTTAATGAATATTCATGATTCTTGATAATATTTTTTAAAGAATTAATTGAATTTTGAATCTAATAAATTAATTATTATCAATAAAAACAAAATAATATTATTAAGAAATTCGACGAATCTATTGATATTATATTCAAGTAGAAAAAGACAAATAGATAACGTGTAATTAAAGCATTACTGTCTTTTTTTACTCATGATAATTGTCAGCATTTTTAGAAGTATATAAAGACATTAGATATCAAAGAAACAAAGTAATAATTTAAATTAGAAATTTATTAACATAAAAAAAGAAACATCAATACATGTGTGTAACATTACACAAGTCAATAAACGATTATTATAATAATTTATTCTACAGTGCAAAATTTAATTTTTGAATCATTTAAATAGTAAGAATAAAATGAAAGAAGAAATAGTTAAATTTATTGAAAAATAATATCATGTAATAAATTTCAAATTCTTAAGACAATATTACTTTCAAGCATGTTCCAAGCAGAATGACATCGAATGAATCTTGAAAGTGATTGAATAAAAAATTCTTAGCCTTGAAAAAATGTTTGAAATCCAAAAATTCTTAATTCTAATTTTTACGACGTTTGTATTGTAGGACGTGTGTGGTATATTGAATGAATTAAATACATTTGATGAACGGGAATATACTCAAACAAAAAATCTCATGGTTCTTTTATTCCTGGAGAGTAAGTAACCCGATGAGAACGTATATCTTTTCACTAGAAGGAAAGAATTACGGATTCAAGTATCGTCTAAGACTTCTGCACGGCCGTCAGCCCTTTCAAGGTATTTTTCCTGGACAATATTAACGACTAATTATCATTAAAGATTTTCTTATATATAACTGTTAAAGAAATAAATAGTCAAGTCACGTGAACGATATCGTTTATAGATTAAAAAAAATTTAATGGAGATGATCAAAATATTCGATGAAGAGTGAATTTTTTGTTGATAAATAGTTAGAAGCAATAAAGAAGGGATAATAAGAAGGAAAAACCCAAAGGAAGGCACGAGCTCGCGCATATACTACGGGCAATGGCATCGCGATCGATGGGAACTTGCGGTGTGAAGGCATGTGTTATTCTCTCGAGGCCGTTGGAGGACGTGTCACGCCGTGCATTACCGATTGCAAGCGGTTTATCGAATCGTTCGACGTAGACACAAGAGAACAATCTCACGTGGGGTATACGTGACTCGACCCTCGTGTCTATCACCTTACCGATCCATTCGATCATTTATCGAGAACTACTGTCAGGTTAGTCCTGGAGTTACCAATAAATTTACATTCATTGTAAAAGAAAAAAAAATTCATTTATTTGAATGACTCTAAAATATACAACTTTTTCTTGTTAAACTTTTTGCTATCGAGTCGTTAAGTATGAAGCCTTCACTTTTGAAATAAATAATTTATATAGAAAAAAAAATTAGTAGAAATGTCAGACGAATATCAATGAGTATTCTTCATCTTTTTAAATGATTATTATTTATTTTTTATTTGAAATTAATGATAGAGGGGGAAAAAAACTTGGCTTCCTTTTTATGACTTGATCATTTTTTTATTTATATAATTTATTTTCAGGTATTATCGCATAGCTGTTTATTGATAAATAATCAAATTTAAATCTTAGATTATTGTGGTGTCATAAATTCTTGATGGTTAGAAAATGATTTTTATAAACTTCAACAATTAATTTGTGAAATGTATCACTGTTGTTATGAAGAAGGAACATTAGAAAATAAGAAAAATAGATAAGGTTGTAATTAAATTTCATAACTGATGTAAATTTGATTTTTAATGCTTACTCACTGTTTGTCCAAAGGGAATAAAACATCACAGGTGTGAATTAAACTCATGGTTATAAAGTTGTGAGGTTGGCAAATAATAATTTTGAGTCGATAACCTTGCAGAAGTGCTATTAACACTGAGAATCAATATTTCATTCCAACTTTGTTCATAATCTTTATCTCCAATTACTCAACAAATATATTTCAATAAAATAAATAAAATTTGTTTATCATTAAACAAAAAAGAAAGAAAAAATTTCGGAGCAATCATTCAACATATTGTTGCTTAATGAAAAGCTATCCTAATAACATTGATGCTAAAGTGAGAGAACTGGCAAACGACGTTATCGCGCATCCGCTCAACGGGACCATGAACTCACCTTCAAGCATTCTTACACATATAGCCAACACTTACACGTAATAAATGCCTAACTAATCAACACCTTTGATCATTAATTTTTCTTCCTTTTTTAAACGTAAATATCCTTATTTGTTTAATCCCAATACTATCTTAATTGTGCTAATTAATCTTATTAAAATCGACAGAATCATCAATATAAAATCTAAAAACCATTTGCATTAAATACAAACGTCCTAAAAGTTAATAAACCATAACCATGTAATTAATTTTTCAATTTAAAAATGATACCTACTCATTTTATCAGCATGGTATCCAACATTCTATCTGGAAGTAAACTTGAAGGAGTTGAAGTAATTAACCCTGTCTAGATACCAAAAGAAGCGAAGCAATTAACTGGTCTACAAGCAAACTAGTTACCCATCACCTAGGAGATTTGTTATTTCTATTCAAGCATATTATAGCCACAGATTCAATGAGGCGTGTCCGAAGTAGCGAACTTGAAGTCGAATAAAATTGAATAAAATAGATCTAGTCATAGTGATGGTCTGATCCAGTAAATTCCAGGCAAGTGAAGTGGATGATCGAAAGAAGCAAAAGGGAGCAAAGCAAAAAAAGAAATACATCAGCACACGTTAGAAACGTGCCGGGCAACGAGCTGGTCACGTTTCGTATTCTTTTCCTAGGTGCCTTTATACAGAGAAAAAAAGAGAATAGAAAAAAGAGTGGTTAAGAAGACGAAAAGGGCGAGCTCAATAATAAGAAGACCAAACGAGATGGTGGTATGCATAGTGTATAAGGAATACAGGCGCCTATTTACCGACACTTACTAGAATGGGCCAATCTGGGGTAGCTGTCACACTTGCACGGCTTTTTTGAAGGGTCAAAGAAGGCCAAGGGGATCAGGGGATTGTTATAGCGATGTCTATAAGGAAAGGTACACGGGAAGATTCGATGACGAGAGTTCCCACGAGGCGATACCACCTGTGTTATGACGACAGCCAACCCCTAAAAGATATAAGACTCTTTTTTCTTACTCCCTCCTTTTTCGATGATATGTTTGCTTACAAACGAGCGACAAAGAAAGAATACGCTAAAGAATCATGCCAGCTTGCCCTTTAGGCACATGCAGGGTGTTAAAAGATCCGAGGGTCGATTTTGTTAGAGAGAGATAATATTCTTCCATGTAGAAGAAACAACCGCCGAGAAAGAATAACTGGTTTTTTAGTTTAACGAGCTCTTTTTTTATTGATTGGATATGCCTCCATCATATTTTCAAGCTAGTAGGTCAGGAGCATTCTCCATATGATTATCTATTAATATATTTCATCATTATTTTGTTGAAATTTTTTAACAACTTATCATAATTGATTTTGAAAAATAAAGGTAGAACTTGATAAATTAGCATTTCAACTTTTTAATTATTTTCTTTTAAGGAAATAAAAACTGTAAGTCGGATTTTTTTAATATATAACTGGTTAAACAAGACATTAATTAGTTAATTGAGTTACTCTATCAGCAAAAAAAAAATAGTCTCGATGTAATTTCGAATTTCTGCCAAAATAATTGGTAATGTCAAATGGAATATTATTAGATCAAAAATATCAAACTCTAATTCAATAATTTATTAAAATATTTTTAAACTTGCAAAGAATTGAAAAGGATCAGATTTTGACTACCTCATGATATATCTTCTTAACTTAATGTGATTATCCCAAAAAGTTTCTTCATATTCCCACGAGACATGTCACTGAAAAATCATAAGAAGAGATTATCCAAGTTCACAAACATTAGAATAATCTTCTGGAGAGACGTTTGAAATAGCCATCATTAGAAACTTTTTCTTTTCCTTTTCAAGACTCTTTGGTTAATTCATCTTCTTCTTCTCAACTTCATTCTAATGCAGACTTCACACATGCAGCGATTCATCTTTATCTAAGCTGACGTAAGTTTCTTAAGACACATGACTGACATTTGAGAGGGATGATCTTGATAGAAAAAAAATGTACGTTAGGGAAAAATATCTATGTATATATATATATCAGAGGTTTTGGCTTAATGATCACATCGATAATAAAACAATACCATGAGGTACGTAAAACAGCAGGTGATCGGTGTCTATGTCTTAAGTCTTGAAGAGATGTTGTCACGCCAACAAGAGTCTCTGAGATCGAAGAGACCCAATCTTTAGTCCAGGTTTCACTCGATCCTAATTAGTAGATATCTCTCCTTATTTCTCTGAAGCTTCTGAAAGCGGAAAAGAAGATAAAAAGAATAAATAAATAATTTACTTGAAAAGATGAAAAAAGGGCTTCTCACATTCCTGGATGAGGATCGAGTTATCAAGTCTCATCAGCTCCAGTAGTCGGTTCTTCTTTTCTTCTTTTTTTACTTCCTCAGCTTCCAGTTTCATTGATCAGATTAGAATGATGGAACATCTAATCCGCTACCGAATTATCGAGATAAATCCATCTATCCATAAGGTTTTTTTCGTTGATAGATTCCGTAGGAAATGATGGGTGGTTCTTGAATAAGAGCTAGAGTAGATTATTACAGCGCGAATCGCTTGGATGTCGATTAATATTCTTGAAGTAATGATCATCCAAGCGTGTAGATTCTCATCTTCTGACTCGATCATAGTCTCTAACCGCAGATTATCATCGATCGTCTCGAGCACGCTTCACGCGACAGTAATGGCGGAAGCTCTCACACACAAACACGTTTGTAATAATATCTAGTAAGGTTGTATACTTTCACCGAGACGAATTAAGCCGTCGCCGCGGGTTGCTTGTGCAATCACGGCGAGAGATGTCGAGTAGTATTCCCTCGCGCGGGTTCCCGTGGTGCTACACGAACAAGCGGTTCCATTCGCGCGAGTCTAATTAATCACTGCCGGTTTCAGCATGCACGAGTCGTCCAGTGGCACGCGGCTTCTCCGGGCGCTTTCTTTATACCATTCAAGAAACACTAGATTGAAAATAGATATGTATTTTAAATAATACCAGCTACCTTGATCGAGTTACTATAAAATCATAATTATTTCATTATGAAAAACCTTCTTTTTTCTATCATTCAATGTACTATGAGTTTTTAATGTTTATGATTCTAATAATCAATTGAAATTAATTAAACAGTTAATTCTATTTATCATTAAACATTAATAAAATATCATTGTTGCTTTATAATTCATGGGGAAAAAGTTTTTAATTCGTTGAAGCATTTATTTCTTGAAGAATATTTGTATTTTTCTCTGACTTATTCCTATCTTCAAGGTTTAAAAAAATTAATCATTCTTCAAATAAAATTATTCTGTTTAAGTATTTGATACTAATAACTAAACTAATAATAAATAAATAATTAATCAATGAAAAAAATTCAAAAAATCTTCAGAGAATCGTTTTTCATTCATTAAAATATATATTATGATTATTTATTAAAATGATTAAAATGAAAAATAGTCCGTATTGATTGATGACTGTAAGATCAATTGAGATTCATATTTCAACTTTTGAAATCATTATATCGACATCATAAGTAATCTTACGAAATTTTACTGTTAATTTATATATTTAGCTTTAAAAATAAACAATTAAAGTTCAATATATAATAAATTAATAAATTATTATAAATAGTTGAATTTTAATTCAAGTATGTAATATTAATACACATTTTTGTTATTTTTTCAATTAAAAAGAGTCAGTGATGAATATTACGTCCTATTACACATGATCAAGTATAAAATGAAAGATGATAGACAGTAAGGTATGCGTAGGCATATAAAACGATTAAAGAAGCATTTAAAAAAGATTTTATAATTCATTAGAATTTCCAGTCAACAACAGAAACATTAAATGCCTAGTAATTATGTGAAACATAAAAACTGTGGAATTACTTTACATCCACATGGTTACGCATTTTGCACACAGACGGAGGAAGGTAATGGACTCTTGTCAAACAGCAATCCCATCAAGCCGAACGGAAGCGTGCGGATAATGGGCGAATCGTAAACAGTGTGGAAGTAATAACGAGAACGAGAGAGTGAAAAGGTATAGAGAAGAAAAAGAAGAAGATGAAGAAGAATTAGAGGATAAAGAGAAGGAAGATGATGATTGTGGTTCATGCAAATGGATCTGATGGGAGCTTCGGGAGAAAGGTTACAAGGATCGAGCTAGTAAAAGAAGAAGCCAAGAATGTGGCCCGTGCTACACAACAATAGCCTTGAATTATATGCACAACGTGGCGGCAATGGGTCGCACTAAGGTTACATTATCCCTGGCCCCAGCCTCTTTCCTTTGCACATAAAGAGAGGACTCACGCTCGGCCACACAATTGGCCCCGTAGACTTTTAACTATGGATGTATGCGTGTCTGATGCCCCTTACAATCGTCAGGGTGGAACGAAGCCTGAGAATATTCCCACGTTCCGTAGCACGAGCCAACGAGTACACCCATGGAATTTCGGAGGCAAAAAGGAAGCCACTACGATTACATACAAGAGAGAAAAGACGACTGTGTTGAAGAGAGAACAAGTCTACGATGGAAAAGAAGGCGCCTGCTGAGGCACGCTTCGAATTAGCATTGGACATCGACAAGTTTGCACCGTTAACTTACTCTCATGGGTTGTCTTGATCTATAAAACAAAATATCCAAGTTGAGCAACCTACTATATGTATAGCATGTGGCGAAATTTAAATCATTATTTAAAGCAGATTATATTTCTCACCTTTGTGGGAACGAAAACAACATGAACACACTTGCATGTGGGAGATTTAGCTTCTCTTACCTAAGGCCTTTTGGTCTGACGTATATGTTATATTATATTCTCTCAATAAAATATCTTATGCTCTACTACTTTAGTAAGTTTCACTTTGCCTAAATAAGATTTTTTTAATTTTTATCAATTGTTTCCTTAACATTTTATAATCTCTTGTACTGAAGTAGTAATTATGTCTTATTTATTCAGCTTGTAGGTTTTTGGTACATATTCATCCAATTGTATTGTGTCAACATCAATTACTTTTCCTAAATCCAGCTTGGCGACTTTCAATGGTAATTTTCAAAAAAAAAAAAATCACTCGTTATTATGGATGTTTATTTAAATCATTTTTAACACACTGACGTGTGTTATCTAATTGTTTTTAAATATTTTTGACTCAAAAAATGATTTAATCTTTAAAAATGATTATTTACGATTTTATCGCACAGTCATGTAAGATAAATTTGTCCAACATTAAACGTGGGGTTTGGCTACACAGGATATACAGTGCTATCGTTTTACCCCATGTATTTGTATCCGGCTCGAACATTTAATCAATGCAATAATTGCACTTTTCTCCTCATTGACATACGGAACACTTGACCCGAGATAGTTTGATAATCTCCTAACACATGATTTATTTCAACCTGTCATCAGAAATTTTGATATATAAATCAACCGTAAGAGGAAGTGTGTTGGGTCCAATACAGTTGACAAAAAGGTTAATTAATAATAAAGTCACTAAAATTGTATGTAAGAAAAAAGAATGAACGTAATGAAGAATATCTTATCAAAAAAAGAAAAAAAAAATAGAAATATTTTCTCAGGTAATTATGCAATTAATTGAAGCTTAAAGAAATGGTTAAGTAATCTGGATTTTGGTTTGGGCTTGTTGCATAATGAATTTAGTAATTAAAATATTTTTATTCAGCAAGACCTTGAGGTGTTGACGTCAATATAGTGTCTGGACCTCCCCAACAAGGACTAAATACTTCTTCTCTTAAGGTCGAAACCAGTATAGTGTAAGAGCGGGAGCCGTCGACAGCACGAGATCGCAATTACGGTGCGAGTGTGCACGTGACCGGTATTCCGTCGTGCCGACAAGTGTCCGCGACACACAGTAATACTACGAGATGGGAGTCCGGATGAGAAGAGGTGCACAAGAGCAACGAGAGGAAGACAGGAAGAGTTACATAGAGAGTAAGAGAGCACGCCATCCTCGTGCTGGTCGCGCGTCATGGCGTGTGCTCGGTTCAGAGTTATTTTCCCCTTTCCGTGTTGAAGAGTTACTGTTGAAGAGCAAGAGGGTGCAGGTGTGTCGTTGGAAATTCCCCCGTATGCTGGCCCAGCAGGCTACGACCAAGCTGTGGGAACATTTCGTCCCGCGAGCTTCCCACGATACGCTCCTCCGGCTGGTAGCTGTGGTATACAAGTTCTTTCTCTGTCATACAGCTGCTTGTAACCCTCGTCGCAACGTGTTAGCCTGTTTTCAAACAGGGGAATCGGCCCAAGTGCCAGGCCAATGGTGGGGAGCGACCAGTAGTATAAAAACCCGTATAAGGCCCCCACTCGATCAGAAAACACTCAGATCAACTCGGCACTCCGAGCTAGAGAGTACCCTATTCTCCAAGTAATCTTGCGAGTTTTAATATTTTTTGTCTAATTTTGTGATAACGAGTGACAAGTGACAGTTTTCTATTTGAAGAAAAATGGCACCACACACTACAAGTTACGCTGCTGTTGGAGCTGGTATGGAGTATGAAGAACCTGTGTCGCGAACTTATCAGTACCGCAAAGTGATGAAACCAATGCTGGAAAGAAAAAGACGTGCTCGTATCAATCGTTGCTTAGATGAACTCAAGGATCTCATGGTCAACGCACTTCAAGCTGAAGGAGAAAACGTTGCCAAACTGGAGAAAGCTGACATCCTCGAATTGACAGTTCGTCATCTTCACACTCTCAGAGCTGCTAGAAGACTTACTCTTACACCTGAAAATACATACGTTGACAGATTCCGTGAAGGATTCACTCAATGCGCTCAAGAAGTATCAACATTTTTGTCAACTCCAGTTGCTGCTGCTGTACATCCTGCTGCCGGTGCTCAACTGATGCGTCATCTTGGAGGATGTCTTCGCAGATTAGAAGGATCAACTAATCCATCAACTCTTCATCAATCATCACCAACGACTAAGGTTCCAGTCAACATGCCTCAAAATGTCTACACACCACCTCAAAGTCCCATGAGCGTTGTCAGTTTATCTGGGGATTCAACCGAGACTGCAGCTGTTTGGCGCCCATGGTGAAGCTGTTTGTTTTAAACATATGACTGGAACATGTCACTGATATTTAAATCATCGACTGGGGACTGGCATGTTGGACACTCGCCCGTCGGATCTTGCTACAGATCACATAAGAGAAGAGCAGAAAAAAAAGATTTACGACAAATCAATGTCTTCCAATTTAATTGTAATTCTTTTTGGCAATCGCGATTTATCATATACTATTATTAGAATCGCATTATTATTAAGAAAATAATTAATATTCTCTTGTTAACTTGATTGATTAGTTGAATAATTTAAAGAAAAAAATATTGTATGGGTGATGAAGCTTTAAGTAATGTCTGTGATAGGGTTTTTTCGTACCTGAGATTACTATTTTCTCATATAAAATAATAATAACTTTTATTATTATAAAGTAATACAAAAGTTAATTTGTTATGTTTAAGATGCATTTTAAGCCTTACCACATTTATATATTGAACTGAAAGATAAATAACATTGATAATTATACATTTTAAATAAATAAACAATTGTTAATTTACTATAATTCAATATTTATTTTATAATTTTAAAAATCAGCCCAATGCCATCCATATTCCTGTTGCATGTCTGGAACATTCAATTGAGTGATTAACGTAAAGATAAATGAATACCTTTTGCTGCAGTCACGGCGTTTCATAGATCCTATGACAACCATTCATACTCCAAAAATGATTTATCTTTTACTACTAGACATCAATTATTATATTTTTACACATCATATTTGATACTTGATCGCGATATATAAACGTTTACATACTCTTCAGCTGTGCTGACAACATCACAAGTGGTGATAAAATTTATTTTAATCTTAAATCATATGAAATCCTTTTCTTTTTTTTACATTTATTACAAAAGAATTGTAATCTTTTAATATAAATTTATTTTTTATTAGAAATTATTAATTTCTTTCTGCTTACACCAAAATCTTAATTAATTATCAAGCATATTTTAAAATCAACGATCAAGTGAGATTTCAAGTTAAGCTAAGATATTTATGAAAAGTCTAAAAAATTATCAAATATTTTTGTCATGTGGGGAAATACGTTTCATTTGTTACATTAATGAGCTTATTGATCCATTCAAGGTGAAAAAATACGTAATAATACAAAAAATATTTAGTTGTAGGTATGATATTGTTTGACATATTTATAGTTATCAATGTTTACCATAAGATTATTACAAGTTCAAAAGAGTTTACAATGAAGGACATTCACTGATAAGAGATATACAATCTAATTTCTTTGACATGAAAGAAAATTTCAATACACAATTTTCATCAAAAATCTATTAATTAAAAATGAATTATTAATTGAGTTTGATATTAAATATTATTGATCATGTTTGATAAGAAAATTCAAACAATTGGTGGATTTTAAAACCGTGACGATAAAAAATTTATCTTGTCTAATATTATTTTTAAATATATTTCATTTAAAATAACTTACAGATGGTAAAATATTTTATTCATAAAATTTTTATCTATTTCACATGTTTAAATTTCTTCACAAACAATTGGGTTAATCACTTTTCTATGAATTATTTCAAAATTTATGTTTAACCATAAGAACATTGAACTCATGATAAGATTTACTATTATCATGTCACGTATAATATTTTTATTTCTCTTTGTTACAGTTTCTCTCCACGTGAAGTACACTTGATAATGTCGAACACTTGTTGGAGACATTAACAGGTAATGATAACAGGATAACTGCTATATTATTAATATAATAGCCACAACAATATGTAAGTTTATGCGTATTGTTTAATAATAATAAAATATAACTTTTTATTTTTATTTGTTTATTTTAATTTGTTTTAATTTAAATTTAAAATACTTAAATAAATATTGTTTTATTTACTTTATTTAGAAAGAGAATCAAAATGGACATAATTTCTTATAATCATCATAAATTGATGAGTAATAATAACATCGGAAATGACATTGAAGAAGATATTGATCAAGACTATGAAGAAGAACTGCCAGACTCAAGTGATTCAATGCCTATAGTGACAGACTCTGAGTCAAGTGATGATAACAACAGCAAGTTACCACTAAGAAGAAGCCTTTTTCCCAACGTACCACCTTACATTGTCTTCTACTCGTACGATTCAACTGGTCATGAATTACCTGCTGTGGTCACCAAGCACCTCAAGTGGGAATTGAGCAACATTACTCCTCAACTTGTGAGAAGGACCGTTGTAAACTCCGGCTTTCGACTGGAAAAAAAATCACAAGAGTGGCTTGGAACATGGGGAAAGCACATGAGGTCTAATTGCTTCAAGTTTCTTCAAAATAATCAGAAAGTTAATCATTTTCCTGGGACATTTCACGTCGGTCGAAAAGATAGACTTTGGAGAAATCTCTGTAGAATGATGGTGAAGTACGGAAGAAAAGAATTTGGTTTTGTACCACGTACTTACATATTACCTCAAGACCTACGTAGCTTCCGCCAAACTTGGGAGAAGACTGGTGGCAAAGAGAAGTGGATAATAAAGCCTCCAGCATCAGCACGGGGATTAGGGATTCGTGTTGTTCACAAGTGGTCTCAGATTCCAAAGAAACGACCGTTAATCGTACAACAATATCTCTCAAAACCTCTACTGATTGGCGGTGCAAAATTTGACCTTCGACTTTATGTTCTCGTATCGAGTATTAATCCTTTACGTATATATATTTATCCAGATGGCCTCGTTCGGTTTGCTTCAGTCAAATATGTCGATGACATCAACTACCTCAGTGATCGTCTCATGCACCTGACCAACTACAGTATTAATAAAACTAGTGCTACATACACAAGTAATGAATGCGCTGACGCTGCTAATGGACACAAGTGGACTGTCAAAACTCTTTGGTCATATCTAGAAAAGGAAGGAGTGAATACCAAAAAAATTTGGACTGACATCAAAGACATTGTTATCAAGACAATGATTGCTGTTGAGTCACCTATCAATACTCTGATAAGGACAAATGTCACATCTAGATATAATTGCTTTGAACTATTCGGCGTTGATATTCTTCTTGATGAAAATCTTAAACCTTGGCTGCTGGAAGTCAACATATCACCATCTCTTCAATCATCATCAGCGCTGGATGTCGCTGTCAAAGGGCCATTAATTGCAAATGTTTTTAATATTGTAGGATTTCATTTACCATCAAAGATTTCAGTCCGAGAAGTTGAAAATTTGAAAAAACTTTATGGTTTTGATCGAGTTTGTCAAAATACGGAACTTGAAAGGATGCGCTTGTCTACTCATGAAAAACAAAAACAAACTCTCTATGTTGAGTTAGATAGAGAAGACTATTTGGATGATATTTTAGAAGATCTCACTCCTGATGATGTCAGACATTTAATTTTGTATGAAGATGAATTTACCCAAATTAATCGATTTGAGCAAATTTTTCCAACAAAATATACCCATCCTTATCTAGACTTTTTCGATGTTCCAAGATATTACAATAAATTATTTGATGCTTGGGAAGAAAAATACTCGGATAATCGTGAAAAAGGAATTGCTTTACTCCAAAAACTCTGTCATGAAAAACTTCATCTTGAGCATTCAGTTACCTAGCTAACATAAGTTTAATACCTTTTGCTTATTGTGTTCAAGTCAATATTTAGGTGATGAATTCATGAAAAATTTTACTTCATGTTAAAAACATTTCGAGATATTTACGAAAGCCATCGAAAAACAAAATATAATTAATTGGTATTAATTAATGAAATTGTTTTTCGAATTAGATTAATTTTTTTACAAAAAATTTCTGATATAAATGAATCGATAAGTCATTTTTACTCCGGTAAAAAATTATTTTAATATAAAATAAATTTTTAGAAATTATTGTAAAATTATAGCTATTTTTACTGGATAAAAATTGTTGAAAGTTTATGTTTATCAATATGAAAAAAAAAAAAAAAACAAAAAAATCACTCAGTTGATCGTTTGAGGACAAAATTGCAGTCATCGAATATTTAATTGAAGAATTGAAAAAAAGCTCTCGCCGTATATTTGTGCCTTAAATTAAATTGAAAAGATTGTAATGCCTTTTTGTCTCATTATTAAACTGTTTTCAAATAAATCTAATGTCTCTAACTTATTTACACAATAGATTAAATGTACTCTAAGATAAATAGACTTACATTATAAATTACATGAGTTTAGATAATATGTAATCTTATTGACTATAGTTTTACAACTAGTTTTAAAATGAAGGATGAGACATGGCCGTTAAATGTGATGCAAAAATAGACGTCTTAAAAGAAACTAAGCTGTAAGGTTTCACGGTCATAAAGCAAGTAGGGTTAATAAATATGTACTGACAATTTAATGTCTCTATTGTCATCGCAAAAGAACCAGACGGTCTCCTAAGTGTCTGCCTGATTTGGTTAATGTAAAGTGGTCCAGATTTCTTAGCTTCCGTCCGTTTGAATTCAATTATTATCTCTTTGTGTCAGTTAGAAAGTCATAAATCTTTATTAAAAATCGGAAATGCTCGTGAATCACCCCCCAATCAAGAAGTAGCTATGATTAAATAATTAAATTAATAGAATAATGAATAATCATATTGATTACCTTTGAATAGTAAATAAAATTAGTTAAATAGATGATACTAGAGTGTGCATATGTGTAGTTGAAGTGGTTGAAGGGATGAGAACCATTTGATAAGTGAAAATAATTCACGAGAAGTCATGTAGTGTCCTGAGATGAAATTTGCGTTGTCTTCTCAAGTAACAAAAAGTCGTTTGAAGACAATAGGCTCGCACGGAACAGTCAATAAATTGATATCGTTATTGTAACTACATAATAGACATATTTTCTTATTTAAATTGCAGTCTCGTACGTGTGACATACGTGCCGATTCTCCGGTCTTGTCTTTGTCAATGTATATTCATTCATGAGACAGAGCTAAGAGTGCGTATAACTAATATACCTTTTGAATGCATGAGGCTAAGGACCCTTGACTTTTTGCTATTACCAATTTAACATAATAATAATAATAATAAATAATTTTATATATCATAAAACTAAAGCTGAGATGAATTCATTATAGTAGTTAATAAAAATATTGTGGTTACTTTATATTTGATAGGATGTCCTATTGTGACTAAAAATGTGTATTATGCTAATTGAACGGGAACTAAGGGTTATACCTGGTGGTTAGTTGATATTTGCATTCGACCGTAAAGGGAAAAAAATGTTCTTTCTTAATGAATGTAAATAAATAGATTGACTTGTCTAAAGTGAATGTGGCTGATGATGTCAAAGGACCAGTTGGTAAAATTATTTTTATTGGAACAATAAGAGAAGCCAAGAGCGATTTAGAGTCTCGTGCCGGTGCAGAATCCAACTGGAGAAGCGGGGGCGTGCACAACTCGAGGTAACGACTTAATAAACTGCTAGCGCGGAAGCCAGGTCGTTGAAAGAGAGGGAGTCAAGAGTAAGATAAGTAGAGGAAGAGAACGAGATGGAAGACAAGAAGAAAGAAGAAGGCGGGGGCGGCTACTGCCAGCAAAAGAGTTGGCATCGGTCAGGTGCGTCGCGTGCCCACTTTACCGTCTCGCGTTTTGTTTTGGGAAGTCTCGAGCATGCACGTTCCCACGCTTCTAAGGACCTAAGAGTGCTTGGACACTCTCCTCGCATATATAGCTAACATACAACCAATCGGGATTCACAATCACGCACACTTGGCGCACGACGCGCGTCCGAATCTCTGCTGTCGTCGTGTCTTTATGTCCTTCTGCTGCGCCACGAAGAAGTGCCAAGAAGAAAAGAAGCCGCTCGTGCCCCCGACATATGAACACGTACTTGTCTTTTTATAACCTTCTTGTTCTCACTGCAAATTCATTCTGAATTCTCACGTCATAATTTTGTTCTTTTTTTTTTTTTCTTGTCTGACAGCTCAAGTGTAAAGTAATTTTTTGAGGTCACACGCGGTGACCTCAACTTCCCTTCGAAATTTTGGTATATATTATTGTACTCCGTAATTTTTAATCTTGCGTGTCTTGATCCTCTTTCCGATGGAAATAATGTTCTTGCATTGATGCAGAATCGCTCTTCATCGCTCGATTCACCAAAGCTTTCTGTTTATGATCCTCCATCACGATATACCCGGCTAAATAATAAAAAGCATGAATTACGTCTACAACAGCTGCTAAAATAAAATTAATTATCAACAGTTGTTAAATGCTTTTTTTTATTGCTTATATAGAATTAAAAAATAACCTTTTCCATTAGCCTCTCTATTACTGATCATTATTGTATGTCTCAATAAAATATAATTAGTATGGAAAGTCATCTAAGGGCCAATGAAAGGCAGTTATTATTGCATCAACTTTGAATTCAAGTTTGAAATAATAAACTCAATGTTTTCCCACAAATAATTCATGTATCCTTGACGTTTTCTTATAAGTCAATATTACTGCATATTAAATACAAAAAAAAATATATATGAATGACGAAATGGAGTAACAAAAATATTTTTTCAGTATAACAGTATTTCTTCCACTGTTTATTCGACACAGAAAAAAAACATTATAAAATTGATATGACAACTCTTTGTTAATATTTTTTAATCAAATATTAAACAAATGTTTTATCAATTAAATTTATAGCTATCGAGAAAGAATAATTTTTTTTTAATTCCACTATATTATTCTTATATTTAAAAATAGAATGAAAATGTCAGCTAATAATATACCTTTTTATTCTTCACAAAAAATTACCAGACAAGCGTATCCTCTATTGAAGTAATTCTCAATTAATACGATAATAACATCATGTTAAACTACTTCTCAAGCAACAAAGTGACTCAGTCGTTTTACTTTGTTGCAAGGATCCAAATCATATACTCTGCAAAATACCACGACGTTATAATTCTATAAAAAATTTTAAGGTCATCTATTTTTATGAAATAACTAATAATAAGAAGTGTAATTTGCATATTTAAAAAAAAGCATAAGAATCTGAAGAAATTTCTTCCACTTTCATATCAACATGTTCAATTCCACCTTGAACTCTCTTGATTTCATTGCATTTCATAGAATGATCCTTATTACTATCATCCATGATAATTATTGGAGCACATAACAATTCTATAGACATAATTATAAAACATTGAAATGTTCAAATATCCCTTGAATGAAAAATAAAAAAATATCACCGCGAAATACACTCCGGCGTTCTTCAAGGACTGAGCATAACTTCACGCCTCCTTATTTCTCTCTACCATTCTCCATATACATAGGTAGTATGTACTTTTAATGTTTACTTTTTCTTGTGCCTATAAAAACATTCTTACTTCGAAATACCGCAGGCATAGCAAATATCGTCACGCATGTCATTCCCAGAGGTACTAGGTATTGAAACGTTGATGCATGTCAATATGTCATTCGTGGTACTGACCATTGTACTTACAGGATGTACGGTATAGTTAAACGTGATCGT
Organism: Chelonus formosanus; assembly: GCA_028641665.1. Lineage (NCBI taxonomy): Eukaryota > Metazoa > Arthropoda > Insecta > Hymenoptera > Braconidae > Chelonus > Chelonus formosanus. The sequence goes on along the minus strand of CM054006.1, from coordinate 23,554,368 downwards.
AAACAAGAGAAGGAAGAAACAGACATGTGCGTGATATTTTTTTCTAATCTTTAATTTTAATTGTTTTACTAGTTTCTTCGAAATTATTCAATTATGCATTCTATTCTTAATTACATTACAATCTTTTTAGATAATATTTTCTATATTTTTTCTTATTATTAAAGAAATTTTTCTCTTTTATTCATCCTATTTATTGTAAATTTTTATGAATGAAATAATTTTGTTTCTTTTTTTTTGTAATTTTCTATCAATCTAAAAAAGTGATAAAAGAATAATTTGGTCAGCCCAAGTAAACAGTAATTTGACTTTTAAAATAAATAAATAAATTTTTCCCAATACCTGTAAGTAATGAATATATCCTAACTAAGAAGTTAATCCTAGTCTCCGAGTCTCATCGTCTGGATAATCTGCTAATGGTGCAAAAGAAAATACCCAAGGACCCGTTGTCAAAGACTTGATTAGTTCAGCTGAGTAAGCTGTTAAAAGTTAAAATGAAGAAATTTTTACAGTTACTTGAATGACTGTTAACGAATTAAAGTCAGATCTTTCCTATCCTGAAAATAAACAGAATAGATTGTTAGTTTGATTTATTAAACAATAGTTATCAATCTTGTCACATTGGTTGCAAATAAGACACAATACTCGAAGCGAAAAATCCAATACTTTTGTGGGTTTTTTTAGCTGTGTCCATGGATCAGAGTCCTTATTGAGGAGATAAATACTTTAAATAATGAAAATAATAAAACTGATCAAAAGAATGAAGAAGCCTATAATATCCTCGACAATGTTATTAAAGGGTGTAAAGTATTTAGTCCACTGAGGCTCTGGATGAAATTTTTCTGTATATATATATAAGCTTGAGGAATAAAAAAAAATTGTTGAATTATTTTCTCAATACTTTAATAAAGACTTAAATATACTTAGATGCATAAGGATTTATTGTAATACCGATATATTTCAGATGATCGTTTATCAAATCCATTGAGGATACACATTATAGTAATTCAATGAATAAAATTTTGCAAGATTATCTTTATTGTGCATAATGAACATCCTAAAAGACACTGTAAACATACAGAAAACATTTTATGTACTTTACAATGATAAAGAGTATCGTATGTTGTAATTTCCTCACTATTACTAATAATTATTACCACAATTTTGAAGGACATAAAACTTAAACTATCTCATGAAACTCTTTCAAATGTAAATTCTTTCTATTTCTTTTCACAATTACATTCCATTGACGCAAAGCATTTATTTGAGTCATTTTTTTTCGATGATGATAAATTTTTATTTCTCCACACAAAATGATGAGACTCAGGCACATAGAAAGCATTAAAAAAATTATAAGAGGACATGCGTGAAATAGCTCCACTGGTATCCAATCTTTTTTTAGTTTTTTCTAAAAAATAATTAAAAAAACATTGTTTTAGTATTTTCAATATAAATAAAATATAAATTGAAATATCGTAAAATTATAATTACTTTGTTGAGTTCTAAAAACTTTACTTCTCCAAAATATTTAGATCTCAAACCATATTCCGTTAAACGATGCATTCTAAAAAATTGATCAATATTGTAGCCAATTAACTTATAAAAAATTCTAAGAACATTACTTAATTTACTTACTGAATATTTAACATTTCCTTATATGGACTTCTTTTTTGTAATCCCATGACATAAAAATCCTTCAGTACTAATCCAACAGCCATAATTATACATCCTTCTGGAGGATTATATCTTCGTAATATTCCTCTGAACGATAAAAATGCATATTTATTCATATTACATAGATTTTGGAATCCTTCGATTTCAGATTGCGGCAAAGAATTCATTTCTTTTGATATTTTTTTAGCGATTTCTGTTTCTAATTTAATCGGAGAGTTCTTGACAATAAATATTTATGAAATCATCTCATTATTTTTTTCGTTAACTTTGTAAAATTTATGTATATAAAACAATAAGTATATATACCAAAAAATGATAGAAATGACCAGATTGAAAAGGCAAAGCTAATCGGTAAGTTTTATCCTTCAAAAAATCATCTACAGAATCGAAAGGAATATCAATATTGGAGCCATTTGTTAGACTTTGAATAAGTTGAGCTGAATAAGCTGTTAAAAGTAAAACCGATGCTATTTGTATAGTCACTTGAACTGTACGAATTGATGTGGAACGTGATGTTCCTGACTCTGAAAAAAGTAACGCAAATCAAAGATATTAAAAGCTTACCTTCAGCAAAAAGTTCATACCTTTACCACACATAAGTCCAAAGATTTTGAAAACACAATGAAGAAAACTAGGAGGTTTTGGTTTCAATCGTGCCCATGATTTTAATTCATCATTTGCATCACATACCATCTCCATAAAAAAATATATAATACTACTGAACATGATTACAATAATGATAAGAATCCAAATAATTTTGTTGAATGGCTTTAAAAATTCAGTCCAATGAATTATTTTATTTGAATGTTTAATGTATAGATATAACCTTTTGAATTAAATTATAAATATAATATTAGTTTTGACAGATAAAGTTTCATTTAATTCAATGGAAAAGTTAAATACCTAGCTGAAGTAAAAGCCATAGTACTATCAATCAATTTTAACCTATCTTTGTCTATAAACATTGGTGTGATACTAATATCAGCGCTTTTATTGACAAGTAAAGCTATAATACCACTGCCATTATAACTACTCTCAAAATGGCCTGTTCTCGATATAAAATTAATTTTCCTACTGTAAAAAATTATCCGTTTATAGAAACAGTTGAATAATTCATCTTAATTTCTTAATTCACAAACTCACGTAAAATTCATTATTTCTGATAACAAGTTAAAAATTCGTATGAAAACAATATGTTTACTGAAAATACTGTTTGGTGTTTCAAAAATGACTGGAGTTGTTGCCTAATAAGAGATATTAATTACATTAATAAATAAATGAATGATAAATTTGATATAAGCGTAATTTATATTACGATGGCGCGTAGTTTCAGTCCTTGTAAATTTTTTCTTCGTTGAAAAATAGATAATTTTGGTGGTATCAGCCCATTTGATGAATCCCAAATTCCAAATGTCTGAAGTTTCAACTCTCGAGAATCTCCAAGATAATAAACTTCTGTTATCAATTCACTTTCTGTTTTATTTACATGCTTTTTTGATACCATTAATTTGCAGTTGACTGGTATGTCAAAATTTTCAACAAATTTATTAATATTCAATTTTTCTTCAGCAAAAATCAACCAGGTGCCATGAGATACATCTACTGATTGTGTAAATACCTAAAATTAATATATCATTTATTTTTATTCATTTTTATTGTAGTAAAAAGCAACTTACTGTAGCTACCAATTGTGATCGTATTTCATCAGAATCATTTAAAACGATAAACAATGGGTTGGTCATTTTACTAACATTTTCACTTATCTATCAATTAAATTATTATTAATTCTTTCAAATTTTAAGCAATTTTTTTTTCTATTATTATGATAAATTATTACATGCAATGGGAATCTTCTGAGATCAATAGTTGTAGTTGGTATTTGAAATTTGCGAATGAAGAATAATTGAATATCGATGATTCTTGTTACTGTTTCAGTATCTAAATTAAATAAATCCCATACACTACGTTTGATTACTCATTTTTTTTTTCTACTACTCACCTAAATTTTGAGAGTCATAATGAGATAAAAAAATTAATATAATTGACATGCAATGATAATAGTCATATACACTCTTTACAACTTTTTTATATACATCATTAGATCTTATCAATGTATTATTAACTGACTTGAACAAAATTAGGTAAATGAAACAATATTTACAATATTTAATCATCTTGATTTATTCAAACATATTGTTTCACTACACCTGGACAAATGCTTGAGTAAACTAACTACAATTGGTGAAAAATAGTGAAGCACATCGGGTTATTTGTACTTTTCGATTCTAGAACTATGTGACCGACAAAGGTGTTCAATCTTTATCTTTATAGCATCTAAAGTTATTGTATTGAAAAAAAATTTTTAAACTATATTTATTGATTCTGAAAATCAAGATAAAATTCAGTGCTTTCGTTCGTCTAAAATTTTTATCTTTATGTAGACTGACGTAACTGATGTGGGGCTTTTTTCATTATTCGGCTCGTTTTTTTTATTCTGTCATAAACCATAATTTCTCCACACAATAAAATAAGACTTAAAATTATCATAATAATAAAAAAAATATTGACAGGATAGACATGAGAGAATTTAACTGGTATCCATCCATTTGTTAATCTTGTTCTAGTCATTTCTGGCTTCAAATTGCTGATTATTCGTTGTACAAATCCAAATTCGTGCATACGATAGAACCTATCCAATATTTAATTAAATAAAAACAAGAATTACTTTAATAATCACAAGATACTTTACTGATAATTAATAACTTCTCGGAAGGGAGTTCTTTTTTGTAGCCCCATTGAATAGTGAACTGTCAATACAGATCCAATAGATAAGACTTCGCAGTGATCAGGCAAATTATATCTTTTTAATATTTCTCTATATGATAAAAATCCACATTTATAAATATAGCACAACTGTGTTAGCCCTTCCACTTCAGATTTTGGTAATGATTTTTCTTGCAATATCTTTACCATTATTTTCTGCTCTTGTTTAATAGTAGAATCCTTAGATAAAAAATAGTGAGATACTAACAAGTTCTTTTTATTATACAATTCACATATCTACAAGCACTTACTGAAAAATCATTTAAATGACCAGACCACTCAGGTATTTTTAGCCTGTACGTTTTATCATTCAAAAAACCATCTACAGAAGAAAAAGGAGGTGTCGCCTTGATACCAGTGGTTAGAGATTGAATAAGTTTAGCTGAATAATATGTTATAATTAAAACTGAAGTTATTTGCATTGTTACTTGAATTGTTCTCATTGGAGTCGACCGTGATTTACCAATCTCTAAAAAATATAAATTACTCCAGTTACATAAGTATCTCCCATAATAGTAATATACCATGTTCATTAAATATAATTATGTTATACCTTTTCCACATATTATGCCAAATACTTTAAACATACAATTGAGAAAATTAGGAGTCTTTATCTTTAATCGTGCCCATGATCTTAATTCATCATCTGTATTGTATATCATTTCCATAAGGAAAAGAATAATACTACTTAACAACACCACAATAATTATAGAAATCCAAACGTCAAATTCAAAAGGTCTGAGATATTCTTTCCACCTAGATTTTTGGTCAGGTTTCTTAACATATAGAAACAACCTTAACAAAAATTTTCATCGATAAAATTTTTTAAAATAATACTCCATGTTACAAAATATGAATTTGAACATACTTATTTGAATAAAAATTCATGGTCATATCGATATACTTGAGTCTATTGCTTGATAGAATCATGGGTGAGAAACAAATATCAATATTCTTTTTCACTAAGTCAGACATGATACCAGTGCATTTTGTGTCACTTGTACAGTAGCCAATTAAAGGTTTCCATTCCATGATTGGACTTGAAAAAAATAGTTTCAATTAGTTTGCAAAACATTTAAGAGGACTTGTTAAAGCTCACTTAAAATTCATCATTTCAGATAGAAGTTGGATCATTTCAAGAAAGATTAGATTTTCTGCATAAATAGAATTTTCCGATTTATTTAGTGTTGATGATAGCTAACATAAAATAATTATTTTATTAAATAGTTTTATAAAATAGAATTTCAAAGAGTAGAAATATTTTTTTTATTACAGCAGCACGAACTGATAGATCTTCTAAATTACTTCTGCGTTGTAAAAAAGATAGTTTTGGTGATATTAATCCAGTGTCTATATTCCATGATCCATATAATTGATATTTCAATTCATTCCCAAGATGATAAACTTCTATTATTGATTCACCTTTAGGTTCATTAACATTTTTCATTGTTATTAGTACTTGAATATTATAAGGTATGGAAAAATTACCACAGAATTTTTCAACTTCTGTGACATCTTTGAAGAAAATAAGCCATGTTCCTCGTAGTGATAAGCTTGCTGATGGTGTAAATATCTAAAAATATTTGAACGAACATATTCACAAGAATTAATCAAATTTTAATTACGTCTTTGAGTTTTGAATGTAAAAAATATTTATCAGACTTGAATGTTTGGTATTGACCTCTGAGTCAATATAGATATTAAAAGTATTACCTCATCGATATTTGATCACTACAAATACTCACTGTTGTTGCTAGTAGTGATTTAATATCATCCAAGTCATTTAAAATAATAAAGAGTGGATTCGTCATTTCATCAATATTTTTGCTGATCTGCTTACCACATGATCGTTAATCAATGAAACAGTAAAAGTCATTTATCGGATAATATTGGTAATGTAACCTTACTTGTAATGGGAAGTTTCTGATATCAATCATCGTTGTCTGAATATGGAGTTTCTGGCTAAGAAATAAATTCAGTGTCATCAACTTTGTCTCCATTTCCAATCCTGAAATCAACAATAGTTTTGAGTTATTTAAAATATATCTATCAATAATTTAAACTCACCTAAACAAGTAGTAGGATGTAAAGAGGATGCATAAATTAATGTAATAGATTTGCAGTAGAAATAATCATATGTACTTTTTATAAGCCCTTCATATACGTCATTCGATCTAATTATCAATGCACTATTTTCTGATATTGACCAAATTATAAATAAAAAGAACAATTTTACAACTGTCATACTTATAACTAATTTATTCCAATGGAATACCATCATTTGAATAGGATGATGACGTTCGGTATCAGACTCAGTATTGGTAGTTTAACTTTACTCTATTCTAAAAAATAAAGTCATCATTTTTCATGGGTTATTATCTCTTTACCTAAGCTATAATTGAGCGTCGTAAAAAACTTGTGTTTGTCTTATCTATTTATTAATAATAAATAAGCTAAGTTGTTTGAATATTTTTAATAAATTATTAGAGCCAAATGATAGTAAATTATAATAATCTGGGGCTGTAGGTGTACTTTAGAAACTACAATATATCCTTTAGATGTAATGTTTTATAATTCTCAAAGTAAAAAAAAATTCATGTAAAATTTGATAAGACAACAATTTTATGCAAAACTGTTATTTGTCATTGCAAAAAAGAGTATTTAAGGTAGAGAGTATTAGAGGGACAACGAAAACAATAATTAAAGAAAACATTCTTGTTCCTCTCTTGATTGTACTGATTAAGGCAGGTAGTTTGCAAAGTGGTCCATGAGTATAGATAATTTGGAATAAAACGACGTCTTCCTCTGATACTTTACATTGCATCGGCCCCTTCTCTCTTATTCGCCCGTTAACCAATGGGATTCTGTCGTATTAAACTCGCGTCCCCCTCACGATATCGTGTGTAAAGGCATGCGCGCTGCACGTGTTCTTCACTCATAAAAGCCTAGAAGGATTCTTAAAGTTTTTCGGTTCCCACGATACGAAAATGCGTCAGGTGGCTAGCGCGTTGCTGTCTTTCACCTCTCTCTTGCTCTTCTTTAAGGGAGAATTGCTGGCGTCTCCCTCAAAAATAGATGTAAACTTTTCCCCACCTCAAGAGATTATTCTTTTTTTTTTTTTGTCTCATGTATCAGCTCGTAAACATCCCGACCCTGGCACCATTTCGTGCTTCTTGCATATTTGTTGACGCCGGCGACTACTTTGCTCGTCAACTCGCCTGGATGCCTGCGGAATCCTTTTTTCTCGAGAGAGAAATAACCGGAAAAAATACGACCACGGTCATCATTTCAAGTTATATATTTTCCTTACACCGTCTGCCGCTATTTTATGAGAATTTTTAAAAGGTTTAGTCATTAAAATACATAACTGGAATCATTCGTTACTTGTATAATAAGAAAAATATCTTTAAATAAGGAAAAGGGGTTCTTTTGGGCATTTTTATTGGAAAATTCGATCGTTATGTTTTTTATAGCTCCTAGAAAAACTATTTACTACTGGTATAAAGTAGAGGAATCAAGCAGGAGAAGATAAAAAAGACAAAGATTCCTCAAAATTCTTGATGACATGTCTTTTAAAAAACCTTTCCCATCTATAATTTATATCTTTTTTCATTTTACTGTGATATATATATATATATATATTTCAATTCTAAACTTTTAAATGAGTTCACATTTTTTTACCATTTTTTTTTCTTTCTATTCATTTTTCGGTACTCCACATTGCCGACGTGTTTTTGCTCTTTTAAATATACCAATGAGTTTCTTTTGCCATAGCGACAACGCGGGGGAGCATTCCCACGAAGTCTTGAATTTATTGAGTCAACTCAAAAGAAACCGTACCTATTTTTGTACAATCTGTATATGTGTCACAGTCTATTTCTCTTCTTTGAATTTTTTCTCAACTGTGAAACCAAGAAAATTCACTTAAACTCCCATGAATTCATCGAGAAGAGGAAAAGTATCCTCAATTAAAAACACATCAAAGTAAACAAAATAAATAATAGTGATGTTGAAAGAAAAGAAAATTTAAAATCATTTTCTTCAACTCGGCTGGCCATTCTAATACCTCTGGAAGTGCTTTGTCATGACAATATATGATTTTTCTTAGTCGTCAAAGTTGAGTGCAAGGATAAAAAGGGAAGTGAAAATAATACAAAAGATATAAGAGAAAGAGTGAGAAGAAAAAATTTAAAAGAGAAGATCTGACGGTGAAACTGAAAGTGTGCTGCTCGCGTGGCGGTTACAGTGGCTGAAACCTGACGACATTGGTGGTGATGCAAGTCCATTGGACCAAACATTTCACAGTTCTCACGGTGAAAACGTCAGGTGCAGGACCTCCTTCAGGAAGTCTAACGGTTCCTTACAAGGATTCGCGACTTCTGTCTTCCCTTTCCTACAGTTACTTCTTTTCTCCCCTTTTTCCGTGTAAAATACACTACACTAAACCTACACATTGTCTTCCTTCCCACGCTCTGAGCGTCCTTCTAACGGACAGATTCGACTGTTCCTTGTTTGGAGAAAAAAAGGTGTGGGTAAAAGAGACATAATGCATTTCTATGAATATTTTTTTTTCTACAAAACTGTTTCAGAAGTTAATTGAAGGTTTTTTTTTTTAATAATTACTGTTTTCTTAATGATACATGAAAAGATTCCATTAAATATTTCTATTAATAAGAAAAAAAATATACAATAATACTTTGTAAGTTGTACTACATAAAAATATGACCTAATTATGATTAAAAAAAAAAAAAATTAAATAATATTTTTTTCTCAAGAAAGTAATTAGTAAAGAGGATGATTTAATTGTAAAGTATACAATAGAGAACGATAACAAATAAAATTTTGTATGCATTTTTTTTTGGTGAAATTTTAAATAATCTTGATCCTGAGTAAAAATCCCACAACGCTTGTATTCTTATAAAGTATCCTTAGAAAAACTAAATGAACCACCTGGTCTGGATCTTTTGACCACAGTAAGGCAGCCACGCGACGGACACGCTCTATGCGTTCTAAATCGTAACTTCTGTCTTTCAAACGCGTGGGAACTTTTTTTCCTCAATTCTTTATCCTTCTATCTTCCCGATTGTCGATCTAAATAACCGCTATTTTTACTTGTATTTATTCAACTTCCTTTACCCTGAATAGAAGAATATATATAATTCCAAAAGGAATGATTTCTTTTCAAATAAACTTCCTTAAACATTAATCGGTGCATTTTTCCGATACATACACAAATGTCATTTACATATATTAAAGGTGATTAAATCAGTTGCTAAATTGAACAATACCACGGATTTATTATGTGACCAAGAAAAAAATAGATAAAAAAAATTAACCACGTGTCTACCACACTTCCTGTAGTATCAATGAGTCTGACTTTAAACTTAATTCTCTACTTCAGCTTGAATATATTTGTGAAACTACTTTTGATGTTTTAGCGCACTTGTTGAATGTCAGAGACCGTAACGACCATGATGTACACCGGACATTCAGAAACGTACAATTTTAAGGAAAAAGAAACCACCTACCACAGCTAAAAATCTCAGATAATGAAAAAATCGTGAGAAAGAAATCTTTCAAATGTTATCTCTAATTCATGTGCACAATTTATTATTTAGATTATAGCCAAAATTACATTTGTATCAATATAGTATTGACACATAATGTGTTTTTAATAGTAGCATTTATGTATGGGTTTTTAATATTGGGTTTGTCTTATTCAGTTATTATCTACTGTAATAAGAAATAAATTTGGTGTGATTTTTTAATACTTTCTTTTTTGTTTTTAACTCGATGACTTGAAAAAAAAATTTGAAAATAATTAAATGATACTTAAACTTAAACTCATGATCAATAATTATTTGTGTTTAAATAACTTTTCTAATATATTTTTTTTAGATTGAGAGATAGATTTATTGATTTTTGCCAAACAGAACTAACATGACTCACTTGTAAAAATAATACCAGAATTAATGATTACTGTTTGAAATGATGGAATATACAAAATACAATATTTGAAGCAAAAGAAATATTATATATTATTTGATAAACAAATGACTCTTACTTAGACTGTACTTTATTTTTCGTAAAAATTACCCACCTCATAACTAAAAAGCCCTTTATGTATTTTTATATTTTTTAGTTGAATTAATGCGTAAATATATTGGCGTGCAGTTAGCAGAAAACATGACAAGACACGGAATAAAGAAAACATGTAATTGTAGTAAAAACGTAGTGATGTCCAGTACTGCAATTTATGAACAACGTTGATAACCGGATATACGGATTTCAAAAGTTAATTCATCTGTATACGCGCACGTGTCCCTCTGAATTTTCGATCAACTTGCGCGACCACCAGCACTTGGGAATTCAGGCCAGTTTTTTTTCCTAAATTTTTTTATCTTCAACTTTATTATACCGCAACCGGTCGCTTCGTTCGTACGTTTTTCTCCTCGTCACTTTGAAGAAGTACAAAACCGCAGATCCTGAAATTTTCAATATCCAATCAACAATTTTGAACGAATTGCTATACAATATAAAAATTTGCACAAAAAAATTCATTCTCAAACGAAAGAGAATTCATTATTATAAAATGACACTTGCAGGTTATTTAAATTTACATTGAATTCCATTTCTTATTTATAAGCAGAAAGTCGTCAACAATTTTACATAGAATTATAATAATCATTTCATTCTTATGTCAACTTTATATGGAAAATTATATGAGTGAAACTTTTTATATAATTGATTTTATTTGGATGAATGTCATATAAAAAATATTATCAACTCAATAACACATTAACATTTTAAGCTACAATATTATATTTTTTTCAATTTATAAAATTGATGATGGAACAATAACAAGAAAGTTACAATCCCTAGTAGAAATTGCCTCGATTCCCGCTAGATTCCCATACAATTGATACATGAAATCGAGGCAATTCCAAGGCACTGGACAGGCTCTTGACAAAATTTCTACTAGGGATGTTCTTTGTAGAGTTGTATTTTCTTATATCCTAACATTTTTAAATAAAAATAATCATCAGAAAAACTGTTTTACAATTAATTGCATTCGAGTTCTCAGCAAATACGTATATGTTGCAAGATATTTTAAGTCATCTGTTTATATTGTCATCTGACAATGTAACACATTTTAAAGAAATTCATCCAATAACATGAACACAAAATTTGACATTATCGTTTTTCACTCTGAATGAAATGATATCAGTTTAAAAAGATTCCTGGTCTTCGACCAATTTTTTGTAAAATTTAATTTAAAATAAAAATCATTATAATAAAATAAAATCTATCATAAAAGTAAAACAGTTAGTGTGAGAATAAGACCAAAAGAATTCCAACACCTTATCTTTAATAACAGTTATAAATGAAATTATGACACCCAAGTGAGAAAATATACGTATACAAGTTTTGTTCTGTCGCTAAATATTTATTTAATGTAAACGTAATAAAATTTCTAATAAATAAGATAAAAAAAAAATAGTAAAAAGTGTAGATTATAGTAGTCTATAATTCCATAATAAATAATGTATCAATAACTTCAGCATCAGTAACAGTAGTGTAATAACGGAAACTAAAAGATAAAATTAATAGGTCGGATATTGATGGTGAGACATTTATTTGCATAATATCAGTTTAATTAAGACAAAAAATAAATAAGAAAATATCCGGTATAAATAATTCAAGTTTCTAAAAAATCTTTAAAGATGAAATATTTATCCTTCATTCTCCATTCACACAATCATGATGATTATGCAACCAATTGTCCAGTTCAATTCAATTGCCATTGATTTCCTATAATTTCATATTTATGATAATCATGAGAAGTACAGTATACAACATTTCCGTCGAGGATTGACTAAATGAAGATAAATTAGCGAAAAAAATACAATTTATCAGTTATTTACTCATGGTATTAATACACCGGAAATTAAAATATCGTGTGTGGTCAAAAATTCATTCATCTTTGTATAGTTCTTAGTATCTCAGAAAGACGTCATCTCATCACGAAATTGAATCTCTATCATTAAATAAATGACAGAGAAATAATTAGCCTTGATTTCGAACTTAAACAGATATTTATCCAATAAAAACGATAAGATTTCTTCTTTCACTGGGACATTAAAATGTCATTTCCGAAAGCAGGGACTCATTTGTGAAATAATGAGAGGTTTCAACTCAAGCCCTCAAAGTGCTGGATAAAAAACCGCGGAATCGAACGGTACTTCAATCCAAAAATAAATTATCCACCTGCAATCTCTTTCGTATATTATTATTACTCTGAAATAATATCACTGATAGAAATTGATAAATAATCATATCAATATCGACATAATCATTATTATGATCCTTAATATAGTTTCATTACTTCAAAAATACCATAATATATATCTTCAATTGCCTTACCAAGCACTCTAAAAATTGGTCTAAATTAAATCGAAACCATTGACTCATATTTTATTCATTCTTTTAATTTTGTTTTCAACTCCAATTGGTATAATAATATAATTGCTTAATAGGTTGATGAGACGTAATTTCAAAAGAACCAATTCATGAGAACTCTGATAGTGATGATTTCGGGCGATATTATTTAATTACAATTTATTACAGGTATGTATAGTAGATAACGAATAATTAGTATTATCATTCTGAAGAATTATGACTGATTAATTCTCCCATTAAGCTAACTCCAAATTCTTATGTTCATCATAGTTTTTTAAAGAAATAAAACATTTTTTTATTATACTATAAATATTACTCAAAAGCTCACTCGATTGATTTAATTAAAAATTTTTCAACTCAAATTTCAAGTAAGATTTATCATCCTACATGCAAGCAATGATCTTCATCCCATTTGATTGAGAAAATATCTGTGTAAAAGTAATAAAAGATATAACAGTAAGTAAAGAAAAATAAGAAAAAAAAAATAATAAACATGATGGAATACGTTTTATATCATCTTTTGTGATACTGGTTGCACCAATCAATTCTCCTTTTACCTTGATGGTCTCCCCTCGGATTCAAAAGAAAATCCTCATCGCTCCAATCCGAGTTTACTCCCTCGTCCTCCATGTTACCTAGACCAAAACGAATCTCAAAGAGAGGAGGAACCAGAAGGGAGAAAGGAGGAGCCATAGGGTGTGCGCGTGCTTGATAATACAGACGAAGACTACACTGCACTTATACATCCTTGGATTCATTCGTCCTCACAATACCTCAACGATTGACCTATACAAATGCTTGAGAGACAATATCTATAGACACCATACTGTTATATATGTTCAAGGGGAGACGATCATGCGTGGTACACGCTTAGCCGTGCGCAACGCGTGCGACATGGGGCCTTACCAGTTACCTTAACCTCCCCCTCCTTAATTGTATGCGTGCAGAAAGCTGTGCGTTTCAACGCACAAACGGAGGAAGCAAGAAGCCCTGGCATCAGCAAGCCGCTGCAAAAGCTACCGTGAGAACGAGGCGAGGCATCGCGTCCCACACGGGCCCTTCAGCCGGCACGGGGCCTAACATATTCAGTGTATGAGGGGCCCGCCAGCCAGAGGGAATGAGATCTGAACCTCAACACACTGATACATAACACACAACGTGCTCACTACGCGAGACGAATGCGAGGATAAGGGAGAGAGAGGGTCACAGGCGCGAGCCTTACACGCGACTAGCACACGTCTCATCTTCAGTCGCGACACATCAATCTTTTTTTTTTTTTTTTCGTTTATTTAATGTCTTGTGCTAAAATATCTTTCATCGATTTATCCAAATATCAATAATTGAATTTAGTCCATCAGTATGAGCAGCACTTTAAATTGAAAAAAAAAAAATACATATTACTTCTCAATAAATGGGTAACAAAATTTTTCTTTTATTCTGATAATTTACTTCATTCATAAAATCTTCGTACTCAATGTAATTCATTTCCTGCCTCCATTTTATCTCGTTTCATTGAATTAAATATTTGGAATATCATCATTAAATTATCAAGTTGAACTTATTAATAAACATGATATCATCAATGAACCGTCGACTTCCGGTCGAGTTCCGCAAACATATATATTCAACAGAGGAAGTTTATCCACTACATGCATACATACGAGCTCAAGACTGGATTTGATCTCAAAGAAAATTCTTATCTCATTGGCGATAAAATAAAGAAAACGTAATACCCTGACAAAGAGGAAAAAGGCATAAGCTACGATCTATTATGCCTATACTAGTGTCATTCATATAAAATTATATGTGATGATAAGAGGAGCAAAGGGAGAATGAATTTCATTGACGCAAAGCCGCGTGGAGTCGGTGGACGTACATCATGCCGCAAGTTATAAACACTCGCACGCTCCTCTCGTGTCGTAATTGAAGCCGATGGGCGATAAGACAAGTGATATACAAGTTGGAGTTGTGCACACTGCAGTCTCTTTCGATAATCTTCGTTACTTAATCATCGACCACGATAATACTCTAGTACGATAAATAAATGCAACCTCATAATATCACTAATTATTATTTTTGTTCTTGGTAATGTTGAATCCGTGTCATAAATATCAGAAATCAGTAGGAATTGTTTAATAAATAATTACAAAAACTATTAAAAAATTGTGCCAATTAATTTAATGATTTTTACTTGGATTTAAATTGAAGAATAGACATAAATAGTTCTTATAATCCTCATCTTATGACTCGTATATTAATAAATGCACGTATTAAATAACTATCATGTTCCAGTCTTTGAAATCACGACTTCTGACGTGTTCTGAAGTGGAATAACAAGTATAAGTTTGTACAGGAAAGAATAAGCAAATGATAACGTTAATGGACAAGATGCTCACTCCGTTAATACAAGTTATGGGTTAGTATGGGTTACGGGATTATACTTTTAGAAATTCCTGATAGTTACGTGACAAGAGTTGCTTGAATTTTATGAATGTGTCTATCAACCCTGTCTAATATCGAAACGGTTATTTAGACCTTAATATTATTACATAAACACCTTTAACATTAACTTCATTTGGTTTTGCTGACAGGAATTTAAATTACTCTGGTATATTCTTAAAAAAAAAAAATTTATTTCAAAAGCAAAATCATCAGGAGAATATTTTTTGCAACTGTTTGATCACTTCTTCTTTTAATTACATAATTTTAAATTTACATCTATCCATCACTTTATAAATTAACGTGCTCATCAATGATGACGTTAATTAATGTTATTAATTATTTTAATAGTGATTTATCTATTCACAGAAGCACAGATAGTTTTATTGAATGATGTATAATTATAAAGTTTGATTCATTCAATTATATATCATAGATGATTAATTAAATTTCTTGAGTAAAATAATTATTAAACAATTATGTCATTAATGTTCTATGCAATGTTGTTTAATGTGTTTATGTATTTGCAAAAAGTTGAAATTTAACAGTAAATTTAAAAAACGACTGAGTTCATTTGATTCTTTAATGGAACAAAAAGGTCTTAAAAAATATTAGGATTAAAATTGATTTTATCGATGATTAATTTAAAGGATGTTTGAATAATAAATTGGCGTAGCAGGAGGGAACATTCAAGAGAGCAAGAAAATAAAATGGTAACAAATATGTAGATACGTTTGGTGTATAGAGGGTTTGAAGTAAGCGAGGGGGAGAGTCCGTTGGAATGGCTGCCCGAAGTATCGTGTCAGTTGGTGTAGAGACTTCATGGAGAGCACTCGTCGTCTAATGTCACTCAATTCTTTGCTGTCAATTACTGTCTTTTTATTCATCCACTTATCTGGTTGAAGCTTGACATTGACACAGTGAAGCAAAGTGTGATAGTGAATATCAAGATTTTTTTTTTCAAGTTTAATTTGCGATGATGGCGTACGATTATCCTCATCCAGTATCGAGAACTTATCAGTACAAAAAGGTATTTTGGACAATTTAATTTGTATTCAACTATAATTAAATTAATCTTATTTGAAGAAATGTTTTAACTCTTTTTGTGAGAAGCAACAAATAAATTTCTGTAATAAAATTTCTCCAAACTTTTTTTATCAAGAATATGTGGAACAATTGTTGATTGATTTGTTTTTAAAAATTTTTTCTATAGATAACAAAACCATTATTGGAAAGAAAAAGGCGTGCACGAATTAACCGATGTTTGGAAGAATTGAAAGATCTCATGGTGGATGCTCTTGAGGTTTGGATCATTTTATAATATTCAAATGATAATTAATAAATTTGCTACACGTTTTTCTTGTTTAAGTATCAATCTGCAATAATCAAGTTTTATCAAAAAATGAATAAAATAGTAATTGTTGGAATTTTAATTAAATTAAAAATATTCCATCATATTTTTAGACAGAAGGAGAGAATATAAGTAAATTGGAAAAAGCAGACATTCTTGAACTTACCGTACGTCACCTTCAAAGGCTCCAAGCATCTAGATCGTCTGGATTATTATCTACAATCTCAAATGAAGATGCAGTAGCTGAGAGTCGATGGCAATCTGGATTCGGGCACTGTGCAGCAGAAGCATGCAAATATCTCGCGTCACTTCCTGGAGAGTCTGGAGAAAAATTGGCTCGTCATCTTGCCACTGGATTGCAATCTGTACAAAAAATGACTCTACGAGTAAGCATTCCTCCATAAAATAAAATAACAAATGATTCAATAAAATATTTCAATTAGAAAATTTTTATTTAATGTTTCAATTAATTTTTACAGGTGAAATCAATGAAGGGAACATCTGCCTCTCAAGGAAAGTCTGACATGAACACTCATCAAAATGTTCCAGTTTCATCTTCCGTTGATGCTTCATCATCATTATCATCAGTTATAACATCTAGACAAGTGACGTCTCCAATAAATTCACCATCATTTTGCGAGAAGTATAAGGAAGTCAATAATGATTATCCGATTGTAAACGATGCTCCTATTGCAACGGATGTCATTGATCCATCATACTCTCAACCAGTTCATTCGCCACCACGAATTACAGTTTTGAATCACTATGGGACTGATAGTAGCCTACAACAAATTCCTTTAATAACTGAAAAAATACAAAAATGCGATGATGATGAAGAAATCGATGTTGAAAAAATTGATGAAATGGATCCAATGTGGAGACCTTGGTAATATTGATAAAAAAACTACGAAAAATATTTTTGTTATGGATTGAAGTATTTGTTATTGATACATATTTATGCTAGAAATGGGCAAATGCGATATAGTTTATTAGCAATCTTGAAATAAATATTTCAGTTGAATCATGTTAAGTTTTATCTCGAATTTGATAAAAAAAAATTGTCAACATCTTTTATAAATACTTCAGTTCAGAGAGTTTATGCTTGAAATTTTTATAAAATGTATCTTTAGTTAGAAGTCTTTATGGAGCGTCGATTAATCATTTATGGAAGAGCAATTAACATTATCATAAGTTTGAAAATGATGAGTAAATAACTAAGTGGTAAATTATGTATTTAACTATATTTTTTAAAAATGATTACAACTCATAGAGTTATTGAAAAAATTTGGTACAAGGCTTTAATTCAATAAGAATAGTATTCAGAGTGAAGAAATATCTTTAATACAAATACATCATAACAAATATTATCTCAAATCATAAAATCTAAAAAATTACAAACATTTCTTTATGATCATTTGGAATTCCCTCACATTTTTGTTTATCAGTTTTCTTTGTATTTACAGTGATATTAAAATTACGACTTCGCTATTAAGTTTAATCAAGTTTTTCAGATGTTTTGAAAACAAACTACTTTTATATTCAACAATCAACTAGATTCCTTAAGATTAATATTTTATTGTCATTTATTGAATCGTGATATGATATGCCTGTGATTGAAAAATAAATTGAATTCATATATTCATTAATTATTGACTAAATTATTCACAAAACCCTGTAAAATATTTACAATAAATACACCTTAAATCTTTAGAAATACTTTTTTTAAGATTATTTTTTAAAATAATCATCAAATAAATATATGTTTTTAAGGAAAAATAATATTTGAGTCCATTTACGAAATTCATTCGCGCCAAATTCTAATTAGGTTATTGCTGACGAAAGAATACTGTCTGACTGTATTCTTTACTATCGGAGAGACAGTATTCAGAGAGAAGACTGAGAGGGAGTCCACGCCATAATGGGCTAGTTTTACCAATCTGGCGGACGCTTGCTAGATATTGCCAACTGTATCAAGTTCTTATGGGACTTTAGGCAGAAATCGAGCAATATGACGTCATCTTGCCAGACTCTGTCTTGAGGGATACTCTAAAAACAATGAAAAAAATACATTATTTGAAAAAAAAAATCCATCTCAGTCGGTATTTATTCTTAAGGTATGGATCAGGCATTTATGTGTGTGGGTATATGTACTATCTGTAAAAATTCTACACTGTTTTATGAACAGAGTCACGACCTCGGTTCATTTTAGTTCCTCCGGATCGTAACAGGGCAAGATGGTAGTGTAAGTATCGTTTCGAATTGTTGAAGTTCAATTAAATTTTTTAATTTTTATTTTCACGGATACAGACAAATTATGATTTCGAAATTTTTAAAGGTTAGAATAAAAATTTGTTCAATTTTCGAGTAAGACAACTGATTTTTTCTAACTTGAAGCCCAAAAACTACAAATTTCACAAACAATTTGAAAATACTGTTTTTTAAACATAGTATAGAACCGGAAGTTGGTCATTTTTTACCATAAATTATATGATAATCATGATTTTGAGGAGCGCATTAGAAAGTTCTTGCTTTCACGAATCCAATGACATACTTGTTGTCACTGTACACCTAGTGGATCCGGAGTTATTGATAAAAATAAAAGTTATGCGGCAGCGATTCATACAAAAAACTTTGAACGCTTATAAGGGTGTGCCAGAGTACGAACTAAAAAATTGTACACTACAGACATCTTGTGGTCAGAGTACAAACTAAAAATTCCTGGCAACACGAAAAAGCCACTTCTGGGCTTTTTGGTAAAACAGTATTCTTTGAGAGAGCGTTCAATTATGTATTAATAACCTTATAAACCATGACCGTGAATCAACAACAATAAATGTTATTATTTAAATAACCAATCAACTCTAAACGGTTTAATTTTAAAAAGTAAAATTGAATTGATTTTATTTTTTTAATTTATTACCTATATTTACCTTTCATCTTGGAAATATTATGTACTAGCAATTTAATATCTTACGTTAAACATCAAAAAATAAACAGTGACCTGTCTGATGAGAAGAAGAGGGAGAAATACTTTCTCTAAATTATTCTACACCTGTTTGGCTTCTCCATGTGGATTTTAAGATTCAGATAACAAGCAATGTCGACAAAATCTCAATGAATCTATTGGGTTTTTTGTTTATTACTGGGACTTTATTAGTCCTAGTATTATGTGAAACTACCAGACCTTGGTACGAAACTCTTCCAGCGGTGGCAATGGATTATAAAGTGCACATCGATGCCGGCAAAGAGGATTGTTATTTCCAGTATGTTAATCCTGGAGCAACATTCTATGTCAGCTTTCAGGTATGTAAATATGAGAAAATTATTTTTTACTATTACTGTGCAGGGTTAATAAACATTTTTTGAAAAATACTAACACTATTTGATACAAATTATATCTTTTTTGGTATCAATTACTGCCACGTCATGTGACTTCGAAGTAAGCCATATGGTAGTGTTGATGTTCAATTGGATCTAATTTTACTCATTGGAATTTCATGAATAGAAAAAACGTATTCAACATAGTTTTTGAAAAATTCCAGGTTTTAAAAGGAGGTGACGGAAAAGCAGGGTTTGCAGTGCGGAATCCAGCAGGAGAAATTGTACATCCATACCAATGGCGTGAAAGCGCAGATTATCAAGATCAATC
The DNA here is from genome assembly GCA_028641665.1 of Chelonus formosanus. NCBI lineage: Eukaryota > Metazoa > Arthropoda > Insecta > Hymenoptera > Braconidae > Chelonus > Chelonus formosanus. The sequence continues at coordinate 23,533,975 of CM054006.1, read as the reverse complement.
AGGAGTAGGAGGATATTACAGTGTTTGTATTGATAATCAGTTTTCACGGTTTGCAGCGAAGCTAATTAACTTATACATCACTGTAATTAGGTGAGATTTTTTTATACTCATCTTGAATTAACCAACTTAAAATAAAAGTCATTTTACTGGAATATTATAAATTTAATTTAAAAGATACGATCAATGGGACCGATTCACGAAGGAATTAGAAGACATGAATTTATCAGTGGAAAACTTCACGGTAAGATTTGATAAGTTAAAGTTTGTATTTTTATTAATACAATATTATTATATCATATTATATATATTATGCAATTAATTTTAAATTGAAGGCAATTGATATTAAACTAAACACATTTACAGAATACCCTTGTGAATGTTGAGAAGAATATAAATGATATGTTACAAACGCAACATTTGAGTCGGGGTCGCGAAGCAAGAGATATGAATTTACTTTTAGATAATAATTCATATGTACAAAGATGGTCACTGATACAGATCGTTGTAATTATTGCTACTACTGTACTGCAGGTATATTTCGTTAAACAATTATTTCAAGTACAACCATCTGGAACATCTAAAGTTCGTATTTAAATTGGACTGTTTCGAAATATCATCCACATTAGTGTAAAGAACAGTATACCTTGCTTAAATCCAGTTTTCGTGATAAAATTATTGATAATTTATAACCATTATCAATAATTAATAATTATAAATATTTTTTATATAATATTTCCAATTAAAACAAATAACATTCAAAAAACAAAAAAATTAAATGACTGAGTATTGATATAATTTTTTTTTAGACTTTGATATTTTGTGTGTTTCAGTCTATTCTTTGCAAAAAATATGCATTTATTTTAAACATTTTTAGAGATTTATCACATATTTTATATACAGATTTATATAAATATATAAAGAATTCTCTTACATTTCAACATGTTCTATGCATTTATTTACATTATAATCGTATTATTTATACCTAAAAATTATAAATTTTAATAAAAAAACATGGATAAATATAATTTATAATTTCTAAATTTTTTTGATGACTTTTGTTAAACAAGTGCAATAGAATAATTTTTTATGTACATAACAAATTTACATATGAAATAATAATTTACATAAGATAATGCCATCTATTATTAACAATAGTTTGCATATAACAAGGAAGCCTTTTTTATTACACTTTTTATCCTATAATTAAGATATCACATTACCGAACAGTTTGTTTAGCATAATGTAGAAGAAAACTCTCACTCAATGCAAGCAATCGATGTCGTTGTCTTAAATTTCTTGCACGAACATGCTCTGAAGCAACTTCTTTAGTATAATTTCCTGGGAACCAACCTTGTTCACCTCCTACTAGTTTTTCTCCAAGATTCCATCCATCAGCCATTTTTCTGAGAACGTTAATCACATCTCCTGTTCAATAAATTAACGTTATTCAATTACTCATAAAATTCTCATCAAATATTATTAATTGTGTCTTTAATACATTGAGAAAAATAATTTTCTTTGATTGGTATGAGTGTCATAGTTGACACTCGAATGCTTATTAACCTTTTTATTAAAAAATATTTCTATTAAAACAATTAAATTAATTAAAATCTTTTCGTTCAGTAATTCTTTTAGTAATTATTACACTAATTCAATTATATTTGCCTGGCATGTCATACACATTATTTGTGTTTTAATAAAAGTATCACAACACATACCTGGCTGCAGAGACAATTCATCAGGTTGAACTGGAGTATAAGAATACAAAGCCATAACTTGAGGACAATCCCATGTTTCATATAAAGTTTCACCAACTAAGCTAGGCTTCGGGGGAGACACTGCATCAAGCCACCTTTCTCTCTCAGTTGCATTTTGACATGATAAAATATATTCAACATGTCGTCCACAATAATTCTCAAGCAATGTCAGAATCATCGCATGTCTACCGGCGAAAGGAGAATCATCCGGCACTTTTTCTAAAGCAATTACACTTCTTTTGCATGAATCTATGACGAAATAAATTTCATCTTGAGCACTAAAAATAAATATTAATATTCAATATTATTTACATTTAATATTAATTTTACAATTGCAACAAAGATGGTTTACTCACTTGGACTTCAATTTAGTAACAAGAAGATGATCTGTCATTAGAAGAAGATAGAGAGGAGTTTTATTGTATTTTTTTCTGAATGTCAATACATAATCAGCTCCTGGTTTAGCACAAATCTGTGTGACAGATCCACTGCGTACGAGATATCGATCCCGTAAATCAATTGGAGGAACTTTAACTGAATATTCTAATTTTTTTGCTAACATCTTCATTTCAATCGATCTTCCTGCTATTCTAGCACCTTCATTACAGTCTGTTACAACTTTACTTAACACAGATAAAACTTTCTCCCAATCTAATCTTTCTTTATGATCCGTGGATAATTTTGACAAAACAGCATCAGCTAACAGAGGTAGCCTGGTAACTCGTTGCATTGGTAGCATTAAAAAAGAATGTAAAGACAAATTTTGGCATGACGGATGTGATTCTATCCGCGTCACCGTTTCAATAAACTTGGAAGACTTTTTTGATCTCATCTCTTTCAATGTTAAATCAATACTAACTTGATTTGAACAATATTCTATATAGATTTTAGAGCACCTTTCGGCGTGCTTAAGTAAAGCATCTGGAAGTCCAGGTAACATTGGATCAGCTTTCCATACACTTTCCAGTTCCGCCAGAAATCTTTCAGAAGCAATTAAAACACTAGGTACATTCCCAAAGAGTTTTTCACGGTCGGTTGGTGACAAAGCATCGTATACTAGCTCATGATTAATTAAAAACTCATTAACGAGCACTCTAAGAGAATTTAAATACGATGCTTCCGATGTAATTATTTCAAATTTAGCCTCTTGTATTTTTTTTTCGTCAGGAGTTAATATTTCTGCAATTAAATTGTGTATTAATCGTAAGCACAATTTTATTTAAATACTTTGTGATAATAAACGTACCGAGTAGGCCACTTTTTATTACTTGGGGAGTTTGACTCCATAATGTTCGTTGGCCAGGTTTTCCTAATTCAGATGTTGCTGGCAATGATGTTGAATCGTCTGTATCTCCATAGCTATCAGAATCTGATTGAAAAGCCCCTCGAAATGTTGATGCTGCATAAAATTGATACAAAGGTTCTCCTGCTAGCACATTATAATCATCTAAAAAATTTAAGAATACATGAGCTAATAATTATATTATATTTTTACAATTATTTCATACCATTTAGTCTAATATTTTTTTACATCTAAAAACTTCATTAACAAATAATCCGTTCGAGAAATATCAAATCTAAAATAAATATCTAATTTCTTGAATAAATAAATAGAAGAATTCATGTAAGTGGTTTTTGCGGCTTTGATAAAGTAAAAATGTCTGTTCAATAAAATAATAAATAGATAATGAATGTAAAGAAATGAATTTGAAGAAATCATTGATATGTTAAATTTTAAATGATTGCTATGTCAATATCAAAATATCAGCTTTTAAAAATAGCTAACTTACAAACTGAAGGTGAAAATGTTGAAAGTATTATAAGTGTATAACTTTCTCTGTCATATTAATTCATTTGTAGTATCATCCGAATCTGGTAGATAAAAATAGAAAGGAAAAATATTTCCTAATGTAAAGAACACATTTTTAAAACATATACATACTCTCACTTGAATTCTCTGGAGCTGAAGAATAATTAGAATTAATTGACCAATTGCTATTCTGATAAATTTCATCAAGGCTATTATTACTGGTTATCATATTATTATTATCGCAGTTGTTATTAAGATAAAAGGTAGAAGTGCCGATTGTATTCCTTTGAAAATGTTTTTTAAAATTGAATACTTGGCTGCCTTTCCTTCCGTCAGTATGGTTATCCAAGTTTAGTGATTTTCCATTATCATCAACATTTGACTCTATATCTGTTGATACTTTTCTTCTTATGCGTCCTAAACTACCTTTAGTGATACTCCAAGTTCTTTTCAATATTTGCATTCTTCTACCAATTGTTCCTGATAAATTAGATTCTCTTGGTGGAGGGGGTGGAACGGGCCTTGCTGGTGCCTCCATAGGAATTCGATTTCTCGATACCACTTCGGTTGAATTTTCCGACCAACTTTCCACTCCTAGTTCCACATCATTTTGACGGTTTGCCTCGAATGAGTATAAAGTCTCGTAATTTGAATCATCGGAGCACGTATCTGTTGATAAAATTTTGATAAAGTTAATTTATCATTTTAATCGAAATTTTTACAATTACGATAACATGTAACAAAATTAATAGGAATAAGATGCTCAAAAAAATTATGGTATGTAATGGAATAAATGACATGATGATAAAATTTTATTGTTTATTCGTAATGATTTTACAATGTGAATGATAAGAATTAAAAATAAATATTGAGCATTATTAAAAGATCTTTTTAATTTTGTTAATCTAAGCTGAAGAATCTCCATCGACGAAACCTTCAAGAACGTAGCATGATGTTTCTTGTACATCCACTAATGCTTCATCTCGATCCACTGTCCTAAGCTGAACCAATCCCTGAGTTTCTTGTTCATTAACAACAGATTTTTCGTTGACATCCTTGAAGTTCGTTGTCCCACGAGTCTTTTCAGCTTCTTTTTCCCCTTCTTCAGTAGATCCAACGAGTAGGACCGATCCCGTACCAAGGCTGACAGCAACTTGAAATAATTTCCAAGGTCAATTCATACAATTTCTTTTTTGGATTCTATTTCTACTTCATAATGTTTTTTATTTTATTTCAACTTCTATTTAACTCTTGATCATAAAGATATTTTTATAAAAATATTTCTGCCTTTGTGTTAATACTAAATGAATGTTATCATGAAGCCAATGGCAAGAGTTATATTAGACTGGAAGTATTCTAGTGCCTGACCTTCCAACCAAGTCACGAGATAGAAATAAATGACGTAGTTGTCAGAATATATACCTTGAGTATTTGGTCGTCTTACTATAGATTTTAAACCTTGTCTCATTGTTCTACTCCTTAAATTCTTGAATCTTCAAAAAAAAAAATTATTTCTGTATTCAAACACCATCCACACACTGATTAAAAGTGACTTGAACGTACACGAATTGACGACGTGCGGATGCCGTTACCGGCTCGCCCGTGACTGAGAGTGAGAACGGAGTACACGCAATATGCGCTTTCACCTTGCTTCAAACCAGTCACTCTCCTGATTCCACATCAAATAGTTCCTCCATATTTTTCCTTTATTTCATTATGTATACATCATAATATGAGTTGTTACATTTAAATATTAAATATCTCTTCCACTTTTTGCTCTTGAAATTTCAATGATTTTTTATTGATTGTATTTCGAGTTCATTTCTTTGTTTATTATTTATCTTTACCCTTGTCTTCATTGTCTTTACACGACTCACTTATTCAGTATTCATGATCCAATCGAACGTAAGAACATTCGACCGGAAAATGCAAACCAAAACGTGATGGTATCATCTTCGACATATCTAATTCTCAATTTCCTTTCACTTGGTTGAAATATTACATAAATTATTATTATGCATAAGTGCATAATTTTTAATTATTATTATTAATAACTAAACAATTTTATGAATAATTCAAATGGGATAATAACACAAAATATTGTATCATAATTGAATTATGTCATGACCAAAAATATACATGAGGTAAATGCACTATCTTGAAATGCAGAATATGTTGTTTCATATTGAAATGTTGTTAAAAACATATTTGTTTAACTGGTAAAAATTCTTAACGTAGTTAATGACATTTATGATATTACTTTATGTATATCGTTATTATATTTTGATCATAATTTTTTATCATGCAAATTAGCCACCAATAACTTTATGATTCATACTATCAATTATTGATTGAAGAACTTTTAATGAAAATTATACATTTGAACTCCTCGGTAATGATTACAGTACACATCAAGATAATTCATGTGGAGAAAAACTTTTACTTTATGACGTTAGCGTGTGATCACTAGGTAAAAGTGATTACTAAATAGTAAGACTGTTCCCTAAAGAATAATTTGCTTCCGTAACATAAAAAACCGTCTTCATAACTACAACTACATACTTACCCACATTAAAAAACATCTATTATATTGCATACATAATATATATATATATTTTTTCTCAAATACCGTTAATATTATGCATTTTACCGGATATAGTGGATTGTCGCGACAATCTGTTGGCCGAACGTGCTGAATTCCTTTGCGATACTTTAGATCTCTGGCGGCGAACTTTCCTCGCTCGTCTTTGCCCTAATTTCTTTTTATTTACTACAGCTTGAGACTCTGTTTCACTCTTAAGCCTATAAATATATGTGATTCATGAATCATACAAATTATATTAACGAATAAATATGCTGATATACTTACGGTAATTGTACATTATTTTTTGATACTCCATTGAGTAGAGAATATTCTTCTAAGTCTTCCCATTCCGATTCTTTGGTAGGATCTAAGGAAAAAATATCAACAGATCCAGCATAAATACTGTTAACACGAGACTCATATAAAACTCCTACATCATCATAAACGACATCTTCTTCGTTAGCATCTTCACCAATTGTTGAATAAGCATCATTTGTCACGTAGATAAAGCCATTTTCTATGTCTACTGTTTTTTCCACAGAATTATTTGTTTTCATACTAATCGGTACAACCTCTGGATTCTTCAGAATCTCTGCTTTTGTAGATTCTTTTTCTGTCACTTCCATTTTCAACAATGGAATAGGTATATTAGACGGTATAACATCGTCATAAACTTGCTCATCTTCTTCTCTTACTTCATCTTGATATTTCACAGAAAATATTCCATTTCCGTATGCTTTAGGCACTCCCACATCATCATATATTTCATCCTAAAAACAGAAGAATCACTTTATTATCCTATTTTGATATTAAATGTATTGTATGGTATTGAGAATTCAATGGGATGAATCTATTTTGTGGTTTCAGAAGTCCGATTTATTTATTTTAAAGTTGTACAATATCTATAAAATTGTATAGATATATTCAATGATAAGAATCTTGCATTTATTTTCTTTTCAAATTAAAATTTTTTACTAATACCAGTAGTTCTATCAAATTTATTAGAAATGATTCTTTCTAAAGCAATAATGGAATTTTTTGAGAAAGTATTTTCTTATGATTCGAAATAAATAATTTTTTTAAATAATGATGAAAAAAAATATTGACGTACTAAATATTTAGATTAACAATAATTTTTTGGAAAAAAAATATACATTGTTTTTTATTTATAATAATTAATTCAATTGATTTCTGTGAACATTGTATTCATAGTAACTAACCGGAATTTGTTGTGAAGGACCTACATCATCGTACTCATGATTATCCGCACAATTGTATTCATTTTTAGAATTTTCCAAATTCTTTTCATCGCTCGAACACTTGGCAATATTGCTCCACAAAAAACTCACATTAGCACGAGGCTTTAGTGAATAGACTTGAGACTCGCTATTGATTTTTATGAGTTCTTCCGGTTGATTTGAGCTCTCAGGTAAAGATACCGTTGACTCGTTCACCGATTTCTCAACAGATTCATATACCAGTGCTTCTACCGATGAACTCTTTTTACAAATATTTTCTTTATCTTGTTTTTCTCCAATCAAAGTCAGTATCGCACATTTTTCTTCATGAGTAATTACCTTTGTCTGAGTATTTAAGTCTACATCTTGGAGCCAAGACCATCTTCTATTACCTGCGACATGAACAAAGTCTGTAGGTAGAGAAACAGTTCGAGGTAAGTCTTTATTCTTATCTCTTTTTTTTCCACTACTTTTCGAGAAATTTTTACTATAATTTTTATGCCTTTTACTTTTTCTAGGAACGTAATGCATCATTGTACTTGTAAAAATCCATTTCGGTTTAACAACTAATTTTCCACCGTCTGCACTTAATGGAGATCTTCTTTTTGGACGTGCCAACTCACATTTCAACTTTGTTTCAGATTTTACTCGCAAATCTGCCAAGTCTTTCGGTATTTGAGTGTCAACGTCCTCTTTATTCGCAATATCATCAACAGAATTTAACACTAATGTGATTCTCGCATCTCCATTACACTCCTCTCCATTGTTCGATTGCTCCTTAAAAATAAAAAATTACATGCAATTGTTAATCATCAATAATTCATTATTTGTTGACAAAGCAATACATCTGTTAATGATTTATTTTATCTCTAGAAAAAATTACAATACTCGATGTAGATATTTAAGTGAATTAATTTTTTAAAGACGATTATATTTCATAGTTTTTTTATTGTGCTTTATTAATAGAAGAAAAAAATGTATGAATAAATCACAATTGACAACAATAAAAAAAAACTTTGTATGTAATATAATTTAATTATATAATCATGACAGTCTTTTCATAAAAACATCAGTGGGAAATTTCAGCAAAGAAACAGTAAACCATACCATTTTTACGTGACGAAATTTTACGATAAATTATGAGATTATTTTAAAAATACAAAGAATACATGAAAAATGCAACGTTGAGTTTTTGCGAAATAAAAACTACTGAAATTCTTTCACAAAGTGTAAAAAAAAAAGTTGCCATCATCTCTTATTGTCTCATGACATATTCTACTAGTAAATTTGTTAAATGATTTTAAAAAAATTTATTCCTCTTTGGATACAATGAATAATTGTTTACATACTCTGTTGGATCCAGTCTTAACTCTCTTGAATATTTAATCAAGCGAAAAGAATCCTTGAACATAATCGTCAAGTAAAAATAATTAATCTACTTGAAAATGATCGTTAACTTTAAAACTAGTCGAAAAGTAAAACGAATATCAAAAAATTGAAATAGCCAATAAATGACTTTAACGTTCTGAAATGTAAAATAAATTTCAGAGCATAAAGAATATTTGCGTGTGATAATCGAGGAAGATAAACGGTAACTGTTTGAATACAATCGATAAGTGAAGCATTGATACATGTATATATTTGTTTAAAAAATATTGATAAACAAACCTTGAAACTAGAATGTCGTTCAGTAGAAGCATCAATTTGGCAAGAATCAATCGATAAAATATCATCAGTATCCTCTATGTTTTTATCTATGATAACGATATCAGTAGGAACCAATTGAAGTGGAAAACTAGTTCTTCTTAAAGCTAAACTATCGAGTGTTTCATGTTTTTTTCTTATGACATCACCATGTAAGAAACTTCGGTTATATAGAACTGGAGAATTCATGCCTTTACTTGCCATTGTTTTAGAATTATTCAACGGTTTATTACTGTTTCTTGAGACATCGCCTACTCGTTGGAGCTGCATAACCTCTATCAACTGGACTAGGCCAATGAAGCATAATGTTGTTGATAACTTTACCACAATCACGCACTTTATAATGTTATTTTTCACAATCGTTTGTAATAGTGTTTCATATCCTTCCTCGACTGATATAGTTTTCAAAATTTGATCTCTTTTTCCAAATTATCTAATATTCATTTCTTCCAAAAGATTGATTGAAGAAAAAGCATGAATTGAAATCATTATTCATGATTAATTAAATCTAATCTGATATGTAATAAAGTTATTTTTAGAACGACATGAAACTTCTTAGAAATCTTACAACATAATTACTTATCTTTATTGTCTAAATATTTTAACATAATGTAAACAAATTTAACCAATAAGGTTTATCATAATTAACTGCGTAATCAAGTAAATATATTCTTTACTTGTGGTTAAATTTTATAAAAAGCACAAATAAAATATTTTTTAATGAACTTTAAACCAAAAAATCGAAATAATTTTTTTTAGATAAATCAACATCACTAGAATAATTGATATTTGCCGGCTACATAGATTTAAAACCTATCATATTCCCGGGTAAACAATGACAAAATACATCACAGTATCACAGATCGACAGAAAGTGCAGTAAAATGAATCAAGAAGGCACTGAATGTCTAATCAAGCGAATTCTCGTTACAAAAATGCGTGTAATCAATCAACTGAGAATTCTTGATGATTAAACGGCCAAGCAATTGGAAAGTTTGAGAGAAATGCGTACAGACGAGGCGTCACGATTCACTTCTTGGTACCGACTGACACGAGACACGTGTGTTCGTACATTTTACGAACGACAATGCGCGCCAACAGAATGCAGAGACGCTTCTCGGTTGAACAGTTGTTGACGCGCGTGCCAGACAAGCACGATTGGTCATAATTGTCAGTTTAGAACTAAGCTGTTCAAAAATCTTTCCCAAGACTTAACGTGGAATGACCACTATGCTTAACTATAATAATCTCTCCTGCTGGATCGGTTACTAATAGAATATCTCAGTAAATATTTCAGGGCCGTATTTTTTCATTTCTATCTTTTTTCTCTATTAACATTCAAAATTACAACATACTAACTTATTTATTTTATTCCAAAATATTCATCATAAAGCAAGTGTAGGAGCATATACTGATATGTTAGAAAGTTAATTGTCCATCGTTCTTATAAATCAGATCCTTGAGAGGGTTTCTGCTGCAACTGTTTGAGAGGCTGACTCATTCTTAGGAATTTCTTCACCGACAATGTTCACAGGTGAGACTTGCTGTACCTGATTGCCAATGATCGGCTGGAGATTCCGATGATGTGGCCTGATGGTACGTTGGCCTCATTTGCACAGCCGGATTTTCAACACATAACCATTTTTCCAATTTTTTGCTTCTCTACATCCCTGAGTCCATCATTTAAATTAATATGTAAAAGAAAAAAAAATTAAATTACTTACAGATAAATATTGAAAATTGAACTTTAAAAAAATATATTTTATAATAATAATAATAATAATAATCAATTGAAAAGTTTATTCCGTATAATTACTTATTTCAACATAGGCATTTTAATAAGAGCTATGAAATGTTTATATGAAATATTTTTATCCCTATCATTTTTGAATTATTTGTTAACCTGATTTAAAATATGAAACAAAAAATGTAAAAGATTATTTTTCAATTATTTCTAGAGTTGGATGAGTGATAAGAATAACATATTATTAAATTTATTCTCTGAAACCATAGATTAGTTTTTATGTAAAGATAACTATATCAAGACCAATTAGACATTATTGATGGACATGTATTTAATTACTCAATAGATTATTGTATACCTTTGACACTAATGAATCCCCTCTTTTATAGTAGGACTTTGACACTTCTAGCTGGTTCCGAGCAATTTATATTGTAGAACAGTTATGTTGCAGAAGAGCAGCAACTGGTGAGTGCTCAGTCAGTAGAGGAGAAGCTAAAGAATACCTCAGACTATCTACACAAGAGTTAATAGAAGACCTTTATTAAAAATAAAATAGACAACATGACGATAGATCAGGTAGATCAATATTGCTTTCATCATTTCATTATGATTATTGTTGAAATCATCAGATATATTTTAAATTCAACGTTGTCACAATTTTGAAATGAAATTCAACAAAACCTTGAAAATTCACAATTATTATCATAATAAAAATATTTTATGAATTTTGTATGATTTTTATTTTATCATTCTTTAATGATTAAGCATAACTTTTTAATTCTTAGAGATTTTATATTGCTTTGTATTCTTGAAAAATAATATTGCAAATGAATGTTTACATATTTTGTTTCAATAAAAATTTTTAAACACTATGTTTAATAATTTCAATGTATTATAGGATTTTGAAAAAGCAGCTGAAGATATGAAGAATTTATCAAAACGGCCTTCTGATGATGAACTATTAGAATTATATGCATTATTCAAGCAAGCCACAGTTGGTGACATTAATACAAGTAAGTATATAAACATCATACCATTCATAAATTATACACTAGTTCATGGTAAGCTGGTTTGTTTTTTACTTTATATACTTTAATCAATTTTAATATTGCACAAATGAAATATTTTTGTTTGAATAAAAATTAGCCCGTCCTGGAGTATTCGATATGAAAGGAAAAGCTAAATGGGATCGTTGGAATAGTAAAAAAGGAACATCACAGGAGAATGCTAAAAAATCTTACATAACATATGCAGCTGGACTTCTTGCTACTTATAAATAAAATAACTTGTGTAAATGAATATTAAAACAAAGAAATAAAAAAAAAAAAGAATAATAGAATAGTTGATTTAGAACTATTTTATATGTAATGAAAACCTTATACAATGAATTTACGATTTCTTTAGAAAATTAAATGAATAAAAATTTAATCAACTTTTTACACATTCTTATTATTATCAGCTATTAACTCCAGTTTTCTAGAATTGTTAAAAAATGTTAATTAGATGCTTATTATAAATATTATTTGTAACTGAATTATAAATAATTTTATTTTATATTAGTTATTTTTGCACCAGTTTTACAGATTGACTTATCACATGTCTCCACGTCGTATAGATGTGCAGTATATATTACTTACGTGTACTTTCCGTACTTGTACATCATTTAAAAATAGTACAATACAACTATAGTTTTTTTGATGGTGCTACATAAAATTCTAACCTTCATACTTTCAAATTTATTATAAAAAATTGTTACATTTTGTTGCTATACATATTTTAAAAATATAATTGATATATTTCTATATTATTGAGGTGTGAGTCATTTCCTGAACATTAAGATCAAACATGTCTTTAACTGAGGTAAATATTTAATTCTTTTCTTCGTAAATTATAACTTTCTAAAAGTTATAACTGTACTTGTTTTCGTGTGTTGAAAATAATTTTTCAAGTTTTAAAATTATGCAATAAAAAATATTTATGCAAATGTATATTTTAATAAATTATAAAGGTTATCCGCTATATCAAGGTCATGTATCGTGCCTATAAATGTTTATTTTTTTATTTGTATTCTGAATATTGAATAATATAACCGTAAATGAATATGTTTATTAACAGATTTATCTTTAAATGTTATTGAATTATTGATATTACTAAATTAATTATTCAACAAGAATTTGAAATAAGAAATTAAATTTTTATGGTTATTTAGCTAATTTTTGAACTTAAGTTCTAGAAAATAATGAATAAATTAAGAAAAATTTGTATTCAATTCATTTTCCGGACTTTCTTTTATAAATTTTATTGTTAATTGTTGACTTTTAGAAATTTGAGAAAGCAGTTCAAGAAGTTAAAGAATTAACATCCACGCCTGCTGATGCTGATTTACTGGAACTTTATGCACTTTATAAACAAGCTTGTGTTGGAGATTGCAATACAGGTATACATATAAATTTTGCATTAACAAATTAGTTATTAAAATTATCTTTACATAAATTATTTTAACAGAACGTCCAGGAATGTTAGATTTCAAAGGAAAAAAGAAATGGGATGCATGGAATGGAAAAAAGGGAATAAATCAAGATGAAGCCAAAGAAAAATATATCGCTAAAGTATCGGAATTGATTGAGTCTCTTGGAAAAAAATAAATTCTGATCGGAATACTGACAACACATAAAAGCACAACTTGAAACAATAGTCATTGGCACAAAAGAAAATATTGAAAATTCGCTTTATGCAAAAAATATTCTATCACTTGTTTAGCTTTTTATATATTTTGTATATACAACTAAATTTTACTTCAAATGTTCGAAACGACACAAGTTGATTAAATATTCGAAATTTAGTAAAATTATCTTCACATAAGCATTTTCAAAGGGCAAGGAATTAAAAAATAAAATTACAATCCATGGATATTAAGAGTGTATTTGTTCAAACTTAAATTCTATTCCTTACCATTATATACACATAGATAATAAATTGATTAGAAAAAAATGGACTAATATTGAATGCTTTTAACGTAATAAAGAAATAAATTTGTTTCAAAATGAATGAAATTTTTTTCTCCAGATTATATTTTTAGTGCCATACAATGGCTATGTTTTACATTGATAACAATTGCTGTGGTAATTATAATTCCCAGGCTTTTACATCTATGATTCGTATGGTTATATTTTCTTAAATTTTAATGATTATCATTGAAATATCTAGATAAGTTCGTCAGAGATAATAACTTCCAATCCCTTAATTCTTAATAATTAGGATCTTCAGTGATGATTATACTAAAGTAATTTATTATTTAAAAACATATTGAATGGAAAAGAATGAAATTATTTAACTAAAACACTATATCCTCATACAAAACCTTAGTGCAGAACATTCCCCAAATTATTTTCATAAATTATCATAAAGATGAATAAATAAAAGTACTAAAGATTAATCATCGGCGGATGTATTGAATTTTTTATACTTTGGATTTTATTCAATGCAGTCACAGTAACACTATAATGTGTGATTTTTAAGCTAAAACCCTTAGTAATAGACTGATAAGCCGAGATTATAGAGAGAAAGAACAGTTCAAGAAAAAAAAATAACCAAGACTTAATGAATTATTTTAATTGATTGGTCAAATCACTGGATCTCACTTATATTCACTTTCGTTTATTTTTCTCGTGCTTCATGATTGTATGGTGATGTGATTTTGTCCTGTTTTTTTCCATATGTGGAATTTTAGACTGACTACCATGACCGATACTACTTGAGGATGATGTATCAGCAATTTTGTCATTTACTTGACGACTCGTCGATGCTTCATTCAACCTAATAAACAAGATATGTATGACATTTTTAAACATCATGAATTTTACTTAGCAGATGAGCCAATTAAAATTCAAATAGCCAATTATTTATTTGTCTTATCGTTTTTGTGTTAGAATTATTGTTAGATTTCAAACAGATAAATTTAATTATGTAATGCATCGACCAGTATCTTGTTATGATTATTGTTTAGATATAAAGAAGAAATAGAATTGTTTAATGGAGTTAAATTCGAAAGACCAGTGATAAATTAATTGAAAATTAGATATACTTAATTAAGTTTAAGCATGAGTAATTATAATAATAATTTAACTGTACGTGATAGATTGAGGAACGCCGTTGACGGTTTTAGATTTTAAGACATCATTTTCATAGAACATGATAGTCTCCTTGCCTCCTTCAACGACCCTAAAATAAAAACATTATTAATTTAAGTTAATGAATACTATATTTTGCGACAATAATTTATTTATATTTACATATAGTTTTTGTATTGTTTTAAAAATAAACTTACTTTTGTGTAGTTATTTTCTTCCCATTAATAAATCGTGTTGAAGTATTTATTTTACGTACAGATGCAGAAGGAGCTCCTACATTTGCTGCAAAACTGTTAAATGAAGCGAATACATCTGGAGTAGGTCCGAAAAATCCAAATGGCGATGAAAGACTGAGATCTAAAGCTCCAAAAGGAGAATGTAAATGATGCCGTACATTATTATGTCTATGGCCCATATGATGACCCATCTGTCCGTTTAGAACTAAAAACAAAATATAAAAAAGTTAAATTAATTGAATAAATTACCAAAAAATAAAAGAATTATCAATCTTCATGTAGAAGTAGGATTTTCTTTATTATTTACTCACCGTCAAATAAATCATCAAATGGAGAACCATGGAAGAATTCTCGGAAAACTTCCTCTGGATCTCTGAAAGCGAACCATTCACGGAAGTGAGGTTCAAAGTCATCTTCATGTCTGCGTTTATTTCCTGGAATCTGCAGGCCTTCTTTGCCATACTGGTCATAAATTTTCCTTTTCTTTTCTGTTAACAAAAAAGATGATAATCATATTTTTATCATTTAGAATCATCTCGCGTAGCAAGTTATAATTATTCCATATAAAATAGTTTGTGAAAATGACTCACCATCAACTAATACTTCATATGCCTCTGAGATTTCTTTAAACCTCTTTGTAGACTCTTCAAGATTGTTAGGGTTTTTATCGGGATGCCATTTAAGAGCTAATTTGCGGTACCTGAATAAATAACAAATATTGAGTAATTAGTAGAGATGAAAGCAGAACGAAAACAAATAAGTGAAAAAATTGAAAAAAAATTTGCAATGTTGTAGGGTCGAAAACCTCTTGGCCATAATAACAACCTTGGCCGTAGTAATGGAGGTTCTTAACAAGAACGACCTTTAATTTAACTCTTCGAATGTCTTATTCATAAATCGAACATTTTACAAATACATTAAAGTAATTGATGAACTTTCCTTTCTCATCTTTGGCTTTTATTCTAACATGAATTAAATTCCATCTATACTTACGCTTTTTTTATTTCTACAGCCGTAGCCGACCGTGACACATCAAGAGTTCTGTAGTAGTCTACCATGATCTTTGTTTGTCTATGCCGATATTTGAATTACTCGCTATAGCGAGTCGGCAGGACCACCTGTAAAAAATAATAATATTATTTTCATGTCTTCATATGTCACATATTTGAATTGACACACATTTCTTTTATAGCCTGAGGATCGAACTTGTTCTTGCTCTACTGACCTCTATTAAATAATAAAACCACGATAGATCTAAGTTCTATATATAATTGTTACGATACTCCCGACAATTGGTTACCAATTAGATTTTCAAACTTCTTTTCGTTTATCATACTTGTTAAAGTTAACGTCCAGTTATTATAATTTATTTTCTATCAGTATTTTATGACAAAAAAATTGATCGTATTTCATTCAATAAATATATAACTATTTTCAACAGTTAAATTTCCTTTACGAAGCTTTTACGATCTATAAATACAAACAAATAGTTAACTGATAATCACTGGTAATTAATTGTTGTTGAATAATAATAGTGAAAACACTAAATCTATGATATTTATTTGAAGCCAAATTTGTATTATGAATCTTTTTTTTTTAAATAAAATTGTGATTAATGATTCGTACTTAATGAATTTTTTGTTTCAATAAAAAAAATATACAATACATAAATTATAATGCATCATAATAATTAGTCGTTTTAAGAAATTGATATATCTTTAATGTAAAAAAAAAATTAACAGAAAAAAAAATTTTAACAAATAATATATCATATGGCATAAATATATGTTTATTATAGTTAAGACATTTTATTTTACATTAAAGCCAAATTTTCTCAAACACATATATATATATATATATATATCTGGTTAATTTATGAGTAAAGCTGAATTGTTTGAAAAAAGTAGTTTTGTTTTCATTCATTTAGGTATTATATTATTGACCGCAAAATAGTGGTACTTCTTGTATTTCCAATCTATTTAAAGCATCTTAATTTTTTTTTATTTAATTTTAATTATACATAAATTTCGACCGAAAATACTAGATAATGATGAATAATCATTCAAACGAAAAGAAAATAATAAAAAGACTTGGCAAATAAAATTTGAAAAAACCCTTCAAATACGAGCCTTTGCCAAGGAAATATCTAAAGTTAACCACGTCAGAATAGCACAAAATGCGGAGGTGGAGGTTACATATCTTTGCTACGATGTTATAAATTTATTTACTGATCACATTTATCAAACCTTCAGAAAAAATAAACATTGTCGTTGATTGATGAATTGAAACATTAAAAAGGAAAAATGATAAAGGGTTTTCATATTTTTATATAAATTTTTCCTGCTGACCTCGACTCTGTCTTCGTCCTCATCATCCACCTATGACCATAGATTTATGGACGATTTCACACGTGGGTCGTCGTGGGTGCGTCTCCAACAATCGGACCGACATCAACATTTTTTTTTTTTATTTCATTGAAGAGAGCTTCAAGTAAAGTGTCGGCATAATTGATGTGATATTCATTCTCATTAGTGTGAGTCGAGTCTTGATATGTAGTAAAGCATTATGATTAGTCATTGCGGATAAGCTTGTTTAGTTGGTTGAGTTCTTCCAGCGGAAGGAAAAGCGGAAAAACATGTCAAGTTTCTTGATTATTAAAAAGAGAAGTACGAGAAGGTTTTAAAGGCAAGTGGATAGCAATGTGTTAGCGAGGTGGGCGTCCTCAACGGTGTCGAGTTTGTGCGTGACGTCAGTCATACATATTTGGCCAGCGAACGTATCGATGGATATCATTTTGAACCAGTACAAATCATCAACAATCAACTCATCCACAATTATGCTCCAACATTAATCTAATCTGCATTCATGAGTAATCAAGTTAGCACAGTATCTAGTAGGACAACATCTAAAGGCCTCTTGATAGAGCTCATGAATGTTTTGACAAGTCTAATAAATTATAGTGAATCATAATTTTTTTCTATGGATCAATTTTTTTCTCGCTATCTTTTGAGAAAGGAAAAAATATATAAATGAGACACTGATGAATTATAATAACTGTTAAGTAATCAGTCGTAGGCGAAACAAAAATTCTGTTTGCGAAAGCGAAACTTTGAATCAAGTAACATATCTTTTTTAGCTACATAATCTTAGTATCTTCCTTAGGTAATAAGATCACAGTTACATATTCAACATAAAATGTTAAACAGATTTAATTTCAATGAGTGATCACTGGATTGAAAACTAGCTTATACTTGAAAAATTCAACTAGAAAAAAAGACAAACACAAATACAAGTATTCAAACTCATATCAACCATTAATTAATCAGTCTATATACAAGCAATGAAGTAATTAATCAATAATTAATGTTTGCTCCCAATTGGTTTAATAATCAAGTATCCAAGTGATTAAATAAAAAAAACTCTTGGAGAAAATTTATCTGATTGGGATATTCCATTGTTTGTCTTGTCCTTGAACCGAATGAGACACCACGAGGATCTTTGAAGTCGAGAGTCAAATTGTGACCAATAGAATGCATCGTAGCTTCTTGACTATTCCTTTTATGTCAATTTATGATCGATTATCACAATCGAGAACTATCTCTTCTATTTGATTTAACTTATCTTATCTATTCTGTACACCTCATTTCCCGACTTGTTTGGTTTTTATTTCATCTAATATGGCAGCGTTATAGTTTATAGTTCTCGTGACGCTGCAATCGACAAAACTCTAATTGACAAAAGTACCATGGAAACGACTCTTATTAGTACTGATAATACAATTATAAACTAATGACTTAATTTTTTTCCATTCATTATTATCAATTTTATTAGCAGACAATTAATTAAGATTTATATCATTGTTGCATCAAATTGAATAAATAAATGTCATATTGAAAAAATTAGTACATTTAAATAAGTATTAATTAAGAAAATATCTATATTTATATCTGATAATATATAGCTTACTGGAAGCTCAAGGTTTAGACATGACTAATTTATTTTTACAACATCATCGAGGCTTCATGATTGCCAAATAATATCCTTCCTGATATAGGATTAGAAAATGAGCTACAAGAAGTGATTGCACACCATTTGGCTGTAGTATAGATTAGGGGAAAAGCAAAAATGACGACGTCGCATCTTCTAAAAACAACAAAGAGCACAAATAAATATCTTCTAAATGATTTATTCGTAAAATCATCATTCGATGATCATTTTTCATGATTTAGCTTAAAAGGAATATTGATTGAAATTGAAAAAAAAGTTTCCGTAGGAGTGAGTAACTGAATTAGTAAATATGTAATACCTCTGCGCTATCTCAACGACGAAGAATAGAAATTTCTGGACAAATTACATGATCAGAGTATAAGGATATCAAATAATAATTGATTACTTACCAGGTCACAGTCACTAGTTATCACAAATAAAATACACTGAATTGTCAAATCACTTCCTTATTATAACTTTTTTAATATTGTAACCACAGTCTCACTCCGTGGATGGACGTAACGGACGAGACTTTACGACAAAGGTGGAGAAAATCGACTGAAACTTGAACTTAGCTACATACATACACGACCCAAGCAACGCTTTTGTTATTGAGCCAATATGGCAGCTTTCAGTGGAATTATCTAGAAATTTGTAACTTATTTTTAAGTGCTCATAAAGCGTCACGATTACAATATTTTATGTGACTAATATTAATTATTAATTTTCCCTTTTAAACAATTTTCTTTCACCTAAAAATCAAATAGGAATTTATTGAAAATGAAACAAGAAAATACAAGAATTTATAGTCATGAAAACTCTTCCAAACTAATCAGTTACAGAACAGCCAACTTGACTAAAAAATAATTCTCGAGGAATTCTGTTAACAGTTGTCTAAACTGTAAATAATTTTTTGATTTGATAGTTTGCTATGTTCATCACACGACTTTTAGAACAATCCTTCATATGATAAACGAACTAGAGTATTGAGTTTCCATTAATATTATTACACCGTTATGAATATTGAATATTTGTGTTTTGTATTCAGGAGAAATGAGTGAATTATTATCGGTAGATTCAAGAATTTTGTAGAAGTTATTCGAATGTTGATGGTTCAGTGAATCGCTTATGATCATTCTCTGTGAGAATGGAAAGTGTTTTAATATTTGTTGAAATTAGTGTAAAGGAAATAATATCACGGTGTATCCATTAGGAATGGTATCGCCGTCTAAAATTCAACAGCAGAAACAAAAACAATTATCAAACGACAAGAAATTACGTCAATCTCGTTAGTATTTATTTTTAATTCTGAAATAGTATGGAACATATTTTTTATATGCCAATATTGAATTTTCATCGTCATCATAATCTTTATTTGTATTAATTAAATTTTATTTTTCTTAATTTTGAAATTCAAAAATTATGCATAAATTGAAATAACTATCTTTCTATTTATAGGTCTTATACTACAAAAAGGAAATAAGCCTTTGGAAAAGAAAAAATTTTATCTTGATCTCAAAAGTCATGTGTTATCAAATAAATTAGAGACAAGGATAAAAGAATTAGGAGGTGTAAGTATTTGACATAATTTATAATATCAACTTTAAGATAAATTTTAGTAATTTAAATCTTGTAATTTAATTAATAATTATAATAATTAATCAGCTGTCTTCCCGCCAATTTTTCTTAGCCTAAAAACCGTCAAGATACAAGCAAGTCTAATAACGTTATTTGATGGGAAAAAATTATCGAAAATTGACAAGAATATTTAGTTGAGTGCGTTACATATTCTCTTGCCTCAGTCATTCCAAGAACTTGATGGCAAAGCAAATATTTTACCCCCCTCATACAAATAGATTGTGTTGACAACGACGATGTGTATTAAAAAGGTAGTAGGCGTAGGTACCCGCGGGCTGCACTTTATGGAATTTCGAACATCATCCTGCGCCATCTTGTGAGAGCTACCTAAACAAATCCTACAAACGATTCGGTTTCTGCAGATGAGGCTTTTTGAGAAATCTCACTAGTAAAAAAGAGTTTAATTACCTGTTAATGAAGCAATGAAATATTTTGTGATAAAAAGATAGGTTAATTAGTTTGAAAAATTGTTTAAAAAAAGTAAAGCGCCGCCTCCAGGACTGAGTAGTAAGCTGTTAACGGCGAATGGCCATTTTGTGCGTGACAGTTCAATAGGAGAGAGTACTTTAGCATTTTTGGTCTAATTTATGATACTATTTTGTTAATGTTACGTTTACAAACATTATTAAATGACTTAATGTAATTATAACAAGATGAATCGATAGTATTTTTTACATTGAAAACTGATGATATTACTAAACTCGTTGGATTCTTGATAAAATAATGTGTAACCGAGTGTTTTATGTGAATGTTGGTGTATTGAGTATGCTTGACATTAGCCAACCATCACCAAGACAGTAATTCCATCATCGTTTATCGTAAGTGCATTGCTCGCGTAACTATTTCATTATGAATCTTGTACTAGTTTCAGTTTTTTCATTCATTTCTATGTATATATGATTGTTCGGTGTTATATACAATAAACGTAGCGTTTTCTTTTCGCGCTGTAGATTTTTTTATTTTTGAAATAACTATGCAATTATGAACTAATCATCGTTATTTAACTAAGTAATAAGGCGTTGCCAACTTTCACGACTCTATAATTGTATTAAATTTATCTTGAATCAATGTGTTTTGTAAACAAATCAGTCACTTATGCTGGTCATCTTTGATCGCACATACAAAAGATAGTGTGTTATTCCTTGCGGCATAATAGAAATAAAACAAATATAATTGTATGATTAATATTTTATGATAATATTTTTAATTGAAGTTTTATTGTTTTATTTGCAGAAAGTTGAACTATTTTTAGACCAAAAGGTGACACTTGTTATAAGCGATAGAACGGAAAAGTTTGATCACCGAAGCTCTGAAAAGTCGAAATGGGGTTATACCAGCGGAGGGAGCGCGGGACCTCCCTCGCTGAGGAGTGCAGAGGTCCCTACACCAACTTGGACGCCTCCAACATCGTCTTTCAACGGTGAATGTCCTCTCTCGAATTCCACTAATACACGGGGTCACACTGCCCAGAGAACTGTAATTAATTGTTTTCTTCAGTCAATTATGTTTTGTTCTAAGTATAAAGTGACAGAAAGTTGAATAAAAAGTGTCAATTTTTAACAGAAATCGCGAGTGGATGCAATGTTGGAACGTGCTCTGACACAACCACAACAGTGCTCAGTAGATCCGCTCGACAACGCCTTCAGCTGGGGCATACCTATCTGGACTACCGACAAATTGAAAGCTTGGTTAGATAAAATATATGCCTCCATAAAAGACAACAATACTCTGAAAAGTGTTAATCGTATTACTGCTCAGAAAGATCTCAAAGTAAAAGAATTTAAAAAATCATTTATAAAGTTTGAATCATATAAAAGGTAATTTTTCAGTGTATTCTATCAACCTAAATCTTCTGAATCAAATATAAAAAGAAAATGAATAAGTGAAAAGAAACTTTATTGTAGAGATACAAGACCTGTTTTCTTGGAGTTATCAGTGTGGCCAACGATCAACTTTGACGGTGAAGTGGGCTCTTGTCCTTTTGAAACAAAGCCACGAGAACAGAAAGTGGAAGACAGAAGTGATAAATTAAAAAACAAGAACAAGGTAAGGATAAATATTATACAGTAACTAATGTTATATCATATTTACATAACGTATCAATGTGTTTATTTAAAAAATTTTTTTAGTCGAAAGAAATGACTCGAAAACCACGAGCTAATGCGACACGTGCTAGACGATCGGAACAGCTGGTCGCCGGGTATTGCGAAATATGTCGTAGCGACTACAAAGATTTAACAAAACATGTACAAAGTGACAAACATTTGGCGTTTGTTCGTAACGATGATAATTTTCTATCACTTGATACTCTAATAAATGCAGGCGCTAATGTTGAAGCTTTTTTAAAACTCAATCAACCGGACGACGTTGAGTAAGTAATCAATTTGTTATTAGATTTCTCTTAGTTTTCCGAATATTTTATTTTTATACTATTATATTATGTTTATATTTATAGGAAAGATTTATTTTCCAATGGGAAAGATAATCTCGATAATGTCATAAGTAATGAAAAAATAAACAAGTCCACCAAATCAGAAATATCTGATTATGATTTAAAAATGGTGCAGTGTAATGGAGATCGCAGGAAATTAGGTCTCAAGTATAATTCTCCTCACAACTTACGTACTCGCATTAAGCATGAAAGTGGTCATCTTTTACGTTCAAAAGGTAGTCCATGGCATGAAAGTGAAAAAAATGATAAATTTTTCGATAGACTTGAAGGCTATACAATAAAAAAACGTGCGAAAGGAACTATTTGGATCGAAGAGGATGATCCATCAGATAAATGTTCTGATGATGAAAAGAGTGATAAAGAGTCGAAAGCTCCAATAATTGAAAAAAATCCTCTAAGTGAATTAAATGATGGACGATTAAAAAATAAAGAAAGTTATGAGCAAACGCCGAAGAAAAATCAGCAATTAAGTAGAATAGAAGATCGAAAAGAAAAAAAAAAGGATTCTGTTTTATGTGAACAAAAAAGTATTAGTGAAAATGTAAAAGATAAAGATAATTTTTCTGGTGAATTAATTCCTCAGAAACGAAGTGAATATAATTCTAGGTTATCATTAAATGAAGATAAAAAATCACCAAGTAAAGAAGTCTTAACCAATGGAGCATTAAAATCTCTAGTTTCTCCTTCTCAAAAACTAAATAAAGTTGAAACTGTAGAAACTCATGAGGACACAGTAAAAAAAGTTGATAATTTCAATGAAAACGAGACAGAAACAAATGATTGTGAAAAGAGTACAAAAGTTAATCAACCTACAGAATGTGAAGCTAAAGAGATAAAAGAAAAGCCAAGGTATAGTAGAGGAAATAAACGAAATGTAAGATCTAGAGTACGACAAAGGCTTTCTGTTGAAGAACGTTTAATTGAGGATAATCGTGCTTATTATAAGGTTGAAGTTTTAGGTAATAAGTTAAGATCTAGTGTAGCTCATGTGAACAATAATCAAAGTTCGCCGGTAAAAGAAGTAGAAAAAGAGAAAGAAGTTAAGAAAGATGATGGTCCATCAAGTGAAAAGCCTGTAGTTGTAAGATTTAAACGAGTACGAAAGTCTGAATTGTCGCTGCTCAGTGATGAAGCCGAGTCTTTCATGTTTGGAGAATCTAGAAGAGATGATTGGAGTAATTCTAGTGATTGGAATAATGAAAAAAGCAATAGTAGTAGTAGCAGTATTTTACCTAACGATACTGAAAGTGAAGAAGACAATATAAAAGCATCATCGTCAGTTATATCATCACCATCACGGACTGCACCAATAAATTTGCTCATTAAACAAGAACTTCTTGATGAAGACTCACAAGATTCTTCTCACATAGGAAGAGCAAGAAAACGAAGACGCACGCAGACTGAAGTTTTGATCAAAGAAAATACCGACTATTATAAATTTGAAACGCCTGGAAGTAGATTAAGGTTTCAGGGTCTCACTACTCCACAATGTAAAGAGTTAGAAGTGGATGAATTCAAAAGTTTGGAAAAATCACTGAGCAAAGATCAACCTGGAGGTGAAAATGAAATTGATTCAGTCACAAACACTGAAGAAAAACTTTATCCGTCCAAACCATCAGCTGAAATTGAAAAAATGAAGTTTTCATTTGAATCAGTCCCAAAATCTGAACCATGGTATCAAACGTATCAAAGACAAGATGAAGGTGCAGAATTCTGGCATTCATTTAGTGATTCAGATGCTAAAAAACCTTTTTTATTACCATATGAGATTGAAAACTTCCATGAAAATCTTCTTAAAATTTGCCAAAAAAATGAAATAAAAAAAAAAGCTCGA
This sequence comes from Chelonus formosanus, assembly GCA_028641665.1. NCBI lineage: Eukaryota > Metazoa > Arthropoda > Insecta > Hymenoptera > Braconidae > Chelonus > Chelonus formosanus. The sequence goes on along the minus strand of CM054006.1, from coordinate 23,508,862 downwards.
TCTAGAGGTCCAAATGGATTGGGACGATCGCCAAGGAAAAGCCCAAGATGTCATGCATCTACTCTTGCAATAATGTCTACTATCATTCGTAAAAGAGAACAACAGCAACAAACAGTGATTTCTAATGTTGTAGATGAAGAACCAAGATCTGGCGTCAACACTCCGAAACCAGATGCCAAATCCAGTACTGATCTAGAAATCCGCGAAATAGCTAAAAGCATTGATGAAATGTTGAATGTTGAAAATAATCTAGATGATTCGTTTGAATCAGATGTATTGGATGAAAATTTGCAATTATTAACTGAATCTGAACCATCTGGACCGCCACCAAATCTCATTGAATTACTTGATTCTTCATATCAACAATATTTTAATGGGATAGAAAATTCCTCATGTGCTAGTTCTGAGTGTGGTGAAACTGTAACAGAATCTCCTTTGAAACGTCGAAAAAGAAGAAAGAATAGAACGGGATGGCCTGGAATAAAAGCAAGAAAGAAAATGCAAAAATTACCAACAATCCCTGATGTAGATTCAGAAAGAGAAAATGTTCCAGCGAAAACGCCCAATCCCGAAGAAGAAGATGAAGACGAAGATGATGAAGAAGAAGAGGAGGAAGAAGAGGAAGAAAATTTGAGAAATCAACAGAGTATTCTTGAAAGACTGCAAGCTCCGAGTTCAGTAGAAGCTCCAGATACTTCTCAAGACTCGAGAATAAAATGTAAACCAAACGATTTTCCTGAAAATCAAGTAACTAATGAAGTAGATGCTCACTCCTATGAAAGCGATGATCCATTATCAAGAAAATCGCATCAAACAAATGATGAAAATCATGAAAATGTATTTAGGCAAGATGTGCGTATGACGAATAATACTAGGCAACAGATAAGCTCGAAGCTAATGACGCGAAAACGTCAACGAGAATCTGATGCAAGACCGTCTTCCTCAGTTTCTATTGATTCTCATCCAGAGATTGAGAATCATGATCATTCATATAGACAAAAACCAACGTCGGGAATAATATCGAGAAAAAATTATCCAACTGGAACATTATCTAAACGACGACCACGTGATGGAAAAGAAATAAGTACCGTTGAAATCAGTGAAGCAGAATCTACAACTCCATTAGCTGACGGTCAGCAACATCGAGAGTTACCTTGTAAAAAGAAAGACTGTGTTAGCCCAAGAAAACAATCAAAAACAAGGAAGAGACCTCGAAAAAGTACATCAGAAACAAGCTTTGACAATGAAAATTGTAAAAAAGATGAACTTGAAGTGGATGTTGAGTGTAAATTATCAGAACGTATGAGTTCAGATCCAGTTTCTGGTCCTGAGTTACAGCAAAGACGTTCAAGCATAGAATTTCAACCAGTAGTTAGAGTGATGAAAATTGAGGATCAAGTAGATATGGATCATAATATTTTATCAGTGACCGTGGCAAGTAATCGTCGATTAAGAAGTTCCAGTTCCCCGAAATTGACGAAATCGCCACCTGCTAAACGCTATAAGCGATCTAAAGGTCCTTTTGGTCGATGGATAAAAAATAGTTGAGATATTTATTCTCTTGATTGTAAATTAAATAAATTTTTCTAATTCGACACTGAACATTGCAAAGTTTAGGCTTGAATTTTAAAAATTTATTATTCATATATTGTACAAATTCATATTTGTCAAATGTACTATTTATCGTCATTTTACATATTACTTATAGACTTCGGATTGTATTATTGTAAACATTCTTCTATATAAGTCGTCGATTTTACGACGATATAATAATTGAACTACATTTTTTAACATATTTTTTTTATATAAAATATTTGTTTTCCTTTGATGTTATGAACTTTACTGTAATCATTGATCAACAAACAACACGCTTCGTGAAAACTGTAGTGTATTAATTAGTATACGCAAGACTGCATACAATTACAATAGCAATTATTTGCCAGATAAAATTATTATAGTATCTAAGACATGATAGAGAATCCATACAATATTATTGAAAAATCAATTTTTTACAGTCAATTGTATTATAATTTGTTTTATTTCTTCTTTTAAAATATGTTTACAAATGAAAACAAAATACAAAAATCATTCACAAAAATCACTTTTATCTGTACATTCTCTTTTTTTGAAAGCTTCTTTTAATGCTCTTTTTTTACTCCTTTTGCGGTCTGTATCGTTTTCATGTTTCATTTTTAAAGTTTTTAATTGATTTTCTATTGACAAGTCACCGTTTATTAAATTATCTAATTTAGTAATTAATAAATCTCGAGCAAGCGTTCGATTTCTTTTTTGATCTCGAGTTCGATGGCATTTAACTACTAGTCCTGTTGGAATATGCTTTAAAACAACAGCATTATTTGTTTTATTAACTGCTTGTCCACCTGGACCACTTCCCTTAACAAAATTTTCTTCTAAATCATTTTCATTAAGTTTTGGTACTCGTGAATAATCCAAAGAGCTCTTGAATGACTTCAAACACACTTGGTAACTTAAATATAGAGATGACAATCGCTTAAATAAGACCATTATTGGTGAAATAATGAGGTGAAAGTATTAGATGATTTTCTGTTCTTTCAAAAGTTGTCGACCTTTCTAAAAAATATATTTAATGAGTTTAAATAATAATTGCTAAAAAATTGAAGTAAGAAAAAGAACTTGATATAGTTACCTGGATATAAAATTTTATATCATTCTCGTCAGTTAGATTTCGGTTTAAATTAAAATCTTTACGAACTTTAAACGTAAAGTACCTTTGATCAGTCAATTTTAATTTTTGTCCATATTTCATCAAGTCTTTATAAAGTTTTAATGTTTCTAATCGCATGTTTAATTCATCAACTGAAAATTATATTTTTTTGAGTTCGAATTATTTAGATTCGAAATAGTTTTTATATACACGTTTCATAAACGCAAAGAATCAAGTAAAATTTAATAAAATAAAACTGGGAACAGAAAACTCCGAAGAGCTGAATTTTAGTTTTCTTTTTAGTTAGTATGTTGATAATGTGATGGCGCTACTCATTTATTTGTGATGTGTGGATAATAGTAGAGATCAACAACAGTCGTACATACATACCAGAGAAGAGAGACCAGCTGGTCTCTTCTCTGATACATACAGTACCGGATATAAATGTAGTTCAATTTTTTCAAAGTTATACATGTGATTTTCTTATACCCTCCTGTACAAAATCACACAGCATTTATGCCCGATACTGTATGACTGTTGATGGATGAGGATGTGTATAGAAATATACGTTGTTTTTATAAAATTGATGTCCTCAATTATTTTCAGAATAAAATAATTAAAAGTTCGAATATAAATTCAATTTTAAATTATTGTACATGAACAAAATAGCCCCAGCCAAGCATTCTTTGATTTAAAAAAGAAAAAACAATAGCAACAGAAGTTCATCTTTCGGATCTATATTTTCCTACACTTTATACATTATAGCGTAGACAAAGTAAAATTCACGATTATCGACTATTTGACAGAGAAAAAAATGTAAAAATTACAACTGATTTCTCAATACTCGTAAAATAAAAACTAATCAAACATCTGCTTATTTTAAATTATTTTTAAGAGCATAATAGGTATATGAATAATCTGTATTATTTTATAAAATGAAGTCAGATTTATGGAACAATTTCAGAAATTTTTTATTGTCAATTACTTAGCTTTGAACCAGAGTTTAGGTTACTTTACTGTTCAAAGTTTGTCTAACCTAAAATTCGATAAGTGTCAAAAGTAAAATAATATCTTAGTAAATCCATTACTAATTAATAAATTAAATAAAATAAAATCCTCGTGAAAACTATCAAATATATTACTAAAACTTTATTCATTTTTTATCACGTTTAACGTATTAATTATTTACGTTTCATACATTTTTTTCTATTCTAAATAAATAATTATTTATCATTTATTCAATAATAAATAAATATAGTATTATTCTTGTAGGATTGCAATTAGGTATGTTGACGAAACCAACATCAGATGTAGATACCGTATCTCTTGCTATTGATACAATTCCAATTAGTTTTATCATCGCAGAAGATGGGCGGACACTTTTATTAGCAGGTGAGATATCTCTGAAAAATTTTAATTGCATGTCTACTAAAATCTAATATAAAATTTTATCCCTCTTTATTATTTTCAAAGAACAAGATGATGGAGCCTTAGAATGGATAACTACACCGATTGCTTTCATCCAACCAGATAATACAACTTTATCTTCAATTAAAGTAGCAAACGAAAACCCATCTTCGAGTTCAGTAAGGAATACAGTTTTTATTATAAAATAGAACATTAAGTTATATAAATTGATAACTTTCTTATTTCAGTCTATATTTCAAATAAATATTGAAAATGTTGTTCCTGCTAATAATACATCGGAAGCAACTATTCTTCGAGGCAAAAATACACCGATTATTTCTAACTTAACTGATGTAACAAATTCTAAATTAATTCTACAACAATCTTCTGAGGGCTTAACAATAGTAAATACTAATAATATATTACAAAGTGAAAACACTTCTGATCAACAATCAAGTTTCTTAGTAGATACAACAAAAATTAATAAAAGGAGTCCTGGAAGGCCTAGAAAAAATACTGTTAATGCAAGTGATGTAAGTATGGTATTTAATTTCAATTAATAAAACAAGTGAATTTTGATATATTTTATTTGTTATAGACGAATCATAAATGCGAAATTTGTGGTGAAGAGTTCAAGAAGCAAATCCTTTATCGTAAGCATATGGAACAACATGCTGAAGAGAAACCTCATCGATGTCCAAAATGTCCAGCATCTTTCAACATACCTGTAAGTTAAATTATAGAATTGAGATTCATAATATAATTTAAAATGATTCAGTTGGTTGATTCATGAATGTAATTCTCTTTACAGACAAATTTTACGCTTCATATGGCAACGCATAATACAGGAGAGCTTAAATGTCCTGAGTGTGGTCGAAAATTTGCTCGTATGGCTAGTCTTAAATCTCACTTATTACTTCATGAGAAGGAAGAACACCTTTTTTGTAAGGAGTGCGAGGACATATTTCCTTCAAAGGTTGGTTTCAAAAAACTTTTTCAATAGGATTTTTATTATGTAGAGCTTGAGAATAAAAAGAAATATTTACATAAATTAATAACCACTTTCCATTGATTCTGGCACAAGATCTTAATAAAAGACAAACAAATTCTCACACAACTTTTTAAATTTATCAAGAAAAATTGTAAAAGCTATTATTTTACTATTTATTTTCAAGCTCCTAATATATGAGACAAGAAAATATACTAAATTTTTAATTAATGTCTAATAAGATATTTTTTAATTATTTTTAATAGATGAATTCGTTTATTAAAAGAGAATATTTCAATATAATCATAAAGCCTACGCTTTTTCTCACCAAGATAACATTGAGAATAGTAATGTACCCACTTCTAGAAAATGAGAACGTTTCATTTTCTAGGCAATTATGCTTTGAGTGAAAATTCTTCCGGCCCTCATATCTTGTCAGCTTATCATTTAAATGCTGTTTATTACACAAATGAGATTTCGGCTTTTTCGTATAAATTTAAAGTGTCAACGATCGAATAATGTCAGAAGATTGGATTTTTTAAATTTAATGTCTGAAACATGGCAAGGGTCAATTTCTTGATCTTTGATTCTGTATTTTTATATAACTTCCTATTTTTATTATTTACCAAAAAATTTTATTTTGTGATTCATATTCTATAATTCATATTCTATTATTGATAATTGATCTATTTTATGAGAGAATTTTCTTTGATGATATTGTCCTTCGATTATTCAAGGATAAATAAATAATTCTATGAATTTACCAGTGTCACGCAAATATGGGTTGTAGGAATACTGCAAGTAGGCGGAGAGTCAGCGGTCATAGCTACATGTACATTGCGTAACTGAATTGCATGATCTCATGCACTGATCTCCTGTAGATTGTTATGACAAGTGTCCTATTAGATTCTCGTGATAATTATTGTAAATGTACTTATTATCAATAACACTTAATCTTTGATTTAATTTATTACAATATCAAAAAAGTTGTTTAAAAAATTTTACATATCCGAAAAAACGTCATATAATTTTTGACTTTTTATTTTTTACGAATTTTATGACAAATATTTAGATTCCCATAACCAAAATCAGAGTGTGTTTAAAACACATGTGTTGCATCCCTCGCTTCTGAAGAGTCGTTAAATGATATACCAGACGATTACTCCGTCTGTTTCAACGAATCTGAAGATTTCACAGAATCAGGTCGGCTGTTTAGTTGAACCAAAAAGAAAAAGAAAAATAAAATAAATAACTGGAGTTTTTGTTTTAAATTTTTTTCAGCTGTTTTATAAATTGTTCGATTCAAGGGTAGATTTGTTAAAGAAATGATTGAATGTTTCAATTTTAGTTACTTTTTAAGTGACATCATCATCACAGTAGGTTGATCATAAAACATAAGAGTGTCTACTCAGCTACACTATGTCATACTCCAACACTTATAATGTATTCAATTATATTATCACAACGGAATGTTAGATTATCATAGATCACGTGTTTCTTCAAGAAATATCTATTAACTCTTATATTATTGAGTAGTTTTCATTCAGAAAGTATTTCTATTTCATCGGAAACAGACTACTTTTTCTTTACATAAAATGATTGATTGTTTGAAAAATAATTTTTTAAATAGATATCAAATAGCACCATCAAAAAAGTCAAATTTTAACAATCATTTATTTTCACAAATCTTTCTTCATGATATTAATTTTCTTCGCCGATTATTAATTTGCAGAAACCAATTAGTCCACTGAAAGCACATGCAATTAAAAAAAAGAAAATAAAATTTATAAATTTGCTACATGACGCGCGTTTGTCAATGATGTATGTCAACTGCTGGCGCGTGGGTAGTCGGCACGATTATTTTCTTAGGAGTTACACACCCTCGCCAGTACCCGCATAAGCCGGACTTCAGTGTGTGCCGCTAAATAATCTGTAACCGTCTCTCGTATGTGCCGCCTGTGTAACACAAGTGTAGAGACTCGAGAAACAACTGCCATCAAGATATATCTTATAAAGTTGAGAGAAAAATCGAATAACAGCCACTGAGTACTCTGGCGCCCTTGTAGTGAAAAATAGGAGTGTATGAGGCACGCACGTGCTCATATTCATTGACAGTTCTTCCTTAATCTTATCATTGTTTTTTCAAATCCCATCTGAACACGTATTCACTGTTTATTGAAATAATTTCATGTTATTTCCAGTATTATTTTTTTATTATAATAAAATAGTAAAAGTAAATGTGGTGTCAATTGTAAATGAAGTGTTCAAAAAGTGTTCCAATATTTTGTGTTTAGTGATTTCATACAAAACCAAATTAGTGTTTAAGCTAAATGAAAAAGTGATTATAATTCATTGAATTTAATTATTATCAGTTAATCCGGAAGAATATTTATTTATTTTCACTAAATAGAAAATTTACAATTAAAATTGGTCAAGGATCATCATTAATCTAGGGCGATAATAGGTTATCACTTTAGCCTTTGAGCGAATTATTACTGATGAAACCGACACTAATAAGAAACGGTTAACAATTATTTTTATCAATTCAATCAATTATTTATAACAAATTAATTCAGCTAAAATTATATTTCAGTTACCACAGATTATTAATATTTTTATATGTAATATGTATCTCATTATTTGCACAATAATTTTTTAATGTAAATCGTTAGAAAAATAACAAATAGTATAGATCTGAATATAAAATTATAGAATGAAAGATAACTTGATGAGAATGACCAATGTAAAGCGTCCGTTCATCATGTTTTATCGTTTTTTTTCTACTACGCATGTGTGTTTCTGAAGATATCACGTTACTCTGGAAATAATCGTTGTAATACAAAGGATGGGTCCATCGAACTTGATCGCGATTCACTTTTCCGGTCATTGATGAACTCGAGGGATTATTTATTTATGACTAAACATCTGCTAAAAATATTTTTTCTCAACATAATAAAATAATGTTAACAATAGTCTATAATTTAATACATAGCTGATAATTAATCTTTCTCAGAGTGATATATTCTGAAAAAATATTTATTCGATAAATAATTAATTAGATAATAAATAATCAATAAATTAAATTAATCTAATAATTCAAAAATGAAACAACTCATTTGTGTTATTAGATATTTAGATTAAATTTATTGGTCAAACTTGAGTATATTTTTTGAAGTGCATCAAATAAAGTTAATCAAATAAATAACAATGATTTACTCGGTTGATGAATAACACATGAAGTTTATGTTAATAGTAAATGTTTGTCGTCTTTAATTAAACTAATTAATTTTTCGTTGCAATATTAATTTTGTGAAATGATGATGAGGTGCATTTCGCATCTCATTATCATTCAGAATATCACGTGATCACATAGGGTCAAAAGCGAAAACTGGTTTTGTCCATCGCGACGTCTTCGTGGCCAAATATTCGCTGACGTAACGCATAAAGTCGTTTTATGTGCAAGGGATATGGGGTACGGGTCTCTGATCCAAGGGAAAAGTATCTTATATTCGTCTCATCTTCTCTATATATGTTGCATGCATATGCATATCTTTCGAGGAATATTTTTTTTTCTTACTTTTCACATTAAAAACACTTTTATCTATGATTAATCACCCGGCAGAATTTTTATCAAAAATTGCACTGGTTATATTTAAAAATTTTTCATTATAGGAAGTAAATTTTATATTAAAATACTTCATAAATTTTTTTCCTTTTAAAAAAAGAAATATAATAAATTCTAGAGAAGGTAAAGAATAAACTCAACTGTAAAACACCACTCCTACGACTCTCATGTAACTTAGCGCAACACCTTAGAAAACGATTTATTTCTTATCGGTAAGAACGTGATGTTAGGAGGCAATTGTTTGCAACAGTACGCACCGCGAGTGTACATACCATATCAGTAAACCTATTATGTATTCATTTAATTGTTTTCTTACGTGTTTTGGCATGAATTTTTTTATCCTCAAAATAAAACGAAAATATACTTAATGCTAATAATTGTTTTGCCATATTTATTACACTTTGTTTAATTACATACATTTTTTAATTTTATAATCAATCAAGGAATATCCATGAAAGCTCATCAACTTGGCTGAATTTATTATTTGAAATAATTATGAAAACAAACTGATGAGTTGTCCTTTTAAGGGTACGTGTACAGTCTCAGCGATATGACCAATATTTCCATAACGTTGACGTAATACATCAAAGAAAGGCTGCGAGGAAACACTTGGCTTGAACATAATGACTGGAGACTCACTTTATGCTCATATTGCTGATGTCCAGATTCCTTTCCATGCTGTTTTATAAGAGTTAATAGTATCTTTTGAATTCGCAGAAATGAATTCGAGTAAATGATTTCATATCGGAAGAAATATCTAACGAATTCATTATGATTTTTTCTTTCTGAATATTTTAAAAGCAGTCAGACTTATTTAACTGACTAAAATTGTTGTAGATGATGAAAAAATAACTAACTATTTAAAATTATAAAATTATGATGAGAAAAGCAGAGAACAAAAAGGTTCATTGATCTCATAAAATGGGTTGAAAATAAAGCCAAACGATTCTAAAGAAAACCTATCATCCAATCTACGTTTATTCCATTATTATCGTCTGGATATAAAAGACCCGAACACTCGTATCGATAATCGGGTTATCTTTCTTGCACTTTACACCGCTTTTTTAATGTCTTTTCTTTAATTTTTTTTCATCTATTTTTAGATAGATCAATTTTTGTTAAAACTGATACTATGTTACCCTAAGAAGCTAATTTTTATATCATAGACTGAGTGTCTCAGATTTATTAGAAATATATCTAACTGATTCATACATATTCCAGATATCAAAAATTTTTTATGAAGAACTTTCATTTAGAAAAATAGTGAAAAAATAATGGAAGATAACTCAAAGAGTTTATTCTTTACTTCAAACTATGTGAACAAAGAATTATCTCATTAATTAATCAGTGGTTATATCTCATTCATTATTTTTTTTAAAAGCTCCAAATGATGAGTTTTTTTTGGAGCAAAACTATTTTTTATTTACTGCTTGAAGTTCATATAAACTTTTTATCTATATATTTATATGAATTATAAGCAAATGTCTACTTATAAATGAGTTACACAAGTGATAAGTAAAATCGTTGAACTTTACCAAGTTGTACATTCCACATAGCTTGATTTATTTTATTAATAGGCCACTACTATATTAACCCTGAAACAGAAATGTAAGCTCTAGAATGACGTAAATTCCATAGTTCGATTTTAGTTTACTTATTCATTATTGATGACTTTCTTTAATTACTGTCATTAATTAGAACGAAATATTTATGTGAAACTATCAATTAATCTTATAATTAAATATTGAATGATATAATTAATTATGAAAGATTTTCATTTAGTTAAATAACTGTGAGTAATTTTATTACATTAAAAAAATATTTTATCATAAAAATAGATCATTTCATAGTAATTGATAGATTCATTTTGCACATTTGGTTTTTTTGTGATACATTTAATCGTCGTAGAAGTAATAACATAATTTTTACTGCAATCTAGACTGTGTAAAAAAAAAGAATCTTCTATTCCAAGTATAAAGTGATATATTATTTTTAAACAGTTAAGATAATTTTTTGTGTATCATTATCAATGAATTAGGTACATTGTTAAAAATTTCAGATATTTTTGCCCGTGACTTCCTTATATCCTGGACTTGAAAGATAATTGATTATTCTCTTCCATGTTGATAAGATTCTTATTTAAAACAATTTCCTCTAGTCTGTTTTGTTGAACAAATTAAAGCATAAAATTAATTAATTATTTGAAATAAAAGGATGTTTATTAGTCTATGGTAACTAAATTTGCTATACATAATTTACTAATTTATTATTCATATTTCAAACAACTAATGTTTTTACAACTAAAGCTTCATTGGATGACTCATCACTTAGAAGAGGGGTTCTATAAAAATAAACGTAAAAAAAAGTAAACAAAGATCTCAAACACAAGATCTGAACTTGGTATGATGCTCTCGTGGCTCGTCTCCCTAACTATGTTGGGTTTACCAGAGCGAATAAATAAATATTCATTCCGACAGAAAGACTGATTTCTAAATTTGAGATGTTTTTTTATTAAAAAATCTTCAAATCTAATTCAAGTGTAAAAACTCATTTATAAAAAAACTATTTGATTTTGATTAATTTAGAAAGAAATTAATTTTGCAAAGTGTCATCATGTATTTCACATCAATTACAATTAAATATGATTTACAGTGTTTTATTAACCATAATTATTACATAAAAATGGATCTTAGTAGTAAATAATACTGCCATAAACGTATTACAAATATCCACTTTGTAAATTACAATATCGCAAAATATAAAAATGATAAAAAATATTTGGTGTTTTCTATAAAAATCTATGTAACTATCATTTGATACTTCCGTCCTGTACGATGACGTTCACTGCCGATTGCATGAATTTCGCTCTTCTAGTCATTTGCTCCCGAGTATTTCATTTTGCCCTCGGACTTAGTGCTCAATATTATCAGGTAATTTTTTGTGGTAGTGAAATCATTAAAAAGAAAAGTAATCTTCTAAACGTAGATTTTAAAAAATTGTTTTCGAAAATAAGGGTTAAAAAAAAAATATTAAAATCATTTCAGACGCAATTAGATGCACACTTGCGACTTCATAATGAAAAATGGTCAACAGACGATGTGAAGAAATGCAAATTATGCAGTAAACAATTCACTCAGCCTGCACTTTATCGTATTCACATTCGAGAACATTATAAAGTAAGTTTTTATACATTAGTATATTTTTATTTCTTGAGAGCTTCAATATGATGATATATAAATTCTAACATGAAAGAATAGAAGTGTTATGAGTATATTCTGTCATATGAGTTATCTCTTTTTTTTTTTGCTTTGATTAGTTACAGACCAAAATGATGAAACAGACAAAAAGAGGAGTGACACATAAAACTGTGTATAAATGTAAGATATGCCTTAAGATATTTCAAAAACCTAGCCAATTGATGAGGCATATTCGGGTTCATACGGGAGAAAAACCATTTGTTGTAAGATTTTATTCAATTCTTTAAAAAGAAAGTTCAATTGATTAAGCAATTTTTATTTAATTAAAAACATGAATATATTTTACAGTGTAATGTTTGCAACCGATCTTTTACGCAAAAAAATTCCCTTCAAATACATAAATGGAAACATGTAGGAATTCGTCCATATCATTGCAATCAGTGCAATGCAAAATTTAGCCAAAAAGGTATGGTAATAAAATATGAAAAATTCATTTGACGTTCCACTCATTACAATTTTTTTTCAAATTTTTCATTAATATCATTTACTAATATTTCAGGTAATTTAAACGCACACATTTCTCGGGTACATAATTTGCCAGAGGGCGAACCAGTATATTCGTGTATGCTGTGCACGTGCTCTTTTAAGAAAATAGGAAGCTTAAGCATTCATATGAAAAGGATGCACACCGTTCCAATAGAAGTATGCTGCAAATTGCACAATTATTCTAAGTAATACCATGTTTGTTAAACGGCTTTTAATTTTTAAATTAAATGATATTTTTAGGGAGAAGAAAAATGTGACAGTTCTATGAAGGCTGCAGATTCAAACGTTAATGATGCAACAAATTCTACAAATAAAAGTGATATATTACAAGAAGCTTTGAAGATAAGTGGTTTATCCAGCAAAGAAAAAAATCTCTCTTCTGGTAAATTATTTAATTTATTATCTTTTAGTGATTTATTAGTTTATTTATTCTGTTTGTATATTTTCCGATAACATAATGTTTGAATTTATTAAATTTTTTTACAGTAGAACCGAATTCAAAAAACAATCAAGTACAAACATCTTATGTAACGCTTTTAGACAGAGCTCCTGATGGTTCATTAAGGTAATTCAGTTAAATTAAGATTTTAAAAACCAATAGATTAACTTATTATTGTTTGTAGGAAATATGTAACAATAAAACAACGAAATGCTGGAAGTACAAGATGGTATGTATGTTCCTACTGTCATAAAGAGTTTAAAAAACCATCAGATCTACTTCGACATTTACGAATACATACACAAGAGAAGCCATATAAGGTATATTTGATTTTAAATGATATCTGTTAATTTATGTTTCAATTTCTTCAATTAACAATTATTGTTTAAATGATTGCCTAGTGTTCTCAATGCTATCAATCTTTTGCATTAAAATCGACAATGAATGCTCATGAACGAACTCATTCCGGAGTAAAGAAATATGCTTGCGGTATTTGTGCAAAAAAATTTGCTTGCCATAGTAGTCTCAAAGCTCACACAAGGTAATTTACATCACTGCAAAAAATAAAATATTACCCATGTAAAAAGAAATAGCAGTAACTTATATATACATTTATATTTTTTCATTTTAGAACTCATACAAAACCTTTTGTATGTACTATTTGTGAAAAATCTTTTGGAACAAACAGTGTTTTAAAAAGTCATCTAAAAAGTCATGTGAAATCCAAATTAAAGATATCACCAGATGCAGAGGCTTTGATACCACAAATTATTTTAGAAGAGCCATTAGTAATAAGTGATGCAGGAAATAAAATTAGTGTAGCACATATAAAATCAAAACAGAATCATGTACGTACGGATGGTGATAATAGTAGTAGACCACATAAATGTTGGGTTTGTCCAGCAGCGTTTAGAAAAATAAGTCATTTGAAACAGCATTATCGTCGCCATACTGGTGAACGACCATTCAAATGTCCAAAATGCGAAAGAAAATTTACGTCCAACAGTGTGCTCAAAGCTCATCTACAGACTCATGAAGCAGCTAGACCGTATAACTGTACCGTTTGTAATGCTAAATTCTCAACACAGAGTAGTATGAAACGGCATTTAATTACTCATAGTAACAAAAGACCGTTCATGTGCCCATATTGTCATAAAACATTTAAGACCACCGTCAACTGCAGGAAACACATGAAAATTCACAAAACCGAGCTTGCGCAACAGGTTAATTTTAGAAATTTCTTATTTCTGTTACTTGCTATTGTTGAAATATTATTGATGTTGATTTAAAATATCTTATTTTGAAAATAAATAATTAAAATTATTTTTCTCTTTACAGCAATTAGAAAAACAAAAAGCGCAAGAAAAAGGATCTTTGTTAGAAATTTCAGATAAAGAACCAATCCCTGTTATACCAGAAAATATACATTTATCAGAAGATATTACAAATTCATTCCCGCAGAATATTAATTCTGATTTTACTCAAGCATTTAATGATCAATTTTCATCAATTAGTAATAAGGAAAAATCATTTTTAGCGGAGACTAATACTACACAGGCGATAGAAAATTTATCACAAACACATAATAATAATATAGGAATCTCTCAAACTTTGCATGCTGATGAAACTGGAACTATTACATTACCAAATTATTCTGGGGACCAAACTCTTACTGCTGTAAGTAAATCAAAAAATAATTTTGAATCAAAATTGAAATCACTTATCCTTTTTTATTAAATTTTAATATTACAGGAAAGTATACGAGAGATTGAAGAAACATTGAATCAACAACTTTTTAATATCGGAGTAAATCTTGGTTTAGGAAATAATTTATCTCGACAAATTAGTGATTCAGACGTCGGAGCATTAGAATCACGAGAACAACCAGTACTGAATATAATTTATGACAATTCTAAGTCACTTGATACAACTGGAGTTAATCCAATGAATACAAATATTTTTAATTCACAATTTGATACCTTTGATATGAGTCACATTACTCTTCAAACAGATTCTGAAATGGATATTGGAATAACACCCGCTAATTCAACAAGCATGGCTAGTATATTGCCCAAATCAGCTCAAGAAGAACAACGATTAGCGCCTGTATCTGCTTCTAATTCTCAAGAGAATCAATCAAAAAAGAGTGAGCCTCTGATCATGGCTAATAATAGTATGCAATCATTGAGAGATGTATCAAAATCAATTTCGTGTTCAAAATATCCGAAAATAATTGCGAAGGCTGATACTACTGATAATACTGACATTTTGAATTTCAGTCAAGAATCAAATGATTTGTCTGTTTCATCGCCATCTTCCATTCTTGAACATCATTTACAATTACCGTGTACATATTGTGATAAATTATTTTCAGATGAGCATCAATTAAAATTGCATATTGAAGCTCATCTCTCAGAAAGTATAAGGAGTAACTCGGAGGCTAATCAAAGCTTATCAATCATTCTAAATAATGAAGCATCATTGCAATGCCATATGTGTTATAGTAAAGGATTTGATGTTATTTCATTGAAAGAGCACCTGAAAACTCATCGAGGAGAGAAAGAATTCCAATGTACACAGTGTTCTCAAAAATTTTGTACCAATGGAGGTTTAAGTCGACATTTAAAAGTTCATGCTGGAAAAACTATTGATATGTGGAGCTGTACAATCTGTTATGAAACATTTTCGAATGAAAATCAATTAATATTACATAAAAAGACCCACAATTCTCTCGGATGGAATAGTCCTCATACAGAGCCTGATAGTTCGCAAAAAGAACTAATTGCTACGGAAACTGAATTGTTAAATATTAATACCATTAAGCAGGAATTGAACTCTTCAGTTTCAGAAAAATTATTATTTGATGCTGTAGTTGAGAGAGATTATTTAAAAATGAAGAATAATGATTTAACAGTTCAACAAGAGAAGAGAGAATTTGTTAATAAATGTGAATACTGCCCTAAAACATTTAGAAAACCAAGTGATTTAACTCGTCATATTCGAACGCATACTGGTGAACGTCCATATCAGTGTGAACATTGTGAAAAAAGTTTTGCAGTTAAATGTACCCTTGACTGTCATAAAAAAGTACATACTGGTAATCAAAAATTCTGTTGTCACGTATGTAATAGGCTTTTTGCAACAAAAGGTAGTTTAAAAGTTCACATGAGATTACATACGGGATCCAAACCATTCAAATGTTTCATTTGTAATTTACAATTCAGAACTTCTGGTCATCGAAAGGTACATTTGCTCACGCATATGAAAGAGAATAATAAGAACGATTTGAAAAAAAAACAAAAGATGAAAAAAATTGATGTAGCAACTGAAATTACTGAAAATTCTGTCGACAATCTAACTAATATTGATGATGAGTCTTTAGTTAATGTACCTCCAACAGCAGATTATTCTAATTTAGATACTATAACAATTGATGCTACAGGTATACCAGATCAGTTAACATTTAATGCTGATGGCACGATAGTCAACAATAATTCGATACTCTCAGTTAACGAAAGTAATCAACTTGTGGCTAATTTACATTTTCTTCTTGCTAATGGATTAGTAACAATTCAAACAGACGAAGGTTTGATACCTTCATTGAATACTCCAGAAACTACTAATATCACTCAAGAGCCTACCACAGATCATGCGTTAAATGTGCCAAATACACTTGAGCAAGTATCGAATAACTTATCAGCAAATAATTTAATGATAACTACTCAAATAGATAATCTTCAAACACCTCATGCTGATCGGCAATCATCATCGTTACAGCTGAACGACTGCATGGCTTTTATTCCAATAACTTCAGCTAATACATGTCCTGTTAATCAAATTCTACCATCATCAACTGCCCCTACTTCCAAAGTCAATGGGAAAAATACGAGAGTTACATCTAAAAAAGAATGCGATATTTGTGGAAAAACATTCATGAAACCGTGCCAAGTAGAGAGGCATAAACGGATTCACACTGGTGAAAGACCTTTCAAGTGTGAATTATGTTCAAAGTCATTTGCACAAAAGTCTACTTTACAAATGCATCAGAAGCATCACACCGGCGATAGACCATATTCCTGTCCACATTGTGATTATTCTTTCACTCAAAAAGGTAATCTTCAAACTCATCTCAAGCGAGTTCACAAATTAGATACAATAGAAGGAAAAAAATTAAATTATGGTCAACAAATTGCCAGTGCAAAAATTATGCAAGATGATACAAATAATATTACTGATAATGGAATACCTAATTTAGATGACATTTCATCTTTAGTTGAACTTTTAAAATAACTTTAATTGGATAAAATATTTGTGTAATCAATGATAATGAATTAATTCAGAATTTTATTAGAATTTTATATTTTTTATTACTTTGAGATTTAGTAATAATATAATTATTATATTATTAAATTTTCCCTTAAGTAAATATAACATGAGATTGTAACAGACTGAGTTCTTGCAGGACAAAAGTAAGAATAAATGTTGTGTAAATATATATATATATATATAATATATATATATATATATATATATATATATATATGTATTTTATATTAAAACCCAATAAAAAATATTTATCAAATTATAGATTTTTGTGAAGCAAATTTTCATGTATAAATCATGTAATGATTGCAAATTGCTATAAATGGATAACTCATGATTATTGCAATTAATTCTGTGTTCATTATGTTTATTTTTCAAACAATAAATGAATTAACTTTATGAATAGAATAAAACATCAATTTTTTAATCAGTATACAAAAATATTTTTCGTTTATTTTTATTATCTAAAAATTAAACCATATTTTAATTCAACTGAAATTGAAAGGAATTCAATGTTTATAAGTACATTTTTCACTGCTTAACGGACAGCCATTAGGGTGGTTGATAAAAAACCAACATGGTTTTACTCGAAATTGAATATCGGATTTATTACGACGTTTTTTAATAGTTGTACTATTAGATCCAGGTATTCTAAATTGAACGGTACCATCAATTACTTGAAAGATATGGCTATTATTTCTCAATAATGTTTGTAAACCTCCACATTCCTTTTTCAATTGTTGAAGAGTATTTGAAGGTATTACTTTAACTATTTCCTTTAATTCTACCTTCCCACCAGCATTCCATTTCATGTTAGAATTTTCTAATTCTATTAAACGAGTTTTACACAACAAATGATTTACAACTAAATCAACTATTTTTTTGACAATTTCTTTATCAACTTTTGTACAATTTCGTACTTTTTCCACCACTTCTCTGGGTTTGAAATTCTGCGACCACTTTTCATCTTTAATTATTTCACTGTTATCTGATTTTATATTCACTGAACGGTCTAAAATAATTTTTTCGATTTTTTTATCTATGATATAGATTTCTTCTTCATTGTATGTTCTTTCTGATCCAATTAAACATATTCGTTTGGTAGACGGAATACGTAGTTTGTCCATTTGTGTAATAAATCCACATATTTCACAGATACTTTGCACGTATTTTAAATATTCTAAATACTGGCTATTCGACGCTATACTTCGTTGGTATTTTCTACCATCAAATTCATAAGCACAGCAGGGAAGCAAGAAAAATCTACAATTGTATGAACTTCGAGCTGCAATTACTGGTATCCATGGTGTTAATTCGTCTGAGTGGTTGCCAATTATCCAATCTATGTCAGGAAATAGCGATTTTGATGATGGAATTATTGTTCTAGTCTGTAATAGTATTGTAGAAAATTAATAAAAAAACCAATGAAATTAACCAGAAACAATTTTTTTATTTTTATCAATCAACTTACTTCTAGTTGAGTAGTTTGTGAAAATAAATCCCATATTTTTCTTCGTCGTAAATCGATTCCTAGACCACTGTGTCCTTCGTTTGTCAGTATGTATGCAAGTAGTCCATTTCCACATCCAAGGTCTAAGAAAGACTGTTTTTTTTCAAAGTATTTTTTATTTCTTTCTTGCTCCCACAATACTAACAAATAAGTTGCAATTGCTATATCTTCGAACACAAATTTTTTGGGGTCCGTACATTCAGTCCAGTTCTTTATTAAATCAGGACTATATTTTAATTTTAATTTTGTGTATAAACTGTGATATTTATGTATTGAAATTAGATTCAAAGAACCCTGAACAAAAGAATTATTTAGAACTTCTGATGTCATCCATTTTTCTAAAGATAAGAGAAATTTTGTTTTTAACCAATGGATACTTGGATGATCAAAGTTTGATTCAGAGGTTGCTACTGCTATACTTATTTTTCCTTTATCGTAACTAATTTTGTAAGGCCACTGCAAACTCAAGGATCGTTTATTATTATCAAGACACATTGATTGACAAATAAGATTTTTTGTTTCTTTATCTATTAAAACAAACTCTATAGTTGAACTGAAATTCAAATTATCTTTAGGAGAAAGTTGTATTACTATTAAAAATTTGCCGGTTTCATTGACTTTTATATCATTATGTTGAATAAAGTCTGTATTTTTTGGTAAAAGTGTCAATGGCAAATCATCTAATATATCGAAATTACAAAAAACATTATCTTTAAAAAATTTCGAAACATTTTCAACATTCAAAATTCGCTCAGCTATTGATTCAATTTCAAGACATTTTACTTTTTGTGTGAAAATAATTTCTGAAGATAATATTCTCTTGTTGATGACTTGAGAATGATTTAGCCATACATTTATTGCATACCAAAATTTATTAATGTCTGTAGAAGATTTTCTAGTAATTGCAAGATCGTGGAAAATCATGTTGAGAAAGATTTTTCTACTTTGAATATTTTCAATAATATTATTAACTATTATTTGGCAGTAAAGTTTGAATATCTATGTTATACTGCAAATGAAAATTGATTCAATTAATAACGTCAACAACAAAATATTAATATTTAAAGATGTGTACCTTTTTAAATATCCATTCAGCATCACTTAAAGATTTATTCATTATTTGTTTAACTCTTTCTGGATCAGGTTCAAACACATGTTGTTTAAAACTCTGAAAATATTTTAATTAAACTTTTTCTCATTTACAAAAGTTTACAGATTCAGTTGAAATGAGAATACACTACTTGTTAAATGTTTACAGAGAAAAATTACAATGACAGTCTAATTGAAGGTTATAGAGTTTTGAGGTTATAAATACGACGTCATGTGAATTTATTTTCTTTTCGTCAAACTCTACATAAAATAATAAATTTGAGTAACTTTAAAAATCTTACTTGTTTAATAGAATGTTGATAATGTTCTTTAGCACCGTTAGGCAGTTTATTACACGATCTAAGCAAAAATTTATATAATTGTTTGGGAGTTTTGATTGTTTGCTGTAAAATGTTATTTGCCATTATTTCTTCTATCCAATTAGCATAACATGTGGTGATAAAGTTAATGAAAACTTTCAAAAGTTAGTTGACTCAATTTAATTAGTACAAATTTATTTTTATATTAAATTTCCAACCAATTCAAAGCAATATTCACAGAATTATTATTTTGATGTAATTTAATTATATATTTTCTAAAAGTAGATGCTTATTTTTTAAATACTTATTTTTATATTTAAAATTCCAATATACATATATTTATGAAATATATATGCGTAAATTCACCTTAGATATATTATAATTATTGAATAATCAATCAACAATGTTGCGAATTTTTCAATATGTTTTACAAAATTTTTCGTTGAATACTCTACGAAGTTATACTGGAATAGCAAACAAAGTATTGAGTACTTTAAGTGGAAATTATACTGCTGGTTTAATCAGTAAGTATCTGCACTTGTTGAAACTTTTTTACACTTCAATTATTCAAAGTTTATTCTTATACCATTATTTTTTTTTTTAGTCATTGGTGATGAAATACTGAAAGCTCAAGTAAAAGATACCAATTCCCATTTCATGTGCTCCTTGTTATATGAATATGGAGTCAAAGTAGAAAAAGTGAGTTGTAACATTTTTGCAAAATAATTATGATAATGTGATAAAATATTTTCAATTTTTAGATCACAATAATAAATGATAATGTGGATGTAATTGCTAATGAGATAAAAAAATTTTCTGAAATGTACAAATATGTCATTACATCAGGAGGTGTTGGGCCAACCCACGATGATATGACGTATGAAGGTAAAGTTTTATATAAAATTTTATTATAAAGTTATTATTGTTATGCCAATATTTGAAATGATTTTAAAAAATTAATAGTAAAACTATTAATAACTATTTTAGGGCTTGCAAAAGCATTTAATGACTCATTACATTATCATCCAACACTTGTTAATATTGTGAAAGAATTATGTAAAACAGATGATAAAAATTCACCATTGTACAAAGTTGCTCATGTAAGTAATTACATGTATTCGGTTTAGATAGAAATTTAATCAGATAAATCAATAAACAACAAATGTTTGATAAATCGTAATATTTAGATACCTTCGTCAGCAGTTTTAAAATTTGGCAAAAATAATAAAACTGGAGAACTTTTAAAGTTTCCATGCGTTAACGTAAAGAATGTTTATGTTTTCCCGGGATCACCAATATACTTGGAACCATTATTTTATAGTTTGTGCAAGGTAATTGTTATAGTAAAGTCATTATAAATATTCATGTAATTATATATTTCTTCATAGTTTATTACTCAACTTAAATTATTGCAATCATTTCAGGAGCTATTTAATGCACATAAAATATTTGTTAAAAAAGTATTATATATAGATGCAACAGAAGAGTTGTTTGCAAGTGAATTAACAAGCGTTGCAAAAGACTTTCTTAATGTTGCATTTGGTTCTTATCCAGTCAGTAATCAGCAGTAAGTTTTAAAGTTGAATTACATCACGTAATAATCTAAGACTAATGAATGAAACTATTTTTATTGTTACAGATATTACAAGGTACGAGTTACCGTTGAAAGTGATAATGAAGATGATACTAATGATGCATTGAATAAGTTTTGTAGTTTAATACCTGCTGAGATTGTGATTGATTATGATGATTCACCAGAAATTGATTCTTTGGCAAAGTATAATAAGTTTATGTCCAATTTTAAACAAAAATCAGATACTACAGTATTCCAAAATTTACTTGATGAATTATGGTAAGCAATCATCTTTTCTTATTTTATTTAATTTTAATTTAAAGCCGGACAATGAATCAATTGATACGCAATTTCAGTGATATTTATAAAGAGCCAAATAAAGTAGCATTGTGCATCGATGGCAGTATCGGTTCTATGGTATTACTTCATCTTGCTCACATAGCACAGAAAAAAATAAATAACGATTCAGGTTATTATGGTATTTTTTTTAAGGGAAAAAAAAATATTGAACAATTTATTGGAGAAGTTTCTAAACGGTAAGCATTTCAAAAAAATTAAAAATTTATAGGTATTTTTTATTCATAATTTTTCTCTCATGCATATTTTATTTTTGCTTTCTTGTTCATTTATAATATAGATTATTTACCATATCCATTCTAATGATTTCCTGTATATTCTTGTTTTTGTTATTAACAATGAATTTATTTTTTTCCTATTTATTTTATTAATCATTATCTTCTTCCATTATCAATAAAAATATTTTATTTAATTACAACTAACGAGCTCATTAAATGAATTATTTTTACTTTGGGAATATAATTGAATCTTATTAATAATTTTCGTTTGCAGATATAATTTAGAATTAATTACATCAGATAAAACAGTGGAAAACTTGGAAAGTTTGAAAATTTCATTACCACAATTGCAAATTCTATTATTGCATAATAATTCATTATCAGAACAACAAGATGAATTTTTCCACATTTTAACTCGCAAAGCACAACTTTCGTCAATAATAATCAAATCTCCTCTGATGGTTTTAACTTCTGATAGTTTATGGACATTTGCTAAATCTTTTAGTTTACCGTATTCTTCATTATGAAATGTCAGATAGTACAAAGCCTGACTGGAATTTAATAACTTAGGAAGGTAAGTAGTTTTAGACTTATCGTCCAGTATAAACTTTAAACGTTACTCACTTCTAGTGATAAAGTGGTACTTTCTGGGGCTTTAAATCAAATAAATGTAAATTTAATAATCTATTACCTCCATATATTAAAATTTTTTAATAACAATATTTTAATAAATAATTTAACTTATTATTGTAACAAAGTGGTATTAACGAATGAAGATTTTTAGATGTTAATGCAAAATTGGAGTTATTGAATAGAAATTTCATTCAAACTTATTTAAATATTAAATGAATTATTTTGTGAGAATAAGAATATACAATGCATGAAACAAGTTCATTTATACAATCAAAAATAGAAAGGAAGGAAGTATTTTGTAAAAATGTGCATAGCTACTGGAGTGAAAAAAATTGCAAACAAAATGTACATTTATTAGCTTATAAAGATGGATGGTATTGCGCTACCATGGTAACAGCCTAAATGACATATCGATTCTTCACTATCCCAAGTATATACTTTTTTTTTCATCTCGAACTGCAGTTTCATTGCATATTCACGATATTTTATTTTTTCAAACAGCGCTAAGTACTTCGCATGCGCGCATAACCATTTTTTATGAGAAGAATAATAATAAGCATCAAATATTATTTTTAACAATGAAAAAAACTGATAATTTAATAACAAGTTCTTTTATAAGTTAGATTTCAGTAGGAGGTATTATTGTTTATGTAAGCCCCAGTTGCTGTAATATCAACGTTTATAAGATTACGGAATAAGGATGAGTGGTAGAAAAGTTTTTTTAATCCTGAAAAATCCCTTCAGAGTTTAAACAAATATTATTTTGTGGGAGAATAATAATATTCAGTATTCTTAAAAATTTTATTTTCTTTCAAATTATAAATCTTCAATATTGTTTGATGATTCTACAACTGTTGAGTAATAAATTTTTGAAAATTACATTAAATGTTGTTAAAGAAAAAGTTTTATAACACTTACTTATCCGTAGATTGTGTTGGATCGTGATTTTCAAAATTTAATTTCAACTTAAAGTATTTTCAGTTTTCACTTTAAAACTTTGAAATGAAACTGTACGAAGAAGATGGGTGTATGGAAGACAGTGTAGTCTACCTTCTCATACTCTCGTACTTACTTCTCCTACAATCCCTCTTTTTTCTTTTATAGAGCCTCAATTCCATCTGCACTGAATGAAAGACGATTCTTCATGTTTTCATTACTCATCTTTTCAGAGACGACAGTCTTATTTTACGGTAAATGCGTCGTAAAGTATTATTGGAGAATCGTAAAAGCGAGAGGTGGCGGTAGAATTGATATTGATATTGAGGTGGTATCAACATGAAAAGAATTCTCTGCACCCAAGAGTATAGTTTAAGGAAAACGAAACGTAATTTTATTTATTCTATTAGATTTCTATTTGAATTTTATTCATAAACACAAATACTTTTTTATCTTATATTCTAAAAAGCATTTTATTTAATTTTTTTCTCATTCAAGTATAATTTAATAATAATCAATTGAACGGAAAATATGATTAAGGTGAATGGAGAATTAATAAAATTATATGGCATCAAGAAATGAACCTTAATTGGATATTTTTTGAAATATTAAAATGTAGAAATTCAAGGGGAAATAAGTTAGGAAAAAATTTTACACACAAGTAAAGGTAATAAGTTCATTGAATTGAAGTTACAATTGGAACTTTATAATTAATTTATATTATATCGTAAAAAGATAATAAAAAATTTTTAAATAATGTCGGTAAAGGTTCGTATTTTTTTCTCTTCCAGGAATTTTTCGTACTTGAATCCATGCCAATAGTTATTAAATAAGCTTTATTGCACATTATATTACATTCAAAATTTTTTATTTTATTTTTGTTACATGAAATAAATAGATTACCATCTTAAAATGCATTTGTGTAAATCAATCATATTATTTTCTGTCTATTTCTTGATAAAAAAAAAAAAAGAAAAAAACAGAAATAGAAATAACCATCGTTTTCGAGTTACAAACCTCATATGTATGAACAATATGATTAAGAATGCCCATTTGTGTTTGTACATCACCCTTGTATTCGTTCTATAATTTTTTTTTTTGTGAATTGCTCATCCTCCACTTACTTTATTTCTTTCGAAAAAAATCCCTACTATATCTTCGGCTTTACTAGAGGGAAAGAGAAGAAAGGGATATTTGTTCTTTTCTATATCTCCTTTTTTTACGAGAAATAAAGGACCTCGAGTCTCCTTCAAAGAGTCCTGAATCGAGAAAATTATAGAGAACATACTGCATGTTATCATCTGGAGTAACTTTTGATGACTTGATAATTTTTGTATTTTACTATTTGTTTAAATTGCATTACTGATTTTATAAAAGTGCTTTGAATGTCAATAAGGTGCAATTTTTTTAGAGTCAAACTTCTTTCCCCACAAAAGTATGAGCTTGCTCTCTTAGTAAAAAATTGAAACAAAAAGTCTGAAGATATTGATAGTATTTTATAAAAATTTCATGACGTTCAACTAAATTCTAAGTTACACTACTAATTCAAACATTTTTTGTCAACCATTAAATGTTATTTATTTATGTTTCGAATTTATTGAATGATTTTTTTTATCTCTTACTATTCTTTAGAATGTATGCAATTTTTTTCAAATCATAAAATTCTTTGAACAGAAATAAAAAAAAATACAAAATCAATTTTGATGAAAAATGGATCATCTCGTTTTTTTTCTACTATTCTTCAGATAAATTCAATCGGCAGAAATATGACTTGAATAATAGCTTTTTGTATGCTGAAAAAATTTAGTTAAGGTGAATTAAAATTTAACTAATGATCTAAAGTTACTTTAGGTATTAATTAATAATATTAATTGAATAATTATTAGCTAGTAAAGTTTTGTTGGACTAATCAAATACAAATTATGTGAGTTTAAAATAGACCAATAAAAGTTTATTCAAATATCGTAAATACATTTAATAATATATTTCCATCAAAACCGACACGGTGGACTAGTGGGTAAGCGTCAGCCTGACGCTCCACAGGTTCGGGTTCGAGTCCCAGCCGAGACAAAATCAATCTATATTTGACTTTTCTCGGATCACCGTGAGCGGGAGGGATTCTCCTTTAGTGTGTCGGGCAGGTAGGAAGTGTTAGAGGCGAGTAAAAAGAAGAAGGAGAAGAGGTGAGACAGTTGAAGGGAGAGAGACATATGAGATTGAGAAAAATGGGAGAGAAAAGTGATAGGGCAGTATTGTTGTAAAACGCCTGGTTCAAGCCAGGCATACAATTAAAATAAATGAATTAAATAAATATATTTCCATCAAAAGTCACCTTTAAGAGTAGAATTCAATTTTTTATCCGCCATTCTTTTACCTCTTTCTTAATCTCTTCCTTTACATGATATGTAATTAAGTTTTTTTTTATCAAAAATAAATTTTAAATAAAGTATAGAAAATTTAATTTCACTGGGGAAATAATATGAGTCGTACACTTTTTATGAATTCAGTCTGTGTGTTGATTGTGAATAATGAGTTGCAAAAAACAAAAATACAAATTCATTTAATAATTATTAGTAAAAAACATGGTTATTATATTGTTTACACAGTACTATAAATTATTAGTAAAATTGATTAAAGTATCCCCTTTGGCCCTCGAATGGGGGTTGAGCAACAGAGTGAGGCAAAGAGAGAGGCACACGTCCTGAGGCGGCTAGACAGGTCGGACGGGCAATCTCATATTTCACTCGAGTATTTCATTTGAGTTCAGAATTGATTGCTTGCTGGGTCGAAGGAAGATAGAGCTGCAGGGTCAAGGGTGAGGAAGGAGAGGGAATTATGGCGGGGGTGTCGTGGTGGTTGGGTGGAGTTGAAGTGCGATGACGCTGGGGTAAGAGGAAGATGAGAAAGAGGGTAGAACAGTCG
The DNA here is from genome assembly GCA_028641665.1 of Chelonus formosanus. Taxonomy (NCBI): domain Eukaryota; kingdom Metazoa; phylum Arthropoda; class Insecta; order Hymenoptera; family Braconidae; genus Chelonus; species Chelonus formosanus. The sequence continues at coordinate 23,482,093 of CM054006.1, read as the reverse complement.
ACAAGAGGAGCGTTTTTGTGGGAGGAGTATGGCTCCACGAAGAATGTAGGGAATATATTTGGGAGAACAGTAGCAAACACAATGGTACGAGACGACGTATATTTCTAGAACAAATATTTACACGAAGGGATGGATCTGCGAGGAAAGGGGAGGAATATAGAGCAAGAGAGAAAGAGGGAGGATTGCAATGGGACAAGAGTTGGGTGAGAATTTGGCTAAAAATAAAAAAGAACGAAAATGTGTTTTCTATTTGATTTGCGACTATATTTTCTTTCTGCCTCAAATAATTTTGTAGGACTTTTTAAAAGAGTGAACTTTTTTAGTTGTTGGACAGTTGATAGAAATTTTATCTTTTCGACGGTTATTATTTTCTTTTATTTATTTTGTTTTCTAATATTTATTCTTAATCATATATGAAAAATAGTTTAATTTATTTTTATCGTCAAGGAAAAGTTGATAAATTGATGGCTGCATTTAAATTTTATCGCTGTTTATTATTTTTATTATTTTTTTTTCAAATTAAAATAGAAAGCACTCCTTTCCACACAAAAGCATTACTGAAAAAATAAACAGCATAAAAATGGATCAAAAAGCAATTAAAAATTATCACTTGATTCAATCCAATTCATTAATTAATTTCACTGTTGACATTTAAAATTGAAGAATTCCCAAATGATTATTTAAAGAATTAAGGAAGTTAAGTCGTTTATGATTTAGATTTTTCAGAATATAGCTTAACGTTTTATGACCCATGTTAACTAAAGACTAGCATCAAATAGCATCGTTTCAGTATATATACTCTTCTTTCACCTCTATATCTTTTGAAGAATACTGACCAGATTTCTTCCTCTTGAAAAAAGATACTCAAAGTTGACATGTTAAACAATGATCAGAAGAATATCCTATTACTCTAACATTAATACAATTACTAATTAACAGAGTTTTTAATTAAAGCAAAATGAAGTAAAACAATATTGTTTTGATTATAGAGCTTATATTTGATGTCTTAATAATTGATCAATTGAGGATCAAAACTCTTGCTAGTAACTGTCTATTTTAACTGAGAATCAGGAAAATGTAAATTCGTGGATATTCACAGTTCAGTGCGTTGCGGATTTGGCAGCTTATAACACAATGTTGGTAACGAACCAAAGCTCTTGACATCAGGGAATTCGATTTGTTGAACCACCAGGTATACTATGGACATTTTATTTCATTAAGCATTTCAAAGGGATGATAGACCCCATTTCTGAAATATTAATCCAATACATTAAGCTCCTTAAAGTGTTGACAAATTCATTCTAATTATATTACAGCAAATGTATGCTAATTTTGTTATTTCTTTATTTTTGATTTTTTTTTCAATTTTGATGGAAATAGCTTGAGTTGTAAGACCCAGGTAAGTCAACACTCTTATTATTTTAAAAATCAAGGAAAGTAATAATACATAATATGAAAAATTACACGTGTATTTATACATAAATAAAGTTAATATCATTAATGAATATTTTACGTGACTTGATTTCCTGTAATCAGTGATAATTATTAATCGAATAACGAATAATGGTATAATGACACGGATAATAACCTTGTAATGGTTTGCGGTGCTTACATTAACCGGTGTATTTCAAGTTTATTATTAGATGTCATTTGGTAATGAACTTAATCTTAAAACATCGTTTTAAATTCAATATCTCAAAGCAAAGGCAGCATTTAAGCGCATCCAAATGTCCAATTATGTTTATATGTAGGTATTCAAGTATCATTTAAGAATAGTCTGATATTATTTTTGTAAAGAAACAATTTATTATGTATAAGTAATTCCTCTTATGTCATAATAGATAAATCCATTCCGGTTGATTGCATTATTTAATCCCTTTTATTTCTTTCATGCTGCTATCGATAAAATATAAATTCATTCACTGGTATGTTAATCCACTTATAACATAACTTGGTTTTTAATGAAATGAAATTTATTTTTAAATGCAAATAATGTTTTTTAAATTTATACTTTAGTATTTTTTAATCTACGTTTGTAGTATTTTTCAAACGGAAATTTTCTTATGAATAAGCAAAATAGCATCTACGTTCTACTTTTCTTCTTCCGGTCATTCCCATCTTTTAGTATTTTATTCTTAGACGGCACTAGACGGCTTCAACTTTACTTTGATTATGTAGTTCAAATTTGTAAGTTTCTTATGGAAATATAATATTATGTTTAAAAGTTTTTGAAATGAAATGAGTAAAAGAATAAAAGAGCTTTTAAAATTATTTTTTTTTTTTTTTCGTTGATGAAGTATTGAATTTTTGTGAAATTGATTAAATAGAATAGTTTATAAAGTTGAGAATTTTGCATCTGGTGCGAATATTAATTATATAATCTCTTGTGAGCAAATGATTTATTGTGAGAGAACTGGTGAATTGAATTAGCATAAAATTTAATTAGATTTGTATTATGTCATGGGGCGCTTTTAGGACCGTTATTCACATTATATTACATCATTCATCTGTGAATTTATTTTCAAACGTATCTATATTCGGATATTTTTTCAAATCGTTCAAGTTTAATGAATATTCCGTTTTCGATTTAGAGGGTCGATTACTGTAAAGTCCCTCGGTATTAAATGGAAAGTCTATAAGAAGTGGTGTCAAAGAATCATCTTTATCGCTGTACAGGCCAAACTACCCTAATCTTGACACCCTTCTTTTCATTGACACTTTAAATATAAAAACCATTTAAATGAGACAGAATGAATATCAATAATTAAATCGCTTATTTTGTTTGATTTCAATCTATTTTCTCCTAACTCACATTACTCATTTAATGTGACCAAGTTTTACGTCTGAACAAACTTGGTCTTTTCTACTTTTAAAAATTTCTTTTCATTTTTCGAAGAATAGGGAAAAAAATAATTATTTATTTAAATAATTTAAATAAATTTTTTTTACAATTAATATGTTTTTTTATTTATTAAAGAAATGAAGATAAAATAGAATTAAGTTGACAGGTAGAATTAAAAATTTATTAAGGTAATTTTGTTTGAAAGTAGAATCGTCTAATTTTGTTCCGACACCTCTTATACAAGTGCCATTTATAAACAATCTAATAATAAATGTCAATGGCTCAATTTTAATATACATAGAAAAAAGATAGGAGCCATCAGTCTAATTAATACAATTTTTTATTGCGTCTTTTTCAATCTTTGTTGAGCGTAAAAAGTATACAATTATAGTTTTATGCTAAAAAAAGTTGGTGTTAAGATGATATAGTCTGGAGGTGGTAAGACACTCTTAGGACTTGGACTTATATCTAAGGAGGGTGAGTGTCTCCCTGAAAGAGAGTGAGAGAGAGAAGAGGGTAGCGCGATTGTCGCGTGCTGGTCGCGTGCCGAGGGCGGGACCAGTTTTATCTTACTACCCCACTTCCTCTTATTTGATGTGTCTCCGGCGCGTCGATCCCCACCATACTACGCCCTTGTCGGTTATTGATTCCCCTGGGAACCATCCCCCACAGAGACTAACAGCCTAGCTACCTACAATACATAGTACAGTAGAGGAATGAACAAACGGGTAATAGGAAGAGAAAAAAAGGCGAAATAATGTCAAGGAAATCACTATGAGAAGGGGTGAACTTAAGTGACAAGTTTAACATCATTTTTGTATATTTATTTTTTAATTTTTATTATTACGAAATTCAAATAAATTGCCAATTTTTTTTCCATTTAAATTGTCAATTACCTACAAGATCATTTCGTTGATTTATACTTGTCAATAACATTTACGTTATTTCAAAAATATTTATAGAATGAAATTATGTTGTATTTTATTTGCAAATCTTTTTTTAAAACTAGAAAATTCAAAAAATTCTAGCAACTATCATTAATGTTTCACAATATTTTTAATGCTATTCTGAACAGCATCTCAATCAGATGAAAAGTTCATGAAACCCTAGAAAGATGTCGTGAATTAAGAAAATTGAATAGTAAAAAAAATGCAAATTTGGAATATCGAATTTAGAGGGCTAAAATGAGCTTACAATTTACAAATACGATGCCAAAAGAAGTTTCAATAAATTTAAAATTAAAAACTCATTGACGCTGCTAATAACATCCAGACGTATACAGGCGTCTGTATTCTAAAGGTTATACACCCCAGATGAGACATTCATTCAGGATGAAGACATGAGAGACAATATTTTGTTTTTTTTTTATATTCTTCAATGCTTATTGTATTACGTATAGAGCATATTATGAACATAATAAGCATTTATTGACGTAATTGAAATTTATTTTTTCAAATCGTAATGAAAATTGAATATTTACTTTGATTAAAAATAACAATTTATTCACTACGTGTTTGTTTGAAATAACAGGTTCATTGAAAGGATTGTAGAGTATTGTACACTCACATTCTTTTTTTGTAGGCCGAGTAATCAGGATAATGCTTCAGAAGAGAAGGTTCAATGAGAAAGAATTCCCCTATGTTTTTTTTTTTATTTTAGTCCATAAACGTACACAAGAATTTACCATATTTCAACATAAATATATAAAAATTTTGCATTAATTAAATTAAATAATAAAATAATTTATTACATATAAATAAAATTACTCGCGATATTGAATGTCAATTAATTGAAAAATATTTAATTGAAGATTCATTAAGTGTATAAAAGATCTAAAGCTCTCTAGTTGGATCTGTAATTTTAAATTGCTATAAATAAAAAATATAAAAATGTATATTTTTCTTGCCAGTAATACATCAAATATAATGCGAGAACGAAATTTGATGAAAATTTAAAGTAAAGAATGCAATGAAATGTAAACGATTGTTAGGTAGGGCGGAGCTTCAAAGTATATAGAATTACAAAATAATGTGAGCGTAAAGAAAGAAATGACTAAAGTCCAAAGGGAAAAAGAAAGAAGAATATAATCGGACGAGTAGGAAACTGAGGGAGTTGCGCGCGTCGAAAGGAGAAATTGAGGAAGCTCGGGGGTACATTGGTGGAGGAATATGGCCTGCAGCTTTATGACTTTTCGAGGACACGGACTTTTACGATTATTAATCGCTATATTTTCTCCAGATCTGTTTCACCTTCATGTATTTTCAACTTATAAAGTTTATTCATTTTCTTTTATTTTCATTCATTTCCGTATACAGTTAAATGAAGAAATATTATTTTTTTTTATTTTCTCCTATTTTAATTAAAAAGATATTTATTTAAAGCTGAGATGTGTTTAGCTTTCTTTCGATAGAATGCTTTCGCTATTCAGCAAAAATGTGTTAACAGTCTTTTTTCTTCTTCCTTATTTATTACGCTATTCATAAGAGTTTTCAGATGAATGATGCTGTTAGAGAAGTAATATTTTGTGGCTTAATTCATCTTTTTTAATAATGCAAAATAGAAATTTTTTATCACCTATGAAATATGATAAAAAAACATTATTTTAATAACGATAATTTTATTTTCTAGTTTTTTTTTTCTTGTTCAACATACATCTTGAATTGTATTTTTTCAAAGCTTATAGGAATTTCTGATTAAACAAATAAAAATAATTTAAAATTTGTATGATTTATAATTTTTAATATTCTAATTCTATTACCACTGGTAATATCTTTCTAGATTCTACATAACTGAGATTTGATGCTTTCGTATGATTTATGAGGAAGGCATGTTTGCAATGCTAATATCTCAACAAATATAGATATCTAAAACATATATACACTTAGAGATACCTATGTAATCAATCGATCGTAAATAAAACGTTCGCGTGACTAGTTATTTAAGAATAGATATTATTTTGTCATCACTAATTCATGTCACATCAATGGAAATAAAATATTACGCTATTTTAGTTAAACATTGGTTTCTTATAAAAGAATCAGTTAAAAAAAGAAAGCTTTGGTTAACACCTGTGATCTTGGGAATATATTTTACAACATTTTTTTAATTGAGCTTAATTAAATATTTGTTGGAGCCACCATATTATCTTTTCTTTTATATAATCTTGAATTTTTATTAAAAAATAAAATTAGTAGATTTACACTCGGAGCTAACGACATTTTATTTTATCACAATATTCTCCAGTCAAGTACTTGAATTGGATTTATTGAAACTAGTTAGCACCTCAACTTCGACTGAATTTTATAACTTTTAAAAAAACTTTTATTGAAATAGTTATTAGCTAGAGGACAAAAAATTCTCAAGTATTCTGCCAAAATTAAAAGTAAATTTTTTTTTTTTTTTTTAATCACACGATATTAATTTTTTCAAGTATCATTTTATTTATTTTTTTAAAATTATGTATACTCTGGTGTTAATTTAAAAATAGTTTAGATAATTTTTAGAAATGAGAGAAAATATTTTTTGCCGTTATGATTATCTGATGCCATTTCTACCAAGTCCTATAGTCTCTCTACTTCTATAATGTATTATAATTTATCGAGGTCAAGCGGTGGTTCAACTCTCAAACGGTTTATTCCGGTAAAGGAATTTGAATTAGGCAACTTTTCTATAAGAATGAATATAAAAACTCTCGGAAATAAAATAAAACCAAATTAGAGACATAGAAACAAATTTTATAACACCATTTTTTACTCATAAATGACAAATATTTTGGAAATAAAATGAATAAAAAATTTTAATTTTGTCTGACGATCATAACTTTCCTTTCTCATCTTAAATTTATTCGCAATTTGAATTAAATTGTGGATATTGAGAGAATTATCTTCAAATATACTATCTTAATAAAAAATATTTAAACTCAATTGCTTTAAAAAGTATGATTACTTTTTTTTTTATAATACATATCAGGGTTGGGATCAAAAATTATGATAATGTATATTTCTGTCAATCTTTGATATAAATAATAAATTAAAGCATGCAAAAAATTCGACATTCTTTTCGTAACGTCGTTATTTCATTTCGTTCGTGGTTTAAAAAGCACGTTAAAAAACCCTGGCTAGTCCTTTGTGTACAGCGTCATCTGGGAAATCCTCTCGTCATGAAAGAGTGCTAACTCGACCATTTATTGGAGTAATTATAAAACTTGAAAGCACTTTCAATCCGATTACATTGATGGACAAATTTTGTAAAATAAACTTTAATAACTTGTTATTGTGTTTCAGCTAAAAAGATATTATAATAAAAAATAAAATCGAGATGACTTTTTTTGTTTGAGTTGACGTGAAGAGTAAATATGTTATTAGTTGACCATAATAGGAAATTTAATTAATATGGGCTCTTATGAAAGGAAAAAAAGATCGATAAAAATTCATAATAAATTTGTTCAAAACTTCTGAAAAAATTTTTTATTAAATTTAATTTTTTAAAAGTATTCGAATGAACTTAATTATTCATCGAGTGTAGCTTTGTTTCAAGTTTAATTGAATTCATTATTGTTTTAAAAAATGAATTGCTCCGAACTTCAAACATTTAATTAAATTTTCAGCGAATATTTTTTGGAGCGGAGCAATTTTTTCGTTTTATATGAAGTTAAAATCTACTTTGATGAAAGATATTTTATACATAGAATTTAAAGCGAAAAAAGTAGATCCATTTTGTGGGCGATTATTCGTGATAGCTATCTCAAATTTCGACGAAGGTTCAAATTTTTTAAAAAATTTTTTTTCAGACAAGCAAGTGACTAACATGGATCAAATGTAGAGCACAAAAAAGCCCTCGTCAGGTTTCAGATACTTATTTATGAGTTTTAGCATCGACAAAAGAATTTTTTTAAGCTGAATGTTAAAAATATTTTATATACATCAACAATACCTTTTTTTCTGAATTAAGATCAACTAATAGAAAGAAACTAAGGCTTTCTCTTTCTCACCATTCATTTTAGTCAACCAAGTAAGAGAAATATTTCAAGTCAATTTAATAGCAAGTATTTGAGTTCTCTGAAAACTTACAAATTATTTCTACGAACAAATGAATGCATGGCTGTAATTACTTGGTGAAAAAATCAAGTTTTATTTCAGCCAAGTCCAAGTTGTTTCATTAATATTTTTCATTAAAGTAGAAGAAGAAGAAAAAGAAGAAGAAGAAGAAGTAATAGTAGTAGCAGAAGAAGAAAAAACTTTAAAAAAAAATATAATTGTTAATCAATTGATGTTGAAAGCTTTCCGAGAAGTGGAAGTTGGTCTGTTTGATTACATTATCAAACTTAGAAACAGAAAACTTTTCTCTGTTTTTTTTCTTCCTCCTCCCACTTTTATCTTTCTCTTTACCAATACTTTGATGTAATGGGATAATGTAATTTATTTAAAATTTCATAAAATTGCATATTCGTTATAAAGGAAAATGGGTCATGGATTCTTTCGACTGTAAAGATACGTAGCCAGTGGCAATTGTGCAATTATGCATAAAATAGGAGCCTATACATAGCAAACTATAATTATTTTCACAAGAAGTACAAAGCTTTTTTGATCATTTTTGTTTCCATTAGTCTTTATTTTTATATCCATGTCATTCATTATTCAATCAAAATTGTTAAAAAATTTTGTTATTTTTACTTTTTAGCATAATTATATATTATTAATTAATTACAAATATCTTAAATATAATTTTTTAAATCCTCAGAGGTATTAGATATATTATGAGGACATAAGAAACGATAGAACATGAAAGATTCCCTGAGGCGAAAGTTTTAGAAAACTTTAGAAGTTTTCATTAAAAAATTTTTTAATAGCAATCTGTAATTTATTTTATAATATTTGAATAAATTATCAGGTTACATAAAAATATTAAAAAATAAAAAAAATTTCACTTTTCAAATAAACAATCTTTCATTAATTGATTTTTGATTGCCTGTCATTATTGAATAAATTATTGAAAAAAATGAATGATAAATTGACATTTGCTAAATTATTATACATAAAAAAATTTTTCTCTAAATTTTCTGATGAAATAAGTAATTTTTTTACCATAATCTTGAATCAATAAGTAAAAATAATAAAATTATATAGCTTTCAAAAGTTCTTATTTTAAGTAAACATTGTAATTACGTTAATGCTTAAATTTTTTTCATATTTTACCATGAAAAATATACTAAATAAGTATTTTCTATCAAATTAACGGTCGACCTGTTTTCGCGACAATATTTTAAACTTTCTAATAATGTCAGAGAATGATTGCCATACTATTATTTATTAATAAGTTATGGGCATCTTAAACCAAAATCGATCTTATCTAAATACTGTTTCATAAATTATTAAAACTATTTAAATAAATTTAGTACTATTGTTATTGTTTTTCTTATCTTTCTTAATAATACACCTTAACTCAAAGTTTATTTTATTAATACCGAGGAGTTTAATTTTTTTTTTTTCTAATAAACAATTGAGTTATTAAAATAGTTTTAAATATGATTTTACTCTAGAAAGTATCACTCCACCTTTTATTATCTCGAGAAAATTTCTTGGCCATTAATTCATCAGATCTACTATATATTTATGATATTAGCCATTAGTCAAATATTTTCTGTGCATAAAGTGTGCGTATATCTCTATGAAGTACTTTTGAAAGTTCAGGTAACTCGTTTATGTATCTCGTTTTCAATCTTTTCTTTCTCCCTTTCTCATTTGCTATGTCGTCATATACATTTCCTTCATTGCTTCTCTCCTCTTTCGCCTTTACCTCCAACCCATTTACTCTTCAAAACTTGCTCGCTGGATCAATACTAGGAAAATAACAAAGATAAACAAGGCAGAGATGAATGACAAATATAAATTATATATTCTTTACTGATTGGAGTAACGGTGAAACAAAAAAAAAGACGAGTTAAAACAGTTTAAATAATAACGTGATGCAGAGTAATAAATGATTAAGTTTATTATTTATTTAATAATTTTCTAAAAACAAAAAAAATATAAAATGTAAAGTGAAGTCTTCTTCAAAGTTGGTTAAGCGATTTCGTTGGCAATCTCGACAAATTATTAGTTACCAACATGACTGATAAACCAATTATCGTTAATAATCGACTAGCAAAGTGCTCTTAATTATATAGCTTTAAGCGTAGTGTTCAATGATTCTAGATCCGCCGAATCAATGAATTAATATATTATGTATGATAAATTATTTATGAATTTTTAAACTAAAAAAAATATAATGAGTGTCTATTTTAAATGGTGAGTGATTTTTAAAAAAGACCAACGACCGTTAACAAGGAGACATTCGAGAAATGATAAGACGCAGTTGACGGTTTCAAAACATTTATTAGAATCTTTTAATAATGACAAATGAAAAATGATTCATTAGAAGCCATAAATAATATTTTGTAATTAAAGAAAACCGGGTCATGATGATCCTCTTAAAGATATTAAAAATAAAAAATAACTCTACTACATGATAGTCGACTTAAATAATTTTTTATGCATTCCTACAATTTTCAAGTGGTAAATCATTTTGACCCAGTTTATTTTTATTTATTATTTTGGTAAAAATCCAAAACTACTTTATGTGATAATTAAATGTATCATGTTTATAAGCTAGGCAATTTTCTAATAGATCTATTAATAATGTGATACCTAAATGGTAACATATTCATGAAATTTCACGGTAATAAGAGCAATTAGGAGTGATTAGTTACAGCATTTTTGCCACATGAATAAACCAAAATGAGGAAGGGATAACGAACTGCGGCAGCATAATATCCAAAACACAAACAATTGAAAAGTGAAGTCTCCAGTTGCAGCTACGAGGGCCGTCAGGTGGCAAGCAGGTTCGAGTTCTTCTTTTGCCTCTTGTTATATTTGTAGATCTTACATCGACTCTTAAGTTTACCCTCGAGCACACTAAAGTCTCTCGCCTGCTGCCTTTTTAGTGTCTTCTCTCTTCAGTAACTAACGGATGCCTGTACAGCTATAGTGTTTGCCACCTGTTCCCTGAGCTCGTGCATACTATCAAACTATCAAAGAGCATAGATGTAAGTATAGTGCCTCCATCTGATCCACTTGATCTTTTACACTTGCGGAAGCACTACAAAAAATCTCATGTTCCTCAAGATTTCAGAATTTTATACTTTTTGGCCCAAATCGAGATCTTTTAAGAGGAATTGGATCCAACTACCACCTGCTTAATGCATTTATTATTGACTGATCAGGTGGAATAACGAGGGTAAGAGAAAAAGACTAACAGTCAAATTTCATCCTAAATGTAGATTGTATTATGTGATGATATTTATTTTGAGGTAATAATACAATCAACTTATAGGATATATTTATCTATTTTCAATTAATGTCATGACAAGACATAGCAGGATCGAGATAGACTCTTGACAAATCTATCAACCTTGTACCAAATTTTTCTAATTTTAGAATATCGTTTTTATCAGTATAGACATATCTGGTAATAATAAAAATAAATTTTTATCTAAATATTGAATTAAATATTCCTTTCAGAATGTTTTAGGATAAATCAGCATTTGAATGAGAAGAATAAAAAGATATCGAAAGTTTTTTTCTAAAATACTTCTGAACGTTAATATAAAGACTTTTGAAATGAGCTTTAATGATTGTTGAAAAAATATTAATTCTGGATGATGAGTAACTTGTTGTAATGTTAAAATTTTTGGGTGGATTGAGTGTATATGTTAGAATGTCAGTAACTGTTCCGTTACCTCTACATTAACCTTATGTTAAAAAAAAATGACCAATAAATACTCGAGAGTCATTTTATGCGTATTCCAGAAGCAAGTGGTACAAAGACAAACGCCCGTAAATTCTCCTAACAACTGTCCTGATATCTGATTGCTTTATCGGCATTTACAAGTGTAATTTCAATGTATAAATCATGCAAAAAATGAGACTCATAAATTTGAAGAGAGGACACAGTTGACGGGTGGACAAACCTGGTATAAAAGAATAAAATGTGTGGTTAGACGATATGGACAGATGACAAGAGATAAACTGATACGTTTCTCTTTGATTTGTCTTCTTTGCCTAGCTCAAATAAATTGAAGGATATAATAAAATTCAATTAAATTTTTTTGTTCATTCGGTCGTTTCAAGTTTTTCTCTTCAAAATTTATAGTTCTGTTTATTCCTTCTTTGGTATAATCGATTCAAAAGTAAGTTATTTGATATCGAAATGGTACTTTGAATTATTACTTACCTAAATAATCCTCTTCTCTAATGGGCAAATTGATATAACTGAAACATAAAATACGTTCGTTAAGAAGAAATTTTTTAAAAACTTTTGTACTAATTTAAATTTATTTCTAATTAGTAGATTCTTTCAACAAAAATAAAACTTTAGGATAGGTAATTCCTGAATTTGAATACTTTTAAAAAGTGAATTTAAAAGTATTTGATACTTTAAACATAAAAAATTCTTTTATGCCTCAAGTCTAAGTATTTACTTAAAACTTTGGTTACAAATATATTCAAACTAATTTCTTGCGAATAAATATAGGGTTCGAAAGACAAACTAATGACTTTAATAAACATCTTAAAATTTAGTAGACGTTTTTATTTTAATTGGGTAAATTTTAATTATCTATTGTTTAAAATTATTAGATATTTAGAATATCAATATTTTTGAAACTTATTATCAGATATAGATAATACCCACATATGATAAATATTGTGATAAGAAAGAATAAAATAAATGGCCAAAATTAAAAGTAGTTGTAAAAAGTAAACGTTAAAGAGATCGTTTTGTGACTCAATCTGAAAGCCATTAATTAGACGAAAAAAAGATGTCTTTGACGAGGGTATGCAACCCTCAGGGTTGTAAAGAAGTAGACGAACATTAAGAGTATGAAAGTTGGTGGAGTATAAAAAAAACAAGTGAGATGATGACAAGATTTTTTTGTACCTTGAATGAGAGATAAGAAAAAGAAAGAGAAGGAAGAAAAAAAAATAACTGAATCAGCTTATATGTATTGTATAAGCTATAAAAAGATAAGTTTACATAATATTGAAATATTTAAATAAAAATATAAAACTTATATTTGATGGATTTCCCATGTTTAACTTTGTTGATACTAAAAAAAATTTTTTCAAAAAAACTCCTCACTCATTCATAAATATAATGTGTATTAAAAAATAATTATTATAACATGATTTTAGATTATTTAAACTATTTTTCAAAAGGTATTGAAGGATGATAAAATAGACGATGAAAACTAATATAAAGAAAGGAATACAAATACTTTATTAAAAGAGTTTTACAAACTTTTGTTATTCGGCAAAGTTTAATTATTAAATTATTATTTCGTAATGTTCTTATAAACTTATTGTAGTCTGTTATTATTGAGAAATCTCTTTCTAAAACTAATTTGAAACTCGAAATAACTTTTAAATTTTCTATTTTGAAGAGAGTGAATTAATTGATGAAAATGTATATGAAGTTTAATGACATTAATTTTTTTTAATGAAATAAGATGTGCTAAAAATAACTTTAATTTCTGTTTTCCACTTCGACAAAGGGCTAATGGATTTTATTACTAGTTTAAAAAAAGAGTAAAATATTTACTAATTAGTTTTTAGCAAATTGTAAATTATTTTTGAATGATTCATAAAAAAAGAAATAAAATGATGATTAAATATTAAGGATGAAAAGAGAGGATGTAGGAAATGAATTTATCTGTAATGGGCCTTAATATTTTTTATGAGGCTTTCAGAGAGAGTGGCAAAATAAAAAGAGAAAGTTTTGTCCCTCTCTTAAACGTAGTATGTACCCATGCACCCCAAGTATCTGTGTATGTAAATCGATTGGGCGTTTGCGGTGTTGCCGAGTTTTGGATAAAAAATATAATCAAAACTTACATCACAATAAATTAAAAGTCAAGTTTAATTTCGAATTAGTTACAAAAATATTAAGAAAGCCAAGATTCGAAAAAAATTATTGAATAAATAAATATTGAAAATTTTATCGTGAAAATACTAAAGATACTTAAAAGCACGTTATAAATGTATTGAGATAAAGAAGACGTGGTTATATATTTTAGTAAGATGCACATACATAACTTACAATCCTTTTATCTTTTTATTCACGCTCATTTATTGCCATTTCAGGATCAATAATATTCTTTTTTTTCAAAATATGCAATAAAATCCAATTTATTATTTTCGAATGTCTCTTATTTCTCTGGATTGTTTCTTCAACTTCTGTATTGGTCCAACGTCTTGGTTTAGTTTTTCTAGAAATTATTGATAAATTGTAAATATAAGTAGAATATTAAATATCTTCAAAATAAAAAAAATTATTTATATAAATAATTGTGCGCTAACGATTGTCATTGTAATACAAGAACAAACGTGTTACAGAAAATAAATTATGTACATCCTGTCAAAAATTAATGGAAGCTCTTTTCTTCCTTCTCCTTTCTCTCCCATTTTTATGCTTCAATTTTTAATATATATTTCTCTCGATTGTTCAATAAATTTTAAATTTTATAAGGATCAATAGAAAGGTGTATAAATAAAAATCGAGTCATTTTATTTATGGAGAAAATTATTTACGAGTCAATTTATATAGACTATATTTTGATGTAATTATTTTAGACACTTGCACACTTGAACAATTACTTATTAATTTATGTTAAATTCAATTATATTTTGAAGATTTATTATATGTCAACTCAGAATTCGATTCGGTTAATTTAATTATATCATAATCGAATATAATCTCGAATTACAAATGACGTATAAATCAATCTAATAATATCTGAATATACACAAATTATTACTAATCGAATTTGATCGGATAAGATATTATCGAATCAAATATATTCATACCTGTTATTATACGTATAATTCAATTCAAATTGATAATTATACTCAACTTTAAGTTGAAAAATTTCAAAATACTTCTCTAAAATCTAATCATGATGATCAGTTTTAATATTATTTTATTATTAAAATAAAATAGTTGATATCTAATTACACTTCAAAATTAACAGCATCCAAAATAGTATCAGGCAATTCTCTTCCATGTACATCTTTAAAGTTAAGGCAAAATAGTCCAGCAACTAAACATGTTAGGATAAGAGGGATTGTAGGAGTTGGAAACTTGATGTGATTATGATTTCCAAGCCAGACAAATGTTGCCCAAACTGCTCTCCAAATTCCAGAAAAAGTTCCACGCAATAATGTTGGAATAGTTCTTACATTGTAGTTGAGTAGAACCCCATAGCTCAAACTGACAAGTGAAATATTTGCAAGAAGTAATGTTATAGTTGGTCCAGTGTTTAATGGCTCCATTTCGTGGAGATCAATGCTTAGCAAAATAGAGCTTAGGAATACTAAATAAATAGAAATTTGAAGTATTTTCTTATGGCCCATTAAAAATAAACAAATTTGTCCACATAACATTCCAATTAAAATAGCAAGTGCGATAAAACTGTTTGCTAGATAAGACTTGGACAATGCTTCCAAGATTGAATAGTAAGATGACCCAAATATAAGACCATATAAAGCAGTTAGATAAGTAATTCCAATAATTTCATATGATAGTTTTGGCTTGAAAATAATGTCCCAAATAAAAATTCTCTTTTTTGGAAGCTGATTATTTTTGTCACTGCTATCAACGTAAATTAGTTTTAAATAAGGATTAAGATAATACTTATTAATCTGGGCAGCTTTTTTTAGAATATCTTGAATGTCATTGATCTTATGAGTAACAAAAAGCCAAGCTGGTGATTCAGGTAAGATACGATAGAATAAAACAATTATTAAGAAGAATAAATTGATAATTAAAACTGTTATGTTATAAGATTTGACAATATGATTGATTATTGGTGTCAGTCCTGAAAAATAAGAAGAATAGTTGATTGATAACATTATTGTAAAAAATTTTTTACCAATTCCTAAGGCAAAACAGCAACAACCAACTGCTAGAAATCCAGATCTATGAATATTACTACTAATTTCCATAATTAAAATAAATGGAATCGCTAATCCACCATTAAAGAAACTATTTATGAGATTGAAAATGATAAATAATATATAGCTGTTAGATACAACAATAAGAATAGCTGTGATGGGTAAACAAATGCAGGAAATAAAAAGAATAGTTTTCCGACCTATCCAGTCACTTAATGTCCCCATCACCAAGTATCCGACTACTCTTCCAATGATACTTAAAGACTGCCATGTACTTGGGAAAAGCTTTCCATCAGTGCAACCTATATCAAACTATACAGAATCATCATCAGTTAAATCACTATTTATTTTCATTATTATTAAAAAAAAAGGTGAAGTAGAGAAACTGTTCAAAAAATCAACAATTCGTTACATTTTTGGACAGCAGCCAACTATTGATTTACTTGGTCCAGTCATTTTTTATTGATACTGCATGAAAGTATTTAACTCACCCTTTTTGCCACATTTCGACCTTCAAAGGAATAATGAATACCGTACAAGCATGGAGCAGTCTCTGTTGTTGTTATTGAAGGTCTTTCCCTCCAACTGATATTGGCTAGTTGGCTGTAATCGATATTATAGACTGCACAACCTTGAAAGTAACTATCATCAAACAGCTGTTGATTCCACTTTCTGCGAGTGCAAATTCCCGTACACTGATCACAATACAAAATACTTCTTTTTAGCTTGAATTGATATTTTACTGGAATACTGAGGTAATAATGATGCATTTCTCACATCATCTATATGATGGCTGTAGGTGATCCACTGAATGTTTGTCCAATTATGAAGAAAATCGGGTTTTCTACACCACCAACCATCTGGTCGTATGATTGTTTCTGTTTCAGCATTTAGCATGTAAATCAAAATGCTAAAACTCAACAGAAAGGTTAGTATATATTGCCAACGTCCTGTACCAATCATTTCATCGATTATATCATTTTGAACTTCAAGACTGGGTCTGAATAAATTTATTTATTTATTATATACTTTAATAAAAAAATTTATTTAAATTAGAATAACTTAACCTCATGTTTGTGGACACTAAAAAATTAAAAACAACGAAATAATGAAAAAGTGACTGAATTGATGTTTCATGTAATCACTATTTTTGATTTAAAATATATTTACAGTTTAATTTCTGTTTCAATTAATTATTATATTTTTTTACTTCTACAATTTGTGATAACATCCACACAACTTCTTTTTTTCTAGTAGCTTACTCGTCTGAAAATGGCACGTTACTTAACACCGCTTAAGCTTTGTCGTTCAATGGTGCGAGCCAAATATCTTCGTACCTCTACATAATTCCTGTTTGTAGTATTAAAGACGGTTAATTAAACCATATGCTTCATTTGACTATATTGCACTATAACCTAGTCTTCATACCTTTATGCGTTGCTTTAATAATATTGTGTTACTAGATACTTATTACATTGATATCTTTTATAGAATTTTTTAACAAATGCTTTCTAGTTAAATGATATAATAAAAATGTTCTTCACTAAAAAATAGAGCAATGAGGCAATGGCATTTTTCGAATTCCTTTGAGGGATCAATTCTATGAGAAATTCTAGTTTCCATAAATTGGTGGATTAATAAAATTATCAACTGCTATTTATATTTTATTCATTCAATTTACACTATTTTTATGTCTACTTTTCCTTCTGGATTAAATATCAAGCATTCTTCTTTCTAATGATTGTTTCGACTCAAAGAACAAAAAAAAATCATTACTTATAGTGATAAATTTTTTTCCTCCTAAATAGATAAAATTTATGGAGTCTAAATTTTTTAAATATCGTTATTACGGATTTATAAGTCTTACTTTGAAGCATCATTAAAAAAATGATTAGACTGGTATTTTATTGAAAAAAAAAATGAAATAAGGAGTTGTTGGAATTTAGGTAATTCTCTAATTACGATAATAAAACAAACTATTTGAGATGATTCTCTTTAACTTTGGACGCCAAAGTGGAATGTTTGACCGCAACATCAGAAACCTTGAACCAGACCTACTTAGAAACAGAGAGAGAGAGAGAGAAATAGAGAGGTCGGTTAACCCCAGGAGAACGTAGAGAAGCTGCTAGCAGCTTATGCTGTCACAAATTTACTGTGTGTGTTTGTGTGTGTGAATCAAGTCAAGGGTGGACGGAAGTAAATGCGCAAAGCTCTTCAACTTAGCTATTTTATCATTATAATAAATTACCATGCGCATTTAAATAATTATAATTATCAGTATGTTCATTATAGTCTTTTATTATTTATACTTTGAACAGATAATTATAAAATTTTTTTTTTGCAATTAGTCAAGGTATAATCAATGGATCTAATATAGCTATTATTGTTAAAACATCGAAAAACAATGTGAAAAAGAAAAAACAAGTTTTGAATTTTGTATGTATTTAATTACTATTCAAGTGAAATGTACAGATTATAAAATCTACAAAATTTATAAAATCTACGGACCTTCGATCTGTTGCTGCTACAGAATATTCTTCCTTGTGTGGGGTGGAATAGTTCAATTATGAATGTTTTGTATACAAGTACGATGTTTCAATGGAACTCAATTGTCGAACGAAAACAAATAAGTCATTGAAGAAAAAAGTAAAACAAGTTATGAGGCTGATAACTGAAGATTATTTTATTTGAATAAGAAATTTATAATAGACAACTAGGAAAAACGTTGGTGATTTGATGTACTGTTGTCAATTTTAAGTATTAAAGCTTTTACATCAAGAATTTTTATAAATTATTACAATATTTTCTTATTAAACGTCGAATAATTTTTTTAATTATTTTATTTGTGGTATTAAACAAAAAAATTGTTATTTAATAAATTATATGAAGCAATATTGAGTTAATAACAAAGTAAAGTAATTTGTAATGAGAGTAAGCTATAGTGGTATACTTCAATTTAAATTACCTTTACTTCACTTTGATCAAGTCTTTCTGAAATTTCCTCGCTGAAGTTTATGAGATAACTTGTTAATGAGTATTATTGATTATTTGAAACGGAAAATTACCTCACTTTTTTGTTGAATAAATAATTGGAATATTTATTACTTAGAAGTTATTTATAATTTATTAATTTTTTTTTTTTTACATAAAATATTATTCTGAATAAAGTTTATTCGATCGAAACAATAGTGATAATAATAATAATAATAATAATAATAAACAACTTTTTTCAAACAATAAACTACATTTATTCAACTTTGGTACCGTCGTAATTCAAAAACTTTTATTGATTTAAATTTTACGTACTCTTCCATTTCTATCGGAATAATTCATTTCAAAAAAGATAAAATTATATTTCCAATTTTCTGAACAGAAATTGAGTCTGAAGAAAATACAATTTGCAAGAATTTTGCATTTTCACTTTAATGATATTTATGAAAAAAAATAAATTATTTTTTACTTTTATAACAAGAATAAACTTTTATATTCATATCAAAATTCTCAGAGGAATGGCTACAGAAAAAAGAAAATGAAGTAAAATGGAGCTTGAAAAAAAGTTTTTCTATGCAGTGAAATCTAAAGTCAAAAGTGCACGTGGAGAAAGGATGAGGGTGCTTGGAGGAAGTTGAGTGTCACTGTTGAAAAATGCATTATTCATATTTCAGTTGCGATTCTCGCTCTATTTTGGAGAGAAAATTCTCGTTTCCTCTCATGTTCTTCCTTTACTATCTCGCAACAAACGTTTTTCTTTATACTTTAACTCATTTCCTAAAAACTCTTATTATTAGGGGCAACTTTATATTACTTTATTTATGAGACAATTATTCGAAATTATACTTAACCTGAAGATAAATTTTTTTGACATGATCGTAATGTAAAAAATTTTTAATGCCAATCCATTCTGTTGTTATGTTATTAAAAGTTTAATAGAATAAAACATTCCAATTGCTCTACAGGAAAAATTCAAGTGAATATTTCGTTTTTTTTTAAGAAATTTTTCTCAAATTATTCCCAACAATAAACAGCTATAAATTTGTGATTTTATCATCTATTTGCTGTTAATTGTCAGTCCGATTCAGAGATTTCATGTGTTTCAATTCCAAAAAATATTCAATCACAATTTGTTTTAGAAAAAGTTGCAGAAAAATTTTTAACAATCATTAGAAAGGATTCTTTAAGGGCAAGACAGTAAAAAAAAAAAACAACAACAATATTTGTAAAAGTTTGAAAAAGAAATAAATCAATTGTCAAGCAATAACACTTAATACGTGGAAAATAAAAATAGGAATAAAATGTGGAGCTTTGGATATAAATACACATGACAGATCTTAAAAATATGCTTTAGAAATATATTGGGAAAAAGGAAGAAAATTGTTGACATAAAAGTTATGTAAATATCTAAAAGGTTTAGATATTATTAAAACTTTAAATTTTATTCAAAAAACTTTAAAATCAATTATTAAAAAGAGTAGATTTAATGTGCACATTCCCAAACTATCATTATATGAGTTTATGTAGGCTATATCGTTATTCCTGTCGGGTTGATAGGATATAAAACGTTTCTTAGTTGTTTTATGTCCCATGAGAGAAGGGTGAAAATCATATGACCCTCGTAAATATAAAGAAAATAATTTTAACATTGTCATCATAAATAAAATGTATACATGATAAGAGTTGATTGTTATTTTAGATAAACCAACATTTTTATAGTGGGATTTTCTTCAAGTGTAAAAAAAGGATCTCATATAGACCCTTATTATTTGCTGTAATACTGATATCTGAAATATTCAATACTGGAAGTAATCCGCTTGAAACGATCTCAGAAACAAATTGTTTTTTCATCACTTTAGCTTAGCACGTAATCGTAAATAGTTCAGCAGAAATTTTGCGATTAATGTGTGTAATAAAATCTGATGAAACAAGTACAAAGAAAAAAAGAAAAAAAAAAGCTTTATAAATAAAAAGAAATGGCTAGTATTTGAGATAGAAACAGTGAAAAATATGATCCATAATTTAAGTTTTTAACAGATATTTATTTCAACTTCTCCACTAAAAGTAAATATAGACGCCATGAATGATTTAGATTTGAAAATATATCTGGTAATATCATCAGAATACTTTACGAGATAAATTATTACCTATTACATGTGTATATTACATTCCATTTTCGTATTTTGTTTTTCAATATCTCACTGAGAAAATCCTGACTAAAGAATAACTAAAATAACTGGAATTGGAGTTTATTTCTGCTATGATAGATAGTACGAAATAAAAATAGGATTAGTATTTTTTGCAACCTTTAAAAAGTTTAAGGATAATATACCTTGCAGACAGAAAAAGAAAAAATTAAATGTTTTAAAAAATCTTCTCAAGTATCTTTTGAATTCAATTTTAGATTTATTTATAAATAGTATATCTCTTTATTCGTCTTCTGAGTCAGCTGATTTATGTTTTGAAAAATAATGTCTTGTATTCGGTTTTTGATAAATTTTATTTTGATGAGTTTTTTTTTTGTTGCTGAATTTTATTCAAATTTTTCACCAATATTTTAATTAAATACTCATTAACTGTGGCATTTGTAACGTCTATCAAAGTAAATTTATGGCTCATAGTTGACATTGTCACAGATGTTGGTCATATTAAAAGGGATGAAGTATCTCCAAACCATCCAGTGGACAGACACAGTACACAAATGAAGATGATGACAGTGTCACACGATAATGCAATATTTCATTTCTGATTGAACTGAAGTTTCCTTCCTTAAATAAAAAAAAAAAAAATAAGCTATTATGAAGAAATATCAATGAAAATTTTAAATTGGGATTTAATATTCATTAAAATTAATATAAATATTCAAATTTCATTTACTCTCATCGTATCCTCTTCAAGTATATATTAGATTATTCATACTTTTAAAATAAATTTATTCGTTCTTTCGAATGTTTTTTTTATCTTCAGTAGAACTTAAATAAAAACTTTTTCAACTTTTGAATAATTTAAAAACTTATTTAACTCAAGAATTTTATTATTAAAAATGGACGCTTGACTATCATAGTAAACTTTTCCACCAATGTTTTTAAATGATGCTTAAAAGGATGATTCTCTCTCTCTCTATATATATATATATCTATACATACAAAGATTAAAATTTTTCTACAATAATGATTAGCTTATAAACTTAATTATGTTATTTTTAAGAATGTTTACTAAATTCCAGATATTCCTATATTGAAATTTTTATCAAAAATTTATTCCATTAATGAAACAAAAATATTAGCTATAATTTAAATGATTAAAATATTTGTTTGTTCAACATATTCTCGACTTCCTTCTTACTTTCTTACTAATGTATGTATTACTCACACAATATTCTCCGTTCGAAAGTGACGTGATGTAAGCCTTTTAAGCAAGATCAAAGCTCTCAGTAATGGAAGCTAGTGTAACTATTGAAGAAGTTCTAGATATGGACTTTACATGTATATTCATGTGACAAGAATAATTGTAACAGAATGAAAACAGGATGAAAGAAACGAGCTTTGATGAATCCACACAATATGCATCTACCAAAATTAATTGTACATTGTGTCGTTATACTACATCTCAGATTTTCTTTTGACTTTCATGTCAAAAAGCAACTCTTTTAAATTTTTAATTCTGTAATTAACAAGTAAATCAATAAATATAATATTTTCTAGTCTTCATTGATTTAATATTCATTGAAATTATGTCTTACTTATTATTATAAATTCTTTTTTAAGCGGATAAAAAGTTAATTCATAATGGATGGATTAAATGCAAATATATTGTTTCTTTCTCTGTCACAACGACTACCTTTCTCACTCTTTTGTTAATAAAGTATGGAGTTCATCTCGCATGAAAGAATGAAATATATAAAGAGAGTTTACAGTATTCAGTATATAAAACCATAGCAGACGAAACACAGTGAATATTATCAAACAAAAGAAAGCAAATGAATATTTTCTATTTATCTGAAAATGCAAATAAAGCAGGAAAAAATATTACCTCCTATAAAGTGGATTAATAAATTTAATTATTTACTGAATTTTAATTGAATATTTTATATTTAATATTTGAATGAATATTTATTTATGTTTATAGAAAAAAATAAAATATTAATATTATGAAATATGGAATAGTTGCTATAGATGTAAATAATGACAAGTAAAGTACAAATCTTATTGAGAAAATCTCCTGGGTTTTTCCCCAAATCTTTCGCGCCTTCTTCACCAGAACATCCATTAATGTATTCAACAGATCAAAGGGCAGATATGAAAAGGGAAGATTATGTTAAAGAGAAAACAAAATTGAAAATGCGATTGAAATGGTTCAAAGTTTTCTATTTCACTCATCATTTTATTAAAATTCCATTTTAAGTTCTTTGTTTCCACATTGGTATCCATTAAATACCGATTGAATATTATTAATTATATCCATGTAATAATAATATTCCAATTTTAACAATTTTATCATAAATATTAAATAAATTATTTTAAGTAACATTCAAAATCTCTGTAAAGAAAATGAAAAATTATTTTTTCAAGGCATCTGAAATTTTTGATGCTGAATAAAACTGTTAAATGAATATTTTTATGTACAGAAGTAAATTCATTAAAATTTCTCTCGAAGAATGTGTAAATTATTATAAATAAATTTATCTCTCTTTCTCTAAAACTCATTATTTTCTGCAAATATTAAATTCTCTATTACATAGTGGTTAATTAAATGCAACATAAAAATGGTTAATTAAATACCTAAAGTTAGTGGTTGAGTATATACTTATTTTTCCAGCCAAATACATTTTATACAGGTATTAGAGCAAGTAAGAGTACTTACCCTCCCGCGCATACTTATACTTACTTACTTTAAATGTAGAGAATATTATTCAATTTCTATATACTGTTTTATTTAGATGGAAAATAAATGAAAATAACCAATAGAATATTAGTTGAAATGTAATTTTGAGTGTAAAGACTAAGCAAATAATGTACAAAATAGAGTGAAAAATCGAAAAAGTAAACGGTTGTAATAGAAAGTTTTGTATTTTGCTATTGGTCGAATAACAGAAGAGTAACGGAATAAAATAGAGGGAACAAGGCTTTTCAGGTGACTGTACGTTGACTATAAAATCCATTTTATTTTAACTTGACGTTGAAATTGAATGTTTTGTAGTTGTATAGTAGAGTTGGTGTAGAGATGAGGGACGTAGACGTAGGGGGTAAGAGAAAGAGAGGGTATAGGAGAAAACTAGGGGGTGGAAAAGTTGGGAGAAATTTCTCTCTTCCTTTAAATCACGTTTATCAGGCAGCAGAGAGAGTGTACTCACACCCTTGCCTCCCTGCATCTCGTGGCCTCTCGTTCGGGGTAGTGGGGAACATGAGGAGAACTCGCGAATATTGATTCCCGTGGGGGATGCGCGCGACGAGACTCGGAAGTTCGTATATTTCTAGCGCAAATCTGGTACCTAGGAATATTTACATACGGCCTATAGCTTGCTGTAGAAATACAACGACATCCTTCGATAGTTTGCAAACACGTACATGTGAATTTTAAAGGCCGATCTTTCTGGGCTTTTTTAACACTTTACTTACTATTTCAGAGGTGGAAAAATCTAACAGCTTTTAAATAAGCGGATATAGTTTAAATACAAACCAATAATCTACTCTTTTCTCTCTCTCTCTCTCTCTCTCTCTCTTTCTACTTTTAAAACTTTTCAACTTATCTTTAGCTTTGTTTAAATTTTTCACGTCATTAGATAATATTTAAAAATTTTTTGTTAAATTTTAATCGATATTTTTCTCTAAAGTTACGAATAATATTATTACTAATTGTCAGTACAAAAAATTTTTTTAACAATTTTTCATTATTCTTCTTTATTATCAGTACTGATAAAAAAAAAATCCTCAAATGAAAATAAATTTTTTTTTATTTGCATTTAATTATACAATACTGTTTCCTGGAGATTTTTTTGTATCTTTTAAGTAAATATTATTTTTCGCAAAATAGTTTTTATTAACAAAAAAAAATTTATTCAAAATTATTCAATGTTCATCAAGAGCCAACTGAATCTCTATTGTAATACATAAATTAAATCGAGAATAATTTAAAAGCAAGACAAAAATCAATATTTACATCATCAATATTTTTTTTTTTACTTTATTTAATAAAAATAAAGAAACACTAAATGCGCATATATAATATTGATTATTAGCAAAATTGAGTATCGTCAATCCTATTGTATTTCTAAAAAATTCTAATCCGATTGGTAAATGAGGGAGTGTTTATATTTGCCCTTGTACTGTTAATTTAAGCTCCCAATCTCTGTCGCAACACAGTTATATTGAGATTTTAGTGAAAAAGAAATGTGTAATGAATTTATCGAGAGAGTCGAGGGACAGTTCAATCAAGCTTAATTCAGCAGTTAAACTTTTACGTGACGTTCAACAAAATTCAATAATTATGTTGAGTTTTAAAATTTGATGTGACTGAAATATAAAGATTAAATTAGTTAAAAAGATAAAAAATAAGAAAGTATGGATAGAAGAGATTAAAAAGGCAATAATTAATCCATTTTCGTATACTTTTCTTGTTTAAGATGTTTAAAATAAAACCATTAACGACTTGAGTTTTACATTTTATTCACATGAATACAAAGAGAGTGAAACAATATTGTCGCTATTTTATAAAAAACTTGAGACAATAGTATTAAATTTTTGTCAACTTTGTAGTGAGTTTTTTTTAACTTTATTATAAATAGTAGTTTGACTAATAATTCTCGTCGAAGGCTCTTTAAATATTTACTCCGAAAGAAGTCTAGAAATACTAGTCACGAATATATATATATATGTATCATTTAAGAATAAAAAAAAAATAATTATTGAATGCAACGTAGAAAAAAAAGGAATAAATTGAATAGAGGAGGAGTTTGAACAAATGATTGACCAAGATCATGTCTGGACTTACCACTAGTAGTATTTGATCCACATGGTGGAAAAGGATGAATGGGTCTGTAGAGCAAGTTTGTTTGTATCACGTGACTTGTGACAAGCAGTTGAGGGTCAAAGGACATTAAAGTACGCAGATCCTAGGGACTTGGTAGTGATATCGATGCTTGAAGCAGAGGGTCATGAATTCAGGACGGAAAGTAAGAGTAAATGGAGCACTCGAGCACGAGCCTAGTGAGGTCGGTGACTAAATGTGTAAGAGAGATAAGGATGAGAAAAGCAAACGTAACTCAGATAGAAAGGAATGAGAGAGATGAAGAAAGACGAAGAGAGAATTCAGATATCACGCCTGACCCGTCGGTTAGCTTTTGCTCTCACTTACTCCTGTCTCTGGCTTGGGGCAAAAGCCCACCGCATAGTATAAACCCACCACGCCACACTACATCTTCACTCAAGCGGGTTGGCTTCCTGTCTGTAAGCCACCTCTACGACCACTACTACTAGCTCAAGTGACGTCTAACCAACTTCTCTCTTCAACACTGTCGGAACCGCTTCTCCAACACCAGCACGTCGTCAACAACCACCGCATTACACAGCCTCCGGTGTCGCTCCTTGGTGGTGCATACTCGTGGACTTCATGAATGAAACCCACGTGTTCAGTGAACACGTGCTGAGCATCGATTCATGTCTATTGCTTCACACGTACGAGTCTGATTATCACACCAGTTATGACCTCCCTCGAGCTATTGAATACCATCGGCACCAAGTACAAAGTCAACACGGCAATGCGTATGCTTTTTTTTTTTTTTTTATATACTTTTCATTTGCATGTTCAGCTTGTACTTGACTCATTTAACTATCACTTTCATTCTACTCGTCTAGCTGCTATCATCATCACACACAATACCCGCAGGCATGTTGCGTGAAATGGCTCTTTTTCCCACATTACTGCTCACTCTATTGTGTTATTTGTAATTCAACGTAACACACATATTGAATGGCGAAAGAGCAGAATAATAAATCGAATATTTTTTATAATAATACCACCAACTTATTTCGATTAAGATGATGAATGAAAATACTTTTCTTCTGTTGTTATAAAAGTTTGTGATTGCTTTAGAAATATAATGAATATAAATGGAGAATAATAGAGTAAAATAGTTGATTTGAAATTTAATATTTATTTTAGTTGGTAAAGTAAGTTTTTGTTTGCTATAGAATTTAATATCCGCGTAACGATAACAAAGTTTATAATTAAACTTGACGTTGCTCACATTAAGGGCTTTCAGAATCAGGGCAGTAATGAATTATCGATCGAAGGCGATGTGGGAGAAGCACTGACTGTAATTGCATTGACCGAGGAGCAACGCTTCTTGGTCGTTTCGTTGTGCTCGTAAGTCTGACGTTTATGAGTATAATATATTCGTTGATAAAATTAACGATGACATATAAAAAGTTTTGTTATAGTGAAATTTATTGTCAACAATAAAAAAAAAATTAACTATCTATAATAGTCATATCCACACTTATCTATTATATGATAATAAACGTGTCTAAATGTATGTAACTCACTTAATTTTCATTTCAGATTTAATGTTACACTATACTATTAAGTACAATTTATTGTAAGATAAATAATAATTCTAGAAATATTTTTTTGTGTCCAATATAACTTTCATGATTAATTATTTAAAAATTACAACAAATTAATCATGATGTAAATTTTACTCTCAACTGCTCCAGTCTATACTTGTGGATAAATTCTTTTAGATTAACGTCACTATTTTCAAGGATTCAATTAAAGTGTAATTAAAACTTTCATGCGATAAAAATGTAATAACGGAAAATACTACACCAGCAAGTCGTTGATGGTGAATATAAATTGTTAAATTATTTTTTCAAACGACCACAAAAAAAACAAGCTCCATTAGTCATTTATAAAGAATGAATAATATATTTTCATACATTTTTCTGTATGTTCAAAAAACAATGTACGCCCTTTTTTTTTGTTTTCATACTTCCATTACATACATAGAAAAACAGTACTGCATATATACGTCAGCTGAATGTAGAAACTACGATATTGTTTTGTGCTTAACAAAAGTTTTATTTAGTGATTTATTCATTTTTAGAATGACTGTACCAGAAAAAGTTTATTTATAGTTACCAAGATTTAGTATAAGTTTAGATTCAGCTAACAAATGACGAAATGCTGATGGCAAAATAAATATTTGGTCACTGTTTACTAGTTGTATATAATCTGAACTGCATCATTGAATTTAGCTTCTATTTATCAGCAACTGCTGAATAATTTTCTTTCATCAAAAATATTTTGCAAGCAAATAAATTATTATGCTAATATCAACAGCAATCATCATCCATCAATAATTTTATCCAATCAAAAATAAGTGAGGAATGAAGCGTCGGAAAGGAAAATCAAATACGTTTTATTTTTATTTAAGAACTAAATGAACAAAAAGATGATAAAAAAATTATCCTTGTTAAATCATTTTTTAATTAACTGTACGACAGTCAAAATAATTACTTGGTGATAATCCTAAACTATAATTTACATAAATATTGAATAAACAATAGAATGAAAATATTTTTGAAAATAAGTGATACTGCTTTAATTTGGTCAGACATATTATTGATTATTTTAGTATTATTAACGTTAATTAATAGATAATTATTAAATTAATATTGAAAGCCATTTAAATTGGAAAGATAGTAAAAGAGAATGAATGACTGTTGAAGGAAAAAATATACATCTTCATTAATTATAATTTATAATTATTCTTGAATGTCCGTGAGTGAAATTATCACTACTAGCGCTTGAATATTATACAAGTATGTCTACAAAGCCGTACAATTTACTTCAATGTTTGATAACTTAATGAATCAACTCTTGTTGGATGAATACTTATTCAGACAATGTCAACTAAATTGTATATTTTATTTAACTCCATTTTTACTCCTACGAATAAATTAAGTATTTTTTTAAAAATCCATTAGGCCTATAGTTTATGATTAAATAAGGCATTTGTTTTATAGTTATAAACCATTCTGAGCTCCCAGAAAAAACTTTACTCATTTACATTGAATAAACCTCTTTAAATTATTCCGTTGGTTCAATTTATAATGCTATAACTTACCAATTACTATAATCTTGGTTACATTTACTAAATTTATTGATGGTAATTACTACCCTATATCATATTCTCATTGATTTTTTTATTCGACTAAGTAATACACTCTTTAGAGCATGAATTTTAATCCAGTTAACATACATGACAATATAGTTAGGTATATTTTATAGAATATTATTGAAAAAAGTTTCAAAAAAATTGCTAACGTTTGTCTTGACTTTTCTTGGGAAATTTCTACAAATGAAATGTCCGACTAAAACGAGACAATACTACTTTATAACAAATTTCTAGGAAAGTTTTTGCAAAATCATAAATTTTTAATTCAAATAAAAGTTGAATAAGTTTTAATCAAGAGTAAAACTATCTCTCGGTTGATGATAAAATTTGATAAATTTATTTTTTAACATCTAATAAGTACAAAAATTAGTTTTTAATTTCTAATTCTAATCGTGAGTAGATACTGATGAGTAATACATGTAAAATAAATTGCCAATGGAAACTTGGTTAAAATGAAGAGAATATTTAATAGAGTTGGTATTTCTCACCACTGGCTGACTCTAATTGAAATGCAACTTATTTTTTGACTTAAGGAAGCTATACAAAATATTCTCGGCGCGGGATACCTTGACTTGGTTGTGTTACTGCGCATGAAGAAGTCATCGAATTCTGGACTCGAGGATGTAGAAGACATGATGGTTGTTAGGGGAAAGGAGAGTTGGCGGTGGCATTGGAAGGGGAGGTTGGTAGTCGTGAGTGGGGTGATGTATTCCGCGCACTGCATCCACGACGACTATCGAAAGAACACGCATCGCGCACAGGACGCCAATCCGCACGCTGCACTAACCTAGCCACAAGGCATAACGTTTGACCTAACCTTATCTAAGGCGCAACTGGATTGAACACACGTCCACTGGATCTCATCCCACTCTATTTACATTCATCTCTCTGCACTTATCTCTTGTCCTCAAAGCTCTCTCTTTTTCTTGTGTATTACCAATCACTCACATGACATCGCGGCATGGATTTGCCGTGTAGCATCACAACCTATATGACTGACGAACCAATTGTGTGATTACTAAGTGTATTCACGTGAGAATATTGTCCTGTAAAAGGTTGTTAAACTTTGTTGTTTTTAAGTAATGTGAAATCGTGTTTGAATTAAAAAACAAAATCAAAAATTTATGTTGTCATTAAAATATTTAAATTACTTTCATTAAAGTTTCAAGTAGTGTGCTAACTTTTCATATACTTTGTCTTTAAATGTTGTGATTAACTGACTTCATTACTTTATAATTAACTAAACAAAAAAAACTGACTGGTTAATTTATTTATTAATTCAATGTCTATGTGTGACTGACATCTGATAATATTAATTTCATTAACGTTGATTGATGTTAGTTTCAGTGATTTTCATTCAAGAGAAAATTGTTTGATAATCATTAAAAGTTTGAAAAAATATTTTTATGTACTTTAGAATTTTTTAAACAATTTTTATTTACTTTTATTCGCTCTGGGTAAAGTTATGTGAACAGAATTTTTTAAAACGTTCAAAACCGTAAAGTGTTTTATTAAGTGGAGAAAGTGAATACCAGTTCAAGTGTATGACAAATAAAAATCCTGTGAAAATAAGAAATTTCATAAAAACAACATTGAAAGAATGTGAAAGATTTTACATTTTTATGTGTTTCACTTCAAAGTGCATTAAAATCTAGCACAAAGTTTTTTAGTAACTTCATAAGTGTGAATTAAAAAATTTTCATAAACTTTTCTTGTAATAATTCAAACAGAGACAAGTGTCTGTGTCATATTTAAGTACAATCAATTCAGTTTTCTCAAAAAAAAAAAAAAAATAACTAAAAAAGACAGATGCGTACGATGAGCGACGGTATAATTTGTACCGTTACAATAAGTTTATTTGGAACAAATTCTATAAGTGTTAGTGCGTGGTAAAGAGAATATAGGGTGATTTATTTATTTATCAGAGCTCTATTCGAGGACTCGAGGCGACGAAAAGAAAACATAGAAGGAAGACATTTTCAACATGGACTCGGAATATTCCATGCTCGGTGGTGACCTCGACGTCTGTAGGATGTTTGATCAGTATACATATAAGGTCAGTAATATATATGCTAATAATATATATAACATTTATAAATTCCTATTCTTTCTCCATCGTTATTATTTGGATAATTAATAAAACCAGATGGTTATTTTTTTATGAATATAAACAAAACAATAAATGAAATCTTTTAAGAAAATATTGTTTCAATTAAAATCAATTTTCTTATCATCTTGTAGCAAACATTGATTTATCGATATTGATTATTGATTTTTTAAATTAAAAGTCAATTAATTGAATGCATTTTTTTTGCAAAGTATTTATGGAGAATTAAAATGAATCGACTTTTATGATTGTTGATGATTTTTTTAACTAGAAATATCAGTAATTATTTCAATTTAGAGTAACATAATAGGGGATACAACTGAAACATACGTTTCATAAACATGCACAGGCACTGGTTATTATCCATTTATTGCAATGTTATATTCATAAATCCAACCTCAGGTGAACAGTAAGTCTGATTGAAAGGTCTATAAATTGATTATATCAGGCAATGAAGTTAATGATAAAACTTTGCATGAATCAAATTTAATGATAAAACCTTCATGTTCAACTTGAATATGTTAATGAAATCCTTGACATCTGATTATGCCTACATGGTAAAAATTAGATTAGTTATTTTAAAATCAAAATATTTTATTTTCGTGGCAGATTTGTAATTACTTTTTATTCATTACTATAATCAAAAAATTAATATTAGCTAACAACTAACTCAAATGAAATTAATAAATTTTAGGAAAGTTCATTATTTCCATCTAATAATTAATAAATAAACATTTAAGAAAAATCACAAGTTTTCTATTATAAATTTTATTTACTGATATATTCCATTTAGTTGATTAAAAAATTAAATTAATTGATAAACTTTTTATTGAATAAATTTGATGCTTCACAAAAAACCATTGATAAATAATTAAATTTAAAGTTTAATCCAATACATTTATTAAATGTGCGCATGTGCATTTCTTCCTGACGATTAAATTGGACTTCCGGTTCTCTAAATTCAATTCCATGAAAATTATAGACAATTATTGGAAATTGACTGAATCTTTTTTTATCGTTGGTTCACTAAAAAATAATTAATCTCATATAATACGTATTTACAATAAACAAAGCAATTATTATTTATAAGTTTGTTATCCAAAAGTAGTTATAGCAATGTTATTTAATATTCGAGACAAGTTTCAATTTTCTCTATATTTATTCTTTATTCTTTGTATCTCATTCTCTTCCTCAATTTTATTTTTATTTGTTTTTTTACCTCCACTCGATGGATCAGAGACTATACTATCCTACAATGCCTTGTATATGGCTTGACGCCAAGCAATCTGATTTCAAACGTTCGTTTAAATTAAATCTTCTACATACGTGATGTGCATCGAGATTTATCTCCTCGAAAATTCCTTGCCAAACAAATTCTCATCGAGGATGGAATTCTACCTAGAGGCAATATTCGCTACAAACGAGGATGAACGGTGCATTTGAACGAACCAAGTTGACTTATAATTAATTTATCGTCTATAAACGATTTATTGCTCCTGTTGATTACAGCTTTTAATGGCAATCTTGTCGATAAAAATTATCAGTAAACGAGCTAATTTTAACTACTTACTTTATTTATAAGAAAACCATTTTGGATCAAATAAATAGTCATCAGCAATACGGTGTAACAGTAATTGAACTGTTAAGCTATTTTCCCTTTTTTCCTTTCTTTTTTTTCGCTGGATTCGAATAAATTTTGCATTCAAATATTGATCGAACATTAGTGTTTTTATACACTAGAAAAACAAATATGGCATTAGTAAATTACTTTGGACTTTACTTATTTAGATAGTAGTGAGTAAAAAATATTATTATGATATTTATTTTAAAGAGATGATTTCTATATGTACACTCATTTTTTAAAGATATTTAATATTTTTTTGGATCTCGAAGATATTTTTATTATTCAACATTAATTAGTCATAATGAATTTACTGCCAAAATCGAAATTTTAATTTTATTTTTTAGCTAAAACCCTTCAATTTCTTTGATGTTTTATACATCGCTTTGAATTTAACTTCAAATTCAATCTTAATATTCCCAGACTCGGATATTAAGGGGAATAATTTAGGGAGAATTTATCGATAAAGTTTTATTACTCGTTTCATTTTATATATTTCACCATATTTATTGATCAATTTTTATAATATAGAACTCCTGTCAAAATAATACATTATTTAATTATATTTTACTGATCGGTGTGTGTTTATAATTATTTTAGTAATTAAATAAATGATTTAATGAAATGAAAAATTTTTACATTAGTGATGATGAGGGACGTTTCAAAACAAATTATCTAAATTACGGATAACCGACATTACGTAATATCAAAATTTTTTATCTCAATAATTTTATCAGAAAGAAAGAGGAGAAAATGATGTCGACAGAGTTATGAGATGAAAATAATTTATTTAGTATTAAATTAGATAAATTTTTCATTATTTATGAACACGTTTCATTAATACACAACATTTTTTTTTTAATATAAAACGAAAAAAATTAATTTTCATTTTAATTTTTTTTTTTTTTTTTAAATTGAGTAATCAATTTATGCTCCGACATTGCCAAATAAAATATTCTTTCTAATTAAATATTTTTTAAATCTAATTTATATGTTAATAACTTTTCATTGCACGAGTGACTGGTCTATTGCTTCAATTGAATTTTTTTTTTCTCTTGGTGTTTTTATGAAAACTTTTAATCCAACCTTAAAGTTTACTGTCGAATATTGTTGGAACCTATTTTTGTGCAATCTTTTGTATTAATATCCTATGACGAAGGAAATGTGGTTCAAATTTTTTAATGAATGCAAAATAAGTTGAATACATACTACAAAGAATTAATGGTGAAACAGCACGATTGTGACGTGTATTGGAGCTCGTTTATCACCTAGAAGAAAACCGTTTCACCATCGCACATCATGAGCTATAGTGTGACTGTGTACGAAAACACCGTTATTAGGCATGATTGATAGTAGTGTTGAACTTCATTAATGGCTGAAGCTTTGATTTATTTCAATAATTCAAGTTATATATTATAAATACACTAATTATATTTAAGAATTTGTACCGTTTTTACATCATTTCACCGATGTACAAATAATTATGACAACTAGAGAAATAAATAAAATAATTTTCATAATTTTTTAGCATAAAAATGCAAATTCTATTCTACAGTATAAAAGACAAATGTAAAAATTCTTTTTCTTCATAATTACTTTCTACACAACTTCTATACTTTTTCTCTCCTCTTCCTTCTTTGTCACTTTTTTTTCATTATTCTCTTACTTTTTCCCTTTTCACATTTATCTCAACTTACTCTTCTCTCGTGCATTTTTTACAGTTTTATTCTCTTTTTTACGTGATTTACTTCTATTTACGTTTCTTTCCAAGTAATAAGAAATAAAAGACGTTGGCTTCGTTTTTCAGATCTATGAAAGAACGAATAAACGTAGATTAAAAACTATAAATATATTTTTTTTCAATGTGAAATAATTTTATTCATTTCAATAATAATTTTTTGCAAAAAGAAAATTGTTATATTAATGTTCCTGTATAGTACCATTTTATCAAAGATAGTTTAATTTTTAATAATCATTCGATAACAAAAGAAATTCGAAATAGTGTAAAAATTAGGTCAAACCGATAAAATGGTGTAACATTTAGTCAGAACAGAATAAGCAATATGGAATGTTGAGAATTGATTAGACGTTTCAAAGATATCATAAATACTATATAATTCGATTTGTTATTGGGTGTTCATTGTAATGACTAGTAAGAGGTATTGCGAATTTGACGTGCATTTACAGTGAGTGGAATATGTTTTGACCCAAAAAAGATCGAGAAACTGCCTCGAGTATTATATTCAATAAATTATTTACTCAGATGTAACATTGTTCCAATGCAATAATATTTTTTTCTTGCATTACATATACTTATTAAACTTGATAAGATCTGCAATTATTCTGTAATGATTACTTATAATTCGTATGAATTATAAATAAAATTTTTTTTTCATTTCAGTCTGTTATGGAAGCATGTTATTGATTTTTCATAAATCATTTATTCAGATTAAATCCAATAAATTAATGTTTGAACGTAAAATTAATTCATGCATCCGAAGTCAATGAATTGAAGTGAAGTATAATTATTCGATTTTGAGAAAAATTTTATTGAGAAGAATAAATTTATAAATTTAAAACGATCCCATTTTTCAAATATCTTACTTGTTTTTTACTTACACATATTGGCTATGAAAACCATACGTTTAATACTATAAGACTGCTATTTATTCGATCACTTAAAGTTACCGGCAATCAATTTTTATCCAATAATGTCTCAACCTATTATTCAATCTAAGATGTCTTGCCATTGATTTTGTATCTTAGACGTCTTATAATGGAATAACTTACATACTTTAGTCCCTGAGAATTCAAGAAAATTCAACAATCAACTAAACCTTAGGATTGAGAAAAAAAAAATTACATCATTTCATATAAATTAGAAGGAAAGGTAAATTTAAATTAAATAAATATCGTCGAAGATTAATATGACATGTGGCACTAAGTTTATTCTGATAAATAGCATTTAATTGTTTATCAATGGAAACTCATTGAGCTTAACGATTAATTCATTAATTAGTTGACCCTATTCTTGTATTAACCAGTGAGTTTCAACTATCAATTAATCAGTTTTTTAGCTCGAATGAACAATAAAAAACAAATAAAAAATGAAAAAAAATTAATTTCTCAATCAAGTTTTTCATTCGAACGTGAAGTTTTTGTAAGCCAGATTATGTGTAACTGGCAAAGTCATGTGCACGACCACTGTTTAACTAGAAACTCCAATTAGTTTCCGCGCACCCGTTATTTATGAGAGCATTCGTCAATGTTACTGCGGTATGAGAAATTCTGGGGCCGTTGGTGCCGCAGATTTTCCCATTACACTGCTTTATAACGGGATGAGAATGACTCTAACCTCAAGTTTAGCTGGCAAATAGTATAAACCATCTTTATTAAATTACTACAATACAATACATATTACTAGAATTATCTTACTGATACCAATCTCGATTATCATATACACTTTGCGTAATACAACAAATGTATTTTGTGCTATAAATTTTATATGATTTACAATTAAATATAATGATAACTGGTAGTTATAAATTAACTGGAATATCATGATAATAATATTTTTAAAATTATTACATCTTGAATGAATTTAGTTGAACAACCGAGAAGATGTTATCTTGGAGATTATACAACAATAGAACATTTAATGCTCCTTTTTGCGTATTAATTTTCGAGACTTGGAAAAATGAAATGTAAAATTCGTGAGTTGTTCTTTGATGCATTCGTTTGTTGATGCAAATGTCTTTTAGGTTCATGCATATCTAATACATAATGTCCCTTTTTCGCGAGAAGTTTCCGACGAGTCAGCTGTCGTGACAATCTTCCAAGTCACGCGACTTCTTTCTTTCTCTTTTCTTTTTATTTCCTTTATCTCATTTCTTCCTCTTTCTTGCTTTTATCGTTGGTAATATATTGGATGAAGTTAGAAAGTGGAACGATTCGATTAATAATCGTGCACAATAAGAATAATGCTTTTATTGCGGATCTAGAAACTTTCACTTCTAAAGTATTTGTTATCAGAAATAAAATATAATGCTTTAATCAAATTCTTTATATTTATGGTGGACATATTACTTATACTTTCAGGAACAATCGAGTTTAAAAACATGCAATGATTATTTACATTTATTATTTGTTTAACGAGTTTGAATTTATATTAGATATTGATGTCTTTATTTTTTTTCATGAAAATAAATATTAAAGTTATTTCGCTTTTTACTTTGATTATTAATCTATTGAAATTCAATTATTTAAAAGATATTCTTATTTTATGATTGATTCAGTATGTTTTATGTACTCAAATATTTTTTCTGTGTTTTATTATTGAAATTTTTATCTTTTTATTTGAATTCTATTAATAATTTTATTGAAAGCATAAAAAGTTTTGAAAATCGAAGCTACTTGATCTTTATGTTTCTTTATAACTTGAAAATTTATTCATAAATTCAATGATTGATGAATGAAAAGAGAATAAAAATCACTTGGTAGACAGAAAGAACTATAACCAAGCAATATATACATATATATATATATATTCGTATCACATAGTTAAGTCTTTCATTTTTTAAAAATGGTAGCTTGTTATTCAATAAGAGGAAAATGAATTTTTTTTTTATTAACATAAAAACAAAGTTGAAATCAATTATTTTTTCATACGAATTAACGTCTAGAATAATTTCATTCCATTTAGAATGATCAACAATGATAGTAATTTACATTTGAATTTATTTCGTAAATGAAAATAATAAATTTAGAAATGTGGTGTATTTATTTTGTGGTATTTATTGCAGAGGAATTCGCAAAAATCGATGTAACGATAATTAAAATTGAAAAGTGAAACAAGAAAAGTATTTTAATGAATTGAGGGAAAGAAGTTTCAAATCATTAACAACAAAACAATTTTTCCTTTTATGTATACGCGTGTAATCGATATATTCAATTGGCATCGCGTGACTACCACCATTCGCGTGACTTTACTACGTAAAATAATGTACAACACTCGTATGTACATATAGACACTTTTACACAGGTGTGAGACACGATGTATGAAAAATTAGCCGTCAAATACATGTACTTATATTATAACATCTATAATAAGATTAAAATTACTGTATTATCATAATATCAACTAGGTATGTCGATATTATGGAAGAAATCATTTTATTCTATATGTATCTGTATTAAAAAGTTGTCAGTAATTTTATTTAATTATGAGTTAAGAGTTTACAAATCATAAATTTCATGATAGTCATTAGATGGATTCAAAAACCCCATTCTTTTCTGTGTAATTGTTTTTTAATTAAGCCTTTTTGATAATCAACTCAACATAAAGATTCAAATCTAAATTTTGAATGTGTCATTATGAATTTATAATGACAAATGAATTTTTTAAAGCACCATTAAATGTCTACTCTTTAATAATAAATATTAATTTCACGTAAAACAAAAATATTTAAGGGTAAATAACAATTGAAAAAAATAAAATAAAATAGCACACACAATAATTTCTAGTCTAGTGAAATTTTACTCAACATTGAATTTTCAATTAACAGGCTACTGCTGCACAATCTGTAAATTACGAAGAATATCCATTCAATCTTCTTCGACCATTTATAATTATGAATTCCACGGTAATGGAAGTTGTCGCACCAATTTATGCAAATTCTCCATCGATAGTTATTCAATTAAAATCGTAATTATACTTTCACAAATGATCAAAAATTTTCTCTTTTATTCCTTTTATGATATTCTTTTGTCTGAAGAGTACAATTTAGAATTAATTATGAATTTATATCAGGTTGATTATTAAGAAAACTTTTCTACTATTCATTCGAAAAAACCTATAACAGTCGTAACGAATTATTCAACAAAAAGTTTTAAAACTAATAAGCGTATGAAAATAATTAACATTTCTATTATTCGCTTATTTCATTGTAATTATTTTTTAATTAATAATAAAGCAGATGAAATATAAAAATCCATTAAACAAAAATAATTTTTCAGTACCAATAATATTTAAAAAAATAGGAATGATTATATAGTCTATTGGTTATTGAAAAAAGGTATAGAAATAAGTTTAATTTGCTTTTGTTCAAAGCATTTTTCTCTTCTGCCTGAAGGCATTTCATTTACATAAAATGTAATATTCCATGCTTTTATGCAATGAAAAAAATTCCATGCATTTCATGTAATAAATGAAGTTTTATTTAATATTATTGGATGAAATCTCATAAAATAAAATTAGACAATTTTCTATCTCCTACCCTATATTTTATATTATTAATTTTACTGTAAAAAAATTAATTAAATTGCTGTACATTTAACTCCGTCATGCATAAATTCATTTCAAATAAATAAAAGCACAATAAACAAAGAAAGAAACGAAAAATAGAAAAATAAAAAAATCTAAATATTGACTCGGAATAATTTTTTACATTAATACTTATGCGTAGATAAAGTATACGCCCAGCAGAAATTTCTCTTTGCAAACTGAACGTAACGATTTCCCTGTGTAATATACCTAGCGGTTATAATAATTTTCCCGTACCCACTCATCATATGAGAAGAGTTATATGCAACTATTATTAACTCGAAATACAGATTTAGATTTTATATACACATTTACGTACATTTCTCAAGGCGTTTAAAGCATTTATTATTATATATTATATGATAACAAGAGGCCACAACAATCTCCTGAGAAGCTCTATAGGTAATTTGCACCTTCGACAGTATAAATTATTATAAAATACAAAATAAATACTTTTTCTACAGTCCTAAATTTATATTTGTCTACAAATTGTGATTTATAATAAATCAAGGTAATTAACATGTTTATTATCATGACTTTTTTAACCTTTAGTTGAAGCAAATTAAATACATGTTTCCACATATTATTAATCACAATTTTTCTTCGTTATCTTTTAAATTAGTGAAAAAGCTTACAACCTTTATTCAGTTATATTTTTTGTAACGACGTTCCAGACATTATTTACTCGACTCCCAATATGGCATCCACTTGTCTGCAGTTCATTTGTGATTATTGCTTTTGCTGATTTATAACTGACGTCTGTGATATCTTTATGTTAGGTCTTATAACATTCAGGTATACTTATACATGCCCATGTCATCACTGAATTTTTACCATCTATTCATAATACTAGTCAACAAATGAGAAAAAATTCCTTACCACTCATGTAATGTAGCATACATTAGGGGTCATAAAACTCTTATAACTCTTAATGTAATACGACTTGAGTAATTTTTTCATTCCAAATAATTTCAATATTAAATTGAATATGATCCCTTCATTGAAGTCGCAAGTAGCAATCTTGTCGCATTAATAAAAGTTTATATTGAATTATTGGCAAATGAATAATTATTAGAAACAGAGGATATAAACTTTTTATTTTAGAAGAAATAAAAAAAATTACAATGTGAAAAGAAATACTATGTGTAAGTGTTTGAAAGAGAACACTTGTAGTTTTGGAATGGAATTTTCACTGGATTCTACGCGATCATTTTTTCAAAAGTTATAAAAGCTCAAAGTCAAAAATGCCTTTTTTACTTCAGTAGGCGATAACTTGGCTGAAAAAAATTTAAAATATCACATTTTGTTTGTTTCAATAAAATTTGTTTAAAACAAGAACAAAATTTTCAAATTTCACCGCAGCTCATTTTTTCTATTGTTGTTTAGTTGTGAGGAAAAAAATCTAAAGAGAGATTTGAAGAGACAAATGATTTGACGTTGGAAATAATTATCCAAGATTTGAATATTTAAATGAATACTTAGTTACTTAACCCCAATGAATCATTCGCAAAATAATTAAAAATATTCTTCTTCGAAAGTGGTCCAAATGAATAAACTTTCCCTTATATAAACATAAAATCACTTACTTGATAATTTATTCATTTTTTCAATTGATGTTATATGTTAATAGCTTATCCAGAAAATAAAATAAGAAAGGCTTTCAAATGTTTCGATTGTGAAAGACTGACTTATCTTGATTTATATGTTGATTATACGGATCGCTGGTTTGTCGATTTAATACTCTAAGGTAAGAAAAGCTAGAAGAGTCGTGATTCGTTCAAGTTATCGCAGTGACATTCAGACTAAAGAAATACTGGTTTTGTGTTTTGTAAATTGCAGAATAACTGCATGCTTGATTGGTTTTATGTTGTATTTTAAATATGTAATGATTACGATTTTCTTATTTTCTAGAAAACTATGATGTGTCGATACCCAAAGTTATTCATGTCAAAACATCATACATAGTCATTAATTCTTTTTTTTTAATGAATATATATATTTAATAGATGTATGTGATTAATACATGTACGTTATTTATAAGGTTATTACATCAATTTAAACGCATGTGAGAATCTATTGGAAAATAAAAGTCAGTTAAAGTTAATAAAAACAACTTCACATTTGATGTAGATCATTATAGACATTTTTCTAGAGATTATACTAAATCTTGATAATTTATATGTGTAATTACTGGACTGTTGGATATTAGTTACCTAAAGTTTGAATTATTCAATTGATTATCAATTTATTATCGACTACGTTTTTGATCCATCCTTTAATACTGTGATACATTGACTTATACTCGGATCATTTATTTACCTCTCCCATGTTGCCTTGACTATCCACTAGCTATTCCTTTCCATTTGTATCTTTATCAATTCTGGTATATTTATTGCATCACGTATTATATAACTTGTTAAATATAGATAAAAGTTGTAAATAACTTTGAGCTAATTTATATATTAGATTTTTAATAAAGTACTGCACCGTTAGGTTTTACGATATTATTATATGATAATTAAATCTAAGGACATACTTTTTATTGTTTAATTGATACGAGTTATAGCTAATGGAAAATTTTAATGACTTTAGAATTACATAAAAACAAATTTTCTGTAATTAGACTATAACATAGTTCTAGAAGAAAAGGAGTTCAATAACTTTGATTAAGAATATTACATGAAAAATCTGGAAAACACATTTTGGAGTAAAATATTCAAGCTTTAAAATAATTTGCATGAATTGTAGAGAAATAAATTTTTTCATATCAGAAATGAGATTAAAAGTTGCTAAAAATTTAACGAGTTTTTTTTTCTATTATTTTTGAATTTTTATGAAGTGATGAAATATGATAAAAACCTCTTTGATGTTAAGAGTTGATTTTATTTATCTCTAGTGATGAGTCATTGTGGAAAAATTATTTCAAGATATATTGAAGAATAAGTTATTGATTTAATTAGTGAACATTTTCAGAATTATAAATAGAGTAATAATGGAGTAAATATTTAGTGGCAACACGTATAAAATTTTTGAATCAATTCCATGAGCTGATGAGTTCTATTAGCGATGAAAACACGTTTGGTGAACAACAAAGTCACGAGATTGGAAGTGTTTTAGTGGTGTACCACGTCCTCTCTGGTCGCTGCGGGTGTCCACTGACAGAATCATGAGCCACTTGTTGATTTCTGATGACCACTCGTGCCTAGTTGCTACTCTAAAACCCACGCATGCATCTACACATCTATTCATATTGTGTGACAGTATTGAAAAATGTTTATAAATGATTTTTTTCTACTGTCAACGGTCATTAAGAATTTTTAATTGAACTTACACTCAATTAATCAATAAGTTTCTTCAATTTCGAAACAATTTTTTTTATTGAATATACTTGTAATTAATTTATCAACATTTAAAAGTAAAATTCAAATACAATCATAATCAAAATTCTCTTCTAAAAATAATATTCAGTTAATATCTAAAAATACCATGAAAATGAGCTTAAAATAAGAATTTAAATTTAAACTGAATATTCAGAAACTACTTTACATTCAGGACTTATTATCTCTTGATAAAAATAAAATTTTATTTTAAAAGCCTCAATAATGTCTTCAAAAAAATTTTCCAATTTCTTCAAATCTTCATTTTGATCTCATTTTTAATAACAGGTCTGAGTAGATTAAAATCAAAAATCTCAACTCATTATTTGTTTGTTTTGTTTTTGTTGACTCAGACCCTCACAGATAATATCGTAGATTGGATAGAAACAATAACAAGTTTTAGAGTATTTTATCCTTCATCTAATAATGTTGAAAATGTTTTTATTATTATAACACATGTAAACTGTTTGATACTTAAACTTGGAATAATTTATCAAAGGACAAAAAATTGAATTTTAAACTGACATTGTCATCTTCTAAGAAAGCAGAACAATCCATCTTGATGTCCGCATGTGTTTGCTCATTTTTCAAGCGTATGAGTTGAATGGCCTCTGTCCTGCATCTGGACTCAGGTGTAGTAGCAGGTGAGTTTTGCTTTGATTGTATATAAATGTCTACGTAACAAATATTACTTCATTATATTTTCCATAAAAATGGAATACTTTTATAATAAAATTTATTAAAATACTGAAATAATTAAATATGAGTATTAAGAGAACAGTAGTTGTCATTGTTTGACTCATGATCATCGAATAACGGTAGGAAGATTTATAATATATATATATACTAGAACAGAAGAACGAGCAATTCCACTTTATTTCCTGGTTTCTCGAACCTTTAGTATAAAGCAAAAGTACTCTCTAGAGCTATGTATTCTGTTATTTATGATTGTACATCGAGAGAGTGTTTAAATGGGCTTTCATTTGTATATATCTAGTAACAATGAAAATATAATTTAAAACTTTCGTCTTTGTATATCTTTGATAGCAGAAAACAATCTAAAATTTATTGAATATTTATGCTATTTTATTATGATATTTATTGGTGGTGTCAACCTGTAATAAAATTTTGAGAAAAATACCTCGAAGATGGTCTCTGATGTATTGGAGAGACCTTTTGCATTTTTTATAAATGGGGTGATTTTTTAAAGAATTTCTTTCTCTAATAGAAATGTCACTTGATTGAAAAATCCCTCGTAATGAAGGAATATTAATAACTTTTTTTTTCTCCACTCTTGGCTATTAATCTTTATTAAATTCTGTCAATTTTAATGCCAAATAGCGAGGGTTGATGAAAAAAAAAATACCTACATTCCAAATCATCTATTGAGAATTTTTTATCATTTGTACATTTTATCTCTTCATTATCAAAATCATAGTAAAGAAATGCTAATGACAAAGTGATGTTATACCACAGTCGCACGTCTACAAGAGTAATGGTCAATAGTTGAGTAAAACTAAACTGGCCATTACAGACACTAATATACATTCACACCTCATAAGATAATATTTTGAATACTATTACATGAAAATTTGCATGAAAAATGATAAAGATTTACTATTTTGCTGATAAAATAATTGAAATATAGTGA
Organism: Chelonus formosanus; assembly: GCA_028641665.1. NCBI lineage: Eukaryota > Metazoa > Arthropoda > Insecta > Hymenoptera > Braconidae > Chelonus > Chelonus formosanus. Next base: position 23,438,019 of record CM054006.1, on the reverse strand, counting down.
ATATTAAAGTAATTTATGTAATTAAATACCATTTGTATATTTATGTTTATCATTTTTATGAGTTTGGACTAACATCTGATATCTTAAGTGCATACGTTTTATATCCATAAAGTGAAAATGATATTCAAGTCTGTTTTATGAATACATAAATAATGATATGTATGCACATTTGACATTCTGAGTCTTCAGGTATGATATTCATTGAATTCTTTGTGAAAGAAACTCGTGGTATACATTACGATTATACCTTTTATATTTTATTCTTTTTGTTACTGAATTCCATTTACTATTTATGCATTAGTTGTTTTTTTGTCCTTCGTGAACTCGTTCTCAAGGTAAAATAAATTTTCTTATCCATTTGTCTATACGCGATGTATTAATGTTCTTATCCCTTTGTAGTGAATTTTCTGTACAAGAAAATATCAGTGATAAACTCACGTTCATTACAATGCTTTCATAATGATTTTCTCAATTTCTTTCTCACGTTTTTCTTCATTTTATCTTGAAATTTTTAATTTAAAAAAATCAATAATCATTTATTCCATAAAATTATTAGTTGATATTGACAGCTCAGCTGATTCTTTATTTTGTACTTGTGTCACATGTAGATAATTTTGGAGTAAAAATATTTAATTTATAAAAAATTGTATTAATTATATGTCAACATTCGATTCTTTATTTAATCAGACGAAAAAATATTTTTGCATAAAGTCAAATATTTTATTCTCTTTTAAAATTCTAGAGAAATTGAGGAATCCACAATTGCTTCATATTTTCAGTCTGTGTGTCTATAGGTATAACTGTAATTTTCTGTGTTTATATAGACCCAAAAAATAGGTTGCGAAATCTTACGTCATCTATTTATACTATTTATAATAGAAAAAAATTGTTCATGCTATAAATCCAACAACAATAATATTATCAAACTTACGCGATTCGTCAGATCTGTATCAATAGATTATATTGCATAACAAATTAAAAAACTATTTTCACAAAAATCGTTCATTTGGAATGAAAGATATTAAAAGATTGTTGATTGTTCATTAAAAATATTGACAATAAATTTCTGAGATGATAAAACGATGATTATTTTTAAACTAATATCAAAATTACCATCAAACAAATTATCGGAATATTTTTAATAGGAAAAAATCTCATTAGGCAGGATTATTAATTTGGTATTCATATTTATTAGGATTCATAAAGTTGCAAAAAAAGGATCCATCTCAGTATTACCTGCACGTAATAATTTTACTGATAATAAAAATGAAATATCGTTAAAGATTATAATAATTAGAAAAATAGCATATTTTTTCATTAACGAATCATGTACAAGCATATAAATATAAGAAATTCATAGGTTTCCTTAACTTGTTACCTCGGATCCTTATTTATTTCCATTCTTGTCTGGCTATTCAAAGAATTTAAGGACCTCACCTGACTACTTACATACACAAGAGATGAACGAACTGGTTTAAACTTTATATGACCACTTGTAGTTATATTAGTTTTATATTTTTTACCTCCTTTCTAATCATCTCTGTTCATCATCATTTTGCTTTTTTGTTTTCTTACTTTCTTATAAGACTCTAACGAAGATGTTTCTTTTCAGATTTTGGATTAATAAAACAATAAAATAAAAATCCCCTGATGAATAATTTGATATTTTTTTTGAATAAATCAAAATCATCATAATTTAATATTATTCTGTGTAATTATTTTATTCAAAGTCATTAAATATCAAACATTGTTTTTTTTTTATGTTGGTATGACGATGATTATTTCGATATTAAACTCGAGAAAGTTTCAAAAATATTATTTAATATAATTTATTACAAAGTAACTAATTGCAGCTTGATGAAAAAATTAATGAGTGTTTCTATAATATGAGCCATAAGGAATATATGGTTTTACAACATTTAAAGGTTTTACCGCTTACGCCAGTGGATTGTGCCGATCCATGTTGTCGAACCGGATTCTTCACTATCAAGGTCGCTACTCACAAGCATACAACCTGGCAGTAACTTGGCAGCACAAGTTACAAAAGATCTTACTTCATCCCTATAAATCCTGAGAAATTTGTGAATAAAAGGACGTTGAAACGAACAAATTTTTAAGCACTCATGATTGATTGAAATTCGTGAGAAAACACATTGTCATTATATTTATTACATTCATTGTTTAACATCATTTAGCATATTTAATCATAAATAAAACATTTATTATACTTCTTCAGAAGGGTTCCTTCATGTACTAGTCATTTCTTATATTATGTATTTATCTACATACCCAAGATTTTTTCACATCCTTTTTTAATTTATTGTTCACTAAAGCAAATTTTTTTATCATGAAAATCTGTGCTATTTTTATTATTCCAACGACATTAATAAAAAGCTAATGAATCATTATTTTTTTTGTTCATTCTGTAATATAAAACCTTAATTGAAGTTTATTTCTGCTCTTTATTTATTTGATAATTAAATATCTAATAAAAAATGTATTTCAGTTTATTTAAATATTTTTAATTAATAATTTTTTCGAAGACTCACTAACTAAAGTAGGTAAAAATATTGATGAATCACTAATTAAGATATTAATCTTCACAGGAAGTGAATAATTTTTGTTTCTAAATAACTTTTTTTAATTAGACTGAGTTATTGAAAATCATGGATAATAAATCAAATGATGAATAAAAATAATTTAGAAAAAAGTCTTATTCGTATTTCTATACCTAATTTGCTCATAGAAAGGTATGTATGTTAACGGTATGAATATATTCTTTATTGCTTTTTTTAATCGTTGAAGATGACGAATGGTTCTTGGCAAAAAATATAATTAATTATTATTAATATAATTCAAAGAAGAAACAATTATTTTTCAACTATAACTTATTAATAACCAACATTTCTCTATAAATTATTATTATAACTCAAACTATTATTTTAATCACACATGATTATGATTACAGTATATAGTTAGAGAACATGTATGTATCATAATTGACAGTATTAAGCTTGATAAAAAGACTGGAAAGCATGTTACATACAGAATAATCATCAAATTTCTTTTATTATTTTCATGGGTTAACCACAGACAGCAGACTCAGCAGAAGAATTCATATTTAGTGAACGTGTTTCATTTATCTTTCCTGAGCTCTTACTAAGACGTGTTTATATTGAGTACCATATTATTGGTATGTACCAATTAACTTTCATGTGTTATTTGCTGTGAAAATTCAATGAGATTTTGCTTTAACTCAATTTTATTCGAGAGTGTATTGTGCTAGTGTTTAATTCTAGAAAGAAGATATCAATATTTAACAAAGCAAATAGCATAGTATTCTTGATAATAATAGTTATATTGTTGGTACTTGAAAAAAAGATAATGACGTAATAGAACAAGAACAATTCCTATTCAAATCAACTAAATAATAATATAGTGATATAATCAGTGAAATTCACTGACGAATAAACTAGATAAAGTGTAATTGTGTATTTTAGAGCTATGCAATTAGCATTCATCATCATAGATTTTTTTTATGAATAATTAAAACAAATTTAATGCTTCATATATAATATTCTATATTATATTTAGACACTATGAATACTTATCTTTTAATCCATTCTTATTATAAGAGCTAATCAATAGCTATTGTGCTGTCTAATCATTTAATATTGAATTAGCTTTCAACACAGACATTTAATTGCATCGAATGCCTTGAAGAAACTATCAATCATCAGATGTGCAGATTTATATTTCCTTATTATATCATGTTTCCTCTTTATTATTAACTATTCACCTTCATGTCAGCATGATATGTATTTTATATGTAAATAATTGTTTTTTATTTTAAAAATACTTAATTGCAAAACATACTTTTACTATTCATTTCTACATCGTTTTTTAACGATTATTTTTCCTAATAGTCACTCAATCTTATTTTTATTTAATATTTATATTTAATTAACATATTTTAGACTCTTTAGATGAATTATTAAGAGTAAATTTTAGAAAAAAAGTAAAAGATATTATTTAATTGGCTTTAATATGTGATATTAAGTAAAAAGATTGCAAATAACTGTTTATAATTCTACTATAATGTTGATAAATAATTTATGTAGATTAAGTAGCGACAGAAGCGTTGAACATGTGGTAGATACATATCTATCAAAAGATATATAACATAAAAATCATAAACTACTGAGGAAAACTCTTATTAAAAGAGAATAAATTTACAATGATTCTTGATCAATGCTATAGATTAAAAACTAAATTAAAAATTTTTTAATGATTTTTTTTTTATAAAAAAAAAAGTAATGAGAAAGTAACGAAATAATAACATTTGAAATTATACAATCACTTCATTTGCTGCATTCATATAAAGTAATAACAGCCACTTCAAACTATAACGAGCAATTATTTCGCTTAATCAATTGTTTTCAGTACAAATGAGTTATTCCTAATTAGCTTTTCTTTCATTCTACTGTACGAACATATAGAGTTTTCGTAATCAACTGAAAATAACTTTCATTCTTTACTCTATTTCTAACATACATGAAACTCAAATCTAAAATAAATTAATTTAATATTTTTTTTAATTAAAATATTTATAAGGAAATACAGCGTACGTAATATCTTGGATTTTAAAGGAATTTAGTGCGTTAGTTTTTCTTGTACGTGATTCTACGTTAAACACTGATCAAGTAAAAAAAGTTGTAACTCAGCAACCAATTAATTTACTTGCATTGTTTTTTTTTTTTTTTTTAATGAAAATGAGACCTAGAAAGTTAAAAATAATTATTGTAACTCTCTTTCTTTTTTTGTTTAGTATGTAAAGATGACATTAAACATTTTTAATTACAATATTTCATTTAAAAAAAGTATTAAAATTTTTTTCCAATTATTTTACGAAGAAGAATTGTATTCGTAATCATTAAAACGACTTTTTATAAAAAAACAAAAAAAAAAAAAGAAGAATAATTTTGTTTTTCATGAAGCTTTTTATTTTTTTAATTAAATTACAGCTGCTTTTTTATCGAAAAAAAATTATAAATTTTTCTCCATCTCCATTTTTTATTGTATTACTGCATTATTCTCTTTTTTATTACTTTTTTTTTTTGTACATTCAAATATAAACGTCTATCTTTCTCATTGCTATTCTCTCTCTTATAAAATCAATAAGCAGTTACCTTCTACATTAAACAGTCTCCAATTGCTAATTGTATACTCTCCCAGCTATTCGTTTTTGATGTATTGGACTCTACTTCAGAAAATATTTTAATGGATTTGATTGCTATTCACATAGGAAAAGCTAGGGGGAGTAAAGTATAATTGAAAAAAAAATTTATGAGTATCTTGAAAAGTGTTTGCAGAGTTTATTTCTGCACTTTTAATTATGCACATATATTCTACCAAGTTTATAATTTACTGAAATTTATATTATTTTTAAGAATGAAAAAATTATTTCAACAATTCAAAACCTTCACAATAATATCTCTCTTAGAGTTACAATATGTTAGAATTTAGAAAAGCATCTTACATAATTTTAAAACTCTATCTGAAAAAAATATCCTGAAAAAGAGGTTCTACTTTAGAACTGATGCCATTGATCTAAAGATACCGCTGGCAAAAATATGATTTCCTTCAATCGTAACAATGTTGAAAGTTGTAGTAAGTTCTAGGCCTGACCTCTCAAAAGTCAGGGAACTCACGATTCTTTTTTTTTCTTTTTATTCAAAAGATACCCATATCTTATTCCAGCTTTCTCTATTTCATTAATTTATATAAAGTATTTGCTAAGAAAATGAAATAAATTCAAAAAAATATATTAAATATTGAGAACAATAAAATAATCAAAAGTTGAGTCTTACAAACAAACACATGAGTATTGGTTTTTCATTGGAAGTTTAAGAGCAGTTAACACAGTTCGAGTCCATGATGACGGAACCGCAGATGCAACCACAGACTAGTAGGAAGCCGCACGTGTTGAGCGGCATACCATTAGTTACCCTTAGTGGTTACGAAAAAAATATCATAATAAAATTGAATGAATTAAAAGCAACGTGGTCAATGGATTATTTTAAATCTATTGATTATATAATCGTCGACACGTGCTGATTGTTTGCATGCATCTTGTTATTCTATCATTAGTTTTTCGTCTGTTTATGGAGCTTTAACATGATAATTAAGTTGATAATGCACTTGTATTATTTCATCCACTGATCAATTGTGTTTGCAAAAAAATAATTAATATTTTTGTAACGATCGCTCGACCATTGTTGGAATATTTTATTTTCAATACTAATTCTATAAAAATTAAAAAATACATTGAGATTGTTAAAATGAAGCAATAAATAACTTCACTCAATAAAAATCATATTTTCACAGATAAATAAAATTTTATTCGTTCCTATGAATTAACTGGAAGCTTTATCCACAGTTGGGCCGAAAACTTTAATCCTGTGCCGTATCGTAAATGTCTACAACAAGCGAAATGACTTCTTTTCACAAAGAACTGTATTAAACCATAACAAAAACAGACTTTTCAATAAAACTTTGTCATAATAAATATAACTTATAAACGCGAATATGTAAGAGAGAGAGAGAGAGAAAAAAATAAAGAAATATAAATAATAAAGAGCAGTTAAACTTGTTGGTTAGTGTACAACTGCAAAACAAGCGAATAAAGCGTAATGGGGAAGTGAACTCGTTCGTTCGTATTCCGAACTTTCTGGTAACATGGGCTGCAGCCGAATACAATAGTCGTGCACAGGAGTTTCCACAGAACTAAACAAGTTTATTTAACTTCTCTTGCAATCACCTCTTTCTGCACCCTACAGAACTTTTGAATCTTTTACCCCTCAAAATCTCTCTTCTTATTCTAAACTTCACTCTCCTCTCTTATTCCTCTGTCTTTCCACTATATTGTACCACAAGTAACTCGTATTTTACCTGCAATAACTTAAGTTTTCGATAGATTAACGACTATTGAAATGATCAAAATTATAGGAATGCTTTCACAATGTCATTAAGGCTAGAGAATAAAGAAACAAAAGGAAGAGAAGGAATGAGTATTGAAATTTAAGTTTGTGTTCATGAAGATTTGAGTATAAAATCTGAATGTTTATGAGTGGATGAAATAAAGCAAGTTTGATTCATGTGAGATATATAAGAGTGAAAGGAGAAAAAAGGAAGAATAAGGATAAAATATATGATGTAGAGAGATTGGATCGAATCTTTAAGGAGGTTAATCCTCGTTTTGTTTCTTGCATCATATAGTAGAACTTCAAGTTGAAAGGTTGTTGTAATAAATTTATAATAAGGGAGTATAAATTACAATGAATAAAAATCAATTGGTGAATTCTGATACAAAGAAAGAGGCTTTTAATAGTAGATTTTTATATAAAGTTAAATACTTTACTATGTATAAATATATATCATCAAAGTCAGAAGATATTCAAATTAGTTTTCAACATTATGTTTTATTATATATTGATATTACACTATTTGAAAAAAATTAAAACATTGAAAAAAGGTTTATAAAATGTTCAAAGGTATTAAGTAGAAAATTATTAAATATATGATTGAAGTATATTTAAAAGTTCATTTTATTTTTGATTCATTCAAATTTTTACTTTCTCCCACTTATTTATGTGAAGCTGAAGTTGATTAAAAAAAATATCTCGTTTTCTGCTGAATTAAAAAATTCTCCTCGACATATGCATTATCTTGGAGTTAGAATAATTTCTTTCATATAATTTCCTAAAAATTATACTAAAATTTTGTGAAAAATTGTCATTTAGTAATGAGATGTCGTGAAACTTTTAGAAAGTTTTTTTTTCAAATGTTGTCATTAAATTTGATAAGAAGAATATTAAAATGATTAAATGATTAAGCTTTCCAAAAATGTTTTCAAATTTGATAGAAACTCAAATATTTAATGAAATTCATTCCGATCACATTGAATTTTAACAGAGTTTACATAATAACGAATTGTTAGTATACTTGACTCCCTGAATAAACGTCATTTCATGAATAAAATTAATTAAACAAAATTTTTCATAGTCTTCTTGCAAACATTTATTATAATGAATTTTTTTGTAATTTAATTGGAACGACTACGTTACGTATTATAATTGATTTATTCTTATTCAATCTATTTTTTGAAACTCCTGATCAGAATATATTATACGAAATGCCAAATTAATTAATCTGATAGTGTGTAATAAAAAACATGTGAGAAATATTTTATCGATGGATACAGCATTTAATAAAACATAATTCAATAAAAATTTATTGAGGATATTTTCTGGATCTACTGACTTAATAGATGTGAAGGTAAGATGGTCTACTTTAGAACAGCAAACACGTTCTAATAGTTACGTAAATGGAATTCCATAGCAATTACTTTGATGATTGGCCAATATCTATTGTACTAGAGAAAAGAGTATAATAAAAATAGGAAATAAAAACAATCTACACACAGATATATAAATAATACAATAGTTATTTTTATCTGTCAATATTTCTTCATCAAATTAAATGAATAAAAAAAGCGTATCTTGTCATCTTGGTGATACCGATATTTTAATATTATCAGAAAGTTGAATATAGAGCTTTCGGTTAAGTGAAATAACGAGGTAAATAAATAATGTCGGTGAAAGTCGGCGTATAATTAGATATCACTCTCTCGAGTATTTGAACCTGTTTAGTTAGTGTCTGCCCACATGTGTTGGAGTATTCTTTATAAACATTTTAATAATTTCTCTATTTATCCGATTTAATAGCTGTAAAATAGTAACGTCATATTAGTTATGTGATTTTCAGTTAATCTGATTGCTATTTATAATCACTAATCATAAAAGGTGACGTATATTTCCTTATTAACTGATTTATTTATACTCATACGACTTTGCTTTGAATTGCTAGCGTGTCGAGTTTATCCTGAATTATTATTTATCCAATTCAATATGAAATGATTACTTTTATTATCATTTAATACTTTTTAATAATAATAATGATAATAATGATTATTATTATTAATTGATTAAAGATTATAAATGTTTTTAGTTTAGTTGAAAATAATATAATGCATTCGATAAATGTGAGTATTTTTATAGCTCTATTCGACCAGATCGAATAATTAATCTCAAATGTCGAAGTAGAGTGAGCCATCGTTTTCTATGATCAATTGAAAGATTAGTTAATTGTCTATGACTGTGATAGGGTCACATGGGAGTTCCCCCATTTCATTCATAAATACTCCAAGTACTCTAGGGGTTCTAAATCGAAAGAACATAGTAGGGTAGATTTAGGAACAAACATAACTTACTCGAAACTTGTATGCTTGTACACACAAACGAGGATTGCACTTCCGAACAAAAACTATAGTTAAACCGAGATTTAAGCAGATGTCGTCGATAAACTATTTTAAAGTCCCCTTTTTGTAGTATAATTGTTTGCATACCTAGTACTTCAATTAACATTTAATAACTTACAATAATATACTACTGGGTGTTTATGAAACATTTTCATAATACACTGGGACTTTTCTTTTACTTATTGACACGTGTTCATTGTTATGTTAACCTTCATGTTTTGTTGGAGTAATCCAATTAAAGTCGAGCTATTATACCATGTTTATCTTTACATACATATCAAGTAAATAAACTTTGTGAACATAGATTTTTCGTTACATCTATTAAAATTTAGTGCAAATATTGAATCCAATTTGCTAATTTATGAGAAATGAATGATGAGATTATGTCGATGAATCGGCTGAGGATCTACCGGATTAAAAAAGAGATTTATTTCACTGCTAATGACTTTTATCCAATAAAAATAAAATTTATTTATTACCAAGTCAAATTTTCTCACTCTCAATAAACTCAATTACTGCTATTTTTTTTTCTGATAAATTTTATTATTATTTTTCCTAAATAAAACATGGTTGATTTTTATTCTGTGTTGTTCAATTAGTCAATAGTTGATCTAATTTCACTCCCTCTAATTCCGCTGATTAATAATTGTATACCTAAACCAGTAGCGATCAATTAATAACTATCAATAATTAGTTGTTTTTCATTGATTCAAGAGAATAGAAGGGTTGATTTCATCAATTAATGTACTTAATATATATTAGCTGATCATTATCTTGTATTTACACAAGCTGTAGACAAAATTTTTATTCGGAAAATGGAAAAAACACCGATAGAAATGGAGAAAATAAGGAAGTCGAATAAAGACGAAGCAAAGAAGATATAAGTGAAGCATGTAGAACGTGTGGTTTATGCGGCCACCGGGTATATATGGCACGGGATGAGGTATATACGCTGTATATCTCCTTTATGGCAACCATTAACATATTTTTTGCTGTTCGTATTACCATACAATAGTAGCGAAAATATTATAAATTATGCTCGTAAATCAAGGAGACCCAGGTTAGCGGAGAGGAGAAAAGAGAGAGAGAGAGAAAAGAATGACGAGAAAAGGAAAAAAAAAGGACGAATAAGAGAGAATCTAGAAATATAAGATGTCGAGACTATTTTGTGCTTCCTTTTTTGATGTAATTGCTGACATGAGTGCTTTAATATTCATTCTGAAACACAAATTCGCCTCTTCACATTCATTTACTTCTCCAGAATAAATTTCATTTAATATAATATTAAAGTGTAATAAGAGTAAAGAGAAACACCGTAGAGTATTTTTTTAAAATTAAAAAAATATTCTATTTAAAAAAAAAATCAATGTAATAGAATTATTTGATCGTTGATATTGATATCTTGTTTTTAAAAGAAAAATATTTTGCAGAATTATATGGACTTGTAGTTTTATTATTTATTTTTTTGTTTTTATACATTTTCCAACTGTTTTGATGTTCTAGAGTGGTTTCATCTCAAACTATCCTTTCGATAATTCAATCCCTCTCTATAAACATCAGTTTCAATATTGAAAATAATTTTTTTCTAAATTAATAATAAAAAAATATTTATATAAAGTTATGAAAAGAATTACGAAATATTCAATACGCTTGTAAATTGGAAAAATGTTTGATAACTTTATACTTTTCATTGAATATTATTTACGATGCAATTAATTATGACAAAATGGGGAAAAAAGTAGCAACGAGTCAAAAGAAAAAAATGAAGAGTTATAAAAAATGATAGATTTAAAAGTACATATATATATATATATATATATATATATATATATTTTATAAAGTGATCAACCTCTGAATATTTATTATGTACAAATTGAATTTCTCATTCTAGACAACGAAATTGAATCTCTCGTCAGAGGTTCTCATTTTAAAAGATCTCAGTGAAGACAGTGACAGAAAATACAATCAAATCAGTTTTGACGTCGTCCCATCTGTCGAGTAAATTGTTAGTTCGTTACTGATGCCTTTCGTCGTGGAAATATTTGCACAAGTAAAATTTCATCAGCTCAAAACTAATTCAGATGCATATTTCAATAAACTTTGATAAAAAAATTTCGTAGAATTGTTATTATTTTTATATAGAAATCAAGAGAATTATTCTTAGGTATTTTCAATTTGAGTTAAAAAAGTTTTTAAATGAAATTAAAATGTAAAACAGATGAATCGTTTGTACGTGGGAGAATCGGCTCGTTAGCAAAATGAGTTCGTCCACAAGCCAATTAACTATCGAATCGATCGCAGTTGAACAAGAAGAAAGCCTAACGAACCACTGGACATTGTATTCATTGTTTGCTTCAACAGATACTCTTCCTTTTCCACCTTTTCATTTTTATTATTCGTTCTTTATTATTTTTGATTAACCTTACTTCAGTAGATTCAATTACTTTTTGGTCATATCTAGAAAAAAAAACAACCTATGGTTGAGTCTTGAAAAAAATTCTTATTCAACTCAATCCTTTTTTTCTAGTAGTCTTGATATCGTTCATTTATCGAGTTCATATCCATCAAAATATTCTAGCTGCAGGCTTTACTATCAGCTTTAAAATACACTTCAACTACTTTTAAAAATTAGAAACAACTATTTTAAATTTTAAATTGAATACTAAAATTTTTCGAGTAATTTTTAAATTTTTTCCACAATATATGAAAATAATTCATTTATTGACTGTTGTCTTATGCTAATTCGTTGTTGGGTAAAATTTATTTTTAATTGGAATCAATTGCTATAAAAAAAAATTCTTCCCAATCGAATGATAAAAGAGTTGAGTAATACATAAAACAACTTAGATTGTAAAGATCTAGATGTCATATCACATAATATGGCAGCAGGTTAATGTACAGTCCCCGGAGTAAAATAAAAAGGAAAGTATCTCTCTAGTTTAATATTATTGAATAGAATTATGAAATAAAATGTGTAAGAAAGAATATGAATTATTTGTTAAGTCATATTGACATTTAAATTAAATTATTTATCATTTTAGCACATAATAGGGATATGAAAAAAACTATGGCATAATAATGATGAATAATATTTGAAGATCTTATTGTTTTGAAAATGATACAACATCATTAATCCAATTATAATTCTGAAAATATGATTGATGCATTAAAAAACTTAATTAGGATTCTTTACTGATTGTAGATAAACACAGTGGTGGTCATAAGAATCGAAATAATAATCACTAATATGATAAATGTCCAAACATTTGAATTATTATTATCAAAAAAAAAAGCCACGTGCTTGTACGTGTGAATTAACTAGTAGTTTTATTTAAATGGCATGTATTTGATACAGCACCACCTGCTAATTACTTAAGGCTGATGATATATCGTATATGCTACAGCATAACGATAATATGAATATAGTTAAGCTGAATCGAAATGAAATACGTGATTTGTGAGGTTTAATGGTTTCAATGTGCTATAAAACTATTTCTTTTATCTTCAATAAAGAATTTATATTTAAATGTATTATGAACAAAATAAATCTCACTAATCTATTGCGTAAGATTCACACCTTAATATTTGATCTGTTGAATAATGTATTCTGGAGAAAAGATATTTATTGTTGACTATTAGCTGAAAATATTTATTGTTTTTATATTTGAGAAAGATTAAATATTGTCCATTAAAAATCTATTCTGTTCAATTTTTGATATTTTTAAATTAAACATCAAAATTATTGATTGTACTTAACATTAATAAATATCACGTGCCAAGTGTATTTATTTGTTAATAAAATAATTTCATTGATGCATTGATTAATTTATAGAGTATCGATGGTGCTGTTTAATGAAAAGTTTAAATAATAATGTTTTAAAAATTAAACGATGCAACCTCCAAGTAATTTATTATAATCATTTTCATATGAGTATTAATATTAGATTACATCTTGTGATAAATTAAAGTATCTCTGTTGTAATACTTGTATCTATACATTAAAAAACGGATTTTTATTGTTGATAAATTTCATCGACTACAAGTTGGATTAATTAATGATTGATAAATCTTTTTCCCACAATCAGACTCCATCTATTGTAAAGAATTGAATAAAGAAAATATACCTTTATTGTTAAAAAAAAATTCGAATAGAATAAATGATAAATAACAGAGAATTGCATCAGGTAGTGTTATTTATAATTGAAAAATCTATTTTTTTATTTATAAAAGATTATCATGTGATATATATTTATGACCTTCTTATTATTTTACATCTTCACATCACTTTATTATCTACAAGTCTTCAACGTTCTCCTCCTATCCCCTTAGCAAACTCTATTTGAAGCATGTAACCACTTTCTATTCCATTGCCGTGTTCCCGATCTCCTTGAGTAGAAGAAAACCATTACGATATTGCATATTTTTTTCTTATTCTCCCCTAGGAGTAAACGAATGTTTCATCTTACTTCATCATATATGCAACTTTAAATATATATTTTTTTATTTACAAACATATTATTGCTTCATCATAAGTAAACATTTTTATTGAAAATCCGTTTAATTCTATATATCATTATGTAATTTTCCACAACAGATACAGTTAAGGTTTATCGACTGTAAAATAAGGACGAAATGCTTTGTTGTATGTTGGCAATATTTACTTTACATGTAAAGTATCTTAACAGCTGTAGATATTTTGTAAAGTTCAGATTTCATTTTTCTGAATGACTCTTTCAATTTTAGAGAAAATAAATATTGAGAAATTGAAAGTGAAATTATTTTTAGAGTTTAAAAGTCTAGATATGAAGCTTAGGAATTTTTAGACATCTAAATTGATCATTTAATTAATAAATATCACATCTTAAGCTTCTCTATTTGAAAAAAAAATAATAACTTGCCTGAGTGATACTAGAGTAAGATGAATTCAATCTAACACCATGAGGTTGAGGAAAAAAGATTTTCAAGTTTTAGTTTCAGACTAAAATCAATGGCCTAAAAAGTTTCTAAATAGCAGGCATAAGTAAAATCAAAGTAATAGAAAAATGTATACTCCAAAGAGTTCATTTACACCACGTTACATCGTAATAATGCACATTAAAATTTTTTAATTCTATCCGAGTAGCGAAAAAAATAAAAGAAAGATTTTGAATCAGCTGAAAACATTGATTGAACATGTTCGTATTATTGAATCGAATAATTGTAATTAAATATTCCAGACAAAGTAACAATCGATTCAATCACAATAATTTGTTGGCGAATACTAAATGAATGTAAATTGAATAAACTTATAGCAAATCAAATGGAAAAATAATAATAAAATATCTTGACAAGCGTTACTGCTAAGTTTCTTTCTCTCATTTCCCCTCAAAAGTAACTTTTCCCATACGTTATGATGATGTTGATTTATGCTATATTCCGGGCATTCGCCTCGCAAACGAGCACCCATTGGGGCGCACTCTCGCGAACGAACGCAAGAGGAAAGGAATAGAAACATTAGTCGCCTCGTTGCTGTGTAAGGAAGGAGAGGGAGAAAATCGTTATTTATGTAAATGCTACAAAAGGATACCGTAACGATCCTTTGCGGCTGGGGGGATTTAATTGGATGGCGAAGAAAGCTTCAACCAGTGATCTATCGATCTAACTTGAGGTTAACGATCTTCCTTTTATACTCAAAACTCGCTTTTTACGTGTTAAAGAGGTCACTATTATATCAAACTTATGGATCATTTTGCTAAAGACTCTTCTTAGTTATTTGATTATGATTTATTATTGTCAATCTGTTGTCACATATCACTAATAAAATAATTTTATTTAAAGATTAAATAATTATTGATACAGATCGTCTGATCATTGAATTGATTTGTTTCGTAACTTCTCCGAATACATCACTAAAACTAGTTTAATTCACGCGAGAATAGAGTAATATAGTGAGCAAGCAATCCAAGTCGAGGTAACAACAATAATTCGATTCATTCACGTTGCATCACTGTTGAGCTCCGTTCTATTTCCTTTGTTCCCTTTACATAATTTACCTAAATTCGTTCGACTGTATTGTCATTTACATTTGTAATTTGTATTTTAATTAAACCACTCAAACTTTCGTTCCTATGCATCTATCGAAAGTTTTTAATTAGTACCAAGTTGCATTTTAATTTTGTTGTAGAAAAAAAAATCTATATATAGTATGACGGAAAAAGTTTTACCATCAAATTAAAAGTGTCGCGATTTATTATCGTAATATACTAAAAGTTTTTTTTCATATTTAAATTTATACAATTATTTCAATGTATATGGTTGAAAAAAAAATATTCACATAAAATTCCTTAAACTTTCAAATTTAATTGACTCAATAAATTTTCAAACTTCAGTTTTATTTCTCATACTTTTAACTAGTATTAATGGATTTTCAACTCTTTTATAGTAAATAGAATAAATGATTCAACATAGAACTTTCATATTAACTATTGATTTTTATTTGAACAATATGTTCATGCACTGTTGATTATTTCTCCAGATATAGTTGAGGATCGATACTGGATAGTTATAATTGCACCAATGAGAGTAATTACGCACTTCCAATAAATTATTCTGGTTGAATACCGCTGGGTCAATGACGTTAATTAGCACTAAGAAGGTTCATAAAGAGAAAGGTATAAAACAGATAAAATAGAAGTAGTGTATGTTTACTACAGTTGCATCATTACGTTGATAATAATGGTAATACAACACACTCTTTAGAAGTTATAAAAACTTTTAATTATAATTGGTTTATAAATTATAAATATTGATCATGTCTGTGTCGCCATACTTACGCTCATTAATATACACCTGAACTATATGGGATGAAATGAAAAATTTATTAAGTGTTCAAAACTATAAATTCAAAATGTTTTTCAAATTTAATTTATTCGTTGCTGTCAGCTATTGCAACTTGGCATTAATTATTCCTTTTTTTTCATCTTATTTTTATCTAAAAAAAGGAATTATTTTGTTATTCAGCAAAAATTCTGATGGTGGATAGTATAATTAAAAAGCAATGAAATCATTTTAAAAAAATGATTTTGTTTCTGAGAAATGTATTTTAACCCAAAATAATAGATTGAATTTTTAAATCTGATTTATATTCAAATACTTCGATTAAAATTGATGTGATTTCGGGGAATACAAATGTTCAACGGTCATCTTTATCATCATTTTTGGTTACAAAATTTAATAGGATTCCGGAAATTTGTTTAAAAGTTATATTTATCAAATCTCATTGAAAAACTTTAACTTAAACCCTCAAAAAAAATGACTAATAATTTAATCTAATCGATAAAATATCATATTGTACATTCAGGAAATTCAGTAATAGGACTACACTTTTTTAACAGGTACCAATAATTAGCAGGGTTCAATGACCAGCTTGATAAAGATTTTTGTCGTTAAATGTGCAAAAAATAGATGACTCCTCTATTTTGTGCTGGTACTGTTTTTGTTAAATAACTCATTAAAAGCATGTAAAAGTATAGGTAGAAAAATGACTAACATTTTATTATCACGTAATAAATCATCACTTTCCATCCTTATGCAATCACCTCTTTGTTTTTTCACCTTCTAATATTATTTTATATATAAATCAATCATGATTATCCAAATAGATTTCGATCCATACAATCCTTATCATTGTTTGTAGTGATTGTATTAAGGTGATTGACAGTATTGCTGATGTTTTAACTAATAGAAAATACGTGAGATAGCAGAAATGCTAGAGTATTAACAAAAGTGGTAAGAAGATGCTAAGGAAAAGATTCTATAGTGGCTAGAACTCTTAACTTTTGTACTGATCGTAAATTAACTGAGAGTCTAAATTGGACATGAATTTCGCATGAGACTTGTTCCATTATTCAGAAGTCTGCGAGGCCGACTGCTTTCCAAAGGGATTCTATAGGCATTCTTTTGCCCAATGCCCTTCTTCCAAGGATGTAACATTTTATTTTGCTTCTTTTTCATCTTTAAAATCAGTCGTTTTTATTCACAAATGCGTATAATTTCAAACTTTTATGATAGTTTTAGAATATTTTTCAATAATTTTCTCCTAATCATTTTTTTTTAATAAGAAATATAAATATCTTTGAACACTATTATTAATAACTAATATATATTAAATGATAAAATTAATACTATTATTATAATTTATTGTACTTTGTTATAGTTTTTTTTATAATTATTATTATTTTAAAAAATTGAATTATGAATTTATTGATTAATAATAAACTTAATTATAGAAATCCAATTTTTTCGTGACAATAAAAATTACGTGTCGTACATTTTTAGTTGATTTATTACTAATTAGAAACGTAAATTATTGATATTCCAATTATATTTATGAATAAATTGATGGAAAAATTTTAATCACACATAATATAATAACATTTCTAAAAATAAATTTTAGAGATAAAGAAAAAAATTTATTATAATCGTGATCATAATAAATTGTACTTATTTAATTAAATAAAGCAATATTTTACGATCAATAACTACCTATCAATGTAATTTTGATCATATTGATAAGAAAAAAACATCAATATTATGTAAATGATGTATGATTATGGTAATCTAGACAAATTCACTTTTAAAACATTAATAACCTTTTGTATTTTATTTTTTTCAGGTAAGACTTTTAAGAATAATTGGAATCGATAAATTAAACAATGCAATATCATTACGGGAATAGGAGGAAGGTAAGTCTCTTATCTCCACTGAACTTATCATTAAATATGTTATCATCATTTCAATACTTTCTGCTACAAGTATACATAGATTTGTATTACAAACTTATCTTCCGGAGTAGTAAAAAATAATATCATAACATAAAAGTACCTCTACTATTTTTATATAATATTTTCTAAAAAAAAAAAAAGATAATGAATTAAAATTTCAATTCTATTCAAGTTTCTGAATAATTAAGCTCATAATTGTCGCATAAAATTTAAATGAATTATTGTCGACATATTTATGAGGAACAACCACAATTATAATTTACGAAGAAATTATTACTTTTATAATTTATTTAGAACCTTTTGAATATATATATATATATATATATTTAGCTTACTATATATTATTAGAATTTTAGTCTTTCTACTAGCCTTGGATGAACGACATTCAGAATCGCGAATCAGTTTACTACACATCCATTCTCTAGTGAAGGTCCAACAATTTCTGCTTCTCATACTTTTACTTCGATGTAATAATTACACTTATTAATATTACACAAGTCAAGTGTGTAAATAAACAATTAAATATTATGAAAAATGAATAATCATTGTCTTGTGAATCAGTTTATTCATTTAATTAATTCAAATTATAATTTATTATTGAAATATTGACTCATTTGTTTTGACACAAAAAAAAATTTGTTATCCTTTTAGACAACTCGTGGTCGATACAGATATATTTTCCAATAGAACTAGGAACAATACAGAACAGAGTAATCAAATATCACAGAAAAACCGAGAGTATCGCTTTAAAAATACTATCACGCAATTTGAGAAGGAAAATATTTTTTTGTTGTTACTTTGAAAGCTGTTAAAGCTAGATAATTTTGCCACGATTGGCACCTAGCCATATTCCAGACGTGTTTTGTTGGGTCGAGACTGAGATTTCTTTTTGTCGATATTTTTGAATAAAAATTTGCACCACAAAACATCTTTTCTGCTGAATTCAGTAGTTACATTTGTAAATGAAACTCTTCGAGCTTTTCAACTTCTCTAAAGTGATTAAAATATTTTTATTTTCTCACCCTTTTAAATTTTTAAAAATAATCTACGCCATTCAATTAATTATTCGCTGAATCAATCACTTTTAAAATATAATTTAATTATTTTCTGCTTTTTAGTCCAGGCTTTTTTTTAAGTCCGCTGAATTTCCATTTTCAGATGAGTCATAAATTTAGCAATTAATTATTCCATATAAAAAAATTTCATCTTTGCTAAAAAAAAATGTCGATTTCTTGGTGCATTTAATTTCAAAGAAAAACTTTCCGAGTCTATTGATTTGTGATAAATAACCTGTCGCAAACGGTTTTAGCTTCAATAAAGAAAACTATGAATTAACGGAATAAAAGGTATAAATTGAATAAAAGATATGCAAAGTAGTGCATTTGACAATTGGTATTAGACGAATATAAGATATTCACTAATTTCATCATGTATCTCACATTTTTATACCAACCAACTCTCGATGTAATTTACAATTTATATTGAGTCTATAGTCATAAACAGGTTAATACTAAAGTAATTACGTAATTATATGATGTATATGCAACATATAATAGTGGATATTTTCCACTGTAAATCGTTTATAAATATGTCTAAAGACTTAAAAATAATAGCTTTAACTTTTTCTCTTATATTCTTTTTTATACACAACACAAACAATCCTTCAACGCTTATTTCATTTTTCTCTTGATTCCCTGCATATTTTTCGGCTACATACCGTTTGACTTTTTGCAGTAAAATATGATGTCAGAAACTATTTTTATCTTTTTCTCAATTTTTATTGTTTTGAGAGATTAATAATAACATATCAAGAACAGGTGTATGAAAATTTCGAAAAATTGATCAATCATTTATATAATTTTTCAAATAAATTATAAATAAAATAAATTCGAAATTTTCTTTTTAGAAATATCAATTAAATTCTTTGCACTATAAAATAAAAATTTCTGACACTCCGTACCATGTTGAGATTGTTTCCATTAATTTCCATTTTCATTAATTTATTTTTAGTATCAAGACTCTTAGTCTGTCATTTATTTTGCCTGAAGTAATATAGGAAACAGTAATTCAATAAAAGTAATTACCATTAATTTAGGTATTCAATTATCTTAAATCACTTTACAATGTATATTTTTATTTACTTTTAGGTAATTTTACATGTTTCCTAAAGATTGTAACGATTTTGAAAACTGCTTATCTTGAGCAATACACGATCGTGGGCGGCGAAGACATGCAGACACAAACTTTCATAGTGGAATTATTAAACTTCAGCAAAGTCGCTTAACAAAGTTTTCGTGTGAAAGGTGGGAGAAGGACAGAAATACGAAGAGAAGAAAAAACAAGAACAGAGAAAAAGAGTAAGAAAAAAAAATACCAAAAAGAAAAGTTACTTTCCTGAAGAAATAAAAGTTAATGGAGTTCTCAACCTCATCCCACTGCTTCTTTTCTTTCTTTAGTGTACTTCTCCTCCCTCGCTTTCTCTAACCAACGTCTGCATAACTTTCACAAAAGTTATTATATCTTAATTTACTATTGAACATTATTTGAAATTTCTCTCGCTTCGTATAACGATCCAAATATTTTTGTTGAATACTGTGTACATTCTGAATTCTAATTATTATAAAAAATCTGTGTTTGACAAGGTTCAACAGTTAACTTTTATTTATTTTTATTTTTAAAAAATTTAAATTGGAAAATTATAGAACAATCATTTCATGATTTATCAACAAAGAGAAATGTAAAACATTTTTTAAAATTTTATTCATATTGTCGGAATTGATAAAAAATAGAGAATACATCAAAAACAGTTGATGAAATTTATTTTGACTCTTGAAATTGTTTTCTTTATGAAAAAAATATTGTAAAACACAACTATAAACTTCCCTTTTTTATTTAAATGCTCACTTTATGTATTAATTAAAAACTGAATCGAAATTTAAATTCTCGAAAGTACAATAAGTTTTGTAGTTCTAGAGATGAGTTATTATACTCAGGAGGATTTTCTTACGTCAGTTCTCTTCCTTTAATGTTCTATTTTATTTCTTTCCAGTTAATGTTTGACAAAGCTACATATAATATCATTCTTTAATTTTTTTCCCAGACATCTTCCCTTTTATGTAATTATTCATTCATTTAACTACAATCAATGCTAATAAATTAAAAAAAGGAAGGGAAAAAAAAAATAAAACTAGCAATTTATCTGTAAATTTTTTCTTCTCTTTCTCCTTATGGTAATGACTTCCCTCTAAAAAATATTGTAAATCGATAAAAGATAACAGAATATAATGATTGATTTTCTGACTCAACATTGTGCTCTTATCATGAATCTCTAAATTGTGATCAATTCAAAACAAATCTAATAATTTTTTTTTATCCTCAAAGTCATTAATCATAATTTATTAATACTAACAATCAACACAAAACATAAGAAATAAATGAACAAATGTCCTTGTTTTGATGTCAATGTGTCAAGAATAAATTTAATCTGATTTCAATATAATTATTATTAATCTCCATCTAATCTAGTTGATTATAATTTAAAAAGATTTAGAAAATTTAAATAATCCAGTATTTATATGTATAGAATATTTAAATAAATCATTTATAAAAAAAAAAAAATTTTTTAATAGCGATAAATGAGAAAAAGGAGTTATTTTAATGGAAATATCAATCAGATATAAATTAGTTACTCATATCTGACAGAATGTGAAAGAGATAAAGAGGAACGAGAGAATAGAAAACAACTACAGAACGCTGTGGATAATATACATTCGATACCACTGGTACATAATATATATTTATGTTTATATATTTATGTTTAAGCGTATTTCACTTGCAGCCCATTATTCACTTGCCAGCATTGAATAAGAATTGGTATCATAGATTCAGGTGTTCTTTTAAGAGTTGTATGCATAACAGAGGTATACTTTGGTAGTCTTACCGAGGAATGCACTGCCATTGGTTTTGAAAAAATTTTAAAAATAAGAGAAAATAGTATAATATGTTGTGCAGTTATTTTGAATACTTATTTTACTATTATGGCGATAATAAAATTTTTTTAAATTTCAATTTATATTTAAATTAGGATAAAGTATTCAATCTCTAGCCGCTTGGAGAAATCCGTAATAAAAATATCTTTTTTTCTTTTTTTAAAAAATTCGTTTAGTTTTAATATTTTTTTGTTGATGGATAGTTTTAAAAAATAATATTTATCTTTTTTTTAATCAACCATTTTAATAGTAATTGAATCATTAGAGGATTTAATAGGATTTTAACAGCTTTTCAGTGATGCGAATAAACGAGAGTAAAAGGTGAAGGAGATGCAACCACAAAGATCAGACATGCTGGCTGCAATGTAATCTAATCTTCATCAAAGATTAAAACAATTGATAATTAATGTGAGTTCATGATAGAGCATTCTAAATAAAATATCAAAGTTCTGTTAACTTTATTTTTTCGATGAAAGAATACTTTGATACCGTGTTACTTCTTCGATATTTTTTTTAAACGTTTGCAATTTTTTATTATTCAAAAAGAATCAAACCTGGATCAATAGTGTATTGTGAAAAATTGTGAAACTTTTATCTCTGTACAGTAAAACGAATGGAGTTTTTCTCTAGATAGATTAGGTATATTGTACAGATATAAAACATTAAGCCTGGTATTTTAGTTGAATTTATTTACTAGACTTTCAACAACTTGGTTAACGTTACTAGTTGCATGTACGAATGTATTTTCTACTAAGCGGATACAGGGTTCCATTAAAATACATCATCTAGATAAATAAAATCAGTTAAAATATTTATTCATTGTAGAATAAAATCCAGTTATTTCAATTAATTTAAATAATATTTAAACATTAAAATATTTATATTATTTTATAAATAAAATAAAATTTTAATTTTTTTCATTATTTAATAATTAAAAATTTTATTTTTATTTATCTAAAAATTTTTTGAAAATTACTGCAAATGTTGTTAATTATTTTGATTGGACGATTAAGTCAGCTAATTCTTTATTTAAATTTTCTACGTTTTGAGATATATCTTCAAATATACAATTTATTCAATTTATAATCAGCGAATAATGTAGCGTAAATATAAAATTGAATTAAAAAACTAAGCTTTCAATTAAATTATAAAAAAACAAAATCTTTTATCCGCCTCTTGATGATAGTCGGATTTCATACATTAAAGTATATAATGTAATTTTGTTGTCTGAATAGACTCTTTAATCTTTCCTTTCTATAGTAAACTTTTACATGTTCCATTTGAATCGTTTATGTATTGCTTGAATGAAATTTTATTAAATTTATCTATCTATCTGATTTAAGCTTCCGTGCTCTAGTTATCATTAAACAAATATTAAAATTTTTTTTGTTCGAAAATTAATCGATAGGAAAATGAAAAATAAAATTGGCTCACTCGACGTTAATTTCATTACAAGATAATAGCATTAACTTTGATTAAAAATCAACTTTCTTTCACAAAAATTCAAAAAAATTATCTGTAATTTTTCGTATTCGTTTAACTATAAATGTAAAAGGGCTCTTGTTTTGACTTCAAATAATAAAAAAGTCTTGAGGGAGTCACTAATGTTGCATTAAAAAGGCATTCGTTTCTTTGCAATACACTAATTGTGACGATAATATTGAACTCCTAAGGGATTCAATAACTGAAAGAAGAAAAATACATCTTTTATCTGTTTTAACCGCGAATATTTTCATATTTATTCCCTTAAATAACAGGAAAGCAGAGGTCAATTGTATCTGATGAATAATTTAAATCAATCAGAAATTTAATTTCTACAAATAAAGAAATAAATCATAGTCGTATAGTTTTTAATATACTAAATCAATTTTTAGATTATTCCTTAGATAAAAATAAAAATACATACTTAACATTTAAAAAATAAACTTTTATTGAGATAAACTCGAACACGTTAGTATTTGATGATGATTGAGATTAATTGTGAAATTTGATTAATAAACAGAGGATATTTAACTATGCAAGGAGAGAATTTTTTCACTAAATCTAAGTGCAAAAATGACAAGTCCACGTTTCGAAATTTATAAGTAAAAATATATCCATTCAATAGTAAATTTTGAGTTCTTGTAAGTTGATTTTATACTTAAGAGGTATTTTAGTAAAATAATTACTTCGGATGACTCAAAAATTACTTACATCAACCCAAAATTCACTGTTGAACAGAAATATTTTTACTTATAAATTTCGAAACGTGGACTTGTCATTTTTGCACTTAGATTTAGTGAAAAAATTCTCTCCGTGTGTAAAAAAGAAAAAAATAAAAACAATCTTTTTCAAATAATCCTAGACCGCTTATATTTTCTCTTTTATTTATTATTAATTTCCGAGTGGGAAGTTATAGTAATGGGACCGATTTTGTAAATCCCGAATTTTGACATATCTCGACATTTCAAGACCCTCAGAGTTGAATACAATAGTTTTTGAGTGGACGTCTGTGTATGTACGTATGTGCGTTCGGAATTATTTTTCGGCTCGATTATTTCGAGAACGAAAAATGATATGGACATGGGACCAATTGTATTCGACACATAATTATACAACTTATAACTGATTAAATTATTTTAAATCGACACTTATTTATTCTAAAATTTAAATAAATACCTGTATCTATTGTATTCATGTAAATTCTTAAACAAGACATAGTCTCTTAGAAACGATTGTTACATCACAAGACAAAAGAGAAGAAATGCAAGAGTAAAAGTAGGAAGAATCGATGCATTATCGGCTATTTTTGAGATGTAAGTAATTCCCTCTCGTCCCATATTTTGAAGCAAGGATATCAAGCGAAACTGTGATTTATGGTACTTTCTACTTTCTTAAGTACACAGATTGCTATTTGATACTGTAAATCAATATAATTATCAATTAAGTATTTACTTATTAATTTTATATTTATATTTAGATCGATTGATAATCATAAAAGTATTCGACAAAAATAGTTGTTAAAAGAGTCTTGATAAATACATCTGCTATCATAATCCTCATGCTACTCCTCTTGGCTGTGATTTAAAAATAACACTGTATAATCCCTACGATGCCAATATATAACTTTGTAGTATCTAGACTTGTGCTATACCAGTGAGATTGGATTATCTGCATCATACAAATAGAAGGAAAGCTCTGCTATGAGTTAACTTAATTGTTGTAATAAGATTTGTATTGTCGTATATAAAGGTATCAAAGATTATATCTTTTGACTCTCTATCACGTATTTAATAATCCTGACCTGGCTGCTCTACAAAGGCTTAGGATTTACCATACTAACCTAGCACACTGTTATGTTATAAGGAAAATAATTACTTTTGATATTTACAAAATATGATACTGATGTTATCTCAACAGCCATATATGGGCCTGATTACGAATAATTCAAAAAATAAAGTGAGCTACATTTAGCACTAAATTGGCACCCAGAAAACTATGTGTCCAAATATAATTGAAAATCTGAATATTCAGATTAATTTGTACATGTTAACAAGATGTTATCATTCATGACTTTAATATTAATTCGATTTAAAAGAATAGTAAAAAAAAAACCTATTTTAGCATAGAAGATGTAGCTTTTATTATGACAATTGGAGATGATTATTCTAAAAATCACAAATCAATCGATAAACTCAAAACTAGTTAGTTGATAAATTTTAATATAAAATGTAATACGTTTGAAAAGTCAAGTATGTTAGTATATGATTTGCTTCGGCTAACTTTTATAAAAATCCTAAAGGTTTTTTTTACGTGAAATGAAAATGGTATTAGTATTTTATGGAAAAACTTATTGAGATGGAAATTGTGTTGGATAAGCTCCAACTAGGTTGAACTCTTTTTGATGCGAAGAAAAATTCTATTATGTGAATCGACTCGTTTATCAATTGATATAAAGTAACTATAAAGTTTAAAACTTGCTGGTATTGAGTAAAAATTTTGTTCATTTTTTTATACTAAATATTCTTTGTTACATAAAATATAAAGGAAAAGTGAGATTCAAAGTTATTTCAACGACATCTATAATGATATAACAAGAAAGAATAATTCATGCAATTCATTTTATATCTGTTCTTTTGTTCTCTTGAAACTCAAGTAAACTTCAGTAAATGGAATTAAGACATATGGGCGTCGAAGAAAGTTTGAGTTAAGAATTGAGTTGAGACGAATGTGCGGGGCGATAGAGGATGAGAATCAAGTAGAACCAGAGAGAAGAGGTAATCGATAAATCCCAGGTTTGAAATGTACAAGTTAAACTCTATTTCCAAGATAATTTTACTGACATGATTTATTTTTGCTATTACTTCATTATACAGTATCATTTGTAAATTCAATTGTACTTTCATCAATCATCTTTTTTCAACTAATTGATTACATCATTATTGTAATCTTTAAAGTCATTGAATAAAAACTATTCAATTATTTCTCATCAAAAAACTCTTTTTTAGATCAAATAAAATCATCATAAAGAAAGTTCATTCGGTCTTTCAATGGTATCCAAAGTCTTATTGTACAATAATTTCTCCAGAAGTTACGTAAGTTCAAAGTCAGAAGCAACTGTATTGCTCTAACAATTGATAACTCGGTCAAATGAAATAGCACGACAGTTTCTAAAATTACATATTAACAGAAAAGAAAAACATCTATTTAATCTGTGACTGTAATATTCGGTTTATCAAGAAATATTTATTTATTTTACAAATACTTGAAAATTTAATTCTCCATTGAACAAACATTCTTTTGACCTTTTATGAATTTTTAATAAAACATCAAAAGTTCATAGAAAATTTTAAATAAAAGGCTTTAAAACTTAAAAGTATTTAAGCTTTGATATGCTTTTTAGTTCATCTAAATTTAATTGTTTTTTACGAAAATACAGTTGTTTAAAAAACTAAAACTTTTGAATGTTTTAGTGGTTTTTAATTGACTTATACAAAGTAAGAATCATATTTTATTTAATTTGAAGATCATTTTAGCTCTTACGTCTTCAAAATTTTATTTAAAAATATATTGGTCAAGTACTGCATATTAAATATACAGTCGAAAGTTGTGTCAAAACAGTCTCAGTTAATTAATGATATCATTAATTACTCAAATGATAATATTCAAAAGTGTCAGAATATTTATAATCAATCTAGGAAATTATATATTAATTATTGTTCGCTCTCGATTCAATTTATAAACTAATAAATATTCTTCTGGTGAATTTATGAGAAAATGATATAAGCATATGAGGAACATCAATTTTCCATGACAGCTTTCTATTCAGTAAATACAATTTTCTCTTAATTAATAACATAGTTATAATTCAAACTTGAATAATACATCAATTAACTAGAGTAATTATGCAAGCGTTACCTCTTCAATTAAAGCGTACGTATATAGATGTTTAACGATCTCAAATTTCATCTGTTTAATAGCACAAATAAATATGTACATTTTATCAAGATATTATACATATATATATATATGTATATACATCCTATGTTTGTTATATATCAATTTATTAATAGAGCAGCAGTAAAGTGCCGTTATGTCTAATTAGATTTTTTAATTTTATTTTCAATGAGGTAAAGTTTTATTTATTTTAGTCTTCTAGCAAAAAAAAAAACAAGACTGAAAGAGAAAAAAATATCAAAAACTTTTTATTAT
Source organism: Chelonus formosanus (assembly GCA_028641665.1). NCBI lineage: Eukaryota > Metazoa > Arthropoda > Insecta > Hymenoptera > Braconidae > Chelonus > Chelonus formosanus. Next base: position 23,410,198 of record CM054006.1, on the reverse strand, counting down.
CTTCCTAATTTAATTATCGTCAAAGACTAGCAAAAAAATTTAGGAAGTATTAGAGATAAAAAATAGATTTAAATTCTTAGGTGATATAAATCTCGATTTTATTTATAAAATAAACAAAATATTTGAGGTGTTGGAGTTGATGATAATAGATACATGTGGCTTTTGTGACAATCCTTACACGAGAAAGTGAAGCCACGAGATTATAATGATTAGCTTTGTAATGGTTAGTAATGACAATCACTTGCCTCGACAGCTCTTTGTTGAGTTGTCATTTATTTTTCATTATTTAAATTCACCAATTTACTATGAAACTCTATTATCTATTGTTACTTATAAATATTTACCATTTCACGTTATCGATTAAACCTTTTTGTTTCTAGTACGATAGTTTCTATCTTTTATCGTGGAAATACATTCATTATATTCTCGAAGTTGCATAGTTCTTATAATTAATGTACTCTTATAAAACGAGGTTTTCAATCAGATCTGGAGAGTTCACTAATTAATAATTATGTAGACTCTCTGCAGTCTTTTCAATCTGCAACTTTTATTCATGTTTTCTTTTTCAATGAAACATCAATAAAATAATATATTCAATCTTGATAAACTATGATTTAATAAATTAAAATCAACAAATGTTAATATTGAATACGATGTAACGAAATAACAGAAAAAAATTTAATTGGAATCTGAATTTGTAGACAATTATGGAATAATTATACTTATAACTATAAGAAAACGCTCATGAATGTACTGTATAATAAAATTTAATTATTACCCATTCTCATTAAAGCACATAGGATTAATTTCACATATTACCTATCATTAAATTTTTCATAAATCGTAATGATGAGGCAAATAACGATTGAACAGAACGAGTTTAATGGCATATTTGTTACTCGTGTCCTTGATAGAGAATTATTTTTTCAACATCACCAAAAATGTTCAAATAAAATAAAATTGAAGGGAATTGAATATGATACATTTGATATTGACAAAAAAATCTATATTTAGATTACAAGCTACAAGTATGTAATTTGATGTTCTGTCAATCCTCGAAAGATCCAAAATTCAGAAAATTGTACTGAATCCACTTAACATAAATTTACAGAGGACGGATTTAGAAAAAAATGCCGGCGAATTGTAAAAGACTAAAGGGAGGAAAGAGAGAAAGAGAAAAAATTCGAAAGGGCATACATTTGCATTAACAATCATGGTCAACAATGTTAGTTTAAAGTCTCTTACTGGTTTCTTCCACTCTGTTCGTTCTCCAGTTAAACCGCCATCATTTATCAGATTCTATCTGTTTGTCTTTGTTCGTTTATGTCTCACAACTAAAGCCCCCTTTCTCCCTTTCACTTCTCATCGTATTTCTACTTTCCTATTTTTTCTACTCTTTTAGCCCTTCGGTAAAAGTAGTTTAATGGAATCAGATTAAACTGAGACGACAAAAAAATAAAATGAAAAAAATATATCAACTGAATTCTCATGGTATTGGTGAATCTTTCGTTTAATACTATGGGTTACTCTAGATTTATGTAGAACAAAACCAGATCAAAAGCCACCAGGAGGATACAGAAAAGCGAGGAAAAGGCTCTGTGGAAATGACAACTCCTGTTTCGATGTGGTCCGAGACCAAATTCCACTTGTTGCTTCTATTCTCTATCCTCTTTCTTCAATCGGGGATTGAGACTTCACTCCAATGTGACCCAAAACAATGTCCACTAGAAACTATTTTATTTCCAATTCATATAAAAAATCAATAAATCCTATATATCGCTTCATACCAGGAATAGCTTTCATTTCTCTATTATTACACAAGAGGATTTTATTTATAAACAATTACTACGTTAATAATAATAACTGAAGGACAGCTAAGAAGAAGTGGTACACTAGAAGCTTGAAAAAAGTCATTAAAAACTGACCTAGACTATTTTAAATAATTAATGGATTATTAAGGAATCTTGAGAAATTTTTAAAAAGCAATATGTTTGCTAAAAATAATAAAATTTAGATAAACCAAGTTATATTAAAAAAATTTCATGCTTTCTAGACTTAAAATATTATCTTTAAACTTTCGTCTCATCTCATATTGCTCTGTAAAAGATTAAAAAACACTCGGAAAATATCCCTCATTTTTATTGTAAGACTAAAGAACGTTTCTAGAATTGAAAGAAAAAAAACAAAAAAAAAACAGTGAAAAGAAGCTCATACAGTTTTTTTAAAACTCAAATATTTCATTTGAAATACTTTTTTATAATTACTGTACGGATTCATTTAACAAAGTTATTAATTTTAATAAGTTATTCAGTAATAAAGCTAAAAAAAGCTATTTTTTACTTGAAACTATTGTAACTCTGAATAAATAATCGTCCAGTAATGACTCAGAAACCATTAAAGAACTTCAAATGTTCATTTTAAAATTCTATTATTGGACTTTAGCCGATGAAAAAAGTTGTTACTTTTTTTTGGTGATTTTTTACAGTAAATAATTCAGTAAAAACATTCAAGTATTTAAATACGGATGCTTCATTCTTAATTATTTTTAATTTAGATATAAATAGTATTCTCATTCTATCACGAACAAAATTTATTAAAATAAAGAAATTAATCTTGAATATACAAATGTAATACAAGTTTATTCATCAAGTTTTTATCGTCATTGCCATCAATCGTAATTAGTGTCAACCAATCGACTGTAATATGTTTGTGATTTCACTCTCACCATTACTGATGCATGAAGGTATGCTTGTATTCAGAAAACATTATCATTCAATTTACATTCATTCTTAGTCAACATATTTTATCAATTATTATTCTCATCATTAATTAAAACTTTTTTAATAATTATTTTAATTAAATGTGTTGAAACCCATCGAACACGCATCCATGTTTACTTTGTCGAACAAAGGAAATTTATTTTTCAACAAATATTTGCATTAAAAAATTTATTTATTGGCATTTTTTTTTTCATTATTTACTTAAATTCAGATGAAGCAGATTTAATTCAGTAAACAGGAGAAAAAAAATTTTGTAAGGTCTTTGTTACCCCAGGGTATCTCCCTCCCTTCACCTTTCCCATCCTCTTTCTTCAATACCAATACTTTTGTCTATAGTTTACAGTGAGTACATCAGATAAATTTGTGTATTGATCTCGTGTATATATAAATTCTAAAATGTTATAGAAATAAATAGATGGTTAAACACGTGCCAAATATTTTTTATTTGAGTACTGAACGTTTAAAAATGAGGATGTTTTTTAAACCAACATGTAAAGAGTCAATTAATCCATCAGAAAAACAATATCAATTAATTTCAACGTCTCATTTCATGACTTTTTTAGGGTAGAGAAGACTGTAGAACTTGTGTGTCATCTATGTTTACTGGCACGTGGCATTATGAAAGTTAACTTTAGCTGTCAATCCCTATTGAGTACCAATTAAGCTACGTAAGTAGCTTATTAAGTATAAAACAATATTCAGAAAGAATGAAGATATAATTAAAAGAGAAAAAAGAGACTTAAATGTTTGAAAGACGATTTTCATCAAGTACTTTGCTAATCGAACTTTTGCCTATGAGCCTATGAGGGTTTGCAATAACCCCAGCAAACAAAGTTCTAAAATTTCTTTTATCTATCCGAGTATATCTTGAATCAGGTTTCATCGAATTCTTTGAAAATTGAACATCACCTGCTACCCTGGTTGTTATTCCATCTGAGTAATTTTCTCTAAAAAGTGTTTCAGTATCGTATTTTAAAATCAATCATAAAACAAAAAATATATATTGTTTGGAGTTTTAAATATCTTGCCGAAGCTTTCCAATTTTATTACATGTTCTTGTATATATGTACACATGAATTTGTTGAAAAAATTTCCGTCCTTGGTCGGTCGTTGGTACGAGAGTAGATGGAAGAAGGTACATGAGGACTGTAGAGAGAGGAAAAAGGTAGTTGGGGGACGAAGAATGAGTGGCAAAAAAAGGAAGTCGGAGTACGTACGTACGTACATCAATTCTGACGGGATGATTTACGCGGCGGCCATCAATTCCAGAATAACTTGGTAATAACTGCGCTAAAATATTGCCCACCGTCGACGTGAGTGAGTCGCTGGACTCCGTGCAAGCCCGATTAGATTGAACTTCAGGTCTGTTAAATAATGGAAAAATCATGATAAAAGATATGTTTTTTCTTCCCTTTATACTATAGACAGCTAATTTTTACTTTTGCTTTGTACCTAAATCCTTTGTATTTAATGTTATTTTCAGTTACTTGCACGAAATTTAAGAAAATATTTACTGGAGATACAAATCATAAAATTCTTAACTACAATATTTCATTTGAAACCATTCTTGCAGAATTTTAGTTCTGTTAAGTACAACTTTAAAATATGAGACAGAAAATTTATTCCACAGTCATTGAAGAATATTTATAACCAGATTTTACTTCCACCACGAAAACAATAGTTCAGGAGTATTATAATTCATGAAAAATAAAAATCATGCAGGGAAAAATAATTTCAATAAATGCATCACAGCATTTTACGATAAAACTTTTCCTATAATAAACTTTATTCATTTAAATTCGATCTTATAGTTTCATTAAAAACTTTTATTATTGTTTTTAGTTTAATTCTCGGTAATAAGTTTGAACTGTTGTTATTAATTAATTTTCTCTCTAGAAAACTTGTCATAAAAACATAATTTGTTTTTGTTATTATTATTCGATCGAAAGATATTTGTGATCATTTTTTTTTGTTGGTAAACTTACTTAACATTTGAAAAAATATTTTATATCAAAAAGGATCTTGTGTAGTATGTGATTATTCTTGTTAAATACTCTTGATAAATTAATTGAACTTGTTTGCTTATTCATCGCAAACTCTATCTATTTTTTTATCAAAATAATGTCATAAATGTAAAAGTTAAATTGCAGTTTATGTTATAAAAGAGAAGATGATTAAATTTAAATATTACCGTTGAAGCAAAGCTTATAGACTAATTTGCACATAAATTTCGTTCAAACTGTTCTTTCATAAAATACTCTGACATATCTTTTTAAAAATGATGTACAGCTCTTAATATGTTTCGAAGCCACAATATAATGAGAAATGTTTGTACAAAAGTTTAATAAACGCCTGTCAGCTGAAATATATAGGTAAAATAATGCTGAATTCTCATCACTCCTAGTTCAGCTATCAATGTTTCAATAATGTTAAAATTTACAAAGAAGGTGCTTCAATTTCAAGTGGTACATGATACATTACACAATAATTAATATTTAATTCAGATCCATTCTTAACAGACTTTTGTATTAAATATTTTATTTAAAATAATATAAAAAACCTAATTGAAAGCAGCTCATACATAATTAAAAAAAAGACTTGATCGATTAAAAATTTTTTGAGGGGTTATTTCACCCCAGACAGCACTTACACCCTTCCCCTACTCTACATTGAAAGCAAATATACATCCTAAGTTTTACATTTGATCATATCCTAAGCTTTGAATAATTTAAAATAAAACCAATGTGAAATTATTAAATTCAGTGAAGCATAAAAAAATATTCGAGTCAATTTGAAATGTAATAAAATTTGTTAATTGCATACATGCTATGTAAGTATGCATAAAATCATTGAGGGATAATTATTATTGTATGTAGTTATCAATACTTGTATTGTAAGATATGATTGTGTTGAAACGTCCTATCATAGTTATTATGTTCAAGGCAATTGTGAATAATGATTACGACGAACTAATTTTATTTCTCCATTTGATTGTTCAATTAAACTAAGTAAAAACTACACAGAAAGATATTTTAATAAATCACAACTTTTTTTGTATTCCATGAATTAAATTTAAGACAATTTACTTGAAAAATTTTTATGTCTTACACTAATATCATCTCATTTCATTTGTTTCTTTTCGCTTATTCTCTTTTAAATTACACATTCTGTGACGAGTATTATTCTACTATTTTCAACTTGAATTAAAGTTCTATCTATTATTTCATATTGAAATATATTAGAGAATAAATCTACAAATTTCCTATTTCTATGGTACTTCTCTATGATTTCTATTATTTAACAGGAAAAGATTAATTTTATTTGAATTTACTCTGCAGTAATTTTAAATAAAATCTAATTTCCTGCAAATCAGTATAGTAGATAAAATTCTGGCTATTTTACATCAAGATTGTAATTATTCAATAATACGATTTCGTCATATCACGTAATATAATTGAATAATGACGAGTATGTTTTTGTGCATGATTATGCAACGTTGAGATAACAAAATTAACTAACTTAATATAATAAAGTCATTTCAATTCGTAATAAAATAAAAAATATCATATAACTACTTTATATAGTAATTAATAAAATGATTTTAAAAGATAATATAAATATCATTAAAAATATTATTGATACCAAATATATATATATATATATATATATATATAATTAATATCACGTTTGATTGAATAAAATATTCATTCGAATATAAATGATTAATCATCTAACTAAATTATCATTAAATATTCTATTAATCGGCTAATTGGATGTATCAATTTAAAATAAATGTTTAATTGAAAGAGAAAAAGTATTTTTTTCATTTTAATATTTGTCCACTTAGAATATTAAATACTTCAAAAAATGACTGTTGTTTAAGAAGCCTTTTGATCATTTAATTGAGAACATGAGTGTATGTATATTCAAATGTGTATTTATCTATCGTTGAAACAAGTAATGAAGATGATTCTTGAGAAGTCTTAAATCTCATTTTAATCATTGAAACTGTAATCAATTGAAGAATTCTTCTTTTGTGTCATGTATCGACTACATCAAGATCAATCACTACTTCGTTAGCTAACTACTACGGCTGATACGGTTGCTTCAACGAATTCCATTTATTGTTAATCAAGATCAAGATCACTCTAATGATAGCAGAAACTGGTCTTTTAACATTCATTCTTTAAACTAAAAAAATATACCCTTATCTTTCATCATTTTAATTAGTACATAATGAGTTTAAATACAAACTTGAATCATTTCAAGTAATTTAAAATAAAATCATTGTTTTTATTATTATCAAATGAATAAAAATTACTAAATATTTTAACGAATTACTAAAAAGACTTTCAAATAAAACTTTATGAACAATTGAACAGAACTATGTGCTCTAGACTAATTAAAAGTACTAATTTTTATGCTTGATGATTAATTAGAATGAACCCAGACGAATTGAACTCATTTTTGTCACTTCAAAATAAAAATGAATATTTCATTCATTTACATTACGTACAATTAGTCTCCTTCTTTTTCCCACACCAGCCATCACTATTAATGGGCTTTTATTCATTACCCTTTTCTTATTTTGATCCCATTTGTCTTGTTCAACTCAATTAGAAATTATAGTAGATTGAAATTCAAATCTATATTTATGCTTACAGTAATTTATTTATCTTCATAAGAATATGAGATTAGTATAAAGTAGAAATTGCACATCAAAGTAAACGTACTCGACATTAAATCTTGTTTGATGAAAGAGTAATACTCTGGATATGCTTAAAATAGATCTGCTTAAAAGCATGATCTAATTTCAAAGTAAAACTAATTCAATTTGGATGATTTCCTTTGTAATAATTTTTTAAATACGTCAAATTAAATAGTGAATGTTTAATCAAGATTTATTGGATATAAAATTCTTATCATTCTTCTTGGTTTTAATGGAAATTTTTTTCTCAAGAGGTTTTTATGTTCAACCATTTTTACTTGTATTTGAGAAATATAAATTAAATAACTCATTAAATACTGTAATAAATGGTTTCGATGAAAAAAAAAGATTAATTTTGATTAAAAAAAATATCTTTTTTTGCTCCAGCTATTCAGTTCATTCTACTTCCTACAATACATCCATAAAAAATCTTGTAGTAATTAAAATTTTTAATTGAGTTCTATTTCATCTCCTTTTTTCATAAAAATTTCCGGCTGATGTACTGTAAAATAATATTTATATCATTTATGTGATAGAATGTTTCATTAAAGAAAGATTTATAAATGAAATAATGAAAAAAAATATTAGTATGAATCATTTTAATTCAATAGTCAATAAACGCAATAATAAAAACAAAATCAGTGTATTGGAAATGTGTAAAGTACTGCTTTGGAAGAAAGAAAAGAAAAATGAAAAAGAAGAGGAACAAAATAAGAGTCGAGTGTCGTTAGTATTATAGGTTTTACAGGTCGAACAGAGGGAGGAAGCATGAAGGGTGGAAACCACGACAAAACGGATTTAATATGGAAGCCGAGGAAATTGGATTTAAATAAATTTGAATACTTCTAAAATTAAAGTCTTCCTATGACGTCCACGTGGAAATGTAATAACGTTGAACTGCCCTTCCATTTTTTCTGTATTTTTTAACCTTTTCCTATTCCATCTCCTCCTTCATCTATGTACTACTTTCCTACTTCTTAGATATTCTCCATTTAATTCATCTAATTATTCCAACAACATCCTAGAAACAAATATTTATGTACGTACATTTGCATTCATATTCCAGCCTCAATCTCATTTATAACCTATTCTTAAATTAACTCATTAATGTTTCATAAAAGTTTCGTCGACGAATGCTTGTTCAAAATATTCACATAAATAAATTATCATTCATTAATGTGATGAACAATAATCCTTATTTACAATGTTTTGAATGTAAAAACATGACAATGAATAAATAAATAAATAACATGCAACACATCATATTAATGTATATTTAGGTATTATATCTACAATGAAATAATTGCTTGAATACTTACACAATAGCTGCATAATGAATGTATCAAATTAAATGATACGTGCTTGAATGATTTTTCTTTAAATACTATTGAAAAAATCGTTTTGTAATTGCACTTGTTAAAAGCTACAATAAATAAAGTATCTAAGTACAGAATTGCACAGAATCAAGTTCCCCTTCTACTATAGTCTCCCACTTTTATTTCTACCTTTCTAATTTTCTCCCACTTGTCGTCTACTCTCCTATTGCGCTGTTTGTCCCCACTATTTTCAAGTCACCACCGCGTCGCTTAGTCATTCCCGCGCCGACCACCACGAGGAGCGCGCGTCGTTTTGCCACGCTGTCTGTAACGCCACGAGATTTGTTAACATAACCACGTTTTTGCCAGTAAAACTTTAGTGCAATCTTGATATTAAATTGAAAATTTAATGAAAGCTACAAGTTAAGTGATTACTCAATTATTCAGTTGTGGAATTATATATCACGTGTTTGCGTTTTCTTAGAAAACATTTGTGATTACTGTTATACACAATAGTATTTTGTATACGAGTCATTTGACTAGTGTTTGGTGTTATGCACTGTGTAGTCGATAAATGACCGTGTTTTATATATAACTAAAAAAAACTTACTTTAGTTATAAGTAGTTTCAATACAATATTTGTTTCATTTTTGTGGTGTCAGTGTAATATCCATTCTAAGCTGGATTCCATTCTGTCAGCATACACGGCTGAGCCGGTAAGTTTGGAATATACAAGCCATTTCAATTTTTAAACGGATAAGCTTTAAATTTAATTTATAAACACTTACAAATCTGTGAATTAATTAAAAATTAATTGGAATAATTTTGGAAAAAGTTTGTAAGAACAGTGTTAACGCCATCTCGTGATAGATTTACGTAATAGACACAGTTGGGCTCCAAATATAAATTGAAGGTTTTTTAGGTGCAATGGCCGTTGTCCACTGTGCCTAAGCTATTATGATGTATAAATTGGGGCTGCAAATTCCAAGATGAATAATACTTATTTTTCTTTTTCATCTGTTTTTATCCTATTCACTTTATCTCCATTATTTAGTCTTTGTATGTAATTTTAAATCTAAATATTATTGTTTACTAAGTAACTTTAATTATTTTTCGAGTTATTTTTTTTTCTTTCTTTCAGTTACTTTCAATGCCTGTTGTTATTATTAAAGAAATAATACAGGATTTTAAAGTTTTAAAATAATATTATTGGAATAAAAATAAGTGTCATTATTAATTTTTGTCAATAATTATTTATTATTCATATACTTGTTGTTATTATTATTATTATTATTATTATTATTATTATTTGAATTATTATTTTCACATGTTACCATTCGCTATATCATTTCTAACTCAAAATGAAAAGCTCTAATTTCTGTTATCTAAAATGAAAATCGTAATCGGGTGGCTTATCAAACTCAACACAAATTAACATAGTTCTATGTAATCTTTCTATCTTAAATTCTTTTTTTATGCTGATAGAAATCATAAAATGATAGATAAACAATTATTTAAAAGTTTAATTATCGACGTGATTGAGATTATTCATATTAATTAAAATTTAAATTAATAATGAAAATACCGAGGATGAATCAATCAACAACTTTTAACGTTTTTGCTACACTTACTCACAACAACGTTTAATTAGATCGTATAAATATGCATAAATTTCAATCTAAATAACAAAATGTTAATTTTAATTATTATTTAATTATCGGGAAAATAAGTATATTATGTTAATTAATTTTCCAGCGAAAATTTATTTATACAAAAACTGTAATAAAAATTAAATAACAATCAATTATTGGATTGGGAGAAACTGGTCGTTGAAGTTGATTGATTACCATTGATTCAAAATGATATTACTCATAATAAAACAAAAATACAATTTTAATCATCAGATTATGATGATAAATATCTTGTTATTTTTTATTTTAATTTAATGGAATAACGGACAAGCTAATAATTGAGTATTATTTTTTAATCTTTTTTCATCACTATTATTTATTTTATCCTGATCTCAATTTTATTTTCATTACAAGTGGATCAGTCAGATTTCATCTAGTAAATCTTTTAAGCTGTTTTAAGAAATTTAAGTTTAGTTTAGGCATTCATTAAATCCAACTGTTTTCTAAGTCAGGTATCATCATCTGTTCCAGTTTCTCCAACGACATTACAATAGTCGAGTTTGAATTTTAAAAACATGTAATATTTTTTTTTATGATCATTTATTCGCTGACTCACTTTTTCTTTGTGATTTTTTTTCGAATATTTATAGAACTGTTCATTGTCATGAACTATAAATAATATTTTTTTTTATACATTTTTCTTTTATTACCAATTCATCTATTATTATACTAAAAATAATAAATTCGTTGAAATGATTTTGTTTTTGATCAAGTAATATAATTAATTAATAAAATATTTTTCCCACGTCAATAAATGGCCAATTAACCAATTAATTGCATTGTTGTTTAAATAAAGTGGGTTAATTACATTCATCGATGTAGTAGTTACATTACAAGTTAACTTGTAAGTGATGAGAGAAAACGAAAGATACAAGAGAGGACATAGAGGACAATTTAACTCGAGTTTAAATGTGTATGGCTGAGTGTGTGTGTGCGCGCAGATGCGGATACCGTCTTGAATAAAGAGTAAAACTTTATGGATAGAAGAAGAGGAGTAAAGGGAATTCGATTGATTTCTAGCTAAAGCAATGCATTCGATTAATTGTTCCGCAAGTAAGAATAGAAGTAAAAGGAATACAATGAAATTAATATTAACGTAATTTACAATCGAATTCAATTTCAACTTTTATTGAATAATGATATTTTTGATGATTTGTGGGATTTCGAGGAAACAATTTAAATAATCTAATAGACTGATAAATTATTTTTATCACTCACTGACTCTTATTCTGTGACTAGTTGTGTTTTTTTTTTTTTTTCACGATAAAATCATGATCTTGACTGAATATAAGATTTGCTAGGCGGAAACAATTTATAAAAATGATGACATATGAAGTTTTTTAAAAATAAAACAACAGATAAAAATAAAAGAGTCAAAATCTTATTCAATGTTTTTAATTCTTTTTCTGCTAATGAAAATTTTAACAATTCTTTGTATTCATTGTATTTCTCTACATTCTTTTTTTATTCTTAATATACATAATTTAAATATTCATATATTCTATTTTTCATTCTCACAATAAATTACAATATTCTTCCCTTCCACTATTCTTCCCCTCGTTACTTCTCATGAGAGGATGATTAAGAAATTTATACGCATCATGTTTGATCCGTCTTTTTCTTTGATGTCTCCAAGCGGTTTTACACTTCTAATTGCAATTAACACTTTGAAAGATAAAGTTGCTTTGATATCTTTCCCCTTTTTGCCTTTATATTTCCTGAGTTTTTTTTTGTTTCACTTCATACATACTTCTAGATTTTTTTTTGCACATACGGGGTTGATATGTATGTAAATATTTTTCATTTCATTTTAATTCATTTTGAATATAGAGATCATATCTCTTTCCGTATTTATTCTAAAAATTTTTTAATCCACCTCTTGTTTTAATGAGAAATTTATTTTATTTATCAAAACAAGGATAGAGAAGAAAATTCAATCAAAAACTTTTCAATTATTTATATTCGTTTTAAAGAATGATAAATATTGTCATTAATGATTATGTGTATTTTGGAGCATAACTTTGAATTAATTTTCATGACAAATCCAATTTTAAAATTCATCACAATAGTCGATAATATTTTAATACATATTATATGTATGTACGTTGTTAAAACGTATTTTAAATTTTTTGAAAGATTTTTTTCTCCTTTTTATACCTGCTTGGCTTTATACTGTATAATCATTTAGCCCAAGACCTTAACTGTTCCATTATAATGCAATGGACAGGCTTGCCTGCTGTTGCTTTTGAGTTTCAGTCTTCGAGACTTTCGATTTTAGGGGCAGAAAGAATTCACAAAATTATTTTACATATCAACATAAAATTTATGTGATTTCTTTTATCTTTATTGTTATATTTTCAATTTTTTAGAACAATAGAGTATTCTTATTTCATCAATATATTAACATCAATGAGATTGAAAATTCGTTAGATACAATTTTCTAAAGGGATGTATACCCTTTACTCCATTGTATTTATTAAAAAACCATCGATGAATTCTTTTCATTAAAATTAACTAACTAAAAGATTAATAAAATGAATAGTTCATTTTATTTCTATTAATATTTTAAAATACTTTTATTCTTTCTAATTTATTAATAAATTGATAATTGAGAATAATCTATTTTAATGAATATTATTAATGTGATGGTTATTTGCAATCACCGTTGCAAATATTACAAATAGTAACTATTACATAGCTAATTTAAACGATTGCTTCATTCATTCAAATAATTGCTTGAAAGCTGAGCGATTTTTCTATTAATCTAGAGCATAAATTGTACGAAGCATTGAAGAAATTATTATGATCTTGCAACTGGAGAATTTTATTATTAATACAAATGTTAGTTATTACAGTTTTTAAAATAATTACTTTGTGAGTCTTTAGCTCTATATTTTTCTTTAATTTATTACAAATTTGATACTTTACCGAGTAATTCTTTTTATTCCATCAAATATGAATTTTTTGACTCTCAAGTGAAGGTCATATTTATTATTATTGTAAGTATAATTTAAATTCTTGAAAATGATTATTTGTAAAAATGATTTCTTCTTTTAGCTAAACAAATATTGAATCATTTTAATTTTTATTATTTCATTTATTCAATAATTTTTATCATTGACTGATATAATAAACTGTATTTTCCTTTTGTATTGATTGATCAACAGAGTACACATGCATAGCATAGTTACTATTGACAACGCGTCAATATTGCAAGAAATTTTTATAACCTTGAATTATAAACGAGTTTGACAATTCAAGTACAATTGAACTTTTTTATTTTTTTTGAAAATAGAAAGCTTTATTCTCTACTTTAATAATAGTTATTTTCTACTAAACTATTCAGTTTGAAAATAATTTAATTATTTTTTTCAGCATAAAATTTTTTGTGATTTCAATAAATTTAATACCTGTCATACCATATTTGAATATCAATTGTTAAATGAGGACATTCACCTAATTGAAATCATTATTATATTCTCATTGATTTTCGATAACTCTTTTTTACTGTTCAATTCTACTGTCAATCATTTGTTTTTTATTAATTTAAATTTTTAGCGCATTCAACTGATATTAAATTTACGTTTATCTGACTGAATAATTTATTAGGTAATTTCAGGAGACGTTACTCACAACTCATGTAATGTAATGATAAGATTATTCAACTTCAATAATATATAATGTTGTAAGATATAATAAAATATCAGTTAATGTTTTTTTTTATGTTTACTTAAAAGACACAATTTTCATGTTATACCTAATGACAAGAAACTGGTTTTTGATTTTTTCAAACAGAGAATGTGTTCTCAACTCGTGACTTGTTCTATTAGATACAAAAAAAAAGAACACGTCACGAAGTTGAACAAACCAATTCACTAATCAAAATTCTTATGTACTGAATAATTTATCTAACATTTTTCATTTTAAAATTGAAATACAGTAAATGTCTTTCCAACAATGCATCCATTGTGAATCCGTTTTTCAAAATGCATTTCTAAATGCGTAAAAAGTGACTACAATGTTAATCAAATGGGTGACGTCATATTTAACACACTTATCCGCATTAAAATAATTGTATGTATTTTGAAAAACTGGGATTTACATAATAATAATTCAGTAGCTTATAATCATTTTATAACTTTACAACATTTAATCATCTAAATTGTAAATAATTTTTGTTAGATAATAGTTAACTTAAATAATTGAGGAATAATTAGCTGCTAGAAAAATGGATGTAACAATGGCTTTAACTTAGTTAATAATTTCGCTTATAATAAAATAGAATATTTATGTTGCTGTTATTGTTAACTTGGAAAATAAGAAAAGCATGGCAGTTGGATTATCATCTAAGTACCAATTTTAAAGCATGTATAGTGTAATCGGAAACATAAACAGTTCAACGGAAAAATATAACAAAAGTATGTAGACGAATAGAACTTTTCTGGCGTCTACCTGCTGACGTTCCTCGTAAAAGCCTTGGGTCGATTGTAGATTCCCCATCTCAATAGGCTAACTTCAGAATGTAATCTTGCAATATGCCCAACTGGCGTTGTTTTTAAATCCCACTTCCGGTTATCTTGAAATGTTAATAAAACAAATACAACCAAAATTAAAAATTAATATAAATTTCACTATGACAATTTATTAAATTTACAAAGTTTTACTCAAACTAATTACAATATTATTTCTACGCGACAGACAGAATATAAACTTACTAAAAGTTTAATCAAATTAAGTATTTCAATTATTTTCAACATTTTAACGATAAAAATATAACTGAATGTGAATGCAAACAATTCTTTCAAAGTTTATGTTTATATATGAGCTTTTAAAATGAGGAAAAAAAAAACAAAAAATCAAGTCATAAAAAGACTAAAAATAGTCTGAATACTCATTTTTCTTTGTATGTGTAATAAAACAGAATTGACTTTTATTTATAATTAGTGAATTGATTTATCTTATTAAATATAAAAAAATCAATTAGAAAATGTAGTAAATAATGTTTTAATTAGTCAAATTAAAAGTAAAATATTAAGTTAAATGCAGGATATTTATTTCACTCTTTTTATTCTTTAATGCAATTTAAAAAATTTATGGAATAATAATGCTATTTTTCATTCTTTTCTCTTAAGCTCGTTTTCTCTGTATAGTAATAAATATCAAGACATCTAGAAAAGAAAAGTAATTTAGAAATCTTTTTCTCTTTAATATTTATTTATGAATAAAATCTACGTTTTAATTCAAAAGCTCATTAAATCATTAAAAATTGTATGAAATATTTATTGTATGTTTATTATTTACTTTTTAAAGAAAGAAATAAAATTTTTTTCGAAATCTACTTTGAGAAATTTCCACATAAACTTGGTTATTTTAAAATTACAGGAAAATTATCATGTAGGAGGGTAAAAATTTTGTTCTAAGTGTGACAAATTATTGTTAGGATATAGACTAAAACCGTTCTGAGATGGATAATTTTTCCTGCAATTTTGGAATGCCTTAGGTTTATTTTAAATTATACGGTAATTTTTGGAGATAATTTTCCTCCTATGTGATTTATGGATTTGCTTTATTTTTTCTAAAATAACAAACTTTATACGAGTGATTTAAATTTCTATTATAATGTTTAAGATTTTAATTTAAAAAAAACTTTATGACTATAAACAAATTTCATTATGATGATTAATTTTCTTTTTAATAAATTACTATTTATATTCGAAACCTTTTTTTGTGACTTGATATAAATGAAAGAAAAAAAAACCAAGAAAGACTCAAACGAGTACAAAAAAGATGAAAGAATCCGGGATGAATTACTTGAAATAAAAAAGACGAAATTTTTTTTACTCCAAACTAATTTAGAGTTTAAAAAAAAATCTAATTCGAATAAAATTGTTGAGAATATTTTTTTTGTTTGTTGGAATATGTTTTATGATCCAATAATCATAATTACCATGACTTATATCTCTACAAAGTAACAGTTAATCAAGGTATGATAATACCCTTATTCATGCATATTCTTTGTTCATCATACGAACATAGAGCCATATTCGCTCCAATTTCATTGATTAAACTAACCTCAACACTAATTGTTTAATACGATGCTTAAAATTAATAAAATATTGTTAAAAGGCATCCTTGACATAATATAATTGTGCAAAAAATACATAACCCCATGTATAAGTTAAAGATAAATAACTTAATATTGAAGAAGAATTTATTATTCTCACGAAGTAATTGAAGAATTAATTGGGTTCACATGGGAATAGAGTTTATCTTAGTTGTTTCCTGTGTCCCGTTTGTTAAACCGGAATTGCCTATCTTAGACTTATTATTCCCTTGCATTCTATTCTCCGCCCCGTTGGTCGACCTTCAAATCGGCCAGTTAACGTGACTAACCTATCGTTAACTTTTCTGTTAATCGTTGCCTCAAGAGAGTTTTCAAGTTGTAATTTATGATAATCGCAAATCGATAACTCTTCTCTGAGCAATCTAAGTGCTCGATCTTCTACCCGTCAAAGTCTTGCTCTTTACTATACTCTCCCTTCAGGAGAAGAGTCTTGATAGACCATCATAAATGTCCATAGCTGTCTCACCAGTCACTCATACTTCATCTTCTCTATCTCTTTTTTTTCTCCTCCAAGTAAATGCACCAATGTGTATATTGACTTTCATGTAATTCATTTAACACTAGAGATATGCTTAAATAACTTTTACTATATATATTACTGAGCTGTACTTACGTTCGTAAGTTTGTACAAGGGTGCTACGTGGTTGAGGTTGTTGTTACTCGTGTGGTTGTACAGCAAAACAGCTTTCACTTACACAAAATATTCTATCTAATCGGCTTAAATATTTTTTATAAAACTTAATGGCTCTTGAAAAATCATAAATAACATGAGTATTTGTGTTTCACGTTATCATATTATATATGTTATGTTTTACTTTTATCAAAAATTTATGTTTAATTATTTTTTAAAAAAATTTTAATCTCTTTTTATCTGACAATAAGGAAATATTTGAATATTTTTATAATTACTTGGAGAAGATATTTTTATTGAGCTATTAATAATTAATAATAATATTAATATATGCAAAAATATTCTTCAAAAATTTTTATGTACCACACTTTTTCATCAAGAATCACCATAATTTTGTATTATGTCTATTGCACAAAGAACTCAATCTACATTTTACCTCTTATTTGGGTAATAAATCAGATTTTTTTCCGTTCATTCTGCCCAAAACTGTAGTAAAATTTGAATTTAATGTCTTCCATAAATATTCATTTTCTTCATATTAAATATACTACTACTTCAAAATTGGCGTTATTTATTTCGGTTTAGCACATGTTTTCCTCTGTTGCCAAATCTCCATTAAAAACTTTCTCATTTTTATGAATAAAAACCAACACAAATTGAAATAAATTTTGTAATAAATATTATGAAACAATTTTGCAATAAATAATCGATAAAAAAGTAAATAATTTTTCTACATTTATCATGTCTGTAAATATGAATAATTGGTAGAATTGAAAAGAAAAAAAAAAAATAAGTAAACACTTGTCATCAAACAATTTATAACATAATTGAATAAATTTATTTCTCCGAATATTTATTAAAAATAATTCACACCTTTTTTTACCTTTAATTAATTGAAAGTGGAATGAAATCAATAGACTCTCCATATCCATCAAAATTTTTCATGACATTATTGACTAATAAAATTAAAAATCAAATAAAAAATGAAATAAAACATCAATCTCGTTGTGAATCTGTCAAATATGTCGTTGAAATAACTTGTTTGCCATTGATTGTAATCGTGTAAACTATATTCTTACAAGATTTCCCACACATTGCGAGACATACACCTAAGGACTTAACTTATGTATTGAACTTTCGCACTAGCATACACTATTCTGCCATGTAAATTCGATTTAGAATGTCACATAAATTACGTTTGAATATTATTTATGGTAATCTCTCTGGTTAGATTGCTCCAAGCCATAAGCATTGCATGAATATTTGACGTTTAATTTCTTGAAAATGATAAACTTAGGCGATAGATAGGTCATTTGATTATGAAAATGTGGGGTCAAATACAATTTATTCAACTATAAGATTCGATTGATATGACATTTATTGTTAGATTACGTGTAAAACTTGACTGATTAGTAGATTTGAGATATGAAAAACCAATGTCTATCAGTGTTGCAAATATTTACTTTTGCATAGAGCTGTATTCTTAATAGATTAAATGGGTTATTTCTACTCATTAATTACTAAAATTTCTTTTATCATGACAGAAAACGCCAGGAGTATTATATTCATTGCTTATTGTTATGAAATTATTGTTCAACTTTATCAGCTTCAGATCAACAACAAAAAAATCTCTAATATTTATTAGCAGAATTTTAAAACTGACATTCTAAGCTTTATAATAACATCATAGTCATTACGATGTGATTATTTTTTCGAAAGTTACTAGGACTTAAGGTCAAAGTTGACGTCTTGGCTTTATCAGTGGAACATTTTATAATTTTTTGCGATAAATAAGGGATGATAAAAAAACTTGATTATCCCAAGTTAAAACTTATTAAAGTAAGTTTTTGAAAAGCACCATTTATTTAGATTTAATGAGTTTTTTATGTAACAAAAACTGATTAAAAAACATTACAGAAATTTTTTTTTGTTTTTTTTTTTTTTTTTTCATTAATTTCCTGTTTACTTAAAAGTTATAAAATCGAGCTTTTAAAATAGCGGTTGATTAATTTATATCATTAGTTGAGAAAGCTAACCTCATTATTTTATGGAGCTTGAAATTAAATAGCATTAGTTTTAATTATACTACGATATTCTAAATTACCAACACAGTATCCCAAATATACTGCATTTTCACGATAATGCTATTAAACAACTAAACAACATCATCTAATAATTTATACAACTTCATCTATGCCATCGTACACGGAGAGAATTTTTTCACTGCTCGGAAATAAAAAAATGACAAGTACACGATTTGAAGTTTAGAGGTAAAACTGTATGTATTGACAAGTAAATTTTGAATTATCGTAAGTGATTTACGCACTACATCACAATGTTTTACTTTCAGTAACTCAAAATTTACTTATCAATACATACAGTTTTACTTCTAAACTTCAAATCGTATATTTCTCATTTTTTTTACTTCCGAGCAGTGAAAAAATTCTCTCCGTGTATGTTCATCTTATTGTTCAAATATATTTAATTATAATTTACAATAAATATACATATATTAGACTCGTTGTAATTTTAATCTTAACTATTTGTAAATTTAATTTATTTATGTTTATATAAAAAGTTATAAGGGTATTATAAACTTCAATTTATCTATTAAGATATTTTTAACGCAGCAAAGAGAGGAAAAAATTTTTTCCATTTTAAAAGAAAAAGCGTGCATATAGTTTGATAAGGGAGATATTTGATCAAACATTTGAGAGTAGACAGGAAAAAAATTAAATGAAGCGCGTCATCAGCGTTATTTTTTGTTACTTTCCCTTCCCTCATTCTATTCTTTTAACTTTTCTCGTTTCGTTGAAATATGAGATTGCCTCCTTTTCTATTTTATTTTCTATGCTAGTAAACAAAAGAAGAAAAAATAATTTCAATTATGCACGATAAAATTTACCAAGAGAAAAAGAGAAATAACTTGTATTTTTAATTTAAAATTTTCAATTAATTTTCGACAATGATCAAACCACGCCTCCACTCCTTTTATTCATCTTTTTCACATTTTCTCTACAATTTTTTTTATGCTTCAGTTATTCAAAGCATTTTCATTATGAAAAAAGTCTTTAACGTGAAATATCAACTTTATAATTAAATATACTGATGAATAGAAAACTAAAATGTTCATTAATTTCATTTATGTTTTTTGAACATTTTTTTAAATGTTTTATGCAGAATATTACAGTTACACACAACAATAATCATAAATATTTTTTTGGAGCATGATATTCACATAAACATTATTTATGATAATAAGTATATTTTTTAGAGCTTAATCTTCAGATAGAATTTTTTTCCTGTTTTATTATACTCCTCTGCATAGAGTATAAAATATACAAAATAATTGTGATTATATAACACAAGTTATATTTACGTCCGAAATAATGAAAATGGTTTTATCTAATGAAAATAAAAAAATCATTCAAGTCTCAACGACTGATAGAATATAATAAAAGTACAGTAGAGACGGTAATCTGTATATAACAATAATAATACGTGTCTTACATGTTCGTTGACATTTTATGAAGAATGTAAAAAAATAATCACTCACATGAAAAAATTTTTAACCCATTTTAAAAATAATTTAATGTCATCTGATTGCATCAATTTAAAATTCAATTATTTACTTGTTTATTAAAGGATAGTATGTATGTTCCTTTCAAAATTATCAGTAATATATTGATTTACAAGCAATCAAATTTTTCTAATATCTAAAGGGTTTTTTTTTTCTATTGATTCGAGAAATTTCTTACATTAAAATTGATAGAATTTTTTTAATCAATTCTAACGAGTGTTTTTTTTCTATCAGAAATCTCTATTTTTACTTATTTACAATTAGTGATGAAATAATATAATATCGACTCTGCTAATAAATGTATTAATGTAAAAGAAAACTAGTTTTTATGTGCAACTAATGAATCTATTTATTTTTCAAATATTTTATCCCTCTATTTTTATAATTATAAAATGAATACAACAATTATTATTATCTACTTCAACAGGTTTATGTAATTAGAATTATAATTAGTATGTCTTGCTCAGTTGAACAAGATAAATAACAGTTATAATATCTATAAAAAATGTGTTTTATTATTTATATAATTTTAAAAATTGAGATTTTTATTTTAAATTTATTCTACATTTTATAATTAGATTATTAAACTAAAATTCAATCAATTTTTGATTGTTACAGAGAAGCGACAATCTTGATTTGTCACTAAACGTGCCCCAGCATCATCAGACAACATATCATCACGAAAATAATTACACCATGACTGACCAAGTAAGTTATTGATTATCAATCTTAAATAATTTAACTTCTCATGCATTATACATTCTTAACTGAATTATCTTCCTGAAGAGAAAATTTATTGAAAAGTAATAATCATAATATTAATCTATGCTAAAAAAAAAAAAAAAAAAAAATACATTAAGAAACAATAATTTATAATAACAGTCTAGATTATGCAAAATATAATAAGAAATATTGTAAAGTTAAAACTTATAGAGTATTTTCAAATACTAGACATCATAATAGCAAAGTTATGAAGAAATTGAAAAAAAAAAAAAAAAAAAAGTAAGGGCAGAAAGAAGAGGCGGGATCAATATAGGTAGCCTGTTTGCTTCAAAGAAAAATTCCTGACGCTATTAAATCCAATTTAAAAACTTTTATTCTTTATCTTTTCCTTTTTCCAATACCACCGATGCGGCTCTGCAACAAATTTATTTTCTTTCGTCTTTCTTTGAAAGATCCCCCAGAAAGAGAATAAATTGGTAAAAGGATTTTGAACAATATAATGCTATCTATCATCCGCGTGGGTGGATTCATGAGGGTTAGATTCTTTTTGATTCAACTTTCATGTTCTTTATCTCCTTCTTCCTTCTCCTTTATTTCATTTTCTATTTCTATACCTCTTTGTCAAGGTTCTTAATCTCTACTGTGCAAATGTTTTTACATACTTATTTCTTACGATACTTCAATTTTTATTTTTGATGTAATAACTGTCTTTTGTTCAATTATTAAAAATAATTATATCTTACAATCTAATAAATAGCACAATAATAATTTAATTGTTGTCAAAGAATCCAGAGAAAACATTCCAATTGTTGATAAACTTTGTACAATGTAGTTGGGAACAATAGATAGATTGAATTTCTTATTTGGAAACTAAAAAGTTGAAGTTTTTAAATTGATTGTTCTTCTTCTCGAATGCAGTTCTTTTTCATAAAGATACTATCATTCAAAAGTAATTGAAATTTATCGGAAATTCTTATGATTCATTGAAATTTGGAATTTTCTTACAACTAAAGAAAAATACAATTACTTGGTATATGAAATTTTCAAGTTTTTTTTCATCTTCAATCAAGAATAAAATCTAATTACAAAAAGTTTGACAATTAAAATTATTTTAATTATTCAATTATTAGACATTTCACACTCCAAGTTTCGGTGATGAAGACTTTGATATTCCCGCAATTCATCCTCATCAACACCAGCAGCAACATCAGCAAGCACAGCATCATCAACAATCACATGATCCAATGCATGGATATCAGTCTCAGGTAATTATTCACTATTACTATAATGTTGTCTATTAATTGAAAATTTATTAATTACATTTTATCAATTGAATTTTAAAATAATATCATATTAATATATTTGATTATACTCTACAATTATTGATTTCTGAAACCTATTTATTTTTCATTCTTTCTATTACGCTCAATCGTATCCACACGAATTAAATTGTTATTCTTGATTGCTTTTTTAACGAAGTTTATTCTATTATTTATTTTTTTTTCTATCAATCAATACTGTTTAAAAATGGAATATTCATGTAAATAACAACTGTTCTTATTTATCTTTCTTTTCAATTACAGATGATTCAAGGAAACATGCAGCCATCTCCAGATGGTTTAAATTTAGATTCTGGAGGATATCAACAAACCCTTTACATTCAGCCAGATCATTCAATGCAATCAATTAACGTCAGGTAAATATGCACAAATTTAGCTAGCTGCTCAGTAACTTTTCTCATAAATATTTTTTTCATTATCAATCTATTTTACTTGCAATATTGGTACTTTTTTATTGATCTTTGTAAAAAAAAAAGTCATCAAAAATGACTTTTGAGTGAATAAAGGTAGATTTATTTTCGAGATAATATAAAATTACTTCCTATCTCAAATTTAAATCATTAAGGTATCAAATATTAATTAAAAATTAATGAGCATTTTATTTCATTAGGTAATTAAAATCAATGTAAATTTGCTGTAGATAATTACATATAATTAAGTGTTGGTTACTTTAATGTACAGATTCTATCAATAGCTATGATATCTTTTTAATACTTGTTCATTACGGCATGAGAAAGATTTCCATAGGGATTGTTAGATATGAGTTAGGTTAGGCAGAAGTTGATACAGAGTAAGCTGTAAATTTTCCGTTGCTGACGCAGCACTGGCTGTATCTCAAAAGTTATCCAATTTGTGTTAAAGTAGCATTTAACCGTTGGATACTAACCATAACCAGCTTTTATTTTGCTAACTTCTCCCTTCACTCAGACCCTTTCTTGTACTTGTTTGATTTTTTCCCTTTCAAAATACGACCTTGCTTATACTCACTATGATAATCAAATTTTTATCATTTGAAATACTGTCTCGTATTTATCAAAAAAACAAAAGTTATTATTCCAAATAAAGTAACTTAGTTATTGTACAGTGGTGAATCATAAATATGGGAACTTTCATAACTTTTAATAATTTATTCTCATATGTCCTGTATAATTTTTACTTTGGAATAGCTTAATTCAATTCAGTTATTTAAATTTATTTATTCAGAAAAAGTTTTGAAAAATGAAACAGCCATATAACTTAAAGATCAAATATTTAACATCAGTAGTATGTAATTATCAACCATGCTAAAAAAGGAAATAAATATTTATTGATTCAGTTCTGCATATACCAGTCCTCAAGGATCATATCAGGCATCTCAGATGAGTTCACCTGGACAACAGCACAATAATCAACAATTGTTACTTCTCCAACAACAGCAGCAACAACAACAACAACAACAACAACACAATCAACAACAACAACAACACAATCAACAACAACAACAACATAATCAACATCAACAACAGCAGCAGCAGCAACAACAACAGCAAGTACAAATGCAACAACATATGCAATATATTCATTCACAGCAGCAACAACAAATCCAACAGCAACAGCAGCAAATACAGTATCGAAGTCCGACGGGTGGTAGTCCACCGACTATTGCATCGAACGTCATTTCAGAAAATAATAATACTACGACCAGTGAAGATAGTGATGATAGTACCCCTCATTCTGGCATTGTGAGCACTGCTTTTGAATTATTTTTTTTTATTATACTTTTATAAAATTAAATCTTAACAGCTATATTTTTTTTTCAAGTCTATTGTATATTTCAAATGTATTGTATAATTGTTAAAAATTGAAATACTGTCGAAACAAGTTTAATTAAAATTTTTATCATTTTCAAATAACTTTAATATTGAAAACTTTTGTTGACTATTATAATAACAGGATTGCATATTGAATTTATGAACACTTTATTCGATATGTGATCAATATTGAATTTATTTGTTTTTTATTCAATTTATTTTTAATTGTATATTCTACTTTACAGATTGCTGGAATTAAACGACCATCTCCTGAACCAGCTGATGCTGTCAATAAAATTCAAAAGAAGCCAAAGGTGCAAAAAAAGAAGAAGAAGAGAGATCCCAATGAACCCCAAAAGTGTGTATATATTTTTCACAAAAAATTCTCAATATTCTTTATTATAGATTAATAATTAAGATTAATCAAACTCACGAATCTCATCATCATAAAAAATTGTTTTCAATCTCCAGCTAAGTACTTTTCATCGTAAGAAACTTCTCTATCCATAAAAATACAATTCTGTTATAAACCTGCTCACTTTTTATTGGTTTTGTTTTTAGGCCTGTCTCGGCATATGCTCTATTTTTTCGAGACACTCAAGCTGCCATTAAAGGACAGAATCCCAATGCTAGTTTCGGAGAAGTATCTAAAATTGTTGCTTCCATGTGGGATGGTCTGGAGAAAGAGCACAAAGACGTAAGTAAAAACGTACACGGAACTAAATTGATATTGATAGCCATCAGAATAATTGAAATTTCGTAATCGAATAAATACGAGTTATTTTTAGAGCCTGAATTCCCTTACATTTATAGAATAAAAAGAAATATATTCAATTTTCAATATAAAATACCTCATTAACTTGATTATCGTGTATAATTATCATCCGTACGTTAATATTAAAAATTCAACTCATTAAAATCAATATCATGAATAATAGCATGTTCAAAATATAAAATAGACGACGTTTAGATGATAGCAATGTAGTATTCGTAATAAATTAACTGAGTAAAACAAGTACTTGTGTAATATTATAAATATTAGTCAGAAGGTAATCAATAACACTAAACCAAAGCATGAATAATGAAAGAGGTTATTTATAATACTGCAATGATAATGAGATTCTTTAATTTTATGACTTTATAGCACAATAATAATGTGTTATTATTTTATAAATCCATCTAATAATTATTTCTTGCCACGTCATTAATTTTACAACTAAATTATTAAAATATAATACCTAGTTCATTTATACATCAAACCATCAAAATTACGATCATATAAAGGATAATTAGAAGAATTATGATAACAGCAGTTGCATTAATAATATTAATAATGAGTTATTTTATTGATAATACCGTTATGAAAGTCATTGAGTATTAGAATGATGAGTTTTCTATCAGTTAAAAAAAAAATAATTGAAAATTTTTTTAATCAAGTCGACAGCATGAAAAATAATATGGAATGATTAATTTTGCTTGGTATTCGATTTTAATTGGATTCCAACAAAATTGCCGCATGATAAGTTAAAAAGAATTTTAATTACATTCCCTTTCCTTTTTAGCGAATAAATTCGATGTAGGTCATGTTGTTTTTTTCTTCATTTCTGTTAAATATCGAGTGAAATATTAAAATATTTATGCAATGTTCAATTACATTGAAAATTTAACTGCATAAAAGTTTGATAAATGTATATTATGTTGAAGTTTCAATTAATTTAAGTTTTTCATTGTAATCCAATATGCATTAAATTTATTTAATATGCTCTCATACTATTGGTTTTATAAAATATTCACTTTTCATATAATTAAAAGCTTTTTGAAGAATTTTTTTACATAAAGTTTTTTAATGTTATTACAAGTGATGCATACATTTTAAATAATTAAGTTATTAATTTTGATATTGAATCACATATTGCATAGCTGTTGACACTTTGAGTACTTAAATCACAATTCATTTTTTTCACAACCTTTCATGAATTTCTTTTTTAATTATCATTTTTAAAATTTTAAAACAAAAGTCACTTTAAATGATAATCATTTAATAACTAAAAATTAAATTTATCAAAGTTGAAAATCTTGAGGTATTTTAAAATTTTTATTAACTTTGTCTAAAGTATTTTAAGATGTTTCTCGAGTCTCAATTTAAATCTGTACTGAATGTCATAATGTTGCAAGTTTATGTGAGATACATACACAGTCAAACAGTATTTAAGGTACGGAATTACAGAAAAAAAGTATCAAGTAAAGAGAGTAGAGCAGATAGAATGAACTAGATGTAAAACATTTTATCACATGACAGACTGACCTAAAAGATTATTAAATATATTTAGGATGTAACTACGTGCTAGGGGACGCATTATGTTTTATTCAAAACATCCGCTGCTACCACAATAACGATTATGTTGTCCATATTTTTTCCTTACTAAATCTTGTTTCAGTCTTTTGAAATTTATTTTATATTTTTTATTTTCTTTCCTTTAAAGTATTTTCAAGTATCTCTGCTTACGAGTGAATGCGATCGTATGAATAACTAAACTTCGAGTATTCGCATATTATTCATCGATCTCTCGCTTCTTCGTAAAATAGTTGAAAATTCAGCAGAACTAGCTCATAATGGAACTCGAATAATTTACTTCCGTCGATGAGAAAACGTTTCTTCTCTCAACAGTCGAGAGCTTAAATTCAAAGTGAATAATATAATTTGGAGCTGATTAAAATCAGGAAGCTTTTCTAAACTTTTTTTAACTAACGTAAATCTTACATTATATCGTAATAGAAAAAATTGATTTTTTCATCAAGGAAATGATTCAGCAAAGTAACATTTCCTCAAAGCAAAACGATTATTTGAATTAATTTAAGTATATTCCTTTCGTCAAGAATAGTCTTTGAACATTAAATACTCCAATTATTTTTTTTATTTCACATAAGTTTTAATATGAGATTAAATATTCGATAAAGAAAACATTTTCAACAAAAAATTATTAGTGTATAAAATAACGTACTTAATTGAAAGACATAATTAAATTAAAATTATGTTCATATAACTTGATTAGCTACAGCTATTTTATGCTCAACTTTAACTAAAGAACTGTTCGAATAATTAGAAAATTAAGCACGGTATGCTTTCTTAAGTCGTCGCTTCCCATATTCTCTCAAGTTGTGATATAGACTCTAGATTAAACTTACAACTCTTCAATCAATTTAGAAATTAACAAGTAAAAATAGAAGTTGACAAAATGAAAATTTATGTAATATTAAAAGCTATCTTTTATGCTAAAATATTATTAAAAGGATTTATTGGATAATAAAAAAAACTTTTCTGGAGTTTTTATCAGTTTTTATGTAAGAATAATAAACGTCTGGTGAAAAAGTTAAATTAAAAATTAAATTTTAATAAATATTTATTTCATAAAAATTTTTATTATTACTTTTAGTTTAATTTTGATTAGATAATTAGATCAGTAAATATCATTAGGCAAATAATGATATCAAGGTCTTTCTCGACCAGTGCTTTATTGACAGTAAACGGGATGATTATTAGTAGGCAACGTTCCGGAAACTTACGTTTCCCCTTCAATATTGGTTTTATCATCTAGTTATCATGCTCAGTAAAAAAATCATTCAAAAAAATTCTTAGAATTGAGTTCAAATTGATTCAATAAAATATTTCTTTTTACTAACCAGCCAATAATCATTCAACTTTCAATTAAAATACAATTTTTTATCATTAGTTGATCCTCATTTGAAATAATTGATTCTAATAAAACAAAATTGATTGTTCTAGGTATACAAAAAAAAGACTGAAGTGGCAAAAAAAGAATATCTAAAGGCTTTGGCAGCTTATAGAGCATCTGTAGTAAGTAAAAGTGCTAATGAAAGTGATCAATCCCAACAGCAGCCAACACAACAACAACAACAACAACAACAACAACAACAACAACAGCAACAGCAACAGCAACAACAGCCTCAACAACAGCCTCAACAACAGCAACCACAGCAACAAACAATTCCATATGGAAATTATGGAGGTTATTCTGGTAATTCCGGATCAGTGGCTTATCAAGTTTATAGTCCTCAGCCTCAACCACCTTCGCCACAACAACATCAGCAGCAACAAATGACCATTAAGAAATCACCTCATCATCTTACTGGAATGCAACCAACTCATCAACAACAGCAGCAGCAGCAGCAACAGGTGAGCTATGCATTTTTATTTTTTATTTTATTACAAATTTTTTGTTTTTATTTTTTTAAGAATTGAATGAAAATAACAATTATTAACCTCATGACGAATGGTTTCAGGGTTTAATGGGCAATCCGATGGCGCCGTCGCACATGACGCAGCAACAGCACATGCAACAACAAGTCTCGCAGCAGCAATACATGCAGCAGGTCAATGAACTTGCCCTTCGTATTTACTAACGCATTCTTACTAGTAAATTCAGGTATCTCTGTATGTACCTGTCCTTTAGAATGCAAGCAGAAATAAATAGACAAGACATGAAAAGAGCGAGCGTTAAACAGCAGGTTGCATTAAACGTGAAATTGCGTCAAATTACGAAGTAATTTCAAGTCTCTATCATTAGTCAAAATGACTGCTAATTATCTTTCATGTCGTAAGTGACCGCTCAAATTTTTTGATAAATTATCCTTACACAGGATGTATGAAAAAACACATCATTTTTCCCAATACATATGTATAAGAAGTTTTTTCTAATCATTTTGATTTTCATAATTTTCTGTAATTTTCAACTTTCATTTTTTTGAATAAAATTTTCAGAAATAATTTTTTATCCTCATCATTATCAACCTATTAACCTTTATTATTAATATACAACACTTTTTGAGGAATATTTGATGATAAATTTATTTTAATTGTCAATTTGCAGGTACCTCAACAAGTACAACAAGCCCAAGTACAACAACAAATAATGCGTATGAGTCCACCCCATGCTGATTCTTTATCGAGTCCACCGCCAGTAAATGGACCTCAAACAACCCTAGGTCAAAGACCACCCTCAAATTCATGTATTCGTCATGGATGTCCAAATTCTGCTGTTGCAAATAATGAGTGGGAAGATGAATACTGTAGCAATGAATGTGTAGCTAACCACTGCAGGTTTGTGTGAGGATTATTTTTTTAATTTCCAACTTTTTATATTTTTTTATACTAAACTTAAAAATAATTTATATTTTTATTTTTTATAGGGATGTATTTACTACGTGGGTCTCATCAAATCAAAATTCACAACAAAATTTTTCAACAGTGAAGTAAAAAATTAATTAGATTAAATATACAAATTTCGAGAATTAATTAAGTGGCAAATAATTAATTCGTCGCGGCTCGGTTGATCCGTTGAATTAAGTAAGATTAGTATACACAATATGTACATAATTTAATAAAGTGAGAGTTCAGATTCACAGAGACAGTCAAGCATTTTCGATCTGACAAAGATTGTCTAAACAAATTCGAATCTAACTAATTTAATATGCCGAATAATAGGCAAACTGACTATACATTCTGAGCAGAATTGTAGCTTGTTGAACAAAAAAAATACAGTTATTCTGCACATTTTACAAAGCCTTATCTAATAATGTTACATTTATTGAGTACATTTTATTTAAAATGAAATTCAGTAATATTCACTTATAAACGTATAACATATACTTGTGAATAATCTCAAAGTTTTGACTATTTAAAATCTTAAAACTTTTTCGATAATTAATTAGTATTATAGATGAATTTCGTTTTAAATAACAAATATATCTATGCTATGTGAAATAGATGTTGTTTTAAGTAACTAAAATTTACGATTGTAGTCATATTCATAATTAAATAAAATAGAAACTACAAATTTATTCAGTTGAATCATTTTATTCTAATTGTCTATACTTGTCTGATAAATATGATTAATAACGTTTATCTACTTTGAGTAGTCAAATGTATTATATAATACAAAAATAAATAATAAATAAAAAATAAACAAATTTCAATAATAATGATATTGATTGATCATAAAGTTAATTATAAAATATTATTTTAAGTGTTTACTTACTCTATAAGCTAATAATATAATTGAAATTGTATACGTACAATGATCGTTAACAATTTCTCATGAATGTGTTAAAATTTATTTTGTAAAATAATCATGAAAACTCTATCATATTGTTACTTTTTTATGATAACCGGATATTGAATAATCTAAGAAAAATAATGATGGAAATATATCAGTCAACTTCTTGCAGTATTCGATAAAATGTTTCGATAGTTATATTTTGAGCACCAATATGAATTTCAATTCATTGCTATTATTTTTATTACTATCGCTATAAAGCCAATGATCGACTATATACGATCAAATGTACCTACAGTATATATATTTTTGTTTTTTAAATAATTTTCGAATATCAAGTAATAAATCATACATCATGATTATATAATAATTGTTTAATTTTTTATTTTTATATTAACAAGCGTGATATTTTTATTACTTGTTTAAGTAATTTCAATACGATTTTCTTTAATAAATATTTTCATTTTCAAAATTTTATATTTTGAAAATAATGACGATACTATTTTGTTTATTCTTATTATTATTAATGTAAAACACTAAAAGAAAATACTTTTTTTAAATTAAAGGGTAATTTTGAATATTTACGTGAATAAATAATTTTTTATAATATTTACATTCACATATTTTTTCATGTAAATACATAGTTATAAAATTAATAAATTATAGAATATAATGTAAACATTATCAATAATGTATTATACTTATGATAAAATGATGGCAACATACGGAGTGCTACTTATAAGCCACATGAGCTCATTAATAAAATGTTTTTCATGACAAAAATGTAATAGATATTGACGTGTTTTGAAATAACAAATTTCGTGATAGAAACATTTCGTGATGGAATATAACAATAAAAATTCATCCGAATTGAATGATAAATATCGTATTATTTTATATAATAATATACTTGTATATCTACAGACAATTCGATAGCTTAAAATTTTTTTTAATAAACATTTTCAGTGAATACTTTGTTTATTGTAGTTTTATCAATAATTAAATTTATTTTTATAAATTTAATGAATGAGAAAAAATTCAAAGTTATGTACAATTTAAATCAAATGAAATATAAATAAAAACATTTGTACGAATCAATTAATTTTATTTTACGTAATAAAAAAATAAAAAATATTGATCAATTAAAGTCTACAGAACAATAACTATTGGAAACATGACGCAAACATCAATACAATAATATAGCAATTGTTAGAAAAAGCTCAATAAATATTTTTTCTCTTTCTAATTAATGACATATTTTTTTTACTTTTAAATTTAGATGAAAATTCTTCTACAATATGACAACAGTAAATATAAATTAATTTAAGTGTTTGGATTTGTAATTTTAAAACTTTTAAAGCATCAAATAAGATTTAAATAATTAGCCAAGATATATAATAAAGATAAAGGATATAAAATGCGGTAACATTTTATAATCTTGTTAGTAAAAAAATCAAGACTGCTTTTACATTGTATATGACAACCGAATGATACTTGACTTAATGAATGTGGCTTAAATTTAATAATATTTATATTTACTTAAACAAATTCCAGTTTTAATCAAATATTTATCTTCCACCACGAAGTTCTGATATCAAATTTATTTTTCGTTAGGATAAGGATTATTTTTTAAAATGGTAATGAGAAATATCTATTACAGTTTTTAATGCTGTTTTTCATTGGGTGTATTGTGATAATGGGATTTTTAGATAAACTGAGCCACCCTGTGTATAAAAAACTACTTCTACCAATTATTTAAAAAGGCTATGATGAAAATTGCGGACATTTGTTCAGCATAAAAGTATGATTTCATGGTTTGAAGTACACAATATTCAATTATCGTATATATAATACAGAATCATTATATAGTAAATCTTTCCCTTGTTAATGTACAATATACAATACTAAAGTAATAAATACGGTTTTACAGTACTAATCATAAACCTATAGTAAAATAAAAGAATCTAGAAATTATTAAACATATGTGGTAGAAATAGTAATGAAGCATTAAATGCTAATATGTAATAGTAATCTGCAATGGAATTATGTTTATGATCATTGTTTTCTGTACAAAAAAAACTGAATTAAATGATTTTAGTCCCAATATTATCTGTCTTTTTTTTTTTCAATCTGCCTATTTGAAATCTCAATAAGTTATTACCCTTGCCTTCATCTGTCCTGTAACTCTATAAAATGGAATCTATTAACCGTT
Source organism: Chelonus formosanus (assembly GCA_028641665.1). NCBI lineage: Eukaryota > Metazoa > Arthropoda > Insecta > Hymenoptera > Braconidae > Chelonus > Chelonus formosanus. The sequence continues at coordinate 23,377,229 of CM054006.1, read as the reverse complement.
ATTATAGTGAAATATTGTAGAGCAAATAAATTATCATAGTTTAACACAATGACTATACTTTTATTTGAAGTAAATATAAGAAGTACATTTATATACATAAAAAATGTGTACTATTATAATAACTATGCATTTATAACGGAGACATTATTTCGTGCTTAAATTTTCACATGGACTTGTTTTGATAATTATCAATATCATTTTTTCACAAATAAGATACACCAGCACATTCATACATGCGTATACATATTAAATAAAATCAAATAAATGTAACAAATGAGATAGAAATAATAACTATTATTAATCTTTTTTTTAGTTTATTTTATTGTTTTATAATTCGTTTGCTTCAAATTTGCGTGAAAAATAAATAAACAAAGAATTAATGCATATTGCATTTATTTCTCTTGATCCTACATATATACGCACTTTCAAACATACTTCGGAATGTCATAAGCATTTATTGATATTCAATTGGGATCTTATAAAAAATTCTAAAACTATGGCCAATGTAAACTGAATGATAAAATCACGTTTACAGTTGAAAAAATTACCCATGAATATCAACAAATTGTAGGCCAAGCTTTTAGGAAATTGTTCGAATTATTATTTTTATGACAATTTCATTTTTTTATATCCCATACATTTCGTCACCGTAATCTATTTTAGCTGTTTATCCTTTTCAAGGCTGATAAAGAATCAATCATTAATTGTCATTAATTAAACAATTTGTTTAGGTTTCATCAATCATACATAATTTTATAAACCTAGATGCTATATTCTATATTATAACATTGCAATGGGATAGTTTACATCTAAGAAACGATACACAATAAAATATGTGCTCACAATTTTCGACATTATATTGTTACACAATATAAATTCACATATACTAAACATATATTAAAAATATACAATGAACATTATATTTAAAGTTTTTTTTTTGTTTTTCAAATATATTGAGAGCAAAATACACTAATTATTTGAGATTCTCGTGCTGTATCCGCAATTATGGCAGATGTATTGTTGTTAAAACATATCATCAAACGTACAATATTTCTATATATGCACCTTCTTATTTTTATAATAAGTATTATTATATTTTTTATATATCATCTGTGCTTTCATAAAATGCATGACACAAAAATAAATGCTCGTATTTAATATCCTTTATTTTATCGCCCATCTATACTTAATTAACAATAATAATCTTAACTTTTTACAAAGTATGTATCACAAAAATCACACCAGCCTTCGATCACCTTAAAGAAACCAGTTAGTTTCAATGAAAAAAAAGTATATGTATTTGCGTTTAGCTGTAAAAATACGCATACATTTATTAACAAGATGACTGAAATGTCTTCTAATATTGTGATTTAAAATTTCAGGTTTTTTTTTAAATTTCAGCATTTAAAATATAATTTTTCAATTACTGTATAACTGTTATGTAGTAATATTTTTTGTCAATAATTTGACTACTATAACTTTACTGTATTATCCACAATTTTGTCACAATTTAATGTCTTAATACATAAACTTACAATGGCGAGACAATAATTAGAGTAAAAATTGTATCGTTCACAGATATGAATAATTAATGTACAAGTTTATCATAAATGATTAGAGACAAAAATGTTTGCGCGAATGACCTGCATAGCGCAATACCAATTTTTTTTTCAATGTTAGAAATAACGTCAAAAAAAATCTAATTCTATTGTCTTTTTAGTTTTTTTATACCAACTAATTAGTGTATCCATTTACTTGTTGAAAACAATTTATACATGATTAAAAAGTATATCTTTTTCTAAAATTTTATTATAAAAAATGTTTCTCTGGTTTATAACTTTAACATAAAAATATTCCAACTGAATCTATGAATAATATTTTCACATGCTGCTTAATACAAATAAAAATTGTTTCATTTATTTTTTGGTGATTTAAAATTTCAATCGTTTACAATAAACCATTCGTTGTCTACTTAAGACACATATACAATAAATTTTTTGAAGAAATTAATTCGTTTAATAAAATTCATTTCTAAACAATTCAAGATTTACAGATGAAGAAAGGCAATTAGTTATCAAAACCCTGCATTTGTATTGTTGAGATGAATTTGAAACGTTAATATTAATCGCATTTCAATTCCTGTTCTATGTTAAAAATTCCAAAAAAGAAAGTTTTACAACATAAATAATTTTCTTTGTTATAATGTATTATGGCCCAGCCATAACAACTACATCTTGTTTAGATAGAAAATTGGAGGGCTTCAGAGGGACGATTTTTAAAATCCCAATCTAAATTCAAATAAATATTATACAATGCAATTTTAACCATATTCTCAAATAACAAGATGATTACAATTTTTAAATTCATTCAAAAATTCATTTTTTTTTTTTCATTTCGATGAACATTTTTCATCTAAAAATTTTTCAGAAATATAAGTAAAATTATCTACTTTATAAAATTACGTAGCTTATTTAGTTTCATCCTGCTCCATTGGTTCTTCAGGAACTTGACGGGAATGTTCTGATGTGGTCCTAGACAAATTTTTTAAAAATGAATTAATTTATCAGTTTAAATATGATATAAAAAAAAACATCAAAATTATTACGAGAGATTCGTAGGCTGTTGCATTGATAAAGATGCCATAGCAGATACAGTATCGGTTTCGTCATGTTCTTTTTGACTTGCTTTTAATGCACTTAATGCTACAGTATGAGCAGCTACTTTAACACATGGCCAATGTAACATCTGCAACAATGTGATAGTAGTATATGAACATAAATTCCAATCACTTTATTATGATTCGAGAACAATAGATTTATTTTTGAATAAATCTCTATTATGATAATTAATATAAATTAGTTGTCATTATTTTTAATCATCAATTTATGTCATTGTCTAATTATACTAATAATAATCAATTATATAAATTATTAATAATGTAACTTAAATTTACCTGAATAGCAATCGTCTTTTGTAATGTGTCAATAGCATTTTGACATGGTACCCTAGTGAGTTCTTCTTGACGGATAGGTGTCGGTTCATCACCTAAAAGAGCTCTCACACATTCTTGAGCAGAGTCACAAATTGCAGCAAGATCATAGCCACCTTCTAAAGCTAAGACCACTTTTCCATCTGCCAATTCCAGAAGATATTGTGTCATCCTGCCAAAACATGCAGGACTAACTTTGTAACCGCCTAAAGGCGGTGGATGTCCAATAGCAGCATCGAAACCAGCCGATACAATAACAATATCAGGATCGAATTCTCTTGCGATTGGCATAACTATAGTACGAAATGCTGCGAGATATTCAGCATCACCCATCGGAGGATTTAATCCTCCAGACCAAGAAATATTTACATTATAACCAAGTCCATCACCAATACCACATTCTGTAGGACCACCAGTGCCGGGAAAAAAATTACCATCGTCATGTCGATGAATAGATAAGTATAGAACTCGTGGATCATCATAAAACATTTGCTGAGTACCATTGCCATGATGAACATCCTGAAAAAATACATACATATTTTATCATTTTTATTAATTTATCTTATACATTGTTGTCTCTTGTTTCAGAATTTACTATTTCGTTTAAAAATACTTTTATAAAAAAATCAATCAATTTAAAATTGTTTCCTCGAATATTATTAATTCAAAAATACTTAAAAAATAAAATAAACAATTCTTACCCAATCTACAATAAGAATTTTTTTGGTATCGAATTTCTGTTGCAAAAGTCTAGCTGCTATAGCAACTGAATTGAAGAAACAGAAACCCATGGCTTGGTTCGTTTCTGCATGATGACCTGGTGGCCTGACAACTGCAAAACCATTCTTTATATCACCCGCTGCTGCTTTAAAAGCTAGATCAACTACACATCCGACAGCCATTCTTGCTGCCGGTGCTGTATGAAGTTCATTCCATGTCGTGTCCGAATCGACACCTACTCCTCCACATGGGAGTCGTACGAAATTTTTAATTGGCAATTGAGAGAGCTTAGACATGTCTAATTTTTGCCGAATAAGAGGATTTGTACCTATTGTATGACAATAAAAATACTCATGAAATTTATTTTTCGCCTTAACTATCAACAAAGAACACTGAATTACAAAAGAATAATAAAATTACCGAATAAAAGAGTATGTGCTTCGCTATGGCAGGATTGAATTTCCTCTAAAGTAGCTTTGCGGGAACGGATACGATCACATCTTTGAAGAAGACCAGTCTCAGAAAGCCTAGCCCAAACACTATGTAAGCGCCCTCCGTGTTCAGGATGACCTCTAACAGTATCACCACAAATACATGCATGCTTGAGCATAAGCTGATCATAAGCTAAACCAGTAGTTGGTCGATGGGGAGAACCCCGAGCATAAACATCACTACCAGTACCCTGAGGACCTATATTGAAGTTACAAGTTATCAATAATCTCACAAAAATCTTCCTCTGTTATAATTTATAATATTAGAGTCATTAAATATGAATTCAACTTTACCTAAATGTACCAGTGGGCTCGATAATGCCCGCGAAAGTGGTCTTGCAGATTGCGAATTTCTACTTCCAACATAAGCTGGTATTTCATTAACTTGAAGAGTATGGCGCATCATTAGATCCCGTTGTTGCTGAAGAAATTGTTCACGATCTCTTTGTTGTTTAGATATTTCACTTTCTTCTTGAATGTCCTTCTTTCCCGTAAGATCTATGACTTCAGTCTCTTCACTTTCAGGCGCTTCATCAAGTTGATTAGCTTGACCACCACGCGATACTACTCGCGTCAAAACTGTCTGTCGAATCTGTTGTTTTAAATAATTGTGTGCTTGTTGTTGGTCGTGCAATTGCTTTTCAGCAAGATACTCTTCATAGTGTGTTGTTGGTGGTGGTAATATACCACCCTGGAGCATTGGATGTCCCAACGGCAAGGGAGCTGATTGTGTCCTACCTAATAAAAATAGTAAAAAATGTATAGTAATGTATTCATATGTTTATTTTGGATAAACGCGAAGACATTTTGTCTCGGAAGATTTTTGAAAATATATTGTAACATAATAGTTTCCATTATGTGCTAATAATAATAGAAAAGTATCCTTCCAAGACAACATAAACGATGTGGTAAAAACAAAGAGTGAACATACTACCTAAAGGCCGGTGACCAGCCTTATGCAGTCTTGCATGAGCTACTTGAGTATCTGTTATAGGTGAACTATGATACACATTATGCCTGTTTCCTTGTTGTTCCAAACTCTGCATTTGTTTGTGAATATAAGCTGGCTCACCTTCAATCATCGTTAATGATGGATAAAATGGTAAGGTACCTGGTAACATCTGACCTGTTAATGGCATTCCTAAACGTGCTGTGAACGCAGCTCTTACTTCAGCTTCTGACACAGGCGCTAATTTTGTTCCACTCTAAATGTGTAATTATTATTTATCATTATTATCAATTTATCTTCATCGCACTGTGTGACAAATTGAACATTTTTCATTATTCATAATAATACATTGATATCAATAAGCATTGAAAAAGCAACATGAATATTTATGTCAATACAATGATTATTTCAAAAACATCTTTGTAAACTAACAAATTACAATATTACTATCAATGATATGAAGAACCTTGTCACGCAGTATTAGTATATTTACAAGAAAAGATTGGGACAATGTGGAGATACTAAGCGTATTTATAACGTTATTATTATATATTCTTACATTATTTTTCATAATGAAAATGTTTGATAGCCGTTAATTAACAAATAAATTATATTAAAAAATAAAAAATTGACAATAAACTATTTTTATATGAAAAACCCTTTTACTTTTTGGAGTACCCCATATTATCCTGGTTTCCCCTATAATTATTTTTTTTCGCTTATCATTTTTTATTTGTTATATAATACGTACTGAAGAAGAATTTGATGGCACGTGTGGTCTTCCGAGTGATATATTGGGCATTGACGGTGAACTAAATAATGATAGATCTGAAAGACTTCCTTGTTGACTACTACTCGTTAGAGGACCTCCATATGGTATATTTTCATTTTCCTATTTAATGGAAAAGTAATTATTATTTAATGTAATGCTGACTTGAATCGATTGTTGTGTTTGGGAAATTGGTATTGAATTATTCATCAAATAAAGCACTAAATTTTCTCAATAATTCATTCATGTTCTAATTTATATTTTCATATAATTTGTCATTGAATATGAATTTTTTTGAAAATACTGAAACTTTATCATTTCTTTTGATTGATTAGCATAATAAGTATTATTGTTAGTACACCAATAAACATGATTAAAAAGCAGAAAATAGATACTTACCTCTTGAATAGGAGTGTTATTTCCTGTTGTTGGACTTGCTTGTGAGTTATTTCCTGTTGGTGGAGAATTAGGCCCAGATTCAGGATTACTGCCCGAATCTACAAATATTTTATTGTTATTTAACAAAAAAAATTTTTATGCTTGAATGATTATTGTTAATAAATAAATTTAATATGTACATTCAAAAAGTTATTCAAAAATTCAGCAAAATTTTCTTGATTTAAATGTGATGTTTGAGTAAATTCTGATATTAATAAATTGTCTGACTTAAAATTTCTAGAAAGTGAGAACTTTCAAGTAATGGTTGAAACTTTGGAAAAAAAAAACAAACTAAAGTTGTTAATTTCATGCAGTTATGTAACTCAAACTCAATTCAACAATCGATTAATTGCAAACTTATGCGATATATAAATAAAATTATTTATTATTAATATGAAAAAAAAACTTGGCTTTCATCACTCGGAACTTAAAAGAAGTTGAGATCTACAAAAATAAATTTCAAAAGAATAAATTATTATTGGGTTTGTAGACGATCGATTATTTGATTGATTACTCAGTTGAATATTATTAAAAAGTAAAAAAAACTAAAAATTTGATTCTTGATATTTTTACCTAAACATGAAAAAAGATAACGAAAAGTTCTGAGTGAATGCATTTACTTTTATTTAAAAATTAATTTATTTCTAAATAATTAAAATTTGAATCAATAAATGGAACTCATAGTAATTTAGTAAATGCATAAATTGATCAAATTCTAAAACTTATAATAAATTGATTAAATTGTATATATGCATCGGTTTAAATTTCTATGAAATTAAATATTAAGTGTACTCTCCCTTGAATATAAATTAATATCAAACTACAATATTTTTTTTCTCAGTATATTCTATTCGATCATTTAAATATATTTACCAATATTACGAGACACAAATATTACTGGAGTAATTATTTTCCTTCACATAAATCCTCTAGCCAATTTAAACTCTACCACCACACTTAAATGAGAGTATCCTTAAAATTTAATTATTAATAATAAACATAATGTGATTACAGATCGTGGCATGGATGAGATTAGGGAGTAATTAGTAATGGGACATACTTGCAAGGAGTGACTTCCGCTTGAGATGCGACAGCAGACGATCCTTCCGGCGTGCTGTAAGGGGTGAATTTCTGGTTGCTGCCATGTTCCTTTCCATAACACGTTGCTTGAGTCGCACCTTCAGCAGATTTGGTTCCGAAGCTGGCCAAGATAGCCAGTGTTAGTCATCATACCAAATAAAAAGGAGTGGTTGTGGACGCGAACACAACCAATAAAATCAACGGATTGTAAATACTGATTGCAACAAAGTACACATATGCTTTTATACATCGTCAGAACTTTCTACTTTATTTTCATGTTCATCATCAAAAAATACCAAAATTTATCTCAGTATCAAGATAACAAAGTCGTGACGATGCCGTTGTCATGCATTAGTAGGCATCTACTAGCACACAAATTGCTTGATGAAATATATCACTCCATTATTTTGATAGACTTATTCATAGTAAGTACCTGTTTTACGAAGAGGAAAATCATCACTAAATTTGTCTTGTAGGATCTGTGGCATTCGATATGGATGTGAAGTACTTGTAGCATTGGCAGATTCAGACTGTGATTGAAGCCTGTCATGAAAAATTTAAAAATTTTATGAATATTATTTTTATAGTAATAATAATCCAATTATTAATCATGTTCTTAATAATTTTGTATCTCATTGAAAAAATGTTTGACCTTATTTTATCATTTTAATTGTGATTGAACTAAGCTCAGGACCTGGTTAAATTTAAAAAAGTCATCATTTGTGATGACAAAACTAATTATGAATTGTTAAATACTATTTTTTAATTTTAAAAAACCTAAACAACTTAGTGAAACTGCCGAAAACAATGAGCCTTTGAATAAGTGTTAACATAGCCGTTCAAAAGTTAAATATTTACTACAAGTGCTTCCCTCTCTAATAGCAGTGCTTTCTAGTAGAACATATATATATACATATATATATGTAATTTAATCGTTACAATTTGCTCCCTAGACTAGTTGGCGTACAGAAAATTAGTCGAAAACCAGCTAGAAATATCACGCAATAAATAGAAAATGACCCAAACAAAACACATTCAATTTATCTCATGTTGTAATAAAATATACAAACAAGCAAAGCTTTCAGTTTTATAGGTATTAAGAAAAAATTTTTCTCTTTAATATAAAAAAAATAATCAATAAAGAAGCAAATGAAATGATTATTAACTATCATTCAAGTTAATAGTTATCGAAGAATAAGGATAATAAACTATTTTCAATGCGAAGCTGCTTAGTAATACTAAATGAATAACTGGGCCAGCTTGTGCTATTATCGTTACTCCGATGACGCGGTTATAAGCATGCAACATCCAGCGAAATTGCAGTATGTCGGCCTCAATAAACCTAAACTACTTCAAATTTACGCATATGAATTACTTTCAGCGACAGGGCAATTATTCGTGCATCTATGAGCTTTCTCTACATCACCCTGATGTATTAAAATATTTTCCAAATATATAATAATTTTTTTTAAGCCAACATTTTCATGATTCAAAGAGATTATCTGTTCAAGTGCAAGCTTGTTCAAATTTACAGTGAATTAGTATTAGTTATTACATTTTGAGTAATGATAAAACAAATATTCTGATAAAAATCGATAAGTGTTATCATAAGATGATAAACAGAATGATTTTTTTAGAAAAACAGCAACATACTGTGAACAATTTTATTATTTAAGATATGTAATAAAATAAATTCAAATTTTAAGACAGTAATTCTCAACTTTCCATCAGCTTAATCACTTGCTCTCTTTTTTCTTTTAATGACATTATTAAAAAACAAAACCTCACCAGCTTCTATAGCCAGGTGTACCAGGAACTGCTCCATTTGCTGCAGCCGCAGCTTCTCGCTGTTTCTTATTGACGAGAAAGCTCTATAATAGGAATGAATAAGCAAATCAATAAAAGACTATCGAATATAAATAATAAAATTTACCTGTAGACGTAATTTGACTTCTGTAGAGGCAACAGCACTATGGTCATGTTTATCTTTTTTCCTCAAAGCTTCGATCCTTTCTTTCTCCCTCATCTGCTCTTCCAGCTGCTTTTGCTGCTCCCAGAGCTACGATAAAATCAATAGGTTCCTTAAAAAATATGAAATATAATATTTTTATAATAGGCAAGAAAGATAAAAAAAAAAATTTTTATCATAACGAATTTATTCTTAGGTATTCGATGCTGGAATATTATTACACTTCTCTGTTGAATAAAATTATTTATCTATAACAGTGTAAATAAATATTATTTTCATGATTAATAGTATGTAAATAGACGTCTTATAAAATTTTTACAATGATAACAAGTGTTGAATAATATATCATTCAATATTGATATTCTATCAAAATAATGTTCGATTGTCCATATTACGTATGATGGATAAGACTCTAGAATTATTTAGAAATAGTTTTTTGACGTGATCCATTAAAATAATATTTTATGAAATGCAAAAAATCCTTTCTCATATTTGTTTTTAAGTAATGAATCAACATTTTAATTGAAAGCTTTAATTATTTTATGAAATAAAAAATTTTCAAATCTTACATTTAATAATCCTTAAATTGAGATATTTAAAATATAAAATTAAATTATAAAATAAAACTAGCACATTTAAATTTAATATATCATAGCGTGCATTGAAAATAATTATATCTACAGTAAGTTAGTCAATAAATAAATACTACATTATTCTGGATTAAACCGAGTTCTGAACACATTAGTTTATATCTTTGGAAAAAAGATAACGTAAATGAGTTATATTGTATGAATTAACATTTGAATTTGATACATGGTAACGAATTTCCTATGTAAAATTACATTTTAAATTGATAAATTTATTAGTATATATTTTTGTACCTAAATGTATTAATATCATATAAAAACTGTTGAATATTGTTGGCTATTAAAATATATATCTTTTAAAAAACGTTTTGTTAAGTGTGTTCTTTGAATTCATTAGTTAATGAATATTAATCATTTTATTTTGGATAACTAACAGCTGAAAAAACGTAATAAGATTACATACTTCCTTAGGAGTACGCATAAAACGAAAAAACTATATTAATTTCTAAAAAGTCTAAAAGTTAAGTAGAGAATTTAATTCTTTTCAAAAAAAAAAAAAAACATCTCAAAATTGTATAATATTGTCTAACAGGTATTGAAAAAATATTTTTAACTGATGATCAACATCTGTGTTTTTCTAATAAAGTAGCTACAGGGAAGAAGGAATTCAATAAAAATTACATTGCTTTTCACTATAAATAAAATGCCACAAACTTTTATAAAAATTTATGAACCAAAAGAGGAAGTTAATATTTGTACTTTTATACTTGAAATATATAAAATAAGTTTATATTAATAAATAACTCAAAACAGCATCATAACCATATCTATAAATATATTTTTTGCATAGTTTCAAGTTTTAATCTCTTAATTCATCTCAAAATATCAAAAATTTTATTACTATAGTTTGTAAAATATTATTAGTAATTTTATGAACTATAAAAGCATATTATTATCAACTTAAACTGTACAACTTTTCAGTATATTTTAAAATTCTCTTAACTTTATAGCTTTTAGCTTGTATTGAAGAACTTTATTAAATAGACTTTAAATAAACGTCTATTCCAACAAATGAAGAAATTGAATATTGAACAATTCTATCCTCTTTGTGATTAATCAATACGTCTTTCAGATAATTGAGAACTGATTTTATTTTACTTGACATGTTGCCAAAAATACACCAACCTTTTTAGTCTTATTCATTTTAGCTTCAAGTTATTTCTCAATTTTATTTAATTGTGTTTGTGATAAATATTAGAAATTTGTCAAGTCACTGATTCTTGTGAATTATAATACATATATGTTCGATCTATTACTAACATTATTTTAGTACTAACAAATATTAATCATACAACTGATCATGTTATATAACCATCACATTTAAAATGTTCTTATATTTCAATGAATCATTATAAATTATATTTAGGAGTAAGGTCTTTTACCTTTAACTGATGCATTTGCTGCTCGTGCATTTCAGCAAGATGACGTTCTTGAGCCTGGTATTGCTGCCGAAGAATTTGCTGTTGAAGCTGATGGTGCTGCTGTAGCTGGAATCAAATCCAGATACCTCAAAGATAATGTTTTTTATCTATTGTTAATTATATTAAATAATCACCCACAAGAAATTTACTGGATATTACCTCATCATTCTGGACTTCTTAAGCTCATCTTTCATAACTATTTTATTTAATATATTCTTGCAGTTGTTACTAATTTCATTTTCAACTTGATAATTGTTTGTAAATTTAATTATCAGAATTTACAAACGGAAATTAACCGAATTTCTGAAAAATCTTAATCTTTCTTTTTAAAAATCCCTTAATTGGAGTAGATTAAGTATAATTTAGAATAAGATAATGCTGCTTTGATCATGTTTAAAAATAAATAATAATTTCTCTAAATTATAATAAGTTCCTATTAAATTTAATTGGTTGTAATTTTTTATTGCATCATAAAATTTTATGTATATTTTTTTCTTAAAATAAACAATTATGTATCAAATTTAGTAAATAAAATAAGTTATCATGAATTATTTCTATAAGTACATTTAAAAATGTTAGACGGAAGTGCGTGGGCATTAATAGGTTGAGACCAATGACCAAACTATCATGTCAATTGAATACGTCCGTGTTGAAGCAATAAATTTACTGTACATTTAATAATAAAATTATTTTTAATAATTCAAGATTTTTCAGTTCACTAAATAATACTAATTTCCTTAAAATTCTTGGTAAATTGACATCTACTGGCTTAGTTATTTCCAGAATCTATGTTAAATGCAGAAGAAGTCGTATAATTTAAATATCCACTAAAATAGAACAGTGTGCAGATAATCGATTGATAAACTGGATTGGTGGAGGTGAAAAAAAAATGATTGAAAAAAAAAAAAAATAATAAAACAATTGAATTTGACGGAATATAATGTCGACTAATAATATTTATTCTAAATGAAAAATATAGATTTTTATGACTTTGAATAATAAACGTGTTTTTATTTTTATAGAAAAATCAATAACAGTTATCTAGATAAAACGGTTTAAGTTACGTTACATTAATAATATCTTATAATCATATCCATGTGGATGAGCTTTTCGATAAAGAGTAAAAAATAAGTCAAACAATATAAATTATTATGGTGTTGATAAATAAAGTTTGCAATCGACAAGTTATTTTTTTATTTCGATGATTACCAGCTGGTAACCCTTAACCTTTTAAATGTAAAACATGTTAAATAAACGATATAAAGTAAATATTTTTTTGTAATTTTTTAACATCAATTTATTCAATGTTGAAAATTAAATACTATAATAAAGTTAATACAAAGCCCTTGTATTAAATAAATAATGTTTCCATATAATCATTGTCACGGTAAAATCAATTATTGGTACTTATTTCATGTTATACTAATTTATTAGTTTTACAACTATTTAATAAGTCAATAACACATCCTTGTCAGTGATAGTTTTGTCATTTTATTTATTAATGTTTATTTTTGAAAAAACTCATGATATAATTAGAACAAAATAAAAAATAAAAATTGTGAATCTTTCTAATTTTTGTCAATGATTCATCAATGGACTAATAATTTACTATAATTAGTTAAAATATTTTTCTTATTGGAATTTTTTGATAGTTAAATAAAAATACCAGATGATATTGAAAAAATTAAATTGATTGTTCAAATATTGGAAAATGGCCTTTAACTCTAAATTAACTCAATTGAAATTAAGTAAACAGAGCAATAAAAATATTCAACAATCAAAAATATTATGTAAATTCACTGTCACCCATTTTTTTTTTTTTGATATTTTCAATATCCAAAAATACAGCTGAAATAAATGAATATGAATAACAACTGCAACAAATATTTTTAATAGCATGTCCTTGAGCTTGACCGTGGAATTTTAGATCAACTTGAGTTTAAATCGATATTTTATCGAAACTGCCATGCAATTCTAAGAAACTAACTGGAATAGCGTGCACCAATTACCGTAATCTAGAATGGATGCCAACACGAGAATAGAACTATATCCATATTATCCTAAGAATTATTGTTATTCTTTTGTTCTTAATTCAATATTTGTTTCACTAACATGGTAAATATCAATGGACTAGGCCAACACATGTTTATGTCTAATAACATTCATTACATACTACATTTTAATGTAAATAATAAATAAATTGATATCTACATTACCTCAAGTATTTTCTGCTGAAGAGCATGACCATGCAGGGTGGATGGATCAGTGACCGGGGAATGATAAGCACCGGAAGTAAGGGTTGCTGTAGCGCCCCCGGCAACCAGGTCCCGTGGTCGTGACATCGGCGAGCCTGGTGTATCCCTCGCCATGTCTACACATACGATACACATATCGGATAATGACGAAGCTAAGCACAAAGGTAGAGCACGTACAGTTTTTGAGCAATACGGAGTAAATGCACTCGCGTGGTCAACTGAAACCTTCATTTTTATTTTTAATAATAATAACGATTTTTATTATGAAGCTTTAGAATAGTTTCATTCACACTTGACACTGCTAGTTATATTATTGTTTTTAATCAAGTTTTATTTAATTCTGTAACAATTATAATATTAAGTGGTAATATTGATTATTGCATAAACACTTATAACGTTGCACTAACTTAGACGTAGGAAATTCTTTTTAATGCCATTTTATCAGACAATAAAAAAATTTTTATTTTTAGAATGAAATTTTAAATATTTATATTCGCATTGTAATCTAGTAGTACCATTAATGTCGTTATTTTTAAATAGATTATGAGTTTATTGATAATAACTACTACGTTATTTTTTCCTCAAGGTTTTGTTTATTTTCTATTAATTTATTAATTGTCATTCTCGAAAGTATAATGTTTATTTTATCTTTTGTATAGATTTATTTTAAATGAAAATTCGCACACTTTGTCTAAAAACTATTGATTTATTTTCACTTTTATAATTGCAAGGTCACAAACAATAACTTTAATCAGGAATAAATGTCACAACGGTTACGTTAATAAACAAGAAATGAAGAGACATGTTAATTTTGCAAAACCTCTTCTCTCCCGCGAGGCTGCGATGTTAGCACAGTCATGGATAATTTTAGATCACCCGCAATAGAGGGAGAAAGATAGAAGAGAAAGAAGATAGTTTGAATATAAAGTTTCGATATATATATATATATATATATAAGTCCACATCAATATTTTAAAGTTTCTGGAGAATTTGTATTTTTAAATAAAATAACAAACAACAAAAAAAAATGTTTCAATTCCAAATCAAATATTTATAATTAATATGTTACATATTTTAACAATAAATAACACTAAATATTTAATTAAATCATCATCAAATATTTATTATAATCATTTTTAAAAATATTCCATAATATTTTCATCAATATTATTATTCCTCAAATATCACAAGGTTTTTGTTAATAACAAAAAAAAAATCTGAATAATAAATGAAGTTGAATAATTTTTTAAAATGGATTTGTTTTCAACATCAACTGTCAAAAATATAAAAATAAACACACTTGAAATCCATTATATCACGGATTAAAGATACGTGTAATCCAATCACCAATAATATTGGAGTAACATATGAATGCTCTTATGTTTGTCGCACCGGCGTTGAATTGTGACTGAATGATCTAACAACGTAGCGAATAATTCCTGGTAAATAATTCTAAGAAATAAGAATAAGAAAAATAAAGACGAGAAGAGAATGCTGAGAGTTAATAGAGTGGGGAAGAATAAACGCGTGGGAAGAAATTGACATACACACACATATATAAGACATTTGCATACACAAATATACATTTTATGAATGTGTTTGTAGTAAATAAGTCTTCTTTTAAACTGACAATTTGATACCAGCTATAAGTATTGAGCAGAATGACGCACATGATAAGACAACGATAAGACTATTAATAGTTGAGAAATACTAAAACCCGGTTTTGCGTTTTTCTTATACTCAAACATATATCTAAAACAATTCAAAAATAATTTTAAATGGAAAAATTTTTATTTATATGTTGTTGTTTGCTTTTTTTTTATCATACATTAACCATACCTACCAATATTTCATTCTTGTTTCTTACATCATTAATTGATGCATATTTAATTCAATAAAAACATTATTTATTCCACTAATTTTTATTCTTTTGTTTAGAATGAAATATCAACTCTCGCTGTTTTTTTTTAACACATCGATATACATTATAACTTGTTGATAGTTTTTTTCTTATCTATCGTTAGGATAGGATATCTAAAGTTTACCGGAGCAAAATTAGAATCATTTAAAGGTACATAAAAATTTGCAATTTTGTCCGAATTGATTTAATGATGTAAAAATTTAATAAAAAAATTCATCTCAAAGATAAAAGTGTTTTCAAATAAAATACTAACCTTTGTGGGGCAGGTGCGTAAATGCAGACGTTATATCAACGTTTCTATAAACCACGTCTTCTGCAACAGATATAATAAGAAGCGATAATTTTAGTAATGACATTACCAGTTTATTTAAGAACACTTTAGAATATTCATACTATAAAAATACATATCTCACAATATTTTATGTATTCATTTTTTCATATTTTATTTTATAACGTAATTGTTTCGATATCTTTATGTGTTTATTTATTATTATCTGTGATAAATAATCGATATTTCGCAATTATCAAATGCTAAATATAGAAGTATCAAGATAGCGTACATTTTTTTGTATTAATTTATCCCCCCCCCCCATCATTCCTTCTCTATCTTCTTTTGTAATTTGCAGTAAATTTCGTAATAAGCATAGATTGCTGGACATCAGGGTAAAATTTATATTACAATAAAGGAAGACCTTTGTTTCGTCACTACTTCAACCATGGTTAATAATCTAGTGAAAATAATT
The DNA here is from genome assembly GCA_028641665.1 of Chelonus formosanus. NCBI lineage: Eukaryota > Metazoa > Arthropoda > Insecta > Hymenoptera > Braconidae > Chelonus > Chelonus formosanus. Next base: position 23,360,837 of record CM054006.1, on the reverse strand, counting down.
TTACAAGCTTAAATCTCGTTCATTACTCTGTAATTTTTTTTTTCAACATAAAAATGATAATAATGTATTGTAGAAAATTATTTTTATGAATAAATGACAAAAAAATTTCAAAAAATTTGTTAAAATAATATAACTTTGCCGATCTTTGTTAAAATATGCTGAAGCTATACTGACACACTGCTAACTCTACCCAATCTTCGTGCAAACATGTTGCGAATGTGCCATGCAGACATACTGTAGACATTTGTAATCATCTCCAAAATATTTCAACTTGATTCACCATGACTTTCTTTTAACTCTAGCTCAAATATCAAGGCAATTTGCCTATCAATTAAAATTTCGTCATGGATAATTGTTGTTTTAATGTCTATTTTTTACTCGTCTCTGCAAATAAATAATATATTAAGTAATAAACTTAAATATTACTCTTGATGATACGCATTTTTATTATTTTTATAAACCACATAGCATAATAGTTATTGTAAAGAATATGGAAAGGTGAAAAAATTAAAATTAAACTATTGAATGAGATTGCATATATAATATTGAAGAGTTACCGAAGATAGTGACAACGGGTGCGCCTACACGATGGAAGAAAATTGGGAGAAGAAGCAAGTAACTGAGTAAGTGAGTGAGTGGAGTTTGAGGTCAGTGTACGGCACATTCTTTCAAGTCAAGTCCAAGGCTAAAAAAGAAGGACTTGTAGTCCTCTTTAATGGTTTTACTCTTGTTCTACTCTTTTTATAATTCATTACATATATATATATATATATATATATATATATTATGGATTTCTTTTTGTTTTACTTCAACTTCAACAATTACGAAATAAATACACCCTACATGTAACATCACATCCTCTCTCTCTTATTTCTTAAACTGAACAAAAATTACGTCTATCCTGTGATATAACATTGCGTTAGACATCTTCTCTTTAGAAAGTTTATCGAATTATTGCCATCTACACTTAGTCTTGTAAATAAATATAAAATATACATATACACTGAGAAAAAAATTTACTTCATGCAGAAAATATTTCATTCGATCATTAACATCGAAATTTTAAATAGTTGCAATACAATATTTCTTCGAAATTATGAATATTTGATTGAAATCATTTTATTTACTCAAATGAATAAAATGTTATTTGTTTTCAAACTTGACGTAACCTTGAAAATATGTTTTCAAACTTGTCGTAGTATTGAAACAAATTACAAAATGTGTCTTTAATAACACTACTATTAGATTGAATAAAATATTATCTTGAAAATACTCTAAGTTTCTTTTATTGATTGAATTAAAACTTCTTCTATTTAACGAAATTTTTTTCTCAGTGTATTCAACAACAAAAGAAACTTTTTTATCAAATGCATATTAACATGGAGGACAACAAAATTATCATGATATTTTTACAAACTTATTTTTAACTCATATCGTCATTAATTAATACACTTAAAATAATTTATGCTAAATATAAATTGTGAAAAATAAATAAATATTTTTAAATACACGTAATCGATCGAATTGGCGTATCATCATTGTCAATATTTAACTTATTACCTACTATTTACAAAGTCTTTAAAGAAAATAAACAAATTCCTTTAATCATTCGTTTTTTTGAATATTTTTTAATCTTAATAATAAATTTAAATATAGTACGATTTATATTAACTGATAAGAATAAAAATAAAAAGAAGCTTTAATTAAAAATTGATTAAACTTTCTTTCAAAATAAACCAAAATATTTTGACAATAAATCTAAAATGTCAGTCAATTAAAAAAAAAAATATTTTGATTCAAAAATGTTTTAACACCTTCTTCATTCCAGTTTTCCAGTATAATAAATGAATTACAACAATCTGTATCTAAATTACAGTGAAACATAAAATAGTTTTGATGTTTTGTAATTTTCAAAGAATAGATAAATAGAAAATGATAATAATATAAGTATTAAAGACAAGAAATCAGGACAAAAAACTACTTAGACAAATTGATAACGGTATATTAGACTAGAAGTAATTTAATCATTGAAAGAGCTTTTATTAAATTGGCAAATATTCTTGGCATATCGGATTGTCGCCGAACTTAGAGGGATAATAGAATTACATAAATAATTAATTTCCCGACGTAATTTAAATCATGATAATAATAACACAATGTTTCCTACAAAATATATGTTATAAGATTTACAAATGATACTTTCAAATACTTTTTCAAGGAATTAACATTATTTACTTATGCAATAAAGAAAATTTATTTATATAAATAAAATAGCTGTTAATTTAAAATCATTCCAACATATGTGAGATAAAGTTATTACTTTTAGTGATATTACTCACTTTAAGTCAGACTTGAAAATTCTAAAACAAATCCAAGTTGACTGATGTTTATAAATTATTATACATAATAATTATCATTATTCAACATTGATGTTCTGAATTTCATAATCACTTCTCGTTGATCATCCGACAATGTTTTAGTTTAGCTTTGTCTTCCTTTGTGATGAATTTAGAAACGTGAAAACTAAATATACGATGTATGGCGGCTAGAAGTCACATCGTTTATTTTTGTCTTAGGACGTCCACGTGTTTAGCAACATCCGCTATTTTTCTCTTTTTTTTGTTGAGTGGTTTTCTATAGCAGTTCAATACTAACGTACCTACATACTATATATCTCATCACTCATTAACAGGTATTGATTTTAATTTTAATAATAAACCTCAAATTATACTTTCATTATGTTAATCTAAATTTATTTATATTACCACCTTCTGTTTTAAGTAGAACAAAAAATTTCGTGTTATTTTTATTGCATTAATTCTGAATAATCTCTATAATTAACTGTGAATCTAATAATAATAATAATAATAATAATAATAATAATAATAATAATAATAATAATAATTAATAATAATAATAATAATAATATTTGAATATTAACTAAAAAAGATAGAAAATCAGTGTCCTAATTGTAGATGAAATGTTTATTGCATTAGTATAGAGTGCATATGAGGGTGTAAGTAGTGATAAGTTTGGTAGGGCTGTTATATTTTTGGCCAGTGGCCGATTTCTAATAATAAATTATTCGTATCTATATATAACTTGACATTAGTATATAGTGCTTTCTCAAACATGTTCAGATATATCAGTAACAAGATGTCTGTGTCTATGAATTATAAAAAACATTATTTATTGTTTTTTTTTTCTTTTAAATTCTTATTTCAATGTCTGCAAGAATAGATAAACATTGCACAAACTAAAGAGATTTGAAAATGAAAATAATTCAATGTTTCTTAATTGATGCGAAATTTTGATGATAAAATTAGTAGCTATGAAAGTTCTCTTTCAGCACAAAAAAGTTTTTTTTAATGGATTAATATTCTAACTGGAAGATAAAATCGTTCGTTTTCAACAAAAGGAATATTTAACTCTCAAAAACGTTTCAAAAGAAGTAGTTAGCTAGAACGGTTATTTAAAAACTGTCTGGCGAGGAATTCCTTCCATATGTATTTTAAATTTTACTTTTTATTCTACTGTGAATTATTTTATTCTTTTTTGTGTTTAAAAAGTGATGTTTAAAATTACTAATATAAAAAGAAATTATTTTTAAACAAAAAATATTTAGAAGAAAAATTCTAATCTAATTCGATAATTTATTTTCATTGAGTCTATAATATTATGCATGAATACCCTTATGGATAATGAGGTACTCTTACTGCAAACAAGCAATATAATATCTAGGAACATGTGTATTACTTAAACTTGAAAAACATTTAATTTAATACAAAAGAAAAGTCAAGTTTTATTATTTTTTAAAATATTAAATTAACAATTTACAGTATTAATCTATAAAAGAATGAATATCTGATAAATACAACTAATAATTAAAATAAGAAAATTTTTTCTACTATTTTATTATCCCCCAACAATTAATTATCTGAGAAGAGATATTTTTCATAAAATAACTTCATGTTCCCAGAGTAAGGATATCCATTTATAGAATAGGAATGTGAAAATTTTCCCATGGTTTATACCAACAATTATAAATTTTTATGTTACTAGCTAACCCTAAGAAATGAAAAGTTAAATATAGAAACTATTAGTAGCTCTGGATAAAATCAAGTCTTTGAGAGTGATGCTTGAAAGTCGCGATCGAGGTATGTCCGGAAGGTCAGTTTTTTTAGAATAAAGATGACATTAAATCTAATTTTAAACCTAATATCTAGTTTATTTTATTTTAATTATCTTTACCTGCATTTATCAGCTTAATTTTTTACACAATCTTCAAGGAAATATGAAATAAAAATTTTAAAAAATATCAGATAGACGATCTTTAAATAGCTATATGATTTCGTGGAAAGTGTATCAAGGTTGTGAGAAAGCTATCTAACGATACAACCTAAATTACATACAAATTTTGGAGTTTATGATTGGAGGAACACTGTAAAATTACTGTGTAATTTACGATTGTTATGAAATTTTTTTATTTTTGAACCCACTGCATGTTACAAGCAGAAAGATTAATATCTAATAAAATGCAGCTACAACCTTATGTCTATACATTCAACTCTGGAAAGCTGGGGGATAACACGTATAAAAAATTCAACAAGTGTGTACTGGGAAAAATTCCTAGAGAAAGACATATTTTTCAGTTGAATTTACTTTCAACAAATAATTCTCTAGCATCGTCCTCAATCCAGCAAATACAAGATTATTGAAATTTAAACAATGAATTACATTAAAAACTGGTTAGTTTAATTGTTTATCATTTTCTATTAATAAATTATATTTTTTTCAATTACTTCAATCAACCTTATTACGATTAAATATTCAGTTTTACGAATCAAATATTCCATTGAAAAATTCAAATGAATTATTTACTGATTTTTATTCATTTAATATTTAATATAACCATTATTTTAAAATTTTTTTCATACTTTTGATTGTCGATATTTGCAATTTTTTATATCAAAATTCATGTAACCGTAATTCCACACAACTCACAAACTTTGTTTTCTGATAAATATAGGTGTTAAAGACATTAATCTATTTTTTCCATTACCTTTTCTATATTCTCTACCTATCAATGTAAATATTTCCAATTTTCTCCACCCTTCTTCCTGCTACAATCAACCACAACGTTGATTATTTTTTTTTTTTTTTCGTTTATTTTATATTTTTAATTCATCCATTAAATTATTATTATTAAATTGATTCGTGTGTTCTAAGCTTTTATATAAGTTATCTACGTGTACACCTTTAATACGTTTCTCAAACTCTAAGGGGGCATAGGTTAGATGCATCGACTTGTAGCACATGACGTGGTATCTACAGACCGATCGAATCAAGCGAAAAATTATCATTATTATCACATTTTTAATGTTTTACATGCTTCAATATTTTAATTCCAACCTGCCATTATTCTCTACAATTAATACATCAGATACGAACATTTGTTAGCGATTTTAATTAATTTAAAAAATTCAATTTAAAAATACGAGTATTAAATCACTTATTCAGATATATCATATCAATATCCAACAAGTTTTTATAATTTTTCTATTTTTTATATCATCATTTGAACTAGGTAATTATTTAGTTCGTTTTTATCAATATTAATTATTTGATAAAAATAATAACAATTAGTAGATATTTATGAAAGAAGGAAATTTAAAAAAGTGAAAATGAATATAAACTTGTTAAATTATAAAATATACTTGAAGCTTGACCCATATTTAAACATTAACTTGGAATAATTTGATGTAAATATAAGATTAAAATAAACAATTATTTGTAGAAACGTCAATAACAGCATTAAATGTATGAAAAGTTGACGTTAGGAATATAATTAAAGGTGACATGATGGATATCAACTGATTGAAATTACCGGTTCGCGTCCCCAACAATTCGTACAACAGGTGTTCACAACGAAGCCATTTCCCTCAGACCGTTTTAACAACCCACCGACAAGAAGTGAGGTCGCACGAGTCCCGGGAACGTCGACCTCTTAGTAGCTCGCTTATTTTATTCTCACTTTGCATTCATTTCTTATATCTTCAGAACTTTTTTTCATTTGAATTAGTCACGAAGATGAATACAGTGAAAAAAATTGCACATATTTGAGAACCAACATTATATTATTGAAATAATAAATTTGTACTTTTTTCTTCTACCTTAAAGAACCCATTTTAAATTCCAGTAATTATAACTAACACATTGCTAACACCAGTATATCGTCAATGTTTCTTCAAGACGTTCATTAAAATATTTAATATATTTTTATCAAATAAAATATTTTTCAATAATCATAATAATAGTAATCATGAACAAATTCATTACCTCTAATTGTTGTCACATAAAATGTCCTCAGATAAAAAAAGTTTTAAAATAAACTTGAAAATTCAAATGATCAGTTGAAAAGTTTCACTTAGATTGATTCATGTAGTCACTTAACTCTACTACTATAGATCAACAATCGAGACACAGTCACAACTTCTTGATCAATAAAATTGGCATCGACATTTTGTGGATGTATATAAAGCACTTCACATATATACAATCATGAATATACGTACATATCAAGATTAATCACATTTAATCACACTAACACAGTTCATTTATTAAGTATGTTCTCCATTACTTTTCAATTCATAAAAAAAAAAATCACTATCAGCAAATAATAATATATTGTAAGTTATGCAGAATGAATAATGCTATTATATATATATATATGTATATTTTTTTTTACCAAAAGTTAAAAGATGTCATATTACAGAAACACAAATTCCACACGCTTGTCGACTAAGAACTGAGAAGTCGTGTCTCTGGAAGACCTTTCGCGCCGTGATATAAGCGCCACGAAACGGTCGCGATTTGAAACTAACTAATTCTATTTTTAGATATTTTATATATTTATTATATATTGTTGAGTCCACATTTGCTTGGTTGAATTGCGAATTGCTTGTGTAGTAGTTTCTTCTGACTATTATTCATTATGTACAAAGAAATACAAGTGGAGAATAAAGATATACAAGTATACTCATCAACGTAGTACTTGTAAAGATGAATTAAAATACATTTTTTTTTATTATTTAAGAAATTGTCATTCAATTTATTTATAGATAGACAAATAATAGACATATATATATATATATATATTTGACATACTTTTTTCAAACAATGTAAAAGTCATATTTTTATCAATCATTTAAATTAATTTCACTTCTATTAATATTAATAACACCATGTTTTATTCTATTATGATCACAATTGGAGAAAAAAACTGTTATTATGAACATTTTTATTAATAAATAAAATACAATAATATTTGACTGATAATTCATCAAGTATTTAAAAGTTCATTGAAAAAATGAATTAAAAATTGTTTGAATAAAATGTTAAATAAAGTATTTTTTATCGTTGTTATTGATAAAAAATAAGAATCTGACAATTGTACTCTGAGTAGTCATGTTAAAAACTAATTCTCTCTTTCATGTCGATTCAATCTATCGATTTCAGAGACATTTTCTAATTATAGCGAGCATGAATATTTGAATAAAAAATTTTTTATCAATAAACTATGTAACATTATAAGTATCATCACACATCTAATTCATAAACAGTGAAAAAGAAGATAAAAATGTTTTATTGTTTAAAAAAATACCCATAGAAATGTTCGAATTTTAATTAATAAATAATTAAAATAATATTGAACTACATGCATACTATGTAATTTTCTTTTTAAAAGAATAATCACTGTTCATTTTGTTGCCTGATGTAGTTAGAAATATAATAACTACACTTTATATATAAAAACTCTATAATTATTTTTTTATCGATTTACATGTACTCTACTACATAAATGTCATTTTATTAAATTTTATGATTTATATCAGTGATGGTATGTAAATACATATAACCGAAATTATTAAAGTAAAAAATGGACTTTTTAAATACATAGTGTATCAAGTAGTTTTGCAAAAATGTTATTTATAAATTTAAATATTAAATAATAATATACATCAGTGAACATAGACACTATTATTTTCTCCTCGTCAAGATTCTATTTATAACTTTACGCTCAATGTAATGTGCTAAGTTTATTTTAAGTAAACGAATTACCTGTATATACATTTTACCTCTTGTCTATTCTGCTTGTCATTATTGTCGACTTTTTCCTATTATTTATGAACGTTGCAATTTTTGCAGCCAATTATTTTTAGCTCTGTTTCATGTTTAAGATTTTATTGCAAAACATATTAAAGAAATTATCATATTATACATTTTTTCTAGTATACAGTAGTCAATAAATATTTATTTCTTTTTTCTATCAAGATTTTTTAATAAATTTATACCAATAATTTTTAAATTTAGAAACATTTCATCATATACTTATGATCTTTTTTTATATACCGATAAAAAAAACCTATCATCCAGGACACTTTAAAAATATCTCAATAAAAGATAAAAATACATAACACCAAAGTTTGCAGAATTCTTAAAAAATTTTAGGATTAGTTAAAAATATATATATATAGATATGTAAAGTGTCTGTTGCCATTTGGGTTTTGTTTTAATGAATAAAAAGATCGTATACTATAATTGAATAATAGATTGTTGGGAAATACGTGTATGTATTTATACGCGTAACATACTGCCGGCTAAATTTAAACGAGTTATTTAAAAATATCCATTCTAAAAATATTAACAAATCTCAAGCTCTGTATGCTTAAAATCAAACATTTAAATATAGTTTTGTATGTAACTTTAGAAAAATTAATATGACATTTAAAAAAAAAATAGTCAAATTACCAAAAAATTCAACTTGTTATAATACAGTTTAATTTACCTTTCATTTTAATTTTCTACCATGCCTCAAAGAGTTTATTCTATCACAATTTTCTATCTGTCACTATGCTCTTTTTTTAAAACAAAGAGAAGCTCTTTTGGCATGAAGATATCTCACCCTTGGTACCAACGAGGTCTCAAGTTCAATTTGTGGCTGAAAATGATTTGTTTAGAGCTTGTCATATTTCCTACACGTGTCTTTGATATTTTCAACAGTATACCTAGTTTGAAACTTTAATTGTATAATTTTATATCATTATGAATCTTCTAAACATAGCAATTGAAAAATTTTACATCTAATTAAATGATATTTCAATTTATTGAAGCAGCTTCTAAATAAATAAAACGAGTTTTTTGTGGAAATAGCAGAGACCCTATCAAAATAGATTATTTGATAAAATCATAAGTAAATAAATCGATATTATTAATATTATTAATATATATATATATATATATATATATAATAAACAATATGTTTGTCATTGTTTATAAAGCACATATAGACAATTGAAATATGTGCTTTAAGTTACTGAAGAGGCGTACGTGATGATTTGGAAGGTGTGGGGTAAAAATCTATAAATAGATTTTTATGATAGAAGTAGTTTGGAAGGCTAAGGGGTGATATCTAAAAATAGATTTCTTGAACTATGCTATTCAGTTAATGTCTCATATCCTTCTATATCCTATTTACTATCAAGATTTTTTTGTTCCTAATTGTGGCTTTTTTATTTCCTTTGAAAATACTCTATTTATTATTTAACATCCTTTGTTTACTTTTTAAATGTTTATTTGCTCATTCGTGTACTTCTTATTTAATTTCAAACTATTTTTGAAAATTCAAAGGCTCATTTTTGCTAACAAAACCAAGCTAAGAGTGCAAAGATAACTACTGCTTCATATAGGAAGTATTTCATGATGATTAGCATTGGAGAAAAAAATATGCAATCAACAATAAAAATTTTTTATATTATTGTTGAATGATATTCTATAGTATTTTATTAAAAAATAGGCAAAATAAATTTTAGACAGAAAATAAAATGTTTTCGATTAAATTTTGATTAATTTAATTTTGGAGTCACCTATATAATAAAATGAGTAAGTTTCACAATTAAAATTGTTACAATTCATGTTACTACTGTAGCGATCACCCTATCTGAATAACTGAAAAGAAAAGTTAACAAAATCTAATATTAAAGTTAAATAATTGCTATTTGCAATTATATTTACAAGTGAAGAAGCAGGAAATTTCATAAATGTTATACGTCACGACAAGAGCAAAAGTGAGTAAAGGTCGACAAGGGGTGGCAAGTAGAAATATTGAGAGTGTTATATAAATAGAAGCGGTCAATGCTGCTATGGGAACACTAGATTTATTGGAGCGAAAATCAGAAGAAAAATGAAATAGATGACACAAACATTTACACTCCAAAAAAAATTAATAACTTAAAACAACCTTCTATAAATGTTAAAATAAAAATTTAAAGTTTTTTTATTCATACTTTAAGCAATGAATTTACAAAAAAAGTGAAACACTTTTAGGATAATAAGTACGAAGCTAGAAAAAATTTTATAGAGTCGTGAATAGTTGAAGTAATTTTGAGACGAAACGTATCAATTATTTAAAATAATTCTCATGTTCTAACGAATTAAAAACCCTATTATTGATTGAGTTATTCTTGGAAAATGAATAATTTTCTATTTGATTTCAATCATCGTCTCATTCAGTTATAGGTATTATGAATAAGTGGATAATTTTTCTCTGATTCTTCCAGAAAAACAATGATAAAAAAAAATGTTATTGCATTAAGAATCTGAAAAATTATTTTCCTATTGAAATAATAATAGTTGTTGACTTCTGTTAGAGACTAAAAAAATTAACGACGTCAAATGATTTATAAAATTATTGTTCTCCATTCTTATTAATCAAGTAGCTAAACAACTCAATTGATCAAGATTAATTTACAATTTAAAATAAAATCTCTTTTTTTTTCAATTAATGACGAGAATTTAATTCCTTACAGATTATAAAAGCTGTATTCCACCTTCTACACATAAACACATAATGATCAATTTATTCTTACGTTTATTCGAAATAATATTCTCGTTTTTGTCTATAACTCATAGTCGATGAATGATTATTCATTTCTTCATTGAAAAAAAATATATCATTCATTGATTTACAACAAAAATATTCAAAATATAATGACAAAAATATGTCTAAATGAAGTTGATAATAAAACAATTAATTGACTGTTTAAGTTGACATGAAATAGTAGTAAATGAGCTGAATGCAAATATAACTTGGAAAAGATTGCAAAATTTAATTAAATCAAGTTAATAACAATACATAATCTGGTTAGAGAAGTATGACATAAATTTAAATCAATATTTTTAATGCTTACTAAAAGCGTAGGTATATTATAAGGAACCGGTAAATGCGTAACACAACTACGCTGATGAGGAAGGTCTATATAACCATGTTTTTCTATTTATAACTCTGCGGATATACCTTAGTTGACTTATTCCGAAACTGTTATGCAAGGGTCTTGTGCAACAGTAATCCAACGTTTCTATGATAATAAAAAAAGAATACTTAAAAATGGAAAATCATAATATAAGAATACTATTGAAATAATGTGGCATATATGTTTAGCGAATGAATGGTATAATTTAATACATTAAAAAACTTTATGTGAATAAGTTATATTTCAATGGAGTACTATAAATAAATGATAATTCAATAAATAAATAAATATATTGCTACTAGACATCATTTCTTAGACAATGAATAATTTTTTCTCGTTAGCGGAAATAGTTGTTTGCTTGACAGTTGCCTAGGATTCAAATTCACCTAATATACATTCTATAGGTTAATTTATTTCCAATATAAATTATTATATTATGTACTCGATTTAAATAACTTTACTTCCAAGAATCGTTTTCATTTATATAAATACATGGAAATAATTTTACACTGACTAGAATATAAAGAAATAAATAAAACATATTTTTCATAAGTTTCGAGATTTTTTAGATAAAAAAATTGTAAAGATGAATATTTTATAATTGAATTTTAATAACATGTTTCGTAAACACATAATCTATCCAAGAACTTAAATAAATTTAATTGTTTTTTTCTAATAATTAATTGCTTTATTTTTTTTGCAGAAAAATAGTATTTTTAATAATAACTTTTTTCAATAAGCTCTGAAAGATTTCCATTAATTGGATTTTTATGTGAATATTATAAAAAAATGTTTTCAAATAACTCCACTTGCTTTCCATTTAAAAGAAATTAGCTTTTTTAACAGGCACTATATATGCATTTTGTTCACAATTACTTTATATTATCATAGAAAGTTCACAATAAATTTTCAAAATACTATTTGTACTTATTATTATTATCCAAATAATTACGCTGATTAGATATTATAATAATTTTTATAGTTTCACAAGGAGTAATGTAATTTACTTCACTACACAATCCACTTAAAAACCAATTTTCATAATCTACATAAAAAAAAGATAAACAAATAAAACATTAAAAAATATGTATTTGACGTAAATCTTTAAAAACTGTGTAAAGCGAAAATAGGATCAAGCTACCACAAAAAAGAAATACCCACGCTGTATTTCATACAAGTGTGCAAGACCATTGACAATTATAGTTCTATTTATAGTAAAGAGTTTTACACAGAAACGTGTTGTAAAATTGAAAAAAAATTCGCAACTAAATATTATTCTAATTCTTTTGGTGGTTCAATAAAAATACTAATTTAATTTTAGTAATCTTGTCCCAGCATGAGAAAATAAGTAATACGCAATATTTACAATCACCGATTGAATAACGATTAAGACAATATGTTAAATCATTTAGATAATCAACGAAAATCACTCCAAAACTTCATTTCAATTCATTGACTAGAGAGCTGATAAAAATAAATCATCATATTATATACTTAAATAACAGACAATCTTATTCATTATCAGGATTTCTATTATTCAGACTTTTCTAATTTGTGAATCTTAAATTTCTAAATGAGTAGTACGGAAAATAAATATAATTATTTACTAATTTTTCATAAAAAATCAATATCATATACGATAATAATAATTAAATATTTACGGTTGACTGATGTATTTTTTATAAGAATAATTTTTGCTTAATTGATCAGTCGGTTTTTTCTTTTTTAAAATAACATTTAAAAAATTTATTTTATGTTATTAAAACAATTAATTCTGATTGAAGGACCATACTGAGATGAAATAGGATTAAAAAATCTGAATAATACATTAGTTACTTGATTAAATTATTATTAATTACCTTTATCTGTAATATTGTCCGTTGGAGGTAGTTCACTGGACATATTCTACTATTATTTTTAAACTTTCACCACACACTCCATTTACCACCTGCCCCTTCTTGCCCCTCTCATCGATTCGGACAATTATTAAAAAATTTTATTGTTTCGGATTGATTACATATATTCACGTGCCCTGAAATAAATAAACAATAAAGATACATACATCATGTTAAATAAATCAATCATCGAAAATACTATACTATTATAACTATAGTCTTGTCACACAAAAATTAATGTAATTTCAACTTTTTCATTTGATGAACCGACAGCTTTATTAAAAATTTGCCAAGTTTTAAGTAGTAAAAAAATCAAACAAAACTTGTTTTAATATTGATAATTAACATTATAAAAATTGTATTCCCAATTTATTATCTGATGAGAAACATCGTGAAATAAAAAATGATCAGTAATAAATAAGATTCTGAAAATGCTAATTTAGTAACAAGATACTTTATATTACTAATGTATATTGATAAATTGGAGATGCTAATAGGGTAGTCACCATGTTAGCCTCAAACTAGAAGTCAACCTTCTATGTTAAATACTGCAATCTCACTCTCTTACTTTTACTATTTACAATAACTAGTAAATATAGAGCGCGCTTCGTGCTCGCCTTTTCAATAAAAATTTGATTTTTTTCAATTTTTGGTAATTATACATTAGTGGGGCTTCACCTCAATTTCAATGTAAAAAATTTTTAAACACCTGATTTGGTTTAAAGTTCATAAAAATAGACTATTCATGTCGGGGGAAGCCATGGCTTATATTGTTTTTTTATTATAAATAATTATTAAAATGCATTTTTAATAATTATTTATAATAAAAAAACAATAGTAATATGATGGGGGTTTTTTATATTTACTTGTGCTGATTATATTTTACATGAATATTAATAAATAATTGCGAAGATGAAAGCCAGGGAGAGGAGAGTTGCAAAAATTTTTTTGAAAAGTCATTTTTCAATTATTATACTTGATTATACTTAGGGTGATCAAAATTTCAATGTGATAAAAACCAGCTTCCCCCATCATATATTTTCTAGTTATAGGTAGTCAAAAGCGTGCCAATCGCTAAAAAAATTTTTTGGACTGAAATTGGGGTGGAGCCCCACTGATGCACAATTACCCAGTTTTTGAATAAAAAAAAATACATAAAAAATAATTTGTTATAAAAAAATTACTTTAAAAAATGTATATATATTTAGTACTTAATTTCTTATTAATTATTAATAGCTAGTAGTAAGTAGAAATAGAAATAAAAGGAGCAAAGGTCACTTTTATTTTATTTTTTATTATACTAAAATTAACTAAAATCATATCGATTCAATAAATTTTGCGCGCGTTCAGAGAACCAATCAAAATTATAATAAAAATGACACGAATGACGTCAAATTTAACTAATTAAACAAAAGCAGCCAATTTCTCTCCGTGTCATGCACTTTAGTATAATAGACTCACTTTTGGTTTGAGGCTGGCTATGATTACTAGTGGTTTCATTCTATCGTATTTTAAATTTCTGAATTTTTAAACATAAATAAAGGTAAACAGATTATTACAATACTCTGAGACAATTTATACTGAATTACATGATAAAAATTGAAATTGTAAGTGAAGATTTGAATGAAATTAATTTATCAATCAAATAAATACAACACATTTCTCTATTCAAATGATTATTTTTAAAATACTTTTTCATCATTTAAATAACAAGAATTATTTGCGTAGAAATAGTTAATATCAGTGAATATTTATTTATAGATTTATATGTTAATAACTATATAATTAAATAACTATGAATGTATGTTAGTATATACACATACAAGTGTACCTTTAAACAGCATGAATTCTCTAAATTTTTTTAGAAACAATTTTGTCATTAATGATAAGAAACATAAAATTAATAAAAAAAAAAGCTTCCTCACATTTTTGAAATGAGTTAAAAATGAGTGTACAAATGTAAATTTCATTAATGCAATAAAATTTCCTAACAATGTGTTATGTTGGAAAACGCATTATCAATCTCTAGAAAATTTTTCACAACGAGGTTATGCCTCGAGGTCAATAGTGATTAGGCTACCCACATTCTTTGAAAAATTATGTTAATACATTGACTTTAAATCAATACTCATCATCATCTTCTAAAAGTAATAATAATTCATCAATTATAATTATATTAACTAAGTAGTTGAATATTACATGATATCATAAACATACCTTACACGAAACGTTGATGAAATGGCGCGAAAGCTTTACAAGCTTAATTACGAAAATGACGATTGGAGGACTTAACCTGAATATAAAACTACTTTAATCGTAAAGAAAAAACACGATTTGCTAATCTTCAATAATGTGACACTCGTCAAATCGGGAAAAAATTTGACACTGAGCATATACATACAGGGTTACAAAAACAATGCGACTGCGCTGCTCTCTTGCCATAATTCGTGAAACTAACGACAACGAGTTGTTGCTCGTAGCATGATCTACGCATGCGTTGTGAGCATGTCATCAACTATTTTCGTATAATCACAATTATCAATATATATTTATTGATTAATATTGAATAAATTCTAATTTTATTTATTATAAAATCAAACTTGATCATTAAAATGATATATTATCTACATGTATGACTAGACTTAAGTTCAAATATTGAGTAAGCTTAGAAAAAATGGGTTCACTTAATTTGCCAAGAGTTAGCAGAAAATGTATTTTAGAAATGATGACATTTATTTTGGTGTTTAATGTTTTTTGCGTACTCATCATTAATTATAAAAAACAGTTGCATTTATAGATGACTAAAGTAGTAAGTATTTTCTAATTAAAGTTCACAAGTGCAGACATAAATCTGATGCAGATAAAATAGAAATATGTTTCTTTAGAAATTACGATCAATAATTAATAAAAATCCATCAATGTGCATTGAATTTCCACTATCAATAATCGTATTATACCTACAAATGTCAATATAGCAATGCACAGTAAAAATTAACTGTTGAGTGATTGAAACTGCCACGTGAGCAGTTTTGTTCAGTTCTCATTTCCGGAATTTAAATTGCAAAAGTTAAATCCATTTGAAAAGATTTGTAGTTTGAATTAAATTATTTTATTAGTTGTATTTACCATTTAAAATACACATATATTTCCATTAACTAATGATTTTTTTTAATATTTAAGTGATTTTAATGACAAATTAAATGTTTCAGATAAATAAATGTTAGCAACGTATATATGTACATCAATGAGGTAGACGAGAAAGTTACTCCATTTTGTGTGTTTATTTCTTCAATAGCTCTGGTGTTGATGTTTTCAACAAAACTGTTTTATAACTATCGTCACAGCATAGTGCTTTCTAATTGGAAAACATTTTAATGTTGGATTTTTTTCTTATTTCTGCTGTATGTATATATATGTATATGTATATATACATATCTTTATATATAAACACTGTTTAAATTTTATTGATTTCCTTCATAATACATAAAATTTACAAGGATAAGTTGATTGATAGTCTCACATATTTCGGAAATAAATTTTTTTTGGTATTTACTGTTATTTGTGAAAATGTAATTATTTCAATTATTTTTATTAAATTGGTGCTATATTATCAAGTTAATTACATCTTTCTACAGATACATACATCAGTAAAGATTGTTCATCACTACATTGAATGGTATTATTCAAGAAATAACCTATAAAAATGAATTTAGGGGCCCCTCAGAGAGTGGGGGCCCCTGAAGACCCAATCGATATTATTTCAACAATTGATAAATCATCTGAAACAATGGAAAACTGGAGTGAGGAACGTATTGTTAAAAATAACAATCGTTTATTATTTTTGACTGTATGTTAATTATTTTTCTAAACTTTTAATATTTTATTACAATAATTATTTCATAGAATTTATAACAAAAATACATTGCTATTGTTTTTATTGATTATAGGTTGAATATGTAGATGATAATCAATGTAAAGACTTCTCTAAAGTTTTTTCACCATATGAACAAGTGTCTTTTTCACCTAGGGCTTCCTCTCCACTCTCTGATTTTGAACACAGAGTCAGTCCTTTAGATCCCAATATGAGTTCAACAGCAAGATATTCTCCTACACCTGTACAACTGTCAAGTTTTCAAAATTCAGTGGTTGTTCTTCCTCCATCTCCTCTAATTATCCCTCCCGATAATAACACGAAAGCAAATATCAGTTATATTTCTAATTCAAATAACATAATACACAATGTTATACCACAACCAGATAATACGATAGATTTTGTCAACACTTCTAATGAAGAAGGATTGGTTTCTAATGTTTCCACTGAATTGATATTAATGCAAGGTATTTTTTATTAATACTTATGAGAATAATCTCTCTTACATCTAATATCTAATTACTAACATAAATATTGAAATTTTAGGTACCAACAATGATTTAGATTCATCAACAGGCCCACTTACTCTTACTGGTATTTCTGGAGGAGAATTCTCATTAACACGAGATTTCTTAGTAATGCATGATGATCAGTTAAATGTCGTTAATTCATTGAGAAATCGAAATACAGAAACAATTGGAGATCCAGTGAATGAACAAACATCTATCAATGTAACTAATTCCATTGAATTATCTCAAGAAAATATAATGAGAACCGATAATATTCTAAATGAGAATCAAGGAAAGACGTGTGTGGTAAATGATGATATAACAAATGTTCAAAAATATCAAAAGCAAATAAAAAAACCAGATGAGGACATTAATGCATGTGAGTATTTGAAATGATAAATTTCATTATTTCATATCTTGTGAACCAAAATAAATTGGTTATGTATTTTTTTAAGGCTGTGAAGAATGTGACGGAACAGGCATAAAATCGGATGGATGTACATGTGAAAATGTTCAAACAATCGCTGATGAACCAGTACCATCACGTGCTAGAGCAACATTACCAGTATTATATCTTGCTATCAATAAATTATCAGCAATCAATACAACTAATAACAGTACTACATTATTGTATGGTGTTTTCGCAAAACGAAATATTAAACGAAGAACTCAATTCGGACCAATTGAAGGTATTTTATGTGATTATAACTCTCAACTATTGGAAAATGAATTGCCTCTCATTTATGAAACTGATGATGGGAAGTTACTTAAAATTGATGTTTCTAATGAAAATACATCAAATTGGATGCGGTTTGTTCGACCAGCTTTAAATTATGAAGAGCAAAATTTAGTTATTTGTCAACAAAATGATGGAATTGTATTTTTAACAACTCGAGAAATTTTACCAAAAGAAGAATTAAAAGCTGGGCCAAGTCTTCAGTATGCTATTCGTCGTAATTTAACTGTTTTTCAAGCAGATGTAGTTAAAGAAAAAGAAAAATCTAGTGAAAATGTAGTTTCATCTTGTTCTGACTGTGACAATATATTTGAAACATCGCAAAAACTTGATGATTATACTAATAATAATCGTAATGATAATTTTACTGACAAAAATGAAAAAAAACTAGATAAAAAATATTCGACATTAGAAACAGATAAATTATTGAAGGTTGTTGATGATCAAACATTGCTCTATGCTTGTCCTCATTGCCCAAAAATATTTCCTCGAAGCTATAATTTACGACGACACATTCTGATGCATCCAGGTTCTAAGTCCTTTCGATATGAGTGTCAAAAATGCGATGAAAAATTTTTACACCTTTACAATCGTAATAGGCATATGAAAATATTTCATAGTGATGAAACTAGAGAAAAAGAAAATAGCCGAGAAAACACTGATGAATGGAAATGTAGTTCTTGTAACTTGATATTTGGAAAGGCAGCTTTATTAAATATACACAAATTAGTGCATGAAAAAGATAATAAAATTAATATTGACAAAGAAAAATCATGTGCATGTCCACAATGTAGGATAGAGTTCAATACACAATATGATTTAATAAATCACGTCTCAAAGCATGGAAAATTAAACATAATTAAATTCGATAGCTCTAAAATAAATGGTTCTGGATCTTCATACAAATGTATGATGTGTTACAAACGATTTGCAACAAAAGTACGTCTTCAACAACATTATTTAGTTCATGGTGCTGATGATCAAAAACCATTATCTTGTAACATTTGTTTTAAAAGATTTATGAACAATTCTGCTCTCTCTTGTCACTTAAAAACTCATCGACAAGATAAACAGATTTTCGAGTGCCCAATGTGTCGGCAATTATTTTGTCAAGTTTTATTATTGAAAGAACACATTGAAACACATAAAAATAAAGATAATACATTTACTTGTCCTGATTGTAAGCGAACATTTACCAAATATTCAGTGATAAGAAAACATATTAAAGCACATCATTATGAAAGGAAACATAAATGTCAATTTTGTACGAAACGCTTTCCAACGGTTGACAAATTACGCATGCATTTACTTCGTCATTCTGATCATCGTGAATTTCACTGTGCAAATTGTGAAAAACAATTTAAAAGAAAAGATAAATTGAAAGAACATATGACAAGAATGCATAATTCACAGAAAATAAAACGGGAACAAATTATACAAAATAATGGACAAATAAAAAAATTTATTCCAAAAGTCAATCCGACTGATTATAATAGATTTGTGTACAAATGTCATCAATGTCTAGTGGGATTTAAACGACGAGGAATGTTAGTCAATCATTTAGCTAAAAGACACCCAGATATTTCACCAGATTCAGTACCAGAATTGAATTTACCAATTTTAAGACAAACTCGTGATTATTATTGCCAGTATTGTGATAAAGTTTATAAAAGCAGTAGTAAAAGAAAAGCTCATATAGTGAAAAATCATCCAGGAGCTGCTTTACCTCCGAGTAATTTGCGTCAACGAGAAGTAGATTCACATGGATCAATAAATTCTACGTTTAGTCAAACAGTTGGAAGTGTTACTACAGTTCCACAAAATTGTCAATGGTGTCATAAACAGTATGCTAGTAAGGTAAGTACTCCATGACTGTTGATTACCTACTTCAAGTTCTAACTTTTTCATTGTATATTTATGAGAATAACTTTTTAGGCAAAACTTTTACAACATCAACGTAAAAAACATTCAACATTAATGAAACCTGCTGACAAGATACCTCGTCCTCGAAATCGTTCGTCACAAAATCTTGCATCAACAAATACGGACAATAATTTTATTATTTCTGAATACCTGCAAACTAAAAGTCGTTCAGAAAATTTGGATAGCTTTACAAAATCAAAATCTGTAAAAGTTGTTGACATTACAGACCATAACATTGAGCTTAGTCAACAAATTGTACGCATTCGAGACGTACGTTGAAGTGATTAAATTTTTGCTACGTTTATCGTAGTATTTTATTCAATTTTATCGAGATATGAATCTCGTTTTGTCTTGGCAATCAGTGAAAACAACTAGAGCTGAAGTTAACCGGGCTGTTTTTTTTCTGTTGCTTATGATGATATGAATATTATCATAAATTCCTGTTTTTATGCGCAGATAAACAGCCTTTAAATTTATAAAAGAAAGAAGAATTGGAATTCAGAAGAACTTGAATTCACTGTAATAGTGAATGAAAATAAATTATCAATTTTGTTGGCTCTGACTTCAAAGGTCAGTGCTCACCCTCTTTAAAGAAAGGGTGGTCTAATTGTCCCAATTTAAATGCCAGTATTTGAAATTACTGGTTTATAAACAAATACAAACATACTTTTGATCGATTTTGAATTTATTGGAATTCTATTGATGTTTATGAACGTAATTAGTTATTTATTATTTTTTATTTAAACAAAGATTGTAAAAAATTAGTTTTATAATGCAACTATTTATTTAATTGAAATAATGTGATTTTATGAACTAGACATTTTATTCTTCGAGTAGAGATACAACAGAAATATCTTATTTTACGTAAATTTTAATTAAAAAATATACAACTCATGTGATTTATTCTGCAATTTTAACAATGAATTAAATTAATATTGAGGACCATTGGAAAACATTGTTCTGATATATTAAAATAGCTGTACAATAAAATCAATAATTGTAAAAAAAAATAATTTATTCATACAGGTATTGGTAGGATGTAAAAAAAGGTGATTATCAATGATAGTATTTAACGAATGAAAAACTGCTTTTATTGTTATGATAGTTTTTCTTTATAAAGTTGATTCTGATGTACATTTCATCATATACATGATAAACTCTATTGAATTAATAGATGGATTACCGCTAAAGTAACGAATACAATTGTTGGTTTATCTATATGTAGTTATAAACATATACAATAAATAATAAAAAAAAAATAAAATATATAAAACATATTTCATAATTTTATTCATAATAATTAAATTTTATTTTCTATGATAGTATAAATAAACTTTTAGCTTTCCATTAAGATACATTCTTAACGTCTTATATGAGGACCTTCTTCTAATTTCCGCCAAACGACCTGTAGAAATATTTTTATTAATAATTAGATTTATTAAATATATATATATATATATATATATATATATATATAAATATGCATTTGGTAAACAATTGTTTTCTAACTTACATTACACATTTCTCGAACCAAAGCTTTTTCACCATCATGAGCAGCTTCTCTTTCTAGCTGTTCACGAACTTTCAAAACTTGAAGAGCTTGAACAACAGCTTCAGGACGACCTCCAAAATTATGAGAGCTTTCATTTGTATTTCCAATATTATCCCAAATTCTTTGAGGATCAGCTTCCCAAGATCTAGCTCTTGCTTGAAGCATACATTTATCTTCCTCGAGTTGCTTTACACGTTGCTCAAGGCTTCTTACATATTGCATTGTTTGATCTATGAATTAAATTGATAACGATATATTTTATTTAAATTATTTTTTCAGTGTTAAATAAATAGGAAAATTCTAAATTCATTACCATTAAAAATAAAATTCGGTCTCACTCTAGAAGTCATAGTTTCTTCTGCATTTGTACTGGAACTTGAACCATCTCCATCATCTCGCTGAACTCCACCTCTCTCTTCATCAAGATACAAACAAAGCTCTTTAAGTTCTAAATTGTCCTTAATCAACTCTTGTTGTTTATTATCTAGTTGCCTTAATTTGTTTTGATATGCCGAAACTTCTTGCCTCATGACACTAGCAGTATAACGACCGAATCGTTGCCATTCACGAGCTAATTTTCTACCTTTCTGTCGATCGTCATCGAGAAAGCAACAAAGGTCTCGTAATTCTTGATTATCATCGCTCAGTCTTTGATTAGCTTCTTTTAATGCACGTAATTCCGCTAACTGTAATCATCAAGTAAAATATATTGAATTATATATTTATATTTAAGCAAAATAAAGAAAATTAAAAAAAAACTAAACATTACCAAACTCTGTATTTGTCGGTTTTGTTCAGCAACAATTCTAGCTATATCGCCTTCAGTTTTTCTCACAAACTTTAGCATTTCAATAGGAGTGAGTCTCATAAATTCTTCGTCACTTATTCTTTGCTTTAGAATGGTCTGATTTGTACTGCCCGGGTAGCTACTCCCAGGTAAAAATTGACCTGAAGAAATCTTGGAAGTATAATACAGGTGCGGTGAGTTTTTAGATGCTACTCCGGCAACCATTGGTTGTGAACCAAGATTATCTATTTTCGATCCTATTTTGGCTCCTTGAACATCCTTCAAATTCGAGATTCTTAAAGGCTGCTGTTGCACTTGAGGATAATTATTTAAAATTGTACTAGGAGGAACAGGAATGGCTGCAGAATTTTTAAGAATTCCAATTGTTGGTTGAGGAGGTGGTTGATATTGTGGTGGAATGCCTACAGTTTGTTTATTCACAGGATTTGTGAGCTGTTGTTGTTGCTGCTGCTGCTGTTGTTGCTGTTGCTGTTGCTGTTGTTGCTCTTGTTGTTGATGAGATTTACTTTTGTTGGACATGGCGACTTATTTAAGTAAGAAAAGAATAATCCATGTCTTGTGATTTAACTCAGTATAATATTAGATTTTTATCCTATTAATTTGTTAAATAAAATTCTCAAAATCAAATTTGTTTAATCATCGTTTTGATGATTGAATAAATAATATATTTAAAACACTCGATAAATAAAAACACACAAAATATTCATTATTTTGATGAATACAATTGTATTTGATTTATGAATTTTGATCGATAAAAATATCAATATATCACTTAACTATAGTTCTTCAAGTTCTTCAAATTGACACGTATACCGATTTATTATCTTTTGTACGAGTGCACTAGTTTTAAACAAGAAGACAGTACCAATTAATTAATTGATCGAATTATCTATTGGTTATTTTAAAGAAGAAAATGTTAATGAGTAAACAAAAATTATTTTATTATTGTACTCCAAATTCTTCTGGCTCTCCTTTTCGGCTTCTTCTTTTTCTTATTGTTTGAGATTCATGTTTTTATGTTTAAAAATTACCGTAAACTTTTATTTATAATCAACATTTTAATTTAATAAATATATGAAATAAATTATTAGCGGTATAACGATAATTAAATATATGCACAGATTTTTATTTATAGGAAATACACATAAATCGTTGACAAATAATTTTGCTTGCAATATGGCTGAGTGAAGTGAAATACTCTAAAGACATGACCGTTACCAATCATTAAGTACAGCGCATCAAGCGCATCATTTTTGCGATGTAACACAAGTCAACACTGATTTTAGATTTATTCAAGTCGCATTTATATTATAAAAGACCGTAAGTAAATAAATGTATGATACAATGTGTAGCATTAAAAATTGAGTGATATTTTCACCTGTACATCATTTATGAACCACGAGAACACTAAAGTTACCTGTGATTGGAGGAATTTTAAAAATCTCGGAGTACCGCTTGGGGGTACATTGAATAGAGTAGTCTCTCAGCCAAGAAGACTTTTCATTTTCTCTCTATTGACTTTGCATTGATGCTGATAGTAAGAAGTCGGAAATTGTGACACACATAATGATGCGATACAAAAACAAAAATGGAGAAAGCATCGTGAAAAGACATAAAAATTATTCAAATCATATTGTTTATTGTATAATTTATTAATGTAAATTTTTTTTTCAATTATTAATCATTTTTATTAATATTTTTCTTAATTACGTTGATTTTATAAAAAATAAAATCACTTGAAATTCTTTTTTATACAATATTTTGTGAATCTAATTATTAATCAATTATTTAGATTAAGAAGTTCAATAAACGTATTGTTTAGCTAAGGCGCGAAAAAATTTAGCTTTGCGTATATTAGCAGCTTCTCGTTGGATTTCTTCATTATTATTAGAATTCAATTCTAGCATACCAATGACTTTAATGGCCAATTGTTTTCTATGATGTTCACCACGTTTCGAGTGTAAATAAATAAGATATTCCAAAATGGTTGTATCCCACAAACAATAATAATAAGCATCCATCGCATCTGCAGTAGTACAATTCTTTTGTTCACTTGAAGCCATTTTAAAGGCAAGTGTATAATTAATTTCATCTAAAAATTGGCATAAAACTGTTGCTTGAGTATAACATTGCAAATGAGCACAACATTTGATCATTCGCCAATAAACGGATTGAAGAGGTCGAGGTACTGGTTGACTGAATAAATCACTGGAGACCATAATAGCTTCCAAATAATACTTGATTGCACTTTCATAATATCCTAATACTGTAATTTCAAAAACAAATAGATAAATTAATAGTTATCTATTCAAAACTACATTATTATTCAAACAACAACAATTACGAAAATACTTACTGAAATTAAGATCTCCCATTACTCTTAACCAAGAGACATTTGTTGGATGATATTTTAATGCATGCGTTAATAAATGTAGGAGAAACTCACTAATTACTCTCATATTATAGGAATTAGGACTGTAAAGTAAAAAATTATAATGTAGTAAAAAAGTAATTATATATTCACAAGGGTAGTATATAAAATGAAATTGAATTAAATTACTTCGATATACTTGCTGGAAGGAGAGCTAAATATTGAGTATACAATTCAAGACTCGATTCATCCTTTAAAACATTATGAAGTCTTGCAAGTAACGAAATGGCTACAGTCAGTGCAGTAGGTTCTCTAAGTTTTAACAGTGTTCCAGATACAATACTTGCCATCACATCTTTTGCAGAACTAGTTGCATTTGAGTTACTATTACTGCTGCTACGCTTTTGTGGTTGATCTTTATTTGATCCAAAAGCCACGAGAAGCATATCCCAAGCTTCTCTAGGGAACTTTCTTGATCCTTTAAATTTAACTATTTCTTGACAAATAGAACTTATTGACGCTGCAAATTCACAATGATTCCAACGTTTATCTAAACTTGTCAAATAATCCCATTCAGCCATATTTAAAAGAAATGTAGTGCATGACTCAATTACTTCTTGTCTTGGAATTACTTGATCTGTCGCTTGTAAAGCACCAAGACATTGTTTACATTTTTCAATCAATTCCGGTAGATAACATTCTTGAATATTTATTGGAGAATTGTAATACTGCCAAATATCTACTAATATTAGTTCCCAGCTTATTAATTTTGACAATTTATAAGAAAGATTATCAGGCAATTGTTGCTGTGCCTGCAGTTCTTGCTCCAGAGCAATTAAGAGCACCTTAGCTTGGTTAAAATTCTTGGCCATCATTAATTCACGGCTTTTTGCTAATAAGATGTAAGAATAACCTTGAAATAAATTACGAGGAAGAGAATAAACAATGCTTTGAAGAGGAATTGCTAATTCCCATCGACTGTTACCACTCCAAGGTGGATTCATAGGGTTTTTTCCGTCAAGCATTATTAATATTTCTCGAATTTCATGATAATCATAAGAAAGTATTAAACGACGTTCTAACTCAAATATTTGAAATTTGGAACTTTCTGCAATAAAATCTTTTTAGTATCAGATATTTAAAAGAATCTAAAAAAATATTTTGAAAAACTTACGGCTATAAGTTACTGGTGGTATACCCCAATCGTTATTCAACAATAATGGAGGTAATTCAACTTCTTCACATTTAGCATCTTCTTTAATTTCTGTAAGTTCATCTGTTGTAAAAAGTGAATGATATTTTTCATCATTAAGAATACGTCTTGGTAAATCAATATTATCCATCATTGTTATTAAATATAGTAAATATCGAGAAATATGGTGCTTATCATTATCTGACGTATAATCCAGAATGTCATCAAGAGCCTGTAAAAAAATAGTAATCAATGCTGTGTGTAATAAATTACATAATAATCATTCTACTTAAAGTAATATTATTACCCAGAAAAAGATGTCTAAACCTTTGGTATCAGCATTTTTTAGTTCTGTAATATAATTTCCCTGTACAAGAATGCTGTCTACTATTTTTCTCACCAAATTCAAACACTGAATTTTTAATAACAAATCACGATTGACCACAATTCTTCTATTGACTAAACCTCCTTGAATATCTAATTCTAAATTATCTCTATAAATCATTGGAATTTCTCGGGTTCTATTATCAGCTTGTAGTATTTCTAATATATTCTGAAAAAATTGAAACTATTATTATATTGCTTTTAATAAGTTTTTTTGATAATAAATTGATATTAACTTACACTATATTGGTTTTTGATAGAATCATAAAGCTGTTGAGTTAGCGATGGTACTACTCCTTCGATATTAACTCCTGTTGCAAGGCAATAGCCATTGAGAACATCTTCTTGTACAGTACAATAATTACAGAAGTTTTGAGCTTTTACTAAAGTAAATAATTCTTTTGCTAATGTAATATGTTGCTTTGCTAATTGATATTCTTCTTTTACTAAATAAATTGTCGCTAAGTCAAAATGAATCTGGCATTTAAATTCTTCAATTGGAATATCTTGCATATTTTCCCAATTTTGCTTCACCTCAGTACTGTCTTCAGTTAAAATTTGAAAAGTTTCGAAAGTCAAAGTCTTCGGCTTGATGTCATCCAACTTCAAGATTTCATTTAATACTTTTATGCTATTTGCTGTATTTATTTCGATTTTTCTTAGGATATCTTCTACTAATGCTGGTGCAACGTAAGTTGGCTCTTGAATTCCTGGTATATGAATAAACTGTGGTTTTGATTGTTTATTACTTAAAGCTTTATTTACGATTGCTCTAATATGCCATCTATGATATAAAACAAGTGCAAATAATAGTTGATCAGTAACAGAATTGATTAAAAATTCAAGACGACCAGGTAATTCGATAGTCATATCACCAGTAATATAAAAGAGATCTTGTAAAAAAGTTAATTGCATTGGAAATGGTAGTTTCTTTTCCAAAATACCTAAATCCCATTTAAGAAAAGCTCCAATTTTAAGGGATAATATTTTTAATGCAATACTTTTATAAGAATATTTTTTTGTACTATTGAATTTGGTATCATTTTGTTCCAAATCAATAGTTTTGATATCATTATCTTTAGTGTCAACATTTATTGACATAAATTTGACCATTAAATCTATTGGAGATGGATCTGAAATGTAATAAATATAAATAATTAATGAATAAAATAAATAAATAATTTTTTCTATAAGATGCTAGTATATTATTATTGACAATTTACCTGGTAGTGGTTTCGAAATGTGTTGTTTTAATAACGAAGGATTTAATAAAAATTCAAACCAAAGAATAGTATCTGGTGATATAGGCACAGTGCCTGGTCTCAATAGATCAACATCCATCATTTTATGACAATTTTTATATTATTTCTCCGATTCAATGTACATGTAATATCTAATATTTATAATGGCTTAACTTTTTATATCACACATTCATTAAATTGTAATAAACCTCTCATATTATAATAAAAATTCTTGTCAGGCTCTCGCATTTGTCACAAATACAACTTCCTTACATTTTAAAATAATTCAATAAATAGGTTAGGATGGATTGTTAATAACAGTTCACAATAATACCGATCGATGATTATTTACTCGATTCTAAAAATTTACAACTATGGCGTGCTAATATATTTCTGCATACATACCAAGTCTTCTTTTACTTTTTTTATGAACCTCTAACGTATTTTATAGGATTATTGCTATGAATAATGTAAGCAATGGAAAATGAATTACTATTATACAATAAAGAATTCATGCAATATGTAGAAATATTTAAAAAGATGCAAAAATTTAAATATCCATTATTTAGAACATAATAGATACAGCTACACATCCGTCTTTTGAAAATAGAACAAGCTTTATTGTGCTGCCATCTTTTAAAATATTCTGAATAGAAAGTTATTGAAGTTGATATCGAGATATCATTGTCAAAAATTTATTTTAATTTATAACAGTTCTCTTTATAATAAGTGATTATAAAATTATATTTTTTTTATGAATAGAATAAGCGTATTTGATATTGGCATAATTCTATACCATACAATGGACAAATTTCCAATTCTACGACCATTATAATAACGTATAATCGGCCATATTGATAATAAAGTGTCTTCAAGTTGACGAAAACAAAACTTAAGTGTAGATATTGGTAATTTAAAGATTAAAAAATAATAGAAAAACTATTTTTTTAGTTTATTTTAAATAAATTGTAACATGGAAACTAGTGATCGAGGTAAGTGGTGTCAAATTTCTATCAAAATTGCTTTCATGATAAGTTGTAAGTAAAAAAATACAATGGCAGTGTCAGTCAGTACATAACTAGTTCATAATCACAACTGGAAATCATTCCTCATTGTACAAAAATATTCTTTTTCACCTGACCTTACAAGTATGAGGTAAGACCAATTTATAAGAAGACTGATAATTGAACATCATTTTTAAAAAATAAATACTCATTCATATTCGAATTTGAAGTATTCCACATATGTATATGTATGAAATAAAAATAAAACAAAAGTATTTGACAAAATCAAGTTCACAAATTTTATATCATATGTACATATTTCAGTGAAACAATAATGACTGTTGAGTAGAACAATTTTTATTGTTATTCATTTTCTCTCATGATTCTGTTATTTTAAACATAAATTAAAAATTTCGAAATGTTCACTTTCAAAGTGCTTATAATTATTCATCTTCTAAAATATAATACCTAGTTTTTTCTTACCACAAATTCTTCGTAATGAGGCATCATGATGTTCTCAATATTTTTTCTTGTGAAATACTGTAAATTATATACCTAAATAAAAATATTAAATTCTTTAAATACTGATGTAATCTATAAGATATAAAATTTTTTCTAGTAATTTTATACATAAAGATAAAAGTTTTTAATAATTCCAGTTTTAATAAACATACATATCAAAATTGATAGAAAAAATTCATGTTATCATTCGAATGATATAATAATTATTCATGATATATTATCTTTGACAAGCGGTTAGATTTAGAAGGCCATCAATCAAGCTGAGCTTTTTTTTGTTTTGTTATTTTAACAAAGTACTGTATTAGAACTTGACATATATTACGCGTGCGCAAAATAACTCATCCCACTTTATTTTTTTTTTTCATACTTTTTTCATTTTCTTCTTTTATTCGCAAAAATTTCATGCAAATATAAATTTGACAATTATTAATGTACTATAACTTTTGTATACAATGCATGATGCATATATGCTAATTTATTATTTACTGTAATTTTTTTTTTCTCTTAAATTTATTTTTTCTGTCAGAATATAGAATTCTCGGTAAATTTATGTATTCAAATTTTTAACTTGAAAGAACTTTGGTGTTTGAAATATGATTGATTATAAAAAAAATTATTATGAGAAAGATATAGATTTAAACTGTAAATCCTGATTGAATAAAAGCATTGAGATAAGTGAATGTAGAGAGTTCTACTCACAGCCAAATTCAGACGATGCGTCTCGACTTTTGCGCAGTTGTCTCGCGCGCTCTGTTGCATCGAGGTCGAATAGACTGTTTCTCGTTATTTCCAAATGACGGAATATCAAGTTTGAATAAATATTGTATATTCTTCGACGTTTATACTATAATTTGGAATATATTTCAATATTTTATGCCATTGACAGTGAGACAAAGTGCTATTGTGTTCTACTACTAATTGTAAATACTTCTTGGCCTTGAACTTAAAGTTACGAATTAGGATCAATGTCAGTTATCTAATAACAAAGTTTATTAGCTAGATTAATTAGACAGAAAACAGGTTTTATTGTTATCTGAAATAAGACATAAACGAATAATATTTTTATCAAGTGTTGAGATTCTTTTTATTTATAATAAATGCATTTCACATGTCGCTTTGATGCTGACACTATAGTCTGATCGTTTTTTAAAATTTTTTTATGCTTAATTTTTAATATACAAAGTATAATGAAAAATAATTTGTATTATTATTTGTAATAAATATCGGTATAACAACATAAGATCGTTTAATATATCGATATTATAATAAATACTTGGTGTTATTTGTGTTTCATTATTTTGTGGAATTTTAAAATTATTAAATTTTTTGTGCAATGTAAAAAAGTGAATCATTAAGAGAATCAGTTGAGTATCAAAATGATGAAGAAAGAGAAACCTATGATGTCAGTGACAGCTATTATTCAAGGTGCTCAGGCTCAGCACTGGACACGCAATAATTCTTGTACGTAATGTTGGCTACAAAAGTTTATAATATCACTTATGATATAGGCTATGTAGTGAAATTAGTATATTATTATTCGTGCTATTTATATGTATATACATTATCACAATTATAATATGTATATGCATAAACGCTAATATTCACAATATTCTTTGTATTCACTTGTGATTATTATTTTTTATATATTTATACATATTTAACATTTTAAAAAATAAATATATTCCGATGAAATATTTGCTGTTTAATTTTAAAAATCCATGTACAAATGTATTTATCAATTCATAAACTTCAAATCATTTAAATTGGTTCAACATTCCTCTTTAGATAGGCACTGCATATGTTTACATTAGTACGTTCTCACCTGCGTATATTCAAGGCCATTCTATTCATCTACTAGTTCATTTAGATTATTTACTCTATAATCGATACATCAATAATTTTGAAACTAAAAAATCAATAACATATTATCTATCACTAAGGATATGTAAATAATAGTTACACTATAATTTTAATAATTATGTTGTTAATTGGCAGGACTATTTGTGAACAAATAATGATGCTTCAATTTGATAATAATATTATCTTATTAGTTAATTCTTAACAATTGATTAACATAAAATTTTCTATAAAAACAGAAATAAAAATAAAATGAAATATGATGACTAATAATCTGACCTTCTGCATTCATAAATGCTTAAGGAAAAGTTATATAATCTAAATCCAACTACATGATAATATTAATACTAGTTTTTTAAGTTTCTGCTTCAATTATTATCAACAATAGTTATTTATTTTTATTGTATTTAATTATTGATGGTTTTTTAAATTCATAGATGTTCAATTATAAATAAGATTATTTTAGGTTAATTTTATTTTACTGTTTTATGTTTATGATTTCATCGTATATATACCTACTGTTCTATGTACAAAATGGATTACATAAAATCTTTGACAATCAAATATAAATCAATAGTTTGATACATGAATTTAATTTTATTTTCCAAAGTATATAAATGCAAAATTTCTAATTATAAATCATATTTAGTCATTTTAAGGTAACTGTAGTATACTTGACCTTGTGACCTTCTATAAATGATCCTGGTATGTAACGCAAGTTATTCCACGCGTGGTATGATACTATATTCGTATAAAGTGCAACTGCATATAGTATAAATTCTATAAGTTGTATATTTTGTGATGTCTCAGAACCTTTTCAATTCCTGGGTCAAGGTTTCTTCATTGATCGGTTCACATTTCTGCTCATCATGTGCGTGTGGGTTTAAGCTTGAATATATAAATCTAATCTATCATTAGCTCTTAGAGTAATTAACATTGACTAAAATAAATGCAAAAATAATTTTTATATTGAAAACTTTTATATTTATTAACAAATACAAAAGAAGCTGTAGTTTCATGACTTTTAAAGATATAAAAAATTTTTTTATTTTTATAATATGACCTCATTTTATTTATAAACTTAATAGAATCAAAAACTTAATTTTTTTACTCTTTTAAAATTATTAAATAATATTATAAATAAAAAGTATTAAACCATTTTTTCTTTTTACTAATCATAATGCTATCGTTTTTCTATTTTTTTAAATAACATATTTAATCAATATTTGATAATCAATATTTTTATTGTGAGTGAAACAATATTAGACGACAGACAAAAAATAATGACAGTAAATTGTAGTATTATATAGTGTTAATTATTAAACAATAACATTGATGTCTTTTTCATTGTATTATATAAAATATTGCTGATCATTTTATTCAGTATTATTACTTAGGAAATTCATTTACGATCGCTGGAACTTTTATACTTTTATCCAAACTTTGGAAGTATACTTGAACGTGTTTGAAATTGATAAGTATCTTTTTCTGTATCCTGACGACAGTCAGTCTCTCTCTCAGCAGACTGGGAGGATTACCCCACCATCAATAGTTGATCAAACTCGAAATCATTATATTACATTGGTTGACACTGGGGATAAAATCCATGCTTAAAATTATTTTAACATTCAATGATGAATTTTGTTCCATCTCATAAATAATAAATTAATATTATTATTAAAATAATTGTCATGTTACATGTATTGTTTTTATTTTTCAGGGTTAGGCTTAGAGAATAGCAATATGTCTATGTCTTCTATTGGACCTCAAAGTCCCTTAGATATGAAACCAGATACTGCAAGTCTTTTGAATTCTGGAAACTTCAGTCCTTCAGAACCAAATAGTCCAAGGTAAATAACTCAACCTAAATCAATACATATTGTCATTTTTATCACCATTGGTTATCTCTTAATTTTTTCATCCCAACTTGTGAAGATATGATTTTACTGAAAAATTCTCAACGTATTCACGATTAATTTTAAAATTGTTAACTAAATGATATTTTATAAAATATAAATAACATAAAATATTCATTCAACTGTATTCAAATTCATCGTGAATATGTTTAAACATAATAAAAAAATTAATCCTATAATAATTTAGCTCTGTTTCTGTTGGATATTACAACAGCCTTCTGAGTACATCACCAAGTGGGCAAACCAAAACTGGATCAAATTCTCCTTATCCACCAAATCACCCATTATCTGGTAGCAAACACTTATGCTCGATTTGTGGTGATCGTGCTAGTGGGAAACATTATGGAGTATACAGGTAAAATTAACAAAACAAAAACTCATACTAAATTAGAGTCATCATTTCTTAATGACTTCAAATATTCTCACTTTAATTATTCAAGCAAGTTGAATAATTATCGAATAACGATAAAAACTGGATTAAAAATAGTCTAATATTGATTTTAAAACCGATAAAAAATTGAACTATTCGTATAAGGTCTCCTTTATTATAGGATCATCCAGTTATTTTAAAATATTTTATTTGTAACAGACAGGGCATAATATTTAATAAATATAGTTTATAATTTTTACAGTTGTGAAGGATGCAAAGGTTTCTTCAAACGTACTGTTAGAAAAGATTTATCTTACGCTTGTCGAGAAGAAAAATCATGTATTATTGACAAACGTCAACGAAATCGTTGTCAATATTGTCGTTATCAAAAATGTTTGGCAATGGGAATGAAACGTGAAGCTGTACAAGAAGAACGACAACGCACAAAAGAACGTGATCAAGGTGAAGTCGAAAGCACTAGTAGTTTACACGCTGATATGCCAGTTGAACGAATTTTGGAGGCAGAAAATAGAGTTGAATGTAAATTAGAAAATCAAGGAAACTATGAGGTAAATATAGGTCATCATAATGATTAATTAAACTAACAAACAAGACAATTTATACTCTTATTATTTCTAGAACAACCTTTCGAATCTTCTGAACGCAACCAATAAACAATTATTTCAACTAGTAGAGTGGGCTAAACACATCCCACATTTCACATCTCTTCCGTTGGAAGATCAAGTCTTATTACTCAGGGCTGGATGGAATGAATTACTAATTGCAGCATTTGCACATCGTTCGATAGATGTAACAGATGGAATTGTTCTTGCAACAGGTGCAACAGTGCATCGGAATTCTGCTCAACAAGCAGGTTTAGGGCCAATTTTTGACCGTGTTCTATCAGAACTTGTCACAAAAATGCGAGACATGAAAATGGATAAAACAGAATTAGGATGCCTTCGTGCTATTATTTTATTTAATTCAGAAGTACGTGGGTTAAAATCAGTTCAAGAAGTTGAACTACTCCGTGAAAAAGTATATGCTGCATTAGAAGATTATGTAAGAGTAACAAGACCACGTGAACCAGGCAGATTTGCTAAGCTTTTACTTCGTTTACCATCATTGCGATCAATTGGTCTCAAATGTATAGATTATTTGTTTTTCTATAAACTTATTACTAATGTACCAATTGATTCTTTCCTCATGGAAGTTTTAGAATCTCCATCAGATTCTTAAGGAAGAGAGATATATTGTATACACAAACTCACTGGAAAATAGATATTTATTACATTTAAGCATGTTAAGATAAGTTTAATTAATTCATTTCGAAGAGGATTTTGTAAATGATTGAGGACTTATAAGTATTAAAAACTGTGTGGATAGGGCGTTTTTCAAAAAGCTCTTAGAGTAAGAAATAATTTTTTGTTTTGAATAAATAGTTTATTAAATTCTCTTGAAAAAAATTCAAATGAAGCTGATTTAATTATTTTTAGATAATTAAATTTGTAATTAGATTCATCGTACTAATTATTATCGGAAAACTATATAATTTAATATTTTAAACAATTTATTTTTTCTTAATTCAAAAACAATGAACATTTCATTGTAATTAGATATAAAAAAGATTTGATAGCGGAAGATCTTTATATATTCGATTTATATTGATTTTAAATTTAAATCACTACTTTAATTGTCAGTTTTCGCTTATGTTATTTTTTTATTATTAAATATTTCATTTAACTCCGATTCAATCAAAGAATTGTATTAAGACTATAATCTTCATGAATCTAGAGATATCAAAATTTAATAATTAGATTACTTGTTGATTATTCATTGATTAACTTTGTCTTCTGAAGATATAAATGAAACATTATTTTAGCACTTGTTAATTTTGTATAATCATGTTTTCAATTTTATAATTTCAAATTTTATAAAATCACTATACTGTTACGATCTATACATTGTTTTATGAATCTTTGAATTTTTAGAGAGCAAGATAGATTGAAAGGATACATTTTAAAATATGAATAAATCGATTATTTTTTTTGCTTTTAAGAAAAAAATTTAGGATAGAACATATACATTCTTTCTTTCTTCAAGAATTATTAAAATGTACAGAAAGTATGTTTAACATAGGTTTTGAGTAATATCTCAGGTATTCTCAAACCACACATGAGTGGTTTGAGTATACCTAAGCGTCCACGCCTGCAATATCTTAATAATTTTCAAAAAAATAGCAGATACACAGATTGTATCATTTTATTATATCAATGTAGGTAATGAAAGCATGGAAATTATGATAACAGTTGCCAATAAATGTTCTCATTTACCAAATCATAGCGCAATAATAAAATGTAAATAGTTGTTTAAGGAATATAAGTAACCTAACGTAGAATAGTTACATTCCAGTCGAACTCACATTTAGAATAACGTTGTTAAACTCCAAAAAAAAATTGTCTCAAAAAAATATCATTTGTTTGATCTCAAAATAAATTATCACATTTAAATAGCAAATAATATTAAATATCTTATATACAATTCTCAAAAGATGTGAAAGAATAAGAAATAACATAAG
This sequence comes from Chelonus formosanus, assembly GCA_028641665.1. NCBI lineage: Eukaryota > Metazoa > Arthropoda > Insecta > Hymenoptera > Braconidae > Chelonus > Chelonus formosanus. The sequence goes on along the minus strand of CM054006.1, from coordinate 23,324,796 downwards.
AACTTTGACCAAATTATGAAATTGTAAAATAATTGTTGGATCTATGGATTGGAATGAGAAAATAAAAATATTTTAAAATAATTATTGAAATTGGCTCAAAACAGTTGAAAAGAAAGAAATTAAAAGATAATTACTGATAAAAAATTATGAATATTGAAGAAAAAAAATTCTGGCTAAAACTATGATGAAAAAGTCTTTTGCCCAAACTATCTATGGTTAAAATTTGTAACCTCTATTATGTTATTGATTGTTTTATATTAAAAATAATCGATTTTATTCAATATCATTGATAATTTTACATTATATGGAGACAATGTTATATATATAAAAATTGAAAGAACTTGAAGTGTAAATTTTATGTATTGTTCATAAAACATAGAATAAAAATCATTTCATTATATTATTTAGAGTAAATAATATAAGAGTAAACTAATTGAAAGTTAATGATGGACAGATATATATTCACAGTGTAAACATTGTAATTTCTATTCTACATAAGTACTTTATTTAATGTTATTTCATATGATTTTAAGATAAAAAATGTATAGAGTTTATTTATGGGCATTACAGATGAAAACAAAAAAGTTTTATATTTTTCATAACGTACTAAAATTACATCACTGACTTTAAATCAGACATTTGATCTTTGACAGTGAGAGATAAAATACTTACCGTTGGAAAGAAAACATTTTGTTTAAGAATAATTGCTAAATTGTAATTGTTCATTTTTCACTACTACTATTTTTATTATTGAGTGGTTATCATAGTAAACCGTTTCTCACCATTATCGATAAATTTAATTTTTTTATGTAGATTTTTTAAAGAATATGTTATTGAAATTTAATACTTCCGATGATTATCATAGAAATAATTCACATTATAATAAAATTTGATGTATTTTATTATAGTATGATAAGAACAGAAACGTGTAAATTAAAAAAAATCAAAACACTATATATAAGAAAAAAATTTTTAACCAAAATTACCTCAATTCAAATAAAATTTCTATGTATCTCCTTTCAAGTTTTTAGTCTTATTTGGATGTAAACTAATAGTACAATATTAACTTACAAGATCGTAGTTTAGTAAAGGCGTGGTAAAAAAATTTGAAAAGTTGTAATATATTTTGATAAAACAGAAAATTATTCATCAGTTCATTTTACAAATCTTGAGTTTTAGTAATTTATGAAACTAGCAAAAAAGTTTAGAATGTTAATGTATTCTCAGATATTATCCTATTTTTAGCACAGTTGGGATAATTCTTAACCAGAATACAGCATTGAACCTCTATACACATCTGTTTTCTCTGACCTGAGTCATAGTCACCACTGAAAGGTTTTTCCAGATTCATATTACCCTTGTCTTAACAAAGAGAAAACGGAGAGGGTCCACTCCCTTGGGACGATTTCTGCTACAGAAGTCATTTGACCCTGAAAAAGTCCAGAGGAATGAAAATACATTGAGATCTTTATTTACTTAGTTCTCACCAGGGTCATTTCAAGGCCAGTTGATGACACTTTCCGTTCAAAAATTATCCTTATAAAGTCGACCCACGTAGTCTTGTCTCTGAATGCTGTTTTAGTTAGGTATAGGAAGATATATGGAAACGCATGCTGTATTTCTAGATTATATTTAAATTTTTAAATTTATATTATTGTGGTAATTAATTAATTTATTATTTAAAAGCCGGACAATCATTAACTTCCGAACGTTATAAATTCATTTCCAATATGGAAAATCATTCTTCTGCTGTCGAGAGGTTATCTCTTTACCCAACTATTAAAATAATATTTGATATACACCATCCTGATGAACATTATCATATACCACTTTTGTTGAGCCTTTTAAAATTAAGTACTTTTCGAGAAACTGCATAAGTAATTAAATCTTTTTTTAATTCTAATAAAATAATTCATTTTCAAGATAAAAAAAATAATAATAGGTAAAAATTTCAATGTTTAAAATACAAATTGTTTATGAGATTTTTATTTATTGTCTGTTTTATATATATATTTATTATAGGATCGGTATTAATTTGAAATAAGAATAATTTACATATAAAAGAATACAAATTTTTCAATTTCCAATTTTAAAATAGCATTTAATAAATAAGGAATCGAGTATTAGAAAGCTCATAATCATCATACTTAGTGTGAGTGTCATGTAATCCATTAATTATCTAATATACCAGTCGTAATTTCCAACAAAAAATAGTTAAAAGGAATAAAAACATGACTCAATGGAATTGTATTTCTAAGTAAATCCATTCGACTCATCAACACGTTTGCAGTTGTTTCATTTAATCTGTAATTGTTACAAATATAAGAAGTACATAATTTATGATATATACTATATCAAATCAATTGATATAACTGTGCGATTTGGTAGTCATTACAATTAAGCCATTGTAATGAGAATCTTTTCATCAATTTTTTCTAACATAAGTGTGCAATGGCCAAAGTTAGTAATACACTTGAGCCATGATTAATTTTATGTATAGGATGAATACTCTAAAACAGAGGTGGGCAAACTTGACTCTTTAGAGCCAAAGTGGCTCTCCAGGTATAATTTTTGGAGCTATTACTCCGACGAGTAAGAGTGAGATAGGTATAAGATTTTACCTTAAGTAGACCCTTTTACTAGTGTTCTACAAAAGTCAAAGTTTCCCCGCCCCTGGAGTGACTAAGATGGGTAATAAAAAATAAACTTACATCAATTTTCAAAAGAGAATTATCTAGTATTTATTTAAAATTTCTCTTCTTCGAGACCATGTTTAAAAAACATCATCACAGGTATAGTTTTACCATCAATTTCACGATACTCCGCCATGGCGACCATACCATCACAGTCCATTGATTCACCAGTGAAGAATTGTAATTCCTTAAAACGCCCCAATATGTCTTTCATGACCTTATTCATATTTGTTTTAAATATTTCAATTTGATCAGGTGCTTTTTCTTCTAATCTTGCTACAAGTCTATAAAAAATATTTATTATAGTTGATATTTTAAATATGTAATAAATTATATAATGAAAAAAAATAAGTAAACTTACTTCTTCATATAATCTTTAAGGTAAAGGGTGTATGATTTTTTGTCACCAAAAGCATAGGTTTCGACTAACCGATGGTTGAGAACTATATCAATTCCACTTTCTGTAGCAGATTCAGTACCTTCATCAGCTTCTTCAGTTGATGGGTTAAATCCTTCAATTTTAATATCATCTTGTGACCGAGATATGAGCTGAAAAAAAAAATAAACTGCGATTAGAGAACGAAATTATAATTCAAAAATAATGATAGATCTATATTTTCAACCATTACCTTGCCATAGACTTCGTAAATCACATCGTCAACCAGCTTCATCTTGTATGTGTCCGAAAACATCTCATCACCTTTTATCGAAATTCAATAAATTAGAGAAAATTATAATAAGTTGTAAAAATAAATTATATTGGAATTGACTTATAATAAAAAGTAGCATTTTTTATTGAATAATCTGATACAATTAATTAAAATCGACAATCTGGTTACGTTTTCCGTAAAATACGATCAACAACCAGTTGAAAGCGACTTCAGAAAACTCTATGCATTTTTCGAAGGTTATAAATACAAAATATGTAAAAAAAATTAGGTACATTACTTACCAGTAATAACATCCTTGTAAATCTTCATTTTGAACGATGAAATAGGATAAAAATTGTATTGAATGTAAATAAATTTGCAATGCTTGGTACTACAACCGGAAGATAATGTACAGACAAGATGACTGCAGACACGTAATTAACACTGTATGAAGTCTCAGACGGAAATGACGCCATTACTAATGCAAAATGCAGACCAATTGAATTTTAACACTCACTATAGTAGCATCAGCTGTAAAAGCGTCCTCCCACCATAGCACAAATAACGTGATTCGCTAGGCATGTATTTTTATTTCCGTTGAGTCACAGTGTACTATCCAATCAGAACTTGTTTAATTTTCGTGGTATACATTGTATACATATTAGTGATTGCAAAATTCTTCTGAATAAATTCTGCAATTGGATAAATAAATTGTATCCATAAAAATCCTTGTGACGTAATTATGAACTAGTTTTTTGCGCGTATATTTGAAAAAATTAATCAAATAGGTTATCTCAGTGCGAAAAAATATAGAAAATAATTGGATTCATAGCAAACAACAATAAAATTCTAATATAAAAAGTTGTTTGATTTACCATTGGAATTTTTATAAATCTAGTTAGTAACTATAATAATTTATTTTTAAATATGTAAATGTTGACGGGAACTATAGAATGTGATATAAAAAAAATTCCATTTTAGTAAGAGTGCAATATTTTTGTGTTATTTTTCGATAAAATTCGTTAAAACCATGGGTAAAAATACAGGCCAGCGTACTAAAAATAATGTAAAAGTGAGTTATTAAATATTACTTTGATAAAAAATGTTAATATTTACGTGAAACTATATATTAAGCTATGAAAAATAACATACGTAAACCGTATGCTCAAAAATAATACCGAATTATATTGATAATCTACTATATTTAGATAATTATAAATTAATCGTGATATTGTTTTATAATATCATTTAAATATTTATAAAATAAATAAGTTGTTCAAATTTTTTTATTCTTTTAATTTTGGTCATTTTTTACATAAATTAAATTTAAGTTTCAATTGAAATAGTGAGGTTAAGATTACGTATTCAAAAATTACATCTGATAATTTACTCTGAAAATTCATTATCCTCAATACTTGATTTTTTTTACAGCCTTCTAAAAGCAACCGTAGTGCTGAATTATTATATAAAGCATCACCTAACTTTGTGGGAACTCTTGCAGAGAAAGATGGCAGTTGTACCTCTATTTTGCCTGTTTTACTAACAAAATCATTCAATGAAACAACAATCAATGAAATTGATCCTTCTTTTTTATTAGTTTTCAAGAAACTTAATAAAAAAGATACAACAACAAAATTTAAAGCTTTGCAAGAATTTATTACATTGTGCAATGATTCTCCACTTTCATCAGTTGAAACTGTTATTCCATTCTGGCCCAAAATCTATTGTATGCTATCAGTAGATTTCGAGCATAAAATACGAGAAGCTGTGCAGCTAGCTCATGGTGCACTCATTAAACGAGTTGGGAAAAGTATAGCTGCTCATTTGAAACAATTTGCAGCATACTGGTTTACTAGTCAATTTGATACTTACCCTCCTGTAGCATCAGCTGCAACTAAATCTTTTCAAGAAACTTTTTCTGGAAAAAAATATACTGATGCTATAATATATTGTCAAAATGAAATCTTATCTTATATTCGTGATGAAATCACTCTTCATACTTTACCCCTAAAAAAAAATAGTGAAGTAAATAATGATTCATCAAATTTACTTGAATTAAAACAGCAAAGAATACTTATTTGTTGTTTACAAGGTTACTGTTTTTATTTGAAAAAGATACCAGCTGAACAATTAAATAATACTATTGAAATTAATAAACAAATCATAACTAGCCCAAACTTCTGGAAACTTGCTGAATGCAATGTTGCAATTATTAAAATAGCTTTTTTCAATATTATAACGTTGATAATAGAAAATGCTTCAGATTTATTGGCTGATAAAAAAAAGAAAATCATTACTACAGTTGTTAACAATATGAACGAAAATGATTCAGGAGGTGTTGTAGCAGTTTGGGAATGCCTTTTCACGATACTAAATAAATATGATGATTGGCATAGAATTATTAATGTTGAAAAAATGATGTTACCTAAATTATGGAATCTATTGAAAAATGGTGGCCATGGTTGTGCTAATACAATTTATCCGGCACTATTACCATTAATTTATCAATTTTATAAATTTGATTTCGATATGAAAAATTTTTTCATTAATTTATTTAATAACATTCGCCAAAGTTTTAACATAAAAGCTGTACAAAACAGTTATTCAGAAAGATTGATAATAGCAAAATCATTTATTGAATGTCTACGCTATGCCCTTATGATCAATAGCAATGATGTAGACTTCAACAAACTACTTGTCGAAGAGCAATTAATGCCATTTATAGAATTACATATTACAGTGTATCCATCCAAAAAAACAGATATTTTTAATGAGATATCTAGTCTTGTTCGATATTGGAGTAAAAATCGTAATTCAGAGAAAAATCAATGTTATGAAGAATTAATTAATACTTTTTGGGATAGACTTGAATTAATGTTCGAGAAGTTAATAATCAATACAAATGATAATATTTATGAATTAGCAACTAACATTCATAAAATGGCAATTGAATTACTATTTTCTTTGCAGAAACCCAAGTTGTTATCATCTAAAAATACATGTGTGAAATTTCAAGATACTAGTGATTCAAAAGAAAAACCGATTCATATAGAAAAACCGGTCAATCATGATGATGATCAGTTTGACAAAGAACTTCAAAGTTTCGTCAATAAATTATGTATAAAATATTTTAATGAAATTGATAAAAATTTTATGAAAATCTATATTTCGATAATTACTTTTATTATCTCATCGTTTGATAGCAAATCTCTTTTTAAAGAAATTGCTAGCTCTTATAACTACAACAATTTATTAGAATTTTACAATAATATCATATTGAAACATTTAATAGAAAAGAGCGAGGGAAATTCATCATTTATAGAAATAATCTTTTTTCTCATCAAATATATGACTGACGAGGAAAAAAATACAGTTCTGAGTTCACTTACTGAACTTAACGATAGTCAAGTATTAATGAATGTCATTACTCAAGGATTGATGGAAAAAAATGTACATGATATCTCTATAAGAAAATTTTTCAAATCAAACCGAGTAACAGAATGTTTTCATGAAATCGTCAGAAAATTTATTTCTTGTAGTTCGAATGAATCTATTAAAAATCTACTCATACAAGCTTTCCAGATGATTGATAATGACTTTTGCATCAGTAAAGAAGCTGTTCAAGATATAATAAACGTAATCTGCGATACTCTTAAAACATCTGATGATATTTCACAAAATATAATTGATTTTTTTGTTCACATATTAAGAATTACTTGGAACTACGAACAACTGACTGATGCAAACTCAGAAATGTTAAGAATATTAATTCAAGTAAATATTACTAATGCATATACAGAAGATTTAAAAAATTTCTTACGAAAACGTTGGATAGATGAATTGCAATTTATGAACGAGAACTTTTCAAAAAATAAAATACTTCATATTCAAGAAAGCTGCATGAAGACGATTTATGAAACAATGTTTTCAGCTGATCAATTTATTGAAGATGCTGCTGAAATTGCACAGAATTTAATTGAATATTCTAGTGGCTGTAATTATTATGAAGCAATAAATGCGTTATATACAGTAAATCATTCTAAAAATTCATCCATAAAAGAGTGGATATCCCAATTTCAAAATATTATTTCTAATGCAGAAATTATTACAGGAAATTATTATACCATAAATCCAACTGAATCATTATCATTTGAACCACTTTCTACTATTTTTACAGCCGTAGAAGTTGAATCTTTATCAAAAAAAATAGTCCATTGTAATCAATGGTCATTATTGAACGTAATGCTTTTGAACGATTTTTTAAATAAATTTATTAATCATAATGCAACTGAAGAATTAGAACAATTTTTACATGATAATTTATCTGATACGTTTCAAGTATTGAACGATATTTTATTAATCATGAGTCTTAGCAAATTATATTGTAAACATTACAAATTTACTAATAGTTATAATTTAATAAATGAAATATACAATCAGTTGGAACAGAAGTACGCTGAATTGCAAACTTTGATACCAACGAACACTTGGCACAATATTTTTACATCGTGTATAAATTTTAATCATTGTTGGAGTGAGTTTGGGAGCATATTTTTACAATATCTACAATATTTTAATAGTTCTTATTTATTAAAAATCAAATCTAGTGAGAAAATAATACTTGAAGCATATTGTAAGCAAGAAGAAACATCATTCAATTTTATAGATCACATTAATGCAATATTATCAGCAAGAAATATTCTAAATTATAGCAATAATCATGAAGAAAGCCATTTATCTATTGAACTTTTAAATAGATTAATAAAGGCCCATAAAAATGAAGAGTATTTCTTCATACTAACGAAGGATTTATCATCAGTATCATGGTCTCAATTAAATTTGACGTTGGAAGTCATAAGATTATTTACACAATCCATTATAACTGTGCCGTCAAAATTAGACAATAAAGTTTGGGATTCAGCTATGATATATTTAACATTGTGGTTACGATTTCTTAATAATTATAAAAATTTATATCAAGACCTCAAGCTACAATGTTTAACTGTAGCTTCATGCCAGCTTTTCTGTGCAATCCAAAATGTAATGAATGAACAAAAATCGACAAGCACGAATCAACTCCTTTCTGAATTAATCGATGAATGGAATAATGTTTTCGTCCACGATATTAAACAAGAAGTTGTAAATATTTGGATGTATTATGGAAAAGTTTATGATAAAAAGTGTGACAATTTAACTTCTTTGTTGATGTTACATTACCTTGGCGATGCTATTCGATTAGTTGATGAAAGTTTTTTCTTGACACTTGACAGCAGTTCTGAATCATCTGTGGAGACACAATTATTAAAAAATTTATCTTTAGAATTAATGCTATCACCACTAACTTGCCATCAGTTATCTGCTTATTATATATTAAATTTTTCCATTTCTGCATTAGTTGAACAAGATAAAATGCTAGTTAAAGAAGAAGAACCTGACTACATGAAATCTCACATTCATGATTTTTTTACTATTCTTTCACAATTTCAAGAAGTCGTTAACACGATGCTTGAAAATTTTAAGCTCTGCGATTCTGTAAAATGCATTATTCAACCTTACACAGATTCGTATACCTATGTATTAGGATACTTTTTAACATGGATTAATATTTTAAAAATGTGTGAAATTTCCAATACTAATCTTCGTTGTCAGTATGCAGAAATTTTAAAGTAAGTAACTGATGGTAAAATATATTATTATTAAAAGAAAAATTTTATTAATTATGAAAAATTTTTTCAGAAATGAATACTTTTGGTGTTTAATGAATAATATCTTTAAAATGATGCCCACCAATTTATTTGAAGAATCAAACATTAAAGTTCCAAATGCACGTCTTATGAAATTATTTCAAGTACCACCTTCTTTAGATTTTCACGATGATATGTCAACACAAAAAATAGATCATATTGTTTGTTGGTTATATGTTATTTGTCTCAGAAATTTACCTGTATTAACACGACAATGGTGGAGTACTGTTAATAGTAAAGTATCCAATCTTGTAGAAAAAGTTACTACGGTTTACGTCAGTCCCATATTATGTCAAGAAGAATTATCAGATAAAAAATTATCAGATTTTGCTAACATGCAAGTATGTTAATCGTTTTTTTTCTGCGTGTAATTGTTATAAAATTTATTCTATGAAACGTTATGTGAAATCATTCAATTTCAGATAAAAATCCATCGAGCATCGAGGGAAGTGATTGCTCTATATCAAATGGATGATACACAACTTGAATTAAATATAACATTACCAACAAGCTATCCTTTGGAAGCTGTTTTCGTAAAACCTGGGCGACGAGTAAATAATGCTATGAATTGGAAAAATTATCATATGCAACTTTCTATATTTCTCACCCATCAGGTATTTATTATTATAAAAAATAAAATTAATAAGTTATAAAGTTAAGAATATAAAATCATTGTATTACAGAATGGTTCCATTTGGGAAGGTCTAAAAATGTGGAAAAAAAATTTAGATAAAAGATTTACGGGAGTCGAAGAGTGTTACATTTGCTTCAGTATATTCCACATTAATACATATCAGATTCCTAAATTGTCTTGCCATACATGTCGAAAGAAATTCCATGCTCCTTGTTTGGTAAGTCCTGTATATTTTCAAAAAATATATGTAATGCAGCAAAAATTTAATTATAATATTATTAATATTTACGTTAATTGAATTTATTGAGACTTTTTTTTAATTTATGGATATTTGTTCATTCTAGTATAAATGGTTCAGCACCAGTCAGAAATCAACATGCCCTATATGCAGGAACATCTTTTAAATTTCTTTAACTAATTTCAAGAAGGCAGAATAATTTTGGACATTTCTTCGACATACTTGAATGTAGTACAGTGAATGATTTTAATATTTGATTTCCACGTGTAAAAAGTCACCCGTTTGATAAATAAGCAAAAAATAGTTCTAAAGTGTAATATATAAAATTAATAGATAGTAAGAGTTAATTTACTTTTTTAATTACTTTGGTTTTGCTGAGAATAATAAATTCCATATAAAATTAATTTAAATATTTTGTATGGTATAGAGATTATTATGAAATAATAACGTAATCAACTTTACATGATTAGGCGATTTGCATCTATTAATAATAATAAATTATTTTTAAATTTCTAAAATAGATGATTGTTATCCGTTTATAAATATTTGAAATTGGGCATTTATGCCGTAAAACAATTATGTTACTATTTTGTTACTGAAATTTTACTTTATTTCAACAGACATTAGCCAGAAATTAAGTTTGTATCGATGTAAGTATTATTTTTTATAGAAAAAATTTATTTTCCATAGATTAACAGCGAAAATTGTAATACTAACTACATATTGAATTTACTTTATCAATCATCATTTACGTAGTAGTAAGACACATTAATTTAATTGTAAAACTTTTTATTGTTCTTATCTGTTGAAATAAATGATGTAGGTATTTATTATATAACTCTTTAATGAGAATACAATATAAATAAAATTTTAAGCCAATACGTTATTAAACTATATTTATATCAATAATAAAAGTAAATCACAATCTTTAGAATATGATGAGTTTTGTTAAATTTCATTTCTACGTCAATTTCTTAGATTTTAATAGTTTCACCAAATAAAAATATCTATTCTATGAGTACCTCTAATGCCATTTTAATAATTGAACATATTTCAAAATAAATTATAAAATTATACATGGCACAATAAAAAAATTACTGAATTAATTTCTGGTGAAAATCATTGATCTGATCTGATTTAATTTCGATAGCAACTAATTCATTGATCAATGCACTAGGAAAATTGAAACATTACATTTTTTGAAAATATAAACTTGATGATTGATTTATAGTCATAACTATGATACAAGATTTAATTTGATAGTATTCTTTATTTTCATATGTTCAATGCCATTTACGTATCAGTACTAGAAATTTCAACTCGTATAGATTACATAGAGTCTACATCTCTTTTACATTAATTGAAATTTTCAGCATCAATTTTTTTAAAATTCCAACAATAATACATATTTATATTTATAATACAGACGATGATTTTCTTTTTGTAATCGATATTCTTAGTTTATTTAAAAAATAAGTAAAGTTTTTAAAATGTATTTAAAAAAATTAAGATTTTTTTCTTGATTAATACTGAAATACCTACAATAAACAATTGTATGTATTCCAAATTAGGCTATTCTTTCACGTAAAATTATTCTCCAATATTTATGCAAATGCTTCACATTTTAAAAATATATATTACTGTATACACGTTTTTATAAAATTGATCAATTTGTTCTGAGTTGATAATCACCATTTTGAGTTATATATCGAACCCATGGAAGTGCTTGATAGCCACTTTTTTCAATAATTTTTAAGTAACGAACTTGTATTCCTGATGTTGTGAAATAAGGGATTTCAAATTTAACTTGTATTGGTGGTTTTCCTTCAACATCTTCTCCAACTACTGAAGGTAAACCAAAGTGTGCACGCATAAGATATTCTTTTCCACCGGGAAAAGATTTTATGGACCAAGTTATTGCATTTTGTTCCGGTGAATACTTAACACTACCAATAGTTGTTTTGAATTTTGGAGAATCCGCATCATTAGGTACTGGAATCACAATTTCAACATTGTTAGCAGTTGATCGGCGTTTAAATTGAGACCTGGCTTTAATCATATATTCAACACGACTATGAACGTGTCGTTCTATTACAGATTCAATCCATATCAATGGTTTTACATGTGTATTAAGGCGATACGACATTAATTCAAATTCTCCATCAGGAGGAATGAAGGAAATGGTACGATCATTTTCAAATCGGGATAATCGTACACATTGATGAAATTTGACATCTTCCAATTCAACAGATTTCGATTTTCCTCGACCAGTCGATTCAAATAATACCTTATCATTAAGTCCTAGTCGTAGCTCTGGCATTCCAGACAAGTATACTCTCATTTTGATAGCTCCAACAATTTCGGAGCTCAATACATTCCCATTAGCATTTGCTAATAAATTAACTGATTCAATAACGTCCAGAAAAACTTCATTTTTCCGGTATTTAATGCCTTCTGATCTCCACGAAACAGCGTTAGTTACTGCCATAGGTATTCGAGGTTGAATTTCTAATTTATGACCTTCTTGAGTAATATATTCTTGAAGAATTTTGCTATCCGTAGTTTGAGGGTAACCAAAATCAAGTAATTCATCTAGTAACTCATAAATAACGACAAAATTATCTCTTATACTTTCTTCTTCTAATTCTTTAAAATATTCTTGCATTACTTGTACAACTTTATGTAAAAAGACAAATACAAGTGATATATTTGCATTCTTTTTTGTTGTTGAAACAACATATAGATTATTATATTTTATGTATGCATATGTGCATTCAGGTGTTTGTATAATTGGCGTTAAATTTCCTTCTTCTTCACGTTCCATTACTAGCGGCATAAATTTTTCAATAACGCCTGTTTCAATGTCACCTCGATAATTCCGTGATATAAGCACTTTTCCTTTTACATCTAAAATATATATAGCTGACGTTGACATCTTGAGTGATAATTCTCAATACTTGTATGTGCACAATTAAATTCAGCCGTGGGCAACTAAAATGTAATTTCATATGTCAAATTCTATACTATGATAATTAAAAAAAGATAAACTTATAAATCTTGTTTTTTACTCCAATATTTTGGAGTAATCATTAGGTTATTTATGTACAATACATCAACTATTATATTCAAACGCTTTACCTTAATTATATCCAAGATCCAAATATTTGATTATTGATTAAGATTTTCATAAATACATAAAATTATTTATTATTTATCCCAATTTGATTTATGATCATGAAAAATCCTTATACCACTTTCAATAATCATAATACTCCATAATACTGCCACGGTGGATTCTCGGGGTGCCATTTACGAATCAAAACATTAGTGCTGCCGCTTTTTAAGAACTAATTTGGCAGGATGGTAATTTAGTGTTGGTATTACTACTATATGTTTAGCATCAGCAAAGAAATTCCCTACAGAAATGCACTTGAAAACGTTTTGATACATAAATAAATTTTTTTATTTGAAATAATTTATTAATATAAAACATATTATCTATGGTTAAAATATTGATATTATTTGACATAATGCATTATTTAATCATTGGAGTCAATATTATAAAAAGATGTTTGCTGCAATTTCAACACTTCTAAACCCCAGCTTGTCCAGTTTGGTAAAAGATATCGAGCAAAAATTTCTAAACAATTTGGTTCTGGAGGTAGGTAAGGTTCCATGACTTCTGCAATGCACAAATAATTATTATTAGATTAAATATAATTACGATAATGTAGTGCAAAATTATTATAATATTTACCAATGATAGGTGGTTTATGAGAATGAATTGCACTTGGAACACTAATAAGTAATTTTTTATCTGGTACTTTTGTACAAGATTCAATTAAAGAGCCAAAAATTAATAATTCATAGGGCTGTTTTTCTAGTTTATCATTAAATTCACAAATTGGTGTTCCTAATTGAGTTACCTAGTTTGAAAAATCATTAAAATATATTAGTTTCATAAAATAACAATTCAAAATAAATACAAAATCTGCAAAACAATTTTTTCACACCATTTCATACATACCTTAACCCAGTACCATTTGCCAATGAATTTGACTTTCCATTGTGGAAAAACAACGTTTAAAATAAATTTTAAATGACTATCAGCATTTGTACACCATAATGCTATTATTCCATTTAAACTTAACAGTTTATTTATTGGTATTGTGCATAACACTTCATCGTTCATCATGATATATTTTTGTTTTTTATTCCTCTTCACAAATTTATTGTACCAAGGTGGATCCATAAGTATAAAATCAAATTGATTCGTCATAGTAAGTTTTTTAGGAATATTTTTTATGTCATCAGCATAAAAACAACATTTTTTTGGAAACAAAAACTCAACAGAATTTATTTTAGTGATTAAATTTCTATCTAACTGATTGCTTCCATGTAATTGACAAAAATCATAAGGAGTATTGTAAAACTTTGAAGATACTTCACGAGCTTCTTTGTTATAATCATTCATAACTTTATGGGAAAATAAATTTTGTTCTATAGCTTTAGTTATTATCTTCTTGAATGAATATCGAATAAATTGAATTTCATCTGATTTAATTGACGATATATTAACAGATTTTTTTCTTCGTATTCTTTTATTTTCAGCTAAAGTATCATTATTTAATTTAGAAACTTGGTTATGACGTAAAAACGGCGAGTTTATAGCAAAGAAACGATAATCAAATTTCATTCTTAACATTTGATCATTGTTATCAACATTATTATAAATATCATGTAAATAATTTAAATGAGAAATTAACCATCCTTGATCAGTTGTTAGAAGTAAGCTCATTTTGACATTACTCCAAAATGAGATCCTTTCCAAAAATCATTAGCTTTTATTTTTATATCAAGAATAAATAAAAATTTTGTTGAAACACTTGGAATAAAAACAATTGAACTGTATTTGTTTTAAAAATGATTCCAACATTATAATATTATGGTTGCCAAACTAGTCTAAGTATATAGTTAAAAATGCTGTAAACATTTTGAATCACAAAATTATTATCTATTAAAACCTAAAATACAAATAAAAGAACTATTAAAATAGTTCTGTCTACAATTAAATGTAAGAGAAGTGTTTACAAACTACACATACTATATTTTAGATCTAGGAATATACCATCTTTCGCATTGTATACATGAATTGTACATATATTTTGCAAATATAGCTTTATTTTGAATTAAATATTTCTTTGAGAACAGTACATAATATGTACTATATGAGCACTTTTTTTGTTAGTTGCTGAAAATATTAGCATCTTTATTACTAACATTTGATGTTGATATAAAATTATACATGATTATACAATACAAATCAACGTATCGCGATTATCATAATTATTTATTGTTAAAAAAAGGAATTGGAAAAAGAGGATATTTTTTAAATTAAATAAAATAAAAAAGACAGGATATTTGTATACAGATAAATTATAATAATAAAATGTTTATTATAATACTAATAAATTACAAAATTGAAAACTATAGAAAAATAGATATTTTTAATTTAATCATGAATTCTAAAAATGAATTCTCAACTCCAAAATCGATATATTTAATTCAAAATACTAAAATAATATCAACAAGTAAATTATAAGTAATATTAACTAAAGAATAAGCAATGCTTTTCTGAAAGTATTGATTATTTTATATCACTTCTGTATAACTATGACATAATTCTAATAAATCCTTCATTTAGTTTTTATCTGCATCAGTCAATCGCAAACATCTTGTTCACCAAGTGAGCATTCTATTTGTTGTTCAGGTATATGTTTTAGTTTACTCCAAATTTCAAAGTTACTTTTATTTAAAATTTTCTTTTGTACAACTGTTATACAAAACTAGCTATTCAAAATTTATTGTACCATATAAATGCCCTACATAAATTTAAAAGCTTGCAATAACGAGTATTACGTAATAACTACCTTAATTTTATTATCATTCCAATTTTCTTTTGTTCTACAGAAACTAATATACTTTAATGAAGAGCATATTTCTTTCATTATGTGTAAAAATACATCTATATGTATGTATAATTGTGTACAAAACACCCTTTTCAGGTCAGTATAATTTGCTTTTGGCCGGGATTGTTTTTTTGTACATAATTGAACATTTTTGGCCATTTTAAGGATATAAATAACAAAGACATTTTGCTATTGTAATAATAATTATAAAAACGATAAAACTTTTTTTATATTATATAATAATGGAAATAGTGTCAAGTACAATCATAGCATAAGAATTGATTGTTTTAATCACGATATATATATATATATATAGTGTTCTTCAAAGGTATTTCTTTTAGTTTTCACGAATCTATTTTTGCTCAACATTCTATTTACCTCCACTCAATATTATTGAACTTGTCATATTTTTATTCTTTCAATATAATCATTCTCATTTTTTTAAATACTCAAGCTTTTAAAAAAGCTTATATCATCTTGATGGAATCATTTCAGTGGGTCACTTTTTGTACCTTTTAAATCATTAATATCTTTGAATCATCATGAAATCGTATAAGTCAAAAATCATTAAGTATCATTATTCGATATAGAAGTTTTATTAAATTAATCTTTAAATTAAAGATATAATATCCTATTGCGTAAATATGTTGCCGATGATCGTAATGTAACTTGGACGCCTGCGCGTTATTATAACACGTGGAAAAGGAAACAACGAGCTTAATAGAAGTTTTTAGTATCGTGCCTTTAGTCTTAGTGAGTACTTTTACAAGAAAAATTCATGAGATTTTTTATTTATTATTTTTGTTAATTGTTGAGAAAAATTTGATAAAGATTTATCATGGGTACACAAAATGATCCATTGGGTAGTTCAACTAATCAAAGTGGTCCAACCACTGCCTTACAAAAAGAAAATAATATATATGAAGATAGACCCGGTACCAAAAAAATAATTAGAATTATTACTGTTATGGCATATTTATTTTCTGTCAGCTTCATTGCTATTGTATTGAGTGCGTACTATATATTTTTGTGGCAACCACCAAATCCACGATTAATTTATCGAGCACATGTAATGGATGGTGTTCATGCGGACTTTTTAATACAAAATCCGTTTGAAGAACAGAAAATCGTTGATAGAAGAAATAAAGATCAAATTTTCAAAGAAACTGTTTGGAATGAAAATTCTAAACAACAGAATTTTAATATTTCTCAACTAATGTCTTCATATCCAAATATTGTTAAAGCGATGATATTTGAAAACTCATCCATACAAATAAATAATAATGAAGATCACAATAATATTTTAGATAAACGATCAAATATCCATAACTTTATGAACAATCAATTTGAAGACTTGAAAACAAAGAAAAATTCTGAAATCACAAGCAGATCATCTCCATCAAACTACATCAATGCAACTAAATATTTATTGATGACTACTCAGCTTAAAAAAAATTCGAAAAATAATAATAGTTCTCAAACTTCCGATAACAATGTAGCTTCTCAAAAGTATGTTGTTAGGGACAATAATATAAACATCAAATCTCTGCCACCACTAAGCTATCATCCAATTACGAAATTGCTCCTACCTCTCAACCAAGGTAAGATAATAAATTCGATAATATAAGTAGTAACAATTAATTTAATTTTATATTCTTAGTTAAGTAAAAATTAAATGAGATCATATATACTCGTTAATTTACCCTACTGAACGCATTCAAATACCTATTTACTCTTATATAATAAA
Organism: Chelonus formosanus; assembly: GCA_028641665.1. NCBI lineage: Eukaryota > Metazoa > Arthropoda > Insecta > Hymenoptera > Braconidae > Chelonus > Chelonus formosanus. Next base: position 23,307,121 of record CM054006.1, on the reverse strand, counting down.
CACTCGATATTGGATTGTGTAAAAATAAGGCTTCACATCAAATTAACGAGCCTTTTGATCATCATTTAGAGAATTACAGTTTAACAAAAAATGTGAATAAAAATTATTTACATCATTTACTAGGTAAATAATAGTACATTAATAATCAAAATAATTTAATAAAATTATTAATAATATAATTTGTTTAAACATTAATTTGCGATATTTTTTCTAATCACAAAGAAAAATTATCAAAAGCTAATATTTTGTGAATATCTCAGAAAATAATATTTTAAAAAAATGAATAAAGGCATTAATTTCGACAGGACTGGGCGAAAAATTCTTGCGAGATAATGCGCAGAATCAAGCTTGATTCTGTATATATTCCAGCATTTTGTATACATTAAACTATCCTAAACACGCAAGTCTTGAAATAGTCTTGACTGTTTTTATAAAGAAACGTAAATTTTGATATTTCAAAAGGATTGAATGTGAAGAAAAGTCAAGTTCTATAATGTTGGTGATAGAATGCTGACTAAATATAGTTAAAAATGTTTCTATAAATTATCATTACTTAAAAACGTAACATTATAAGTGACATTATAAGTAATAAATCATTCAACTGAGGGTTGTGTCTCTATAAAAAGAAATTAATCTATTTTTTTGAATAAATTAACAATGCAATTACCTCGAAAAATGAGTGCCCAAAATGTGATGGCTAGTATTACTAGAAGCTTAGGCACACGTAGTGCAAGAGAATCTCACATGAAAGCATCGAATGAAATAAAATTTGCTGGAGAAGAGAGTAAAGACAAGCTATATGAGCCAAAACATCGGAAAAAAGCCTTTCGAGTTATGACAGTCATTGCATATGTTATATCAGTTAGTTTAGCAGCAATAATTTTATCACTTTATTATGTATTCATTTGGAATCCTAAAGATCACACTCAGTTTTCATTAAAATTAGCTCATAGGTTTAACGGCTCTTCTAAAGTTGACTTTTTCAATATTTCATTAGTACAAACTACGCTTGATTCTATTACAATATTAAATGGTAAAATGACTTTCAAACATACATTCGAACTTTTGTTGTTTAATAATCTATCAATGATATTTATATTATTTTTTATTTTATATTTCAGAAACTTATGAAGAAAAATCATCTCAAATGTCATCTACGAATCAAACAAAATTAATCGATAAATTAAAAACTATTTGTGCATCAACGCACGAAGAAACTTCAAAAAAATCAGAATTGAGGAATTCAAATAATGGATCAACAATTGATTCTGTGGTCACAACTGTAAAAAATAGAATTTTAGAATTACATGAAAAAAACATAGATGAAACACTTTAACTAAAAATATAATTTAATAATTAATTAATTAGATACAACAACTTGTAAATAATTGACGTATGAATTTTTTAAGTATATAAATTAGCAGAAGCATCTCAACTAAAATTAAAAATATAATTTATATTGGCTACACTATTTATAATTTTTTCTAATTTTTATGATCAATACTCATATATTTAATATTACTATTTCTATGACCAATAATAATAGTAAAATATTAATTTCCTGTTATTATTGTATGAGTGGATTTATCAGAGGTAATCATTTTAGTAAACCGATCAGTACCAACGATAGCTGATAAGTACATTGCATCATATTTACAATATAAAGTAGAAATTGTCATATTACTTTTAGACTTTGCTAATGAATTTGGATCAAGTTCAAACATAAAATTACATAATTCAGTGTAAAAGTTTGAAAATATAGATGGTGCATAAAAGATTATATGTTTAATACCTTTTATACGGATTCGACGAAAGAAGTGAAATCGCTCAGAGTATAAGAGAAAATGAGCAGAACCATGAAAGAACATGTCTCTTGCACGAGCGATTTTGTTGTCTTTTGAATATTCACAAATTTGTACAAAACTTAATTCTTCTTTTTTGAAATAATTTCTCAATTTAACATAATCAAAATAGGAAGGTATATACACAAGAGTATGACTCATCATACTATCTTTATATTGTGGTAATATTTTTTTTATAAAAAAATCAAATCTTGCATTTATAGCTTGCGTATGACTACTTGCATTAAATTTATAAAATACTTGAGGTAATTGAACTATCACCTGACTTATAGAACCTGTTTGTACACTATTCATAACTTTTATTTTACCTGCATAGTTGGCACATTTTTTGTTAAATAAGGCATGTATTTCTGGTGTATGTATACTAGAAAATATTAATGTTTGTCGGTAATATTTAGACCATCCATTCACACTCCAACTCCTTACTCGCGAAAAATCTGTGCCATGAGACTTTTTTGGTTGAAGATGTAAATGATTCATAATATGTATCAAATGATCCCAATTTTGCATTAAAAGTATATCAGCTTGATCTATAATTAATAACTCTAACGATGCCAAATAGTCGTAGTCACGATCTTCTTCTCCAGCAGCACCAATAAGCAATCTTAATCCCAAGGGTGAAGCTATTATTATATCCGAAGTATAAAATTCAGAATAAAGTTTAAGTGTTTTCTTGGTAATTGAAATGCCAATTTTAAATGTATCGTCGGTATTTCCTGAGAAGGTTATCTCATAATCTTCAGGTTTTGGGTTTGTCTTTGGCATGAATATTGTGTCACCATCATATTCTTTTAAGAATCGTTTTTTATTCATCACAGAACCATCACTATTATCACCAAATAGTATAGCAATGAGCATCTCAACTATTTTTAAACATGAATGACGGAATGGTACAATTATTAGCACTTTGGGTCTCACTAAACCTTGATCACGATATTCATCTGGTATTTCACTCACCATTCCACTGTTCATTTTAGATAACTTATTATTGTGATGTAAAATTTTACTTCTCGTTTTTAAAAGATGATTCATGACATGAAGACAGTATGTAAAGATAATTTCCTTTTCGTTTGAAATTGTTCTGTCACAAAATAGAAAATCTTGATAATTATTTATAATAGAAAATAATTCTGCCTGAAGCGGTGTTAGAATGTTTTCATTGATATTCTGCATATCTTTGATATTAATATAATTAGCTTTAGTAAGGTTATTTCGTATTTGAGATTTAACGTGTAATCCATTCCAATTAATTTTATTCATTTTATTTGGAACTTTACCAGGTTGTGCAAATTGTTTTACTTCAGACAATAATATTTTTTGCTTTTTCTGTGGCGGACTCATATTCTGAGGTTCAATTTTAGGTATATATAGACTTATATTACCTAAAATGGGCCATTGCAACGAATGTGCTTCAATTTTAGGAACTTCACTTGATATGTTTTTATATAAGTCATTTGATAAGTCATAAAGCAAATGAATAACAAATGGATCTTGTAGAACAGACTCATCTTCATCAGCTTCCTCCTCTTTATTTTCAATATTGACATCTGTACTTATTTTTTGTAAATCAGTCTCTTCTTCTTCTTCATTATTCGTTTCAGGATCTGAACCTAGTATATCACTATTGTTTTCTTTAACTTCTTCTTCATCATCATCATCATCATCATCATCATCATCAGATATTATAGCTGATCGTTGAGTAGATAACTGAACTTCACCACGTTTCTGAAACGTATTTAATAAACTCTTCAATGAGCTTTCATCCTCTTCACTTGATTCATTTTCAAAATTATCCATGTCTTTATGTTTCATTTTGTTATTTAATAGCACATTACTCTTTTTTGTGATCCAACAAATCTTTTGTTTTCAACGTGTAGTTATTGATATAATTTCAAAAAAATAACCTATACTTTTGCAGAATCTATAAATTAAAGAATAGCATTATTGATTATTGAAATATAACAAATTAAAATTTATTTACCTACCAATGAGCTTAATTGTTAATTTGACAGTACAATTATTTGTAAATATTGTAGAATGAAAAATTTATACACATAACCTGAATAAAACACGTGTAATAGGTAAAAAAAACCGCTTCCTTACACAGCTGACTTACATTAAAGGAGAATACACAATAATACGTTGGCCATTTTTGATGTGAATGACCCTTAAAAGACGGCTAACGCCCTCTATTAAATGAGCCATAATTATTGTAAATTTGCACACACTACAATGTGTGTAAGAATGGGGGTGTGACCTCTTTTTGAAATTCGTAAAGTGCGGATTAATGAAATATCCGTAAATCAATGAAATTTCGAATTAATAGGCATAATAACTATTTCTAACTGTTCTTCTAAAATGGTATTCTTTTATTTTGGTCAACATATAAATGTCTAAACTTGAATTATCAGATTTACAATTATCAAAAAATTATTTATGATCCTTTTCACTTAATTCTTTCATTGCTTATAAAATTTTTATTTTTTTCAGGAATCAGATTTTGAATTTAAAATACTTGAGCGCTTTCTAGTGACAATATAACTTGTTACATTTGTGCGGTAACGGTATAAGGCGTAAAACTATTGATCAATCAAGGGTAGTTAAAGAGAGATAGACTTGGTGAAATAGAACGGGGGAGTTTGCGTGCGCACGCACATGAAAAAAAGAAAGAGAAATTTATGGATTAAAAAGGGTGAAAGAGATAGCGAAAAGTGAAAAACGATTACGAGAAAATATTCAGAGTTTAAGGACAGCTGTTGTTACTTAAATAATTTTTATTATTTTCTAATTAAATCGACAATATTTATTTTATATTTTATACTATTATCTTGACGAATTTGAGCAACGATGAAAATTTGAATTGTGACAATATATTGAGTAACAGTATTATGTACTTTAGATAATCAAAAATACTTGTGAATTTTGTTATGAAAAAGATTTTAAATATGGTAGTAAAAGCAGTGATTGTGTCATACACAAAATGTGTCTGAAAAGCCTTTAAAATGAATGAAATTTAATAATAAATAACTTAATTATTTTATTGTCTTTATTAGTCATTCACATATTTTCAATGCAAACGTTGCGAAAAAAAAATAGTCCATGCAAATGTAAGTATTACTTCATTTTTACCAATACAACTTGTCTCTTTTAATTACATCAACTCTCGTTCAAAATTAATTTCGTATTTTTAATAAAAAAAATATCTTGATAATTTAATAATTATTTCAATTACGTTCAACAAGTTTAAAAGTATCTAAAAAATTGTGAAGTTTTTTTTTTAAATTGATATTTTATTCTATTTTAAAATGTTCGATTTTTTAATTACCCTGATAAGAGTTCAAAAAAGAGCAAAAGTCGTCTCTTTTATAAAACGTCATTGTGATAGTATTTTTCCATCAGTAAATAAAATCTTTGTTACAGACAAAAAAGAACCAACCCGATTTCTCGGGGAAGGTGTGTCATTCAAAGCGAAACTTATTGGGATTTTAGAAGTATCAGAGGCACGGGGTGATAGAATGTGTCAAGCGGCTTTAGCCGACTTAAAAATGGCTATAAGAGCCGCTGGAGAACATAAACAACGAATTGCTGTTCAAGTCAGCATTGATGGCTTAAGATTACGAGATGAAAAGTCCGGGGTGAATATATTTTTCAAACATTTTTCAATTTTGGAGCTTTATCTAATTTCTTTGATTTCTTTTTTTTATTTTACAATTGTGATATTGTATATTTTTTTACCAGTAATTACCACTGCTTGTCATCTTAGCAGTACTTGGTAAGATTTTGGAGCAGTCTGCTGTAAGGCTGATCAAACCTGTCTGTGTTCTACTAGAGATAGCACTCAAGGCCCCTTTTCTCACTTTTTTTTTCGACAATCACTGTGTGCATCAATAAAATGTTGATATTTCAAAATCTATAAACGAAATAAAAAAATTTTTTTTTTCAGGAATGTCTTTATCATCATCCTGTTCACAAAATTTCTTTTATTGCTCAAGACATGAGTGACTCACGAGCTTTTGGTTACATATTTGGATCTCCCGATACAGGTCATCGATTTTTTGGCATCAAAACGGATAAAGCAGCGAATCAGGTTTATACGCTTAATTAATTTTATTATAATTATTTAAAAAATGTTATTTTTAATAACCACTTATAAGATAATATAGTTTTAACTCAACATAAATTAATAAAATATTTATTTTAATTTGTGACAGGTTGTTATTGCGATGCGTGATTTATTTCAAGTAGTTTTTGAATTGAAAAAGAAAGAAATAGAACTTGCAAAACATCACATTGATCAGCACAGTGCAAAATTCCATACTAATAGTATTTTCGTCGAACCAGCGCCAGATACTAAGGTAGTATTATTTAATTTATTGATTAATATTCAAGATAAAAAATATACTTTATTATTTTTTATCTATCAGGGTGCAGCTGGTGCTGAAAACTGTATGCATCGAGTTAGATTGATGAATGCTGAAAGTGGAAAATTGATTGATAAACCAACCAATGATAGTGATGGAGTGATGGCTGACCTCTTAGATCTACAGATTGAGTTAAGTTCAATACAACAGGGCATTCATCAAATGGATAAATTAACTCCAGATCATCCACGAAGTTCTTTAGAAGATTCATTTGAATCTGATCCATTTGGCGATTCATTTATAAATATGAAGGTAGAACTAGTATAATGATGAATAAAATGTTAATTATATTTTTACAATCAAAATAATGATATTTTAAATATTTTTTTAGGTTCAAGATTCAATACGTCCTATTTTACCTCCTCCACCATCCTCATTAAAACGCGGACATTCTGATCGTCAACACTCATCAATGCATTCAAATTTACCGAAAAATTCAACCTTGTTAACGAGTCAAACATCATTACCATCTTCGGAAAATTGGCTAGACAAAGATAGGGATAAAAATTTGTGCGATAACGAAATTCAAGATATATCAAATACTGCTTATGATGAGAAAAAAAATCACGTAAGTCTAATTTATTAAACTCAAGTGACTCTGAATTTTTTAATAAAAAATTTTTTATTGTACTTTAGAACAATTCTATTTTATCCGGAGTTCAGGATAAAAGTCCACAGATTGATGTTTTTACGGAGTTAGATCCATTAGGAACAGGATTGAGTAAGCCTTATATTGATAAAAAAGATTTCTTCCAACATCTAAAAAATCCACCAAAACGAGTTTTAAAGGATCTTGTAATTACAACTTCAAGTGATATTTTCCCAACTCATTTTGATGTTTCAATAGGTACATCTGGTGAAAGTGTATCTGATAAAAATATTTTCGAAGAATCTATCAATAATGAAAATTTTGCTGATTTTGGTAAATTTGAAATTTTGGATAAAAATATATCTTTAAGGAATGAAGTATCAGAAATCGATGATAAAAAGAAAATTACAAAAGATTCACTATTAGAACCTGTTAATTTGTCACCAGAAGATAGTTCGATGTCGAAATGGACTCCAACTAAATTTATAGAAGTATTAGAAAAAAGTGTTACAGATGATTTGCAAAATTTGGAAAAATCGTCAAGTTCAAATAATCAATTTTCTAACGAAAAGAAAAATATAGATTCAAGTATACCGGCCAATTGTAAAAATAATTCAATCGATAAATCTTACCCTATTGATTACTCAATAATAAATGATTCCCCAGCTTCACCATTACGCTCCTGCTCATCTGATGCTAATTCTCGATTGTCAAGTTCAAGTGCAGAACTTGACGTCGTTCCTGAGCCACCTCCACGATCAACTGCTAATGTAACAATTGATCCTCCGCCTCTTCCTCCAAAGCAATCATTAAGCAGTACAAGTACAACATTACATTCACGACCAGCCCATGATTTTGGTAATAATTTATTCAAAAAAGACGAAATGCTATCATCAGTTAGAAATGACGAAATAAAATATCATCAAGACATAACTACTATTTTTAAAACATATAAACCTACGTTAATCTCTAAAGATACTGATGAGTTAAAAATGACAGACAATATGAATAGAATACCTTCTTCAGTTCAACAAAGTTCCGTAACAACTGTGACATCTTCCTTTTTAACATCATTGGTTCATCAATCATTAAATTCCGCAGATAATATTCAAAAAAATTCATCTTTTAATGATTCTCTCAATAATTCTGCATCATCTAAATTTGCTGAGTTAGCAACGTATTTAAATATGAATGTTTCAGATTTAACAACTTTAACTCTTCAACAGCTAAGTGAATGTATAGCTAAATTACAATTACGTGATTCCCAACAATCAATTATTCCAGTTGATGATTCAAAGAAGACGAATGATAGTGACCAATTTATACAATCGAAGAATTTGAAACCTCATCCTAAACCTCAAGATGATGAAAATTATGACAAGTATGCTGTTTTTAGAGAATTATTGGAAATTGAAACTTCTGATCAGAATGTAGCGCCGAAAGACACACCACAAGTAATTGAAGATGAAGAAAAAGATAAAATGGAAGAAAATATAGAGTATGAAAATGATAAAAAAATTGAATTTAAAATGCAAACTTGTAATGAATCGAATTCTGATGTTTTAAAAATTGATGATACAAAGCATAAAAACTCTGAAACAATTCCTAAAAAAGACGAAAGTACTATAGTACCAACGAGATTCGAAAGTATTTGTTCGTCAGAAAAAATAGATGCTATTGAGTCTAAACCAGAAAAAGGAAAAACTGAAAATAGTACGATACAAACGAATACAATTGACTACTTTACAGATGTTATTAATGAAAGTAGTGATAAAACTGTTACGAAAACTGAAAATGGATCAAACTTTTCTGCACTGAATGATAAGTATGCAGCTCTAAGAGAAATTGCAATTGAAAAGGAGCCAATCAATGAGGAGTCATTCGATCCAATTGAATCATTTGGTGAAACTACAAAAAATAATATTGACCAAGATTTAATGAAAATATTCTCAGTCTCACAATCTATGACTCCAAGCCCTACAAATAATAATCAAAAAAATATGCATTCACAAGCTGTGTCTACAAATATTTTTGAAGAAATAAAAATGTTGAACAACAGTAATTCCAGAGGCAATACAAAAAATATGAGTGCAAGTGCATGTGGATTTGAAGATGTTTTTTGTCCGTTTACCAATCCAAAAAAAGTAGTTAAAGAATCTAAAAATCACAATTGGGCTAAATTTGATATTGATGCTTTCCAATCAGAAAAACATCGATATGAAAAGCAAAGTTCTTCAAAAGGAACATCACCATGGTCACCGGAGGAGAAGGAAATTAGCAATGAATCAGTTTTTAAAATACCTACCAACAGGCATTCTGGAGAAAGTGACAATGAATGGAAGGATGAAGAAGAAAGTGAAGAAAGTAATGGCATACCAAAAGAAGGACGATTTTATAATGGAAAACATTCACGATTTAAATCAAACTGTGGGAAAATGGTTTATTATGATAGCATGGCAAGAATGAGTGATTCAGAAAGACATTGTAGAGAAAGAATGAATAAAGAAATGTATGATATGCCTTGGGATAAATATAATCATCGATTTAGATTAGATTCTTCACCGTGGCATGAAGATGAACGATGGGAAGATGAACATAGAATTTATACACTTCGAAAAAATCCTTATGAAGAAGATGACTGTATGGCCCATCGAAAATGTAGAAATAGTCAAAGATCACCGTGGCTCGGAGAAAGAGATGCATATAGAATGCGAGATCATTCACTTTATGAAAATGATCGAAGCAAAAGAAGAATGCCACTTTGGAGTGAAGATGAAAGGGATCAAGAAAAATTCAGCAGTCAAGAAAGTATGGGTTACGATGATGACGATAGATGGTCGAGAAGAGAATATGAAAAAAAGCGACGAGAAGAAGATAGTAGGTTTTGGGGGCGACATGGTATACCAGATTCACATTATCCTGTAATGTATCGGAAACACAATCCTCATTATTATAGAAATAATAGAGAGCATTTACCTTGTGAATATTCTCTAAGCTGGGAGAAAGACCATTGTCATCAAGTTGATCATTCACATAAGTATAGTTTTCGAAAAAGAAATTGGCCGAAAAGACCTAATAGCGCTAATGAAGATAGGCATATCGATGTTATTTGTACAGAATCAAGAGTTAAATATGGGGTATCAAAGTCTGAATGTAGTGATAATGATTTAGAACATTATCGTCCGTATAGATCTAGAAGTCGTGAAAGTTATTGGGATAGTGATCAAGAATTTGATAGTTGGGGAGACAAGTTTTATTGGCCTGCAGATGTTGAATCAAAAAATGAAAGTGTTAATCGTAAACGAATGCTTAAATATAAACAACCAGAAACATCTATTAAATCCCAAAATTCACTTTTCGAAGATGACTTTCTTCAACCAGAAGAACAACTACCAACTGGGCCAATTAACTCCAAACCTAGTCCAGATAATTTAAAACGAATACAGTCGTCTAGTCATGAACAATCTATTAATGAGTGTATAAATTATGATTTATCAATGTACGATCAATCTAGTTTTTTCAAAAGTGATTTAAAAAAGAATTCTAATGCATCTAGTGAAGATCCAAGTTCACATGCGCCAGAGTCAAATGTAGATGTGCGCTTAGACGGTTTCCCAAGTAATATGAAGGATTCACCACCAATAGATGATTCAATTTCAGATGAGCAAAAAGCATCAGCAGTAGATAAAGATATGAAAATCAACGAAAATGTATTTGTATTAAAACCTGATGTAGAAGCTGATGCTAATGTTGGGGTGCATTTAAAATATCCAAAACAAACAAAGTGTCATAGTAATAAATTTAAAGAACAACATGGTATTAAAAAGTCTGAGTCTGTTAATATTTTTATTAGAGAAAATGATCCATTTGATGATGATGATTTCTTCAATTAATAAAAATATTTTCATTTTTATTCATTTTAAATGTTATAAAATTTTTTAAATGAAAAATGTAAAATACACTCTAATAAAACATATAGTTTTAACGTTCGCTTGCAATTTGGGAAATTTCAAAGGCTTAAGTGAGATGAGAAAATTCTCTACTTTTTTATACTCGTATGATTCATCAAATTATATCTAAGTGTGCTATTTTCAATTTGACCCTAAATATATTTAGAATTTTATATGAAGTTTAAGGTAGTTGATTACTTGTAATTATGCTTAAAATATTTGGTTTTACGAATTTATTCAAATTTATACAAAAAACAATTCCAAAGAAATTTATTTGTAAAAAGTTCTTATAAATTTTGTGAAATGTTTTTTTTTCAAGTTATACTAAATAGAAATGATATATTATAAATTAATCTAGCTAATTATCATTATTATCTAAAAAAGGGAATGAATTTTGATTCCGGTGAAAATTTCCCATACCATATGAAAAAATTTTGTTCACACAAAGAAAATAATAAATTTTTATATTACTTCAAGTTAAACCTTGAATAACATATTGACACTACAACAATATTAGTACTTACTTTGCATAAAACATTTCATTATTTTTGTTAAGTAATTTAGATTCTATCGTTATGAATCTGTATTAAAATTTATAAAAACTAAATTATTATTAAAATAAAATTCTAAAAACCAAACTTATATGTATAGATTTTTAATCAAATCCAAATATGTAACGTAGTTGTTACTTTGAAAATGTTGTATTCCAGAATTTATATCAACCATTTCATAATCTTTAAAATATCTTAAAATCATACATTCACTAACATCTTTTTATAGTTATACTGAACAAGTGAGCTTTTATTTTATAATTATCAATGTAGAAACTTTCAGCAACAGGTGAGTTGATTGATATTCATCATTTACAAAGGATTACTAACTCAAAAATTTATTCAAAATGAGCATCTTTATCGCATTAACTATCATCAGTTGATGTTGAAATTGAAAAAGTTTTCTTTTTAATTTTCGTTTATTGACTTACTAGTATCCAAAAAAATCATTGCATTATATTGACTTTGAGAATCTAAGCAAAAATTTCAACATATAAAAATTCAAAACGACCTGTAATGTGGTTAGCAGATGAGAAGTAAAAGAGAGATCAATGAACGTTATTGGTTTGTGCCGGAAGCAATAATCAAGTAAAGAGACATTTAGTAGAGTAAGCGGTTATGTATTCTCAGTTTCTCATTTTGAGAGGATATATTGAATGCTACTTCAATAATCGAAATGAATATCGTGTTTACTTACATAGAGAATGCTTTTATTGAAATAATTACAACCCGACTAACGATTTGTCTTTGATTGTAAAATCAAGATGAAAATTACCTATAACTTATTCAATATAATAGGAGGCTTTGTTGCCAAAATATCCATTTGTAAACTATATTTTTTAAAAGAATATTGAAGAACCTATTTCTATTATCTCTGAAAAAAGTGTTATAAATTTTATCTATTAAAAAAAAGTCCCTTGAAATTTTGAGGTCTGGGTGACATAGCAACCAGCAAACTTATCATTACTCGGGGTGACTGAAAAGGGTTCGTTGTTTTTCAACCAAATTTTATTCTGGACCAGGATGATTATTCAGCCATTATCGACAACTAACTAATGAAACTAAATGCGTATATGGTGGCTATCTATTTATAAATAATTTTGACGCTGAGTACATGTCATCAACTCTGTATTCATCCAATTCCAATAGCTTTAAAGCTAACAACACAATCGGAAATTCGATGCAATTTGATAGCTCAACTTGCAATTTGGTATAGAAAATACTTTTACAGAGGATTTGATGGAGATTATTCTAGATAAAAAATATTGCCTTTGTGATCATCGCATAATATTTAGTGTTCAATAATAATTTTATTATTTAAAAGATGATGTAATAATACAAATAGATACCACACATAATATAACTTTAATGAATAATAAAATTTTTGTTTTGATGAAAAAAACATTAGAAATAATTTTTCATTATATTTAAATTAACAGTGAATGTAATTCAAACAATTGATCATTGAAAAAGTAGAAATTGTGAGTCAACAAACTGTAATTTATGTAAACTGTTGATGTTTATTTCGTATCCATAAAAATTTCTACCAATATCATCCAGTGAGTCTAAAGGAAATACGAAATATCCTACTCAGCATTCGTAACTAGAAAAAAAAATCTTCATTGTTTCCCGATCCTAAGTAGAAGCTTTATTTTTATCGTTTTCACGCCTATTCTTCTATCTTGCTACTCCAAAAAAAATAGTATTATTTACTTACTCAAAGTGAAATAATAATATAAAAAAAAAAAAAAAAAAAAGGATTTAATTATGAAAATTTTCAAGGAATTAATACTCTTTACTAAAACAATCCTTTCTTCAACTATTTTCCAATAGTCGAGTCCTTTTTTTTCAGTCGACGTTTTATGATAGAAGCTTGAAAGTCAAAGCAGCTTTAATATTTCGACATTTCAGCTCAATGGTTGACTGAATATGTCTCAAGGAGACAAACAATATCTTTACACAATTTTTCTATTTCATATCAACAATTTATTTCAACCCAACTATTACGCTTTTACCTTCATTTAAATGTTCTTTGTGGTGTTGAAGAGCATAAATGACGTGTAGTAATTTGTACAACTACTATTTTATTTGGGCACTTCAATAAAGCCATTTATTGATTTTTAATAGTAACAATTTTTACAATATTATTCAAAGCAATTTTAAAATTATTTTAAATCCATTATTTACTTATATTTAATTAAAAAATTTACTGTTAATTAAAAAATAAAAAAAGCCTTAAGCAAATCAATTTATGTTGATAAATCACTTAAATTTCAATATGGAGGGGGATACTCACAGTCACCGCCCTTGTAATAATGGTGGGGACTATGATTATACCCGCCTCTTGGTTACCGCCCCTTAGTGATGAAACCTAAATCAATTCACAAGCCATCTCTTGTACAGTTCACGCTTACCATCAGCAAGATCGCTTAAATCCGGATTTTATTTTTTTAATCGACTTTTTGTTCACTCACGTGTTGCTTGCTGTTACTTTAGGAGTACATCTTATAGCGTGATTATACATTGATACTTTTTGATAAAATTTCAAACCAACTAAAGGAATAAATAAACAACCGATTAACGATCAACCGCTAATATCACTTTCAGCGATAAAGTTGTTCAAATCAGTGTTAAAAAGATAAAATAATGACAATAATCTACATGGTACTGATTATCACATTGTAGTGCTCAATAATTGACAAGGATTTTTTTAATAATGACTATTGTAGTGATGGCAGTGTGAAAAAAAAAGACTGGATGATGTTGAGAGGGAAAAGTTGATCGATAAGGTGAAATATTATTTAATGAAATCATTAATTTAGAGAGTATGTTTACAGCAGTGATTATAAATTATTGAAAGTTAAAATAAAATATTAAGAAACTCTAGGAAGTGGACGCAATTATCCAAAGGTTTCAGTTGTTAAAGATAATATTCTGGGTGATTGGATTAAACAATGACACTAGTATAATTTTAGAAGATTTTAAAGAAACACCTTATCAATGATTCTAAATAAAATATCATAATATGTGATAGTAATAAAGCAATGTATAAGATGTAATTTTAGTTTATGATTTTAAAATGAAAAAGGTGGTGATATTTTTATTCCATGATTGATCCTTTATAGATATTAAATGATAAAAAAACTGTCAATATGGAAATGGAACCTTTAATAATATCAAACACTTCTTGTGATGGATGTATTGATAGTGACAAAGATTCCGATAGCAGCAGTATGATTGTGGATCCAGTGAGTCTTGATCAAAAAGACTTATCACCACATTTACATAAAAATATGAATATGCCATCGCATATGGGTGGGACTACGAAGAATCGAAATAGAGTGGTTAAAAAAAATTATTCAGTCATTTCAGGAAGTCAAAAGTCTGGCCAATCATCATCATTTCCATCGGAGAGAATTTCATCAACACAAATAAAACCACCTTACTCATACATCGCTTTGATAACAATGGCAATTCTTCAATCACCACAAAAAAAGCTCACACTTAGCGGCATTTGTGAATTTATAATGGCACGTTTTCCTTATTATCATGAAAAGTTTCCTGCTTGGCAGAACTCTATTCGACACAATCTATCATTAAATGATTGTTTTATAAAAATACCTCGGGAACCAGGTAACCCAGGGAAAGGAAACTACTGGACACTTGATCCATTAGCTGAAGATATGTTTGATAATGGTAGTTTCCTTCGACGTAGAAAAAGATACAAAAGGCCACCACCACATTATGTCTTACGAGATCGTACAATAATGGCAACATTTGCGATCTGTGGTGATCGTAGTACATGTCCAGGAGTTAATCATACTGGTGGATTAACGTATCCAAATTCTAGTACTACAACATACATAACATCACCACCACGACTTCCAATTTTTGATTTTCCACCGACTACACTCGAAGCTTTGAAACTTGGTGCATTTTTGGAACCACCGCCACCACTTTATAAACCAGTACCACTCACTGCACCTCATCAACAGATTCGTCAACTTATAACTAATTCATCAACACTTCCAACAACCACGATGACTACCAATATCGCTGATCGTCTAGCAATATCCATTAATTCAGGAGGCATTGATAAGAAAACTAGTTTCAGCATAGATGCTCTCATTGGTAAACAAGCTCATTCAAATCAGAATATTACTGGTCTTCTTGATCTTAGCTCTCCAGATCATCGAGAAATAAGAAGTCAAGTATCTGCTTTTTCACCCCTTGTTTAACCACTAATATTATAATTTATTTATAATGATTTTATTGTATTTATTATGTATTAAAAAAAAAAAAAAAAAAAAAAAAGCAAAAAAGTACATTCGAATAAGTAGCTCTAGTAGTCCATTATATTTCTACGAAACGTACAAAAAGTTTAATGTATGTAGTTTTTAGATAAAATAAAATGTCCACGCAAGGCTCAAAAATTTAAGCTTGTTTGAAGAATGAAAATATAATGCCTAGTGGTCGGTTCTTTCAAGTGATTGGGTGTTTCCAGTGTTTTAGTTTTAGGCTAGACTCAGGTTTATACTTTAGCTTAAAAATTGTAAATTGCTTATATCAGAAATTCACATATCTATCTTATTGATCAAATCAACAAAATGTACATTGATAACATAATTAATTCGAAAGCTGGTGTTTCTTTGATAGTTTAATTTTTTATTTCTCATATTCCTCTTTTTTTATGATTTCAAACTTTATGAGAATAATATTTGGATATTGTAAGATGAGACGTTAGTATGAGTGAAATCATAAAGAAAATAAACTAAAATTATATCATGAATAGTATAATTTTTTTTTCTTTATGAAAATTGTTGAATAAAACTAATATAAATAAATAAATAAATAAATATATATATATAATGGTCTAAACAGGTTGAGCGATTATACTTTATCAAAAAAATATGATTGTATGTGTTTCTTATAAATAAATCTACGAAAATATTTAATGGTAAATAATAACATGTTTAATGCCCATTACTATAGATTTCTTTCATTCATCAAATGAATTCAGTTTTAAAATAAATATTTAACAATAAATCTATGTGTTATTTGCACATCTCAACGTTTATATTCATATGATGATGGCTGGAATATATTAAATAAGTAGAATACGAGATCATATTTCTTACATGTAAAAAATTATACACTTATTACTATTAATTATTACTATCATTATTATAATAGTTATTATTATTATTATTATTATTATTATTATTATTATTATTATTATTATTATTATTATTATTTCATTTGCAATATATAAACGTTTTTGTTTACTGTTAAGATAATTTTTAGATTTATCTTCATCGTTAAATTGATTAAACATTTGAAATAATAAGTCATTTTGCATGAAACATATTATATTAATATATTCATTAGTGCAATTAAATATTTCATCATTTTAAAAAGGAGGAAAAATTAGACTTGACTTAAAACATACCTCTGAAATACGATCAGTAGTTTGGTCAGACGTAAAAATCTATGAACAGACGTTCAATCAAAAATCGTATTGGTATTTTTGTTTTATTTATATATCAAATATATTTTTATATATAGGAAAGAAAATAAAAATTTGGAGCATATTGATTTTAACTTAATTATTAGCATATCAAAAATTAATCTTTTTCATATAAATAGTAAATATCACAGAGTATTTCATAAAAAAAAAAATGATCCCCTACATTGTTCTTGAAAGAGTATTCCACAATCCAAGCTCCACCCTGATTTCTTGAATCAGTTGGTAAAAAATTATAGAAATCAAAATATATATTTCAGACAATGCAAAGTAAGAATTACCTAATATTATTTTACAACTATTATTATTATTATTATTCAGAATAATATTTTTGTGTCTCCTATTTCTAATTGTCTTTGTTCTATCATTTATTATAAATTCATTATTTTTATGTTCCGTGTATTCTAGATAATCCTTAAATTGTATTGGATAAATGTAACTGTGAATCTACTTTAAAGGATGAAAGTTTCTGTAAAATTAAACTTATTTATCTTAAGAAGAATAAAAATATGGATAATTAGTATTAAAAAATACATGTCATAGAATATTATCAAAGTTTTTTCTAATGTAAAAGTATTGTTTTTTTTTTTTAAAATACCTTGAAAATTACTGAAAATGCTAACAATATATAAAGAGAATTACTATAACAAAACTTCTCTGCATTTTGGAGTAATTCTGGAACAGGTTACTAAGTTATAAAAAAACATGATTCAGATTTACTCCAAAATTCAGAGTAGTTTTTATATTTTAATTCTTTTTGTATATTTAACAAGTTTTGAAGTAAAAAATATATTTTAAAATTTTTTGAACTCCATCAAGCAACAGAAAAGTAAAAGTGATATTTTAATGGAAAAAAAATTACTTGATTAAAAATTAAATTTATTATTACTTATTGAACTTATGATAGATTATTCCATGATTGGAAACCATATCAAAGTAATTTTTACTCCAAAACATTGAAATTGTATAAATGATAACTTACTCAAAAATTAACAATTATAAAAAATTTTACCCTCAATATTAACTTAATACTATTGGATAAAATATTGGCAAATTAAATAATATAAAACCTGTGAACATTTCCTATCTTAATGACAAAATCTGGAAGTCTAATTATGGTAGCTTTACAAAAAATAAATGCGGCAAACGAAAAATAATTATATTTTACGTCTTTATAGTCGGCACAAAATTTAATTATTTTAATAAACTAAATTTTAAAAGAGTTATATATAATTATAGATTAATAATAGTTAAAATATATTAAAAACTTTTTTATAACATAACACTGCATTATATTACATAGTTTTATTGTAATTATTATTTTGCAAACGGTGTCAATTACAATTATGAGTTATAAATAAAACAAATTATTCTATTTGACATAATTAAAAATAATTCCATTTGAACTCAAAATTAGAATAGATGTAAATTTTATAAGAAAAAATTATCGAATTATATAATGCTATTTAAACGGTTATGTATCAAAAAAAATTGCTATAGAAAAATTTTTATTCTAGTTATAATTACGATAATTCTTATACACAGAAGATACATAATAAATAACAATCACTTCACTGTTCGAGTTGACTTACAACGTTCATAAGATTAAAATAAAACAGTCTTTTACCACAATAAAAATTACTTTCATAGAATAAATTTAGTTTTACCTTGAAATGTAATTATTCCTATGATGAATTTTACCTCATCGCAAAATAATTTCTTTTCTTCTTCAGAAATGTTTTCAGCCAATATTGTTATTGAGATAGCATTAAATCGAAAGTTATTACTGTGAGTTTTGAATAGAGATTCGAATAAACCTTGATAAAGAATCAAAAATTTAAAGATTTCTTTTTCACCACACATATGAAACTATTTAAAATATTTTAATACACTTAATTCAGGTAAAATTTTTTCAAAACACTCTTATCAAAATGATTTATTAATTTTCATATTTACATCAGTATTTGATGTTGCTTAAAAATGTTTCCTGAAAAAATATTATTTATTTTGCATTAAAGGTAATATTTTTATCTACTAAAATAATCAATTTATATTATTTTAAATAAATTGTAAAGTATTTTAAAAATATACACGTAAATAGTTTACTTACCAAATAGTTTCAATTCCGAAATTTCGGTAACATTTTTTATTAAAACCTATAGGTATGATAGGTCATCATCAGCTACACCTCATCTGAGCATGTCCAAGCTCCTTACTTCTTCGATATAAAATCCATCAAGAAAGAGTCTGAAAATTAAATATATTTTTAAATCAAATAAATAGAGACTTTTATTTAAAAAATCACATTATACTGACCGTCTAAATGGAAGAATACAGAATTTACACAAATGAATGATATCAATGACATTATTCAACCCTACTGAGATAATCACATCAAAACCGTAATGAAATTTTTAGAAATAATCAACGATCATTTAAAAAGGATATTAATCGAATGATTCAACTTCAGTTTTATTCCCAAAGAATCAATTAAGAGTAATAATTATTATTCAAATAAAATAAATTGCTTTGTATATTCGATTTAAACTTGAAAATGAGAGACTGCTATGATAGACACTCATAGATCAGATCTTTTTTTTAGCAGATATCTATTTTCACAAAAAAAAGTGCCAAATAATTAAGCAAGCTTCATCATAATGATTTGTTAACATGAATTCTTCACTTGATTGATAATGAACATTATAAAATCAATGTTTCATTTTCAGTGATTTAAAAATCAAGTGTATCATAGCTGCCTTTAATTGAACACAATAGCCTTTTATTGAGGTTTGAGTTCATAAGATTATTAACCGAATAGAAAAAAGCATGCAGACAGCAATATACATATATATATGTATAGGTTTAATTTTCTTAAACTATTTGTAATATGATTCAATCCTCACACAATAAAGAATTGGTAGACACTTTTGTATTGTGTTCTCAATCACATACATTGAATAAAAGTTAGGGGTGCAGTGCTCATTCAAGTGTGTCACTCATACAGTTCTATAATTGTTTTATTCATACCCTGCTCTTAACGATCTTTTCTTTATTTCTCTTACTCTATTTAAACTCTATGTGAGGTACACTTGTTCTATAGCCACCGGCATTATACTCATCATCTGTTACCATAAACTCAATAGGTTAGCATTGTATTTTCCCATAATTGTACCAAACTAATATACTTCTATTTCATATAATATTAGCATATCTCTATATTATGTGTATCTTTTTCGGAAAAAAATAGAAAGACATTTGTCAAATTTACTGATTACTTTCTGGCAATTTGACTTCTGGCTCTTATCTTTAATTTTCTCTTTCGTAAATCCACTTGTTCTTCAACCTGCTGAACTCATCACGAAATTTTGCATCTGAAAAGACAATAAAATATTAGAATAATAAATCATAGGATTAATTTAAGTTGGTATTATTTTTCTCTGAAGAGAATACCTTTTCTAATTCTCATCTCCATAATATTATTGTAAAAACTAAGATGATGTCTAAAATGAATGAAGTGTTGATAAAATAACACTTTTTTGCAGTACAATTATTTATCATGAAGCTGTGATTGATTTGTTCTTTTTTAGATCTTGGTAAATATAATTTTAGGAAGACATTTAATCCCACTGTATTAATAGGTCTTTATCCTACATTACTTACTTGTTTAACGCATTAGGCGATCTCAGTATTATTTCGTAAAGCCTCGTGGGAATGATCACATGGTGTGCGAATAATAAGAATATGTATTGATGAACAAGTAATGTTTACATAAAGTACTATTAGTTTAAGTATTTAAAATATTTTATCCAATTGTTGTATCTAGTAAGTTTTTTCAATATTGTGATACACGACATATAGTCATTAGGTTTTTTTATACCTTCTTTCACGTTATTTTATCTATAAAAGAATTTTTATCAACATTAATTTATTTCGAAAATTAGCTCTAATTTAAATAAAAATTGAAATCCGAAAGTTGCTGAATTAACTTGAGTTTGAGTAGGGATATCAAGCCCTAGCTAACTTGTCAATTTTGTTCACACGTACTAAAGAGAACCTGTTTCATTGCCTTTTCAAGTTTAATGGTTTAGCTAAATATGTGGAAGCTTTACATAACAAAGGGAATTACGTTTCTTTGATTTAGAAAAAAATTTCTTTCAGACCAAAAAAAATACTTTTAATTATAAGCATGCTGAATAATAATAGTAAATTGGTGAATACTTACAGAATTTTCCAGTCTTTTGATCCAAAGTCCCCAGTCTGCTGCCAGTCCTCCTTTAAACCTCTTTAGACCGTCAACTTTGATAATTACTCTAAAACTTGTGGTTGTTCGGTTTCAGTGACTCCGCCGGTGGCTTCAAGTTTTCTATTTATGTTGCAACTTACAATAAACAATGGTTTCTTAATTTTCTACCAAAGATACTTAATATATGATGGATGTTAATATTCCTTAAAATCCTTTTTCAAAGTCATTTTAGTATGATATAAATTTTTTTTCAGTTTTATTTTAGATTGCCATCATCTATGACTACATGACTTTTCATCTGTACAATACAGATTAAAGCTTCATAATTTTTATAAGGAAATATTTTCAATGGATAATTAGTTATACTAGTAACAGAAATGTCTTAGACCGATATAAAATATTTTTTGTTTCAAAATCTTCGTCAATACCATGATAAAATAGCTTTTATTTAATACAACTCAAAGTAAAATAAATAAAGCTAATAATATCTTTAACGACCTAAATATCTAACATATTTTGATATCAAAAGGTTTAGCTGCAAAATCTTCAATCATTATTCCATACATACATTCATTCGAAAATTCCAAACACCATACAATAATGTAGAACAAGGCAGGCATTCTCAGTTGATGACATCCATCAAGGTAGATGCTCTATATGTATACATATAAGTATCGGTGAAGATGTAAGAATAAACGACAAAAATATCAAAGAAAAGACGAAGAAGAAGAATGGAACAAGTAGGAATTGCTATCTTAACTGCCACAAAGCAGTGATAACATTTTCCCTCCCAGATAGATGCCTAGCAACCCTCCACCAGGTTGTAATCAATATCTGAATAACATAGTACCGTTGTCATGGACACTGCTTAAACTTGCCACGCCCCTTATATAAATATGGCTGCCAGATGGGAAAACCGAAGCCAATCTAACAAGAAACAAGACGTTTAAACTATTATAAATATGAATATGTAATTCAAGAGAGATACTTTTCTCCATTTGATAAAATTACAACCTATTTATACTTCCCTTTCATGCTTCTACAATGACACATTCTAATTAATGAAGTTAGAGTTTGCTACGAATAATTAATAATAATCTTTTTCAGTTAAATTGAATCAGCAATTTTGCAAAAACTTGATGCATGAACATTTTGTTATGCATACATATTTATCAACAAGTATGATATATAATATAATAAAATGTTTAGCAAACATAGTTGAGCTTCTTGAATTATTTTATTTTATTATGATTCTACTAACAACAAATAAGAGTTTAACTTAAACAAAAAGATGAAGAATAGCGGCTATACTGATGTGACGTAATCATTTAGACTCTTTAAATTTATGTCAAGTGTATGTGCACATGGAATGTAATATATCCTATTGACCACGTGACGGTCACGTGCCAGTAAGTGTTTGTTTCGGTTTGTCATGTTTTCACGTTTTTGAGTTTAACGAGTTATAGTCTCGTCTTTCTTCTCAATTGCTCATTCCAGCGTTTAACATTGATGATAGCACGTTTATGATTAAAAATAAATTGTAATTCTCAATACAAAATAAATGATAATGAAATTTTTTTGAAAACATCTTCAGTATTATTTAATAATTATTAAATGAACAAAAAACAGCTGATATTTACAAATGTTATTGATGTACAGCATGAAAATGATAATTGTTATTCAGCTAATTTACTCTTAAAGATAAAAATAATTTTATTATTTGATTAAAAAATTACTCATCTGAATTAATATGATATTCAAGTATTTAATGAATTACTAACAATAATTTTGATCAATTAAAGGTAAA
This sequence comes from Chelonus formosanus, assembly GCA_028641665.1. Taxonomy (NCBI): domain Eukaryota; kingdom Metazoa; phylum Arthropoda; class Insecta; order Hymenoptera; family Braconidae; genus Chelonus; species Chelonus formosanus. Next base: position 23,284,174 of record CM054006.1, on the reverse strand, counting down.
AAAATTTAGCTAATAATATTTATTTAATTCTAATAAATGACTTTTTTTATTTCTATTGTTATTGATAACTTGAGACATGTTCCATTTAGGATAAATTACTAATAATATTTTACAGATTACAGAGTTCATAAACTAATTAAAATAAAAAAATTTGAAAAATGTTACACTTAAATCAGCATGAAAATTTAATAAATGTTTGGTAACAATAAGTGCTAAAAAAGTAGATTATGAGGGAGAGTAGATAGTGTAGAAAAGCAGCTGTTATCTTCATCATGATCGAAGAATGTAATATTGTCACCCCGTGTGACAAGAGTTGCCTACGCATTTCTACTCATCAAGGGATTAGAATGCAATGAAAATCCACTCGTTTTTTTACCCCTATTTCCAGTTTTATTTTCAGTGATTAAACTACCTCATTCATAATGTATAAAGCACTTTTTCATGACACTTTATGATAATGATGAAAAAAAATTTATGAAGGTGGCATTTTTATTGACCAAGTTTACATAAAACGATAATTAACTAAAAAAAGTTTTTTGAAGAATGTAATCATTTTGTTGGATGAATTTAATTACAACTGATCTAACGAACACAATGTAATATTGAAGATAATAAAAAGTATTTCATGTGAAAATAAATATCCATTCGAGCATATAATAATATACATAATTGAGCGAACTCAGATGAGTTTAAATTTGACTACACAGGAAACAATATTGTTGCTGATGATCTGAGTATTTAGATAGATAATACCTTCTATAGTACGAACATTTAAGGTATTTTGATAAATATAGCATCGACAATATATCATTATTTAAAATTTATTTAACATAATATCCTTATTTTTTAATTCTTACAATTAGGATTATAATTATTATCTTAGTTTTCGTGGTTAAAAAATATTTCAAGAGTGATTAAATACAATATCAGTACAAAAAAGACTTAAGTGTATTTTAAACAAAAGAATTTTTTGTTTTCAGATATTTTTCAATTTATAATTTTATTCTTGCAATGTTATAAAGTATTTGATACAGTATTTATATTTATTCAGCCTTAAACTTAACACTGTCTTTATAATGTAAAAATACAAAAGAGAAGAGAAATACACCACCCATCATTGAGAAGGCGCTCACATAGTAAGGATATGCACTTGGAATGAATCGTTCATACTGTGTATGTTGCAATGGTCGAACTGATACCTGAGTTGTACTATATAAATGTGTTAAACCAATTCTGTTATAGTCTACTTTAAATTGATAAACTCCATACACATCAGGAATTTTAAAACGAGCTTCGTATTTTCCATAGCCTGATGGAGTCATGGTCATACGAACGAATGGATCAATTCTTACAAATTCCAACTGTACATCATTTGCTTCATACGGAATCCACTTGTTTCCTGATAGTTTTTCAATTGTGATTGAATAAATAACATCGTCCATAATAGTGTAAGCTGTTGGAGGCTTGTGCTCTCCAATTCTATGATGATTGACAGTTGATACTCGAATGACACCGTTTTCTTTGAAGACCCACTGGGTCATTTCTTTGGCGACTACTTCATTTCCAGATTTATCATATTTTTGACCATCATTAGCTTTCTGAACTGGACTAGTAAAAGCTTCATCACTGAAGAAGTAAAGAGATCCTGAGAATAAAACTCTAGCATTATTTCTTGCTTGAAGAGCAGCAATTAGTAATGTATTCTTTCCAACAGCATGAGGATATTCTTTAATTGGGTGTTCAGGATTATAAGAATATGCAGAATTAGATGCTGTGAGAAGACGGAGTATTAAAGGATTTTCAGGATCCGCAATTAATCCAGTTCCTTCGTAAAGTAATGGAGCAACATTTTTGCTTCCAACTATTACAGGAGCATCAATAAGATTGTCAGGACCAGTAACTATTTTCGTATGATATGCACTATCACTAACATCATAATTCAAGTGATCAATGACTGTGGCTTTTTCTTCATCAATTTCAAAACCACATTCACTAGCTAATTCTCTCAAAGCATCTCCTGAATTTGATGAACTTGCTACCAAAATATTTCCTCCATTATCTATAAAATCGGTGATAGCATCGATATTCAAAGCTCCTCCAAATTCCTCTACACTCGGTGCAAATATAATTAAATGATCGTAAATAAATTCTCCATACTTTGAAATAACTAAATTAGCATCATCTGCAAGTTTGAAAGTCAATGTGTAGTCACGATCTGGAAGAATTAAAAACAATTATAACTATTTGTTTATCATATTAACAGTTTTTCTACTTCAAATTTAACAGAAAGATACACTCATATTTATAATAAATATAAAAAAATTATCGCTAACTTACAGATTTTTTGTAAAAACTCTAGTAATTTTATTTATCATTCATAAAAATTCAGGTTAAAATAATAAAAAAATTATAAGCATTGTGAAGCGTAATATATAAATTTTGAGTACCTTGGAGCCATTTAAAAAATATTGAATGTGTTTCTTTAATAGCAAGATTGTCAAGAAGAACTAAAGTTGGTCCACCGGCATTGGCAAATGTGAAAATGCAGAGAAAATAAAATAAATTACAACTAAAACCCATGGCTTTCGGTATTTGTTGGATAAATTACAATGAACGATGTGCCACGAGAACTAGAGAGTTGGAGTAGAGAATTATTTGTGACGGAAGTGACATGTCACAAGGATTATCTAACCTCTTAAACTTCTTATTAAAAGATAGAAGACAAAAAATGACCATTCATCGATTATAAATATTATTTTATTAAATATATAATTAATATTTAATTATTATTTATCTCATAAATATTAATAATCTTCTCAAATACTATCTAAAATTTATAAATAAGAGCAACAATGCTATTGATAATGTATCAACATATTTTACTGTCTCTTACAACGCTAGAGAGCGTTGTAAGCTTATCTCTTAAGCGCGAAAATTAAAATTAAAAAAAAATTGCAATTCGATTGATATTGCCAATAAAAGTAATTAGGAATTTTATTAATATTGAAAAAAAAATTCTCAATGTTAGCATAATTAATTTTTAGTGAATAAATAATATAATACTATTTTTAAAAATGTTACTCTCAATATTCGAGAAATAAAATATTTGTGTGAGAAGAAAAATATTTCTCAAACTCTATTATAAAATGGTCAAAAATGAAATCAATTTTTTTTTTCAAAGTTGAGTGAAATGAAAAGCAAAAAATGAATATGCATTTGTGTGCATATGTATGCATATATCTTTTATCATTGTCATGCAAAACTTTTCCAGAGGTCTCTAGTGTTTCGTGAGTATGTAAATGGTATATTTCAAGGATTGATTAGGTTATTGTAAAATCTTCTCAAATATACTTTTGAAATGTTATTTTGTTGACTTATAATTGGAACAGACAATTAAATTTTACCATGTGGGCTGAAGGTCGTATTGCAATTTATGCAATTTGTCTATTGATATTTCAAATTAGGCTATCAAACTCAAGGACTTCTTGGAGACTCAGCACTGATGGAGTAGTCAAAGCCTCTCAATTACCTCTGTCTATTGATGATGATCCAATATTTGAAATTTTGACCAGTAGTATCAACTCTATCAATGAACAAGGATGGAGTAAAAGTAGTCCAATTGAAAGTGCAGAAAAATTGCAAGTTTATTGCAATGAGTTTAGTAATTTTATTGCCTCCAATTCAGAAAGGTAAAGTAAATACATGCCCTATACATATATTTGTTTGCATGTTTTTGAGTTTTTTGAATGAATATTGCATGTTTCACTTCTATTCATAAATAACAGTGCATAAATTGATACCGTAACTTTTAACATTTTTTTATTGTTCCATTATTTATCATATCAATGTTTTGTTTATTTTCAAATCAACTTTCAGTTTTAATTGATATATATTTGTATCCAAAAAGATAGACTTTTTATTAATGACAAACGATAGACTAATTTTTTTCAGAGAAACAAATGCTGACATTATTATGTTTTTACTATTTTCTAACGTAGTTCTCCATTTTTTGCCCGTAGTTAGTATTTGTGTGTGGCTTGCTGTCCTTCCAGAATTATGAAAGCGTTAACTTTCATCCCCTTGGCAGACGATTTGTGTCATACACCATGATTGACCCGCCAAACAACACAGAATCAGGAGCTTCAAGCTCTTCATCATTAAATGATCAAATTGTCTGCGCTGCGGGACAACAGTGTGAAGACATTGTCTTGGATTGTGGGAAACCTGTTAATTATACTTACTATGATAATTTAGTGGGAGTTGCTAATAGAAATAAACATCCGTTAGTACCAGAACCACATGTTGCTCTAATGTTTAAAAAAGGCAGTACTAAAGTTGAAGATGTTGACATCGATTTGCTTGAAAGACGATTAAAAAAAGCCAAACGAGAGGTATTATTTGATTCTATTTTTTGTAATGACATAAACAAGTATTTTACTGTATAATTTGATTCTAGAAACCAAAGTCAGTACAATTGTACAATCAAATTGGAAACTTTTGGCGTATAAAGGGTAATGCCGAACGATCAATTGAGTGCTTCAGGAGGGCCCTTGCAGTTTCTCCTCATAATGCTGAGGTGTTATTGAATTTAGCCAGAGTATTATTGGTTCTTCAATACTTGGATGATGCAACGTACTTAGCTCGACGGTCTTTGGAGCTTCAACCACCAGATAGAAATGCGTGGGAACAGTATCTTACTTTAGGCCAAATTTTTAAGGTAATATCAATGAATTTTAATTTTAATTAAGAACATTTATTATTTTGCCTTCAAAAAATCTACAAGTTTATTTTTTATATTTTTTTACAGGCGTATGGATATTTTCAAGAAGCAGCTGTACATTTAAGACACGCTTTAGAGTTAAAACCTGACCTTCTAGATGCTGCTGAAGCACTTAAAGAAGTTGAAGCACTTCCCACTGCGAGTATACACGTGTATACATTAATAATAATCGTGTGTTTGGTAAATAAAATAATTTCATTTACTTTGTTTATCTACTTTCAGATAATAAATAAATAAATAAATAAATAAATAATGTTATTTTCAGGTTTTAGGAGTATTACTTGTAGTTTTGAGTACTGTAGAGTGTGATGAAACTATATCAGAAAATGATGATCATCTTCAACGACCTGTACAACGGAACTTTAATCGAACAATAACAATGCGTAGTTTACGACTTAACGTACCACGCAATAAACGTTGTTGATTTATTTTTTAATGATCTTGACGATTAACTGAAATTCAAAAAACCACGATAGATCAATAAATTCTAAGCAGCCATGACTTTGAAGTATCATTTATATCAATAACAAATTTAATATTTCAGTGTGCTAATAATACTATTTATTATATTCAATGAGCAAACAAATACAGTACAATAGAATGTGATAGAAATAAAATTTATCTGCTATACTTAACTCACCATTAATATTCACAATTATTCAACTTTTTACATCTATCTTTAAGTACTTTTTTTATTTTTTTTTTTTTTTATATTTTAATATATAGTTAATGATTTATTGATCGACAATAAGTATTCATACATTATTCACTGCTAACAATATATAACTCTTTCAACGAACAATAATGGCTAATAAACAGTTGTCTACAGTATTTCATGACTCATAAGCGTTAGAATTAATGGGATGGGTTAAAATTATGAATGATTTATGAATGATTAGGTGGCATCAAGTATCATTTAATAATTTTTTTATTTGAAAATAATATACATGAAAATGGTATAATTTTTGTCAATTATTAACTGCATTCAAAATAACTTTTCGAATCATTTTTATCTATTGTTCATTAAGTCAATCTAATTATTATATTATTAATAACATTAAATACTATCCGTGATCTCATTTACGTTAATATTGAATCAAAATTATTAGGTTACAATTGACAATATCATTCATCGATATCAACTTAAGTGCAATGGAAAGAGCAATATATTTACAAAACAATCAAATTTTTGCATTTTATGCGATCAGTAATAAGTCATTATTATAAACATAATTGTTACATAATAATCGTATTCTAAGGAATATTTTATTTTTATTTCCATTATCTAATATAAAGAAAATAAACTATAACAATCATACACATGGTAAGACCTCTATCTATTGCAATAGATGAGATTTTCAGAGAAACATCAAAAATCTCAAAATCTTTAGTTTTTAATTAGGCTTCAACAAGAAGATAAAATATTGCTTCCAAATTATCTACTTATGTACAGATGCCAAAGGCAACTGAGGCCTTAATATATCTTTCATTGAATTTTTCGCAAGGCAATAACGAATTTTTAAAATCATAATAAATTATATAACAATATTCATCACATGCTGAATAAATGTTTCATTAAAATTATAAGAATATTCGTTAATTAGAATTTCATTATACCGTTAAATTCCTATTTTAATAAAATATATTTCCTTTTTTTCGTTTCGATTTTCACAAAAATGTACCTATATTAATTCTAGATAATGTAGCCAAGAAATCAAATTCAAAAAATTATAAATAGAACGAGTACAACAGTTAGTGATAAAAGAAAAAAGAGCACATAAATTAATTGAAAGAAAAACATCTAAATCCCGTGTACTCTTATTAATTCTCAGTAAAAAATCAACTTCATGATTACAACTAGTAATACCTTAATTTCGTTTGAAATGCATTATGCGGACGTAAACAGTCATTATAATTACTGTTGTTAAATATATATATTATATAATAATAACACTAATAATAAATATAAAAATAATTATTAACGTTATTATTCTGAAGAAACTTTTTTTGCTGTACTCATTCTATTACAAATATATCGAATATTTTTGCAACTATTTACATATAATCTAACAAACATATACATATAGGAGTCTTACTTTTCTGCAAATACATTTGCATCTGCTCACTTTGGATAGTTCCTTCATCTTGATATCAACCATAAAGTATATTTTTATTATTAAAATTGTACCCAACTGGCATTAGTTGAGTTTGGAGATGCTGCTGGCGATGGTTGTTGTTGGGTTTGGGATGCACTTGCAAATTCCCCCCATTCAGAACCAGATAATTGCTGGGCATTTGGGGCTGGTTTATGTGCAGGTGATGATGTTGGTGTTTTTGGTGGAGGTGGAGCAATTTTAATTCCTCCTGGAGGTGGTGGAAGACCTAAATTTACTTGACCACGCTGTTTAGCTTTTGAAGCTTGTTCACTTCCATCTTTTTTCTATTTTGAATAAATGACAATTATTTTGTAAAATAAAATTAACGCTAAAATAAACATATTCATAATTATTAATGTTGAATAACAAATCTTACAGTGATTTTCATATTTATTTTTATCGTTTCTCCTTCTTTAAACCTCAAATCGAGTTCTGGTTTAGGCTGCTCTTTTTCTTTCTCAATTTCATCACGGTTTTTTAACCACTTAAAATGATCTTGAAGAGCCACATTTAGATCAAAACTGTCGGATCTATCCAAAAAACCAACTCCAAGAAAAGCTGCTCTACCATCATCATCTTGGACTTTTATAACAAAATATCTTGATGAATCAGTCACTGGTTCCACTGCTGTTCCAGGATATTTATCTATTGGACATTTGGCGAACAGTTCACCAGTTATTTTATCTTCTAATTTTATCGTTATTGAGTCATTTTGAGATACAAGACGCATCCTTCCTGTCCATGATGGTTCTTGTAAATTCCAATCTGCTGCTCTGTAATTTATTTATCTTTGAATTCGATTTATTTTTGAACTAAATTATTATTACAGTAAACTGTTGTATAATAAAAAAATTCATAGAGTAATTGATTATTTAACAAAAATATCATTAGTAAAATTTGATTGTCATACAGCGAATAATAATAATAATAATAATAAGATGTCAATAATGTCTACACAGCAATATGTTAAATAAATAGATGATTGAGAAAAATCATAACTAACCGATAACCACGATTGGGTGCTCTTGGTGGTATTTTAAATACAAAAACTTCAGATTTGACAAGTAAAACACTTTCATACGAATCCATTATTTTAAGTTAAATAATTGTATGTACAGTCGACTATTGAAAAAATTCTCTTTTGATATGTCTGAATATGCTCTTTCACTCTGTCAGGTTAGACTCCCTTGTCTATTCCTTTATGCGCGCGCATTGACAGTCTATTGAGAAAAATTTCAAAGAGAGGGTAATCATCTGTCAAGTAACTAGGAAATAATTTTTCGGTCGAATTAAAAAGTCTGGTTCTATCAAGAATTATTATCAAATATATTTAACATAAATTTATTCAACAAGAATATTAATTGTGGACAAGAATCAAGTCTCTAATATATAATAATTCAACTAAAGTTAATACAGTAATGATACTGCTATTTTTTTCAATTTATTTATTACAAAATATATATTTTTGTCACATTCGCTATTATTCTATTAGTTAATGTGATGATGAGAATACGTTGTTAATTCAAATTTTCGCGGTTTTTGCTCAATATAAGAAACAAAAAAAGTTTCTAATTTTAGGTTGGCAGTATTTTAGTACTGTAGTCAATCGACAACGGTTGAAGTTTCAAATTGAATACTGTTGTCTGTTTTGTCGGTTAAAAACGTTTTCAGCAGAAGAAGATGGTTTTTCCTAGTATTTCACGATTATTTTAATCTAATATTGAGTTTTCTCTTGGCTCCTTATGATAATACATAAAGTATTTGTTACTCTCTAGTTCACAGGAAGTAACGAATATTATTAATTAGTTAATTTTTTCATATTAAATCATTTTATTGTTAATTGTGACATTCACTGACTACCAAACACTTCGTGGGTCCATACACAACTTACGGAGGTGAATAGCAACTTATTTTGATCTCAGAAAATAAGCAATTTTTAAAACATTATTTATAATCATGTACAGTCTTTAGAACTTATAATTGTTTTATGTTAGTATTTAATAAAATTATATTAAATTATTAGCTAATAAGATTTAACCTTTTTGATATAAATAATTTTATATTGAAATTTATTTTTAGGATAAAAATTTGGTTCATCATTTTAACAGATAAATAGTAAGCCCTGAAATATTTAATTGATTATTCATCATTTTATCATAACTTGGACTATAAAAGATGTCAGTAGACTATGCATATGAAACAAGTGGCCCACAGTGGGTCGATTTACAAGAAATGACGAACCACGATAATTCAACAAATGATGATTTTTTTGATCGCACCCATGACAGCCTTGAAGCTTCTCCTGTACGACAAAAAACTCAACTCAAAAAATCAACAAGGCTTCAAAATAAAGTTTCGCCAACCGTTAAAAGTTCTGAAGTAAACGACCAAAATAAATCGAAATTACAATCAGAATTCATCGATGATATTGATAATATTTGCATTACTCCTTTAAAATTAAAATCACCAAATATGAATAATAAAGAAATTTACCAAAAAGAATATAATGTTAATGATATTCTTAGTGATGCTATGGAAGGATTAAAATTGGCTTCTTCTCTCAAGAAACGTCCGAAACCTCAGAATGTGAATAAACAAATTTGTCCAAAGATTGAAATCATTCCAGATACTCCTACTCGAGGAAAAACTCCTGTTATAAAATCTCTCTATGAATTAACTTTAAATAATCAAAATCAGATGTTTAATGAACAAACCCCCGCTAAAAAAATAATAAAGATTCGTGGAAGTGTTTGTAATCAAAAAAATGATGTATCTTCAAATAATATAAGTATTAAGAATGAAAAGTTGATAGATAGTTCGAAAGCCAAGAAGAAAGTGAATGAGACAAATAAACTTAATATGAACTTGGAGAATGAAATGTCAGACGAACTAGAGAATATCAAAGAAAATATTCAAAGTGAAAATATAATTACAAAGAATAAAAACTTACGAGTTTCGGACTGTTACAGTTCTATAAAAAATACAGATGTTAATCCTACTAAAAAAAAGTTAAGGATCTGTCGTTCAATGCATCAAAACACTCCTATTAATCGAACTCCAATTTTCAACTTAAGAACAAGTCCTTGCACAATGGATTTGAAACAATCGAAAATACCTGTTTATAAACTTGACTGCCCAGATGATAAGGTTTCAGAAATCCATGAGAATATTAATTCAAAAAATAAGAAAATTATTTTAAATACGTTGCAAAATGAAGACTTCGAAAATAAACCAGAAAATATAAACTCTATAAAATCTAAAAAAGATAATTACAATGAAGAGAAACTTCCAAATATTAATGACGTTAATGAGGATCAACAAATAAACATTCCTGACATCGAATCACCAGCTGATGATGATGATAATTATGTTGAAATAGAATTTCAGCCTTTTGATGAATTTAGCAAATCTCTTGATGAAGATGAAAACCAATATAAAGTTTTCAAATCTCAATATACTCAGAAGACTTTACGGAACATTACAAAAACCACTATATTGACTGGTCAAGCTCGTAGAAATAGCATTCAAATGAAGAATATTCTTAATCGTCAACGATCAAATAAATATGTAAGTTTAGCAGAAGGTGTTAAAGCATTTCAACGTAGTACGCCAACACGGTTTCATACTGTGAGCAAAAATACAGAAGGGGTTAAAAAACCAAAGGTAAATCAAAAAACGACTCAACAAGCTTTCAAACGAACAATTCCAGTTTCTCCAAATTGGCATTCTAAAATACGAACAAAAAAAGTGGTACAAGATCAAAACCAGGAAAAAAAGATAAATACGAAACAAGTTACGACCCAAAAGAGATCTTTAACTACTTCGAAAAGTTCTAAACCTCAGACTGAAATTTTGAAGAAACGTATTACTATTCCTAAACCGTTTAATTTGTCTGAACCTAAAAAGAAAATTGAATCATCTCACCCACCTCAAGTGAACACGTCTAAACCTAATAAAACAGTATCTCAAAAGTCTAATAGTCAAAAAGTTGAGACGCAAAAAATTTTACATTCCAGCATACCAGTTTCGAGAGACTTTAATATTTCATCAAAACTAGAGCCTAAGAAAACAAGAACTCAGCAAGTTCCATTTCAATTTGACCAACGTAATAAAAAGGATTTAATTAAAAAAGAAAAGAAAATGAAAACGTTGAAAGATGAAAATTTGAAGATTAATGAAAAAATATCATTAATTTCTATGAACAAAGTTGATAATAAAGATTCTAAAAATCGAAAAGAAAATGGGATCAAAACTAGTTCTCATATAAAAGTGATGCCATTCAGTTTTGAAGAACGAGACAGATTATTGGCAAAGAAAAAAGAAGAAATAAGAAAGAAAATAGAGGAACAAGAAAAAAAAGCAAGAGTCTTTCATGCAAACCCAGTACCTAATTTTAAGCCAATTCCAGTTAAAGTACCATCAAGGGAAAATTTAAATTCTAACAAAAATTTGTTAAGAACTAAGTCTGCAGACAATGTTAAATCTAAAGATCATGTGAAAGAATTGAATGTACTTCGTGCACTATCTCATGATAATTTCAAGTATTCTAAACAGCAAAATTCAAAAGAAGCAATTCCGGTCCAAAAAACGCTCCTAACTGGACCATCATCATCATCATTAAATGTTGGTGAACATAATAAAGTAACTGACATGCCTAAATTAAAGCCGAAATTAAAACCAATTGAATTACACAGTGAAAGACGAGCAAGACTTCGTCGAGAATATGAACAAAAGTTGAAATTAAAATTGGAACAAGAAGAAGCACGTCGTCGACGAGAACAAGAGCTCAAACTGGCAAAGGAACAAGAAGAAATAGCTCAATTACGTAAACAGGCTGAACATAAAGCAAGACCTGTGCCTGTCTACAAACCACTTGTAATTGCAAAATCAACAAGACCTATTACTGAACCTCAAAGTCCTGCTTGGACGCAATCACGACGTTAATTTTTTATCATTGTCATATTTAAGTCAAATATACTTATATTGTTTGTGAAACAATTATCTTAAATAATAAATATTTGCAAAATACATTTTAAAAATTTATTATTAAATAAATTCTTTTGAATTTTATGTAAACTTAATCGACTATACATTTTAATAAATTTTGATAAAAATAATTACGAACTTCAAAGTCTGAAGTCTTTTATTCATATTTTATTATTTTTCGATATTTTAAAAAGGTAATTATTAATAATTCTAATAATAAAATATACAATTCACAATTAGTAATTCGTACAGAAAATCAAAGAATGAGTTTTCGATTAACCAAACTATGTTAATTACAATAATGCTTATTAATCAACCATATGATGAATTCTTTTCTTTCAATAAAAATGCTTCATTAACTTTGTTTTTATTTAATCAATTTTTAATAAATATTTGTATGATAAAATTAAATACATTAATTTTGCCGATTGCATGAAGTGATTAACGGGCAATATTTTTTTCTTAGAATCTTTTGTTTTTATGGCAAAATTCATCTTTAGCATTATCTCGTTTATTTATTTCATTATTTTTCTAATTTTTATAAATTTCATCGATAAAAAATATTTGTCTTTTCTATGAAATTCAGTTTCTTACTAAATATAAATATGCTCAAAAAGCAATGAAAATGGTCACAAGATTTCGATTATTAAATTTAATTGCACGAGTTGAAAGAAAAAATTTTAAAAATACTGATCACGTGTAGTAATATCATTTGTACTGACTGATATCTAAGTACTTATGCACCATTTTACCAAATTTTATCAAAATTTAATTTATAAATAACATGCGATTTATCAATGAATATTTTCAATTTATTATAAGTTTAGCAAAATTTTTCATTCATAATTAAAAACTAAAAAGCATATTAAAATAAACACAAAATTTAGATTTCAGATAATTATCATATTGATAAATATCTTCTATTATCGATATATTGTGTTTCATCAATTATAAAGTATTATAATAATGTATAATTATAAAGAATTTTTTTTTGTGTCTCCTAATTATATGCATAAATGCGTTATCTTTTTTTACAAATACGGTTCAAATTTTACGACCAAATGCTGGCCTCAGTTCAAGAACCAACTAGCCAATTGAAATTCTATAATTATTTGTTAATATGACTATTTAAAAAAGTTTTTAGATAATTATATAATATTAAAACTAAGAATCTAACGAAATAACGCCTAAGATGGTGCTATAAATTGGTTGCACAATGCCAAAGTATGAATTAGAAATACAGAAGGATCAAATAAATATATCTCTTTACATTTACTTCATAAAAGTTTCGAGTTAGTATAGAATGATTATTTTGTATCATTATCTCTTCTTCTTCATCTTTGTGTATAAGGTACAAACCACTAGTATCACCTTAATTGTGGCATAAAAAATTAATATTTTAACCCGGCTCCCCGGCATTTCCATCGCGTCAAATTTCTTTGAGCAACGTTGATTTTGCCATTTTTAGTTTATCTAATCGTCGTTGAAGATGATTGTTTGCTGTTTCTAACTCATCTACACGACTCTGTGCTTCTCTTATCTATAAAATCATATAAAATTTTAACATATTTTTTTTCTAGCCATTTCATTATTGAAACCAATTGAAAATTAAAAACTTTTGTATCTCATACTTCTCTCTGTAGTTTTCTTTTTTCAACTTTCAATTCATCTTCAGCTTTCTCTGATGCTTCTGCTGCTGATTTGTATCGAATAACTTGAGTTTCCAATCTTGTAACATTTGCTTGAAGTGTGGACATATCTTGTTCAGCTTTTTGTAATTTAAATTTATAATCTGCCAGTAATTTGTTCGCTTCTCTCTGAACATCTTCGGAATCTATTAATCCTTAAATAAATAATTTAATATTAATAAATCTTTGAATTAAATTCAGAATCATTATTTTCAATATACTATGTTAAGTTACCTAATACTGATCCGGATGATCTTTCGGATCTTTGACGACTCTTGGCCTCTTCCAATTCTAGTCTTAGGTGTCGAATTTCATCTGTCAGTTCTTTTTTTTCCGAGGCAAACTTTCTTAACCGGACATCTAGACGATAAAGACGAGTATTATTATGATTATTGTTATTATTTCTACAATAATAATCATATAAGGTAAGCTTAATAAAATATAAATACCCAGAGATCCTTCTCCAGCATTTTGTAATAATTCTGCAGCTTCTGTACTGACTAGTACTCTTTTTCTTGGAATTCCATTCGATGCCCCGGTTCCTTCATCTTCACTGTTTTCATCTTCAACAATAACTAACCCATTTTCCTAGAAAATAATATAATAACATGTTTTATTAAATTGATTCTGAATTCAAAATAATTGTGACAATAATTAAATTTGTTTTAAAATACTTGAATTAGCCTATCCCTTTCTTCTAATTGAGTTTTGCAATTCTCATAATCTTCTTTTAATCTTTGATTAACTCGCTTCAGTTGTTCAGCCTCTCGATTTTTTTCCCTGAATTCTCTTCGTAATGTCGCAACAACTTCTTCTGTTTCTTCTAATTTATCTTTTAACAAGTCAACTTGATAAACATACGATGATTTTTCATTATCAAGCTGAGCATTTGCAATCATTGCTTTTCTAAACTTCTCTTCTAATTCCTTAAGTTCTAACTAAAAAATTCAATCGAATATAAATTCTGTCATTAATGAAAGAATTACCTAAATAATAAATGAAAATATTTAGATTTATAACATACTCTTAAATCTCTACTTAGGCCAGCTTCTTCTAAAGAATCTTCGGAAGACCTTCGACTTGATTGAAAACTGTTAGAATTAGTTAGTAACCGTGAAGCTCTCATTGGGTCTGGCGTTACCCTCATAATTCGAGTTCCGTCAACTAAAAAATTGCAACATTGTGTTTACTGTAATAATATGTAAATGATTAATGAATAAAATGACTCACTTCAATTATTTTATAAAATGAACAATAAATAAATTAAATTAAATAATCATGTGAATTAAAAAAATTCATTCTATAAATTTATCATAAAGACAAAAATTACCATTACACATATCATAAACTCTATCAGCGTTTTCTTCAGCTTCTTTTTGCTGTCTTTCTAACTCTTTCATACGAATTTCTCTAGCTTCTGCTCTTGCTTGTCTCCGAGCTGCTAGTCTTTCACCTGCCTGAGAAATGAATGTTAAATATTATTATATTGATAATAATATAATTCATGATTTTTACACCATATAAATTCTCAAGTATAAATGGAATAGTGAAAATACCATGAATATCCTTGATTTATTCCAATCACATCTCTAACTGTAAATCTATACCAGTTACATGTTCAGATTTTAAAATGAATAAAGTTACCTCTTTAGCGATTTGATCAAGAGCTTGATCTTCAGCTGCATGTCTAGTTGCAGCACGTCTGCGACCCGCTATTGTTGATTCCATTTTATATCTTTTATATTTAATTATTTTATGCCAGATGATATTGTCACACGAATTTACCGGAATTCCGTAACCCCACAGAAGACTAGACTATTATACTATCGACAAAAACATGATGACAATTTAGACCAGACAAGACAACTAATTATTAAAACTATGAATTATAAAATTATTGTTATTATTATGTAGCTTAATGTTATTAAACATTTATCGTTATTTTTTTTTAATTAAAAATGAGATCTTTCAAAAATATTCAGATTTACATTGAACATACGATCGATTGAAAATAGAAAGCGTAATTTCATTTTTTAAATCACTCATTGTGTATCTAATTACCAACTACATAAAAACTGATCGAGTTAATTAAATTATTTGTGATCATAAAAGGAACATAAAGATTTCATTCAAATTACAAATTAAAATAGGTAGTTAAATAATCAAAAAAGGTATTTTATACTAAGAAAAATCCAATTATCTTTTAAATAACAGTTATTTAGATATTTAAATAATTCAAAACTGAATTCGATTTCCATGAATAATGTAAGTTAAAAATGCTATGTTTGAGTAATTATTATAGCAATATATAAATTTGTTATTAAGCTTACAAAACATAATACAAGTATAAAATAGGAAAAGAAATACATTTAACATCAAGTATTTCTAAACGCACTTACACACCCACACGTAACGACTAAGAATATATGAGTCACAAAAAAGTAAAAAAAAAAAAAAAAAAATGAATTATATGTGTATAATACAAAATAAAGATGATTCAACTTACAGAGAAAAGTCTTCAGCCGACTATTAATTGCATTTTTATATTCAGAGTCGTGTGAATTTAAAAATAAATCGGTAGTACTATAGATATTATTAATGGAAATTGGATGACTTGGCCCTCCTTACAATGATGACCATCTGTAAAACGAAAATAACTTTACTAATTTTTTTTTTGTTCTTATAAAAAAGTATTTGTACTTAGTTAGTGTGAAATGCACACCCGTTATGCCGTTATATTATTTTAGAAACCCCGTGCCACGATCCAAGTCCGTGAAATCACACACGAACACCGTACAAGATCCATTTTTCGATCGAGTAACTCACGATGCTGCACATACGTATACATAGTCACAGGCAATAGCAGTTAGTGGCGGCCGTGGCGGCAGTCAGTAAGTATGTATCTATGACCATAGAATAAATAACTAAGTGATTTCATTTAAATCAACTGCAGTCACGGAATAGAGACTATGTACACAAATGCACTTTTGGTAGAATAAAGATGTGTTGTCGTGCATGTACAACAGTAGAAATATTTTCACTTGCTTAATCAAGCACAGATGTCTCAAATGCATGCATTCATACACACACATTTAAATTAAATATTAAAATGTACAATATTTATTCTTATATCAAATTCTGATTTATCTACTAAAATATTATATAACGTCATGACATTTTTTTCTTGTTAATTCAATGTTTTAACATTTATGTAATTCATATTTTTTTAATTAAAAAATGAAATATAAAACATTATTTGAATGAGTAGCGTATTTTTGAAATTAATTTTCAATTTCTAGAGGTCGCTACAATAATTACGTTGAGAGAAAATAATTTTTATTGTACAAAATAACGGTAAATTAATAAAAAATTATAAAAAATAATAAAATTGTTCATTTTTTTAATAATTTTACACATCTATTTTAATCACTTTTAGATAAAATTATTTTTACCGAATTCGTGCGTGGTAGTTTACTCCACCATTTGAAGGAACGCCATTGTGAGCCATAACGACTGTGGTGCAAGGTGAGTTTGATCGTTCATTTTCACATCCATCACAAAATCCCGGGAAAGCATTATTTAGTTCTAAATTATTAATACAATATTGGATAAAATAAGTAGATGAATTAATTTTATTATTCAGAAAGGTTGGTTTGTGCTTTTGGTACATAAAATTGTATTAAAATCTAAATTACCTCATTTGTAAAGGCTCAATTCCAGATGCCTTACTCTAAAATTTTTCGTTAAAGTATAGCGTGGTAGAAGCGCGCGAGATAACAGTTTCCCGGTCTTGTTGGTTACTCTAAAATTAAATTAATTCATCATTTTACACTGAATAACAACAGTGATTTATTGTATCCAAACTCGAATTTTTTGTGACCATGTCAGTATTATATTTATCTATCATAATTTCTAGAAAATTCCGACTGATAAATTTTCATCAACCGGCTTCTGAATTTTTTACGATTATCTTCACTTTTGCTTTCAGTTTTTATATGAATCAATACATAAAAATGTGTATTTTTCAAGTTTAATTCCATTTTGATTATTCTTTCAATTTTAAAATATACAATTATAAACAGTTACAAATACGTCAATATTTTGATATATAGATGCTCATAAATTTTAACCTATAACCTTTGATGAATTTATATCCATTGTATCAATAATTTATTAAATTTTTTTAGTTTCAAGATTTTAATTAAAATTATGAAGTATTCAAAATATAATTATATATTTGTTTAAAATGATCACATGAGATATGCAATTTGTGTAAATAAATGTTACAAGAATGAATGTATTAAAATGTATGTTTAATTTTTTTTTTGTCAGATTTGAGCAAGAATAATTGAACAAGTTTACTAAAAATGGCTCAAGAAGCTGATGTACCAACTTTCAAATGTGTGCTTGTCGGTGATGGAGGTACTGGAAAGACAACATTCGTTAAACGTCATTTGACTGGTGAATTTGAAAAAAAATATGTAGCTACCTTGGGTGTTGAAGTACATCCTTTAATTTTCCACACAAATCGAGGGCCCATTCGGTTTAATGTTTGGGATACAGCTGGCCAAGAGAAGTTTGGTGGTCTACGAGATGGTTATTATATTCAGGGACAGTGTGCTGTTATTATGTTTGATGTAACGTCTCGGGTCACATATAAGAACGTACCCAATTGGCATAGAGATTTAGTCAGAGTTTGCGAAAATATTCCAATTGTTTTATGTGGAAACAAAGTTGATATTAAAGACAGAAAAGTAAAAGCTAAAAGTATTGTGTTTCATAGAAAGAAGAATCTTCAGGTATAATTTTTACTATTTTAAGAAATTACTTTTAAAATATATTCCAATAATTTGTAATTGTATAATTTTATTCTAATGTTTTAGTACTATGATATTAGTGCAAAGAGTAACTACAACTTTGAGAAGCCTTTCCTCTGGTTAGCAAGAAAATTAATTGGTGATCCTAACCTTGAGTTCGTTGCTATGCCTGCACTTCTACCACCGGAAGTCACTATGGATCCACAATGGCAACAACAGATCGAGAAAGATCTTAAAGAAGCCCAGGAAACCGCTTTGCCAGAAGACGATGAGGACCTTTAGTTCATTCAATCGTGCGTATGGCCTTTAAAATGGCCTATTACAAATGCTCTACTATCTAGTGAGCTGACAACATTTTATTGGTCTAAAAAAAATTTCTCTTGATATAATATAAGAAATATTTGTTTCGATTACTAATCAGTTATTAAATTTTTCAATAATTGTTCTTTTTTTCTTAATAAAATAAAAGTAGATAATACAAAATCAATTATTATTGCCGTTTGTAATTAATTGAATGTCATTATTTTTCACAAAATGATCAATAATTTATAATTAAAGTTATTTAATAACTTTAAACAATTAGAACTTAAATTATAACATCCTTTCAGGTGCTTGAAATTGGAGGAAACAGGCATCAATAATGCAGTTTAATTATTAAAAACTATTCCAATTAAAATTATATACAAATGACAGTCTGTTTAAAGTAAAATAATTTCCTATTTTTCTAAGTAAATATTATTAATTTGTTTAAATTATCAATAGTTTTTCCTTTAAAATAAAAGTTATTCAGTAATAAAATAATCAATGAAAGTATATGACTGTAAGAAATGGAAAATTCTCATTCAAGAAGTGTCATGTAAATTATAGAATTAAATCACTTAGAATGAACGCGATAGAAACTATCAAAAAGTGTGTTTGCTTTTGAATGAACGTTTGATGATTTTATTTGATACAGCCAATAGTGTATGATCATGATCAATAAAAAATATAACTGAAATAAAAAGATTTATTTTCATTTTCTTTACATATTTGTATAAACCTTAAAAATTTTACACTGAATTCAAATACAGTTATAATATGTCAACAAATTTTTTAAATTAATTTGTAAATATTCTTAATTAACTTAATACAATTTTTTTTTAATCATTGGGTATAGTACATAATATAAATGTTAATTGTCCTTAATTGAATCAGAAAAAATTATATGATGGTGAAGTACTTATTTTTATGTAAAATAAGATGTTTTGATTTATGATCTACGAAAAGAAAGTGATGGAATATTGAAGTTTATAAGAAATCATTAAAAAAAATTCTATCAATACTTTAGCATTTTTTTAAATTGCTTTGTTGGTAATCGATCTTTCATTCTATAAACCAAATATTTGTATTTTAAAATAATTTAGTACTACCGTTACCTTAGAAAAATTAGTTTAAAAAGAAATTTAATTAGATGCTGAGGCAGTTGCAGCTGCAGCCGCCTTCTCTCTTTTCTTTTTACCGTCCATAAGACTTAGACGTTCTTTTTCTGTTAAACCTTTTAATACATTAGTAACAACACCTGTTCCTAAAGTGACTGAACCATCTCGGATTGTGAATCTCTGTGCTTTTTCAAGAACCATAGGTTTAATAAGTTTTAATTCAAACCTGTCAATTATGAACATTATGAATATTTACAACATATACAAAGTAATTTGAATTAGCTGATAAATAATCAGTAACTTACGTGCTGTCTTCTCCAGGCATCACCATATCTTTTCCAGGAATAAGAATTTGAGCAGTACAATCCCATGTCTTACTAAACATTTGACATTTATTGTAATTAGCTATAGGTTTCTTCTTGCCTCCTTCTGTTGGCGTTAAAATATAGATTTGTGCCTCAAAATGATCGTAAGCTTTCATTGTACCCGGTTTACACATAATCATGCCTCTTTTAACATCATCTCTCTTTAAGCCTCTTACAAGTGCTCCAAGTTGATCACCAGCTTGGGCTTCTGTTAAAATTTGATGGAACATTTCTATACCAGTGACGACAGTTTTTAATGTTTTATTGTAACCAATGAATTCAGCTTCCATTCCTTTTTTAACTATTCCTCGTTCTAACCGTCCAGTGACTACTGTTCCTCGCCCAGCAATCGAATAAACGCTTTCAATTGGCATCAAAAATGGTTTATCTAAGTCTCTTTCTGGCGTTGGTATATATGAATCAACAGCTTTTAATAATTCTAACACAGCATTTTCTCCAATTTCTGGTTTTTCACCTTCTAATGCACAAAGAGCGCTGCCCTTAATTATGGGTATATTATCACCATCAAAACCCATTTCTGTTAGAAGCTCACGTACTTCCATTTCGACTAGCTCACCCATTTCAGTATCAGCAGCATCAATCTAGGCAGATTAAATGAAATTATTTATTCGTTTAAATTCTAAGTAATAATATTTATTAACTATCTGATAATTTTAAGAATTACCTTGTTAATAAATACCACAAGATGTTTGATACCGATTTGTTTAGCAAGAAGCAAATGCTCTTTTGTTTGGGGCATGACACCATCAGTTGCAGCAACTACCAGAATAGCACCATCCATCTGTGATGTTCCTGTGATCATATTTTTAATATAATCAGCATGACCTGGACAGTCTGTATGTCCATAATGACGATTTTCTGTTGAATACTCTAAGTGGGCAACATTAATAGTGATGCCTCTGGCTTTTTCTTCAGGAGCATGATCGATTTCTGAATACTCTTTAGCTTCTGCTAATTTCTTGGTAGCAAGAACTGTAATTATTTAATTATATGGCGAAAATTAACTAACTTTTACATACTTACTCTAATTTTTTATGTATAATGATAAGAAGAAATAAAAACCTTTGGTAATAGCTGCAGTAAGCGTTGTCTTTCCATGATCGACATGACCAATTGTTCCAACATTACAATGCGGTTTATCACGATTGTATACTTTTTTTTCAGCATAAAATCTCTGTGTTTCGATTTGTGGTATATATAACTGAGCACAGATTTGATGTTTTCGTTGCTAAATATGAAAAATGTTAAATAATACTCTTGCAAAACTGTTTGTAATTATGATTACAGTAAAACGTAAATATGCCGACTATTTTGTGTCTATGTATATAGATAAGTTTTTCATAGTAGTAAAAGATGTATGATTACTTACATATCTTGCTAAATTTCTATTGCATAAAATTTGTTTTATGGTCCTCCGAAATACTGAAAATAAAAGTTATTTTTATAAAATTTCATTACAAAAAAAGAGTTTAGAATCTTGTCTAAATCTTGTTTTACCATGCGGTGTTTTACTGTAATAAATAAAATGTAGAAGAAAGATTGTCAAAAATGATGAAATCGATGTAATTGAAGCATTCTAAAAACTCTACAAATTGTTAGAAAGTAATGTTAATATTTAAATTACACTCACCAGGAGTTACAATTATTCGAGCACCAAATAGAGCCATTTTTTACGTTCAACAGAAGCTTATCATGAAATTGGCCATTGACGAAATTGTGGGTAAAGAAGATTTGAACGCAATGGATGGTTAAAAAACTAACAAAAAATCTTGATATGTCCCCACTACTTTTCATGTACCATGAGAGTTAGGAAATATTTTAATAAAAAAATTAAAATGACGATTAATTAATTTTGTAACAAATTATTGTTGATTTGATTTTTAATTAAATTTATAATAAATTTAAAAAATAATTTACATCGGGATTATTACGAAGATCCCCTCTATAGTCGAACCGGAGAAAGAGTAGTCGTCCCACCACATAGATTTCTCATTACAACCTATGTTCCCCACCACACGGTAAAAAACGACTCTTTTTCCGGTTCAACTATATTACTGTTTTTACCTTCACTTATGAGCTTTTTCGTTTTGCGCATGCCAAATACTGTGAGTGGACGAAAAAATTACCGCAGAAGGGATTTTCGTAAAGATCCGAAGTCGATTCTTTTGTTAGTTCGATTATGCTGAGTTGATTCGCATGTAAATATAGTATATAGAACCAAGAAAAGAGTATATAGTCTCGATTTGGTGTCTAATGTCACGTCCCCATAAGATTTTATTAACAGGCGTGAGATTAGACACAAAATCGAGACTACTCTTTTCTTGGTTCGACTATATACTCGTGTGCGAAATTTTATTATTTCCGTAATAAATATATTTCAATCAAATTTAAAACATAATTTAACAAACAAGAACTTTTATATCAAGAAAATTAAGTTATCGCTTTTTTTCTAGCGGTTATTAATTGTAAAAATATATTAAATTGAAACTGCATGTGCTGGTTTCACGTGTTTATCTTTTCAGTTTTCTAACCTCAATTATATTTTGTTTAAAAGTGATAAAAAATAATTAAATCACAAAATATTTTATAATTTATTTAATTAATATCAATTTGAAGCAATGATTTCTGCCGATAAAGTTTTGGCTCGTAAGATTAAAAAACGAGAAGAAAATAAAATAAAGTTCTTAAAACAGCGAGAAAAGGAAAAAAGTGGTACATTATTTGTATAAATAAAAATTTAGTCATTTTATTTATATACAAATTTATTTAATTATATAAATTAATTTTTTTAGAAACTGTTGAAGACAAAATAGAAGTCAAAAGAACAAATGAAAAAAAAAATGTTAAAAAATTAAAAAGAAAAAATCCTCTATCAGATGAAGTTCCGAAAGAAAGTAAGAAAAAAGTTAAAGTGAAATGTCAAAATTATGAAGATGGATCGACGTTGGAATCTGAATCTAATGGTGTTACGAATTTAAATGATAAACATTCATCACCAGAAAGAGATGAACCTACAAACAATTGTAAGATAATATTTATTATAAAAAAATTAATTAAATTTTATTATGATGGAAAAATAATTTTTATTGTTTAATATTAAAGTACCAGGCTCTTCCGTTGGTTTATCGATAGCCAATAATACGGCTTTTACAACTTTAGAAGGCAAAGTTTGTGAACAAACGTTGAAAGCCATAAAAGATATGGGTTTTGAGAATATGACTGAAATTCAAGCAAAAACTATTCCTCTACTCTTGGAAGGCAGGGATTTAGTTGGTGCTGCTAAAACTGGCTCTGGAAAAACTTTAGCTTTCCTTATTCCTGCTGTTGAACTTATTTACAAATTAAAATTCATGCCTCGAAATGGTTAGTATGTCTAGAAATCCGAACCAAAGATTAAATTAATTATATATCATTAACCAAACGATGAAATGGTTTTTCACTTCTCACATAAATATTTTCAGGAGCTGGATGTATTATTATTTCACCTACGAGGGAATTATCAATGCAAACATTTGGAGTTTTGAAAGAATTAATGAAATATCATTATCATACCTATGGATTATTAATGGGTGGTGCATGTCGACAAACAGAAGCTCAAAAACTCTCTAAAGGAGTGAATATTATTGTTGCAACTCCGGGTAGATTACTTGACCATCTCCAAAATACTCCAGATTTTCTTTATAAAAATCTTCAATGCCTTATAATTGATGAAGCTGATCGAATTCTTGATATAGGATTTGAAGAAGAATTAAAACAAATAGTCAATATATTACCGAGTAAACTAATTTAATATTTTAGTTATTAGACATAGAGTATTTTAACTATTGGTTTCATTAACTTTTTTATTAATTCTTTTTTTAGAAAGGAGACAGACAATGTTATTCAGTGCAACACAGACGAAAAAAACTGAAGCTTTGACAGCTTTAGCTTTGAAAAAAGAGCTGGCATATGTTGGAGTTGATGATGAGAAAGAAAAGGCTACAGTAGAAGGATTAGAACAGGGATATGTTGTGTGCCCTAGTGAAAAACGATTTCTCTTATTATTCACATTCCTTAAAAAAAATCGAAATAAAAAAGTAATGGTTTTCTTCAGTTCTTGTATGTCTGTCAAGTATCATCATGAGTTATTAAATTACATTGACTTGCCTGTAATGAGCATTCACGGAAAACAAAAACAAACTAAACGAACAACAACTTTCTTTCAATTTTGTAACGCTACGTCAGGTATCCTTTTATGTACTGATGTTGCTGCTAGAGGTTTAGATATTCCTGATGTTGATTGGATCGTTCAGTATGATCCTCCAGATGATCCTAAAGTAATTATCTACTTAATTCAGTTAATGTAAATATTTTAATTTTTTCCGGATCGAATCTCAATGAATATACTTAAATTTATTTTTAGGAATATATTCATCGAGTAGGAAGAACTGCACGTGGAGAAGGAAGTAGTGGCCATGCTCTCCTCATTTTGCGACCTGAAGAGCTTGGATTTCTTCGGTATTTAAAGCAAGCTCGAGTTCCTGTTAATGAGTTCGACTTTTCTTGGAGTAAAATAGCAGATATACAACTTCAAGTAAGTGATTATTATATTTTACTTAAAATTCTAAAAACATAGATATAATTTCATTCTTTAGAGCACAGTTTAACATTTTCCATTGTTACAAGTATGGAACTAATTATTTAATGATCTTCGAGTACTAAAGTATACTCGTTTATGATGAAATTTAGAATTAAAAATGACTAATTCAGTTAGAAATTTCTTTAGATAATAATATTAAGTAATTGTTTTAATTTATTTAATATTCGTCATCGTCAACTATCAAAGAAGCTATAGCACCATATTGTGCATTCTCTTCATCAGTTATTCATAACACATACTTACACACTATAGTTTTAAAAGCCTACACTAAATGTTTATCCTTGAATTCTACTAGCAACATAACACATACAAATATGTGCACATACGTCTTATATCTAAATTCTTTGCATTACTCAGGATGTTCGTAAATGCAAAAGCTTTGTAATAAATGTGAATGGTAATTATGTCTGATCTAATGTGGAATTTATTCTTGTGTAGTCTCTGTTCAGTGAATGTGTATTAAAAACATGATGAACGAAAATGTCATTTATTTTTCATTAATTTTTTTATTAATTGCATTAAATAGAAATGAAATTAATTAAACTAGAATTCTTTTTATCATCTATTTTTCTCGAAAATAGATTGTTTCTTAATTTTAACATTGTTATAAAAATAATTGCGCATGCCCTAGACATGCAGTTATCAGTAATCTTTATGATGCAATAGTATTTTCTGTAAAGTAATTAGTTGATGAAGTGATGGCTTCAATGAATTCTAAAAAAATTAATAAGTTTAACGCTAATTGAAAAAAGAAAAAAGATGATAGGGTAGTTGAATTGATTAGTCAGTGGTGTCTAATTGATGTGGAGTAGCTTCTAAGATTCGTTAATGGCAGAAGGGTGAAGAACGACAGTAATGGATGAATCGATTCTTTCATTGGATGGATGCACTTATTACTGAGTAACACGTGGGTTTATTAAACCAGAAACAAAACTTCCTTGATGCTGGTCTTCACATGCCAATTATGAGGAATATAAAAAATAATACAAATTAAATTCTTTTCATCATCACAATTTTGAATAAAAGATCATCAGGATAAATATTGCTATTCTTATCCTGATATCCATTCTAAATAATAGTATTCTTAGTAGGAAGCTGCAATTAATCTATTTTGATGCTTCATGAATAAAAATGCAATTATTCATAATTATTTATTGTTTTAAAAATTAAAAAAATCTAAGAAAATGTTGCATTAATAAATAAATAAATGAACAGAATACATAGATAAAATGGATAAGATTTATTTAAATTTAAAATGAATTTTCAATATCTTTATAATTGGATATTGAAGTATATTTAATTTATAGCATTCAAGATATAATGTGTGTTGTTCATGCATCATTAATTTTAAATTTGAGGACATATTTATTCTTGATCCAAAAGTCATAAGTAATAAGTGCAATACTGGTTAATAATGTCGATAGGAAGAATCTGTGTTACCGAAATCATTTATTAAGGTGTAAATTACATTGAATATTATCAAAATATATCATCGTACAAGTCAGTTTATCACAAATAATCAACATAAATACATCTTTGAACTTGTAATAAATGTAGGTTTCTTTGAACGTTGAACGATTCGAATGTAACTTCCGTATTTTGATTGACGTTTTCCAGATTGTAGTTTTTATTTTAAAGTTTTAAATTTTCTAAAAATAAGTGAAAAATTGAGTATATTTATAAAGATCTTCATTATCAATATAGCTAGACGTCAAAACTCGAAAATGATACTAAATTATCATTAAAAAATCAGACATATTTTCTATTAAAAACTTATTACCAGTTACGTAATGTAAATTTTTTTCAAGCCAATCTCTTCTGTAATTTAACTCGCTCGAGGTCGGTGTTTCACTTTTTAGCTGCGCAGTCAAAGAGACGATGGTTAAATAAATGATGATAAGAAGCAAGAGAAAAGAGCCGAAAAGAAGGAGCATAGCGCCCACACAAATGATTCATGCAATAGAGAGTAGTACCACTCCCTCTTCATGAATGCACCAGATTCATTTGAGAATCATCACGAATTAAGTCTAACCACCATATTTTAAAACGATGTTGGTCGTCACAAATATACGTCTATGATCTACTTAACTTTCTAGACTTTTTTAGTGATATGCTTAATTCTGTTTACACCCCACTGAATTTCACTGAATCTAACTCTTTTTACCTCGGCGAATAGCCAATTTATGAATTATGTGACTAATATTAATCTAAGTCAAGAACACAGCGAATACTAATGTATTTTTGCGACATACGTCTGACAAATTCTGGTTAACTTTGTCAGTTTTCTGATTAATTTGCTTAATTGTTTCTTCTTTTATTCTTATTTACTTTTATCAAATTTTAGTTATTTATAACAAATTTTCAGTTATTAATATCATCTTACAGAATACTTGTATCAGTTGTTCTATAAGATGAGTTTATTGTCATACATTTGAATATTTTTTTTGTAATATCTCACTACTCATTGAATTTTAAAATACATTATTTATTTATTTTCGTTTATTATAATTAAAACTATTATTTTTATTTATTAAAAGATTGATAACAGTTTAGCCTGCTTTATATTTTAAGCATGAATGTTATAACTTGATAGCTGTAAAAGAGTAACCACACACATCATTTGAATTTTGAATGACTTCCGTGTTGAGATTCATCATCCTTTGGATGAATTCTCAAGAAGAATACAAACAATTGTACCATGTGTGATTACTTGGAGCTTTACCTAAAGATTAAGATATGAAGCATATGATGATTATATCAAAGTAAAATATTGCTGTGGAAAATTTTTAATGATATAACTCATGCATTAATTATATTCCAAAGTTATTTTTAATTAATTTTTTTTCATTTTTTTTTTAGTTGGAAAAATTGATATCAAAGAATTACTTTCTCAACATGTCTGCGAAGGAAGCTTTTAAGGGATATGTAAGAGCCTATGACTCTCATCATCTGAAGCAAATATTTGACATAGAAACTTTGGATCTTGTCCAAGTTGGCAAATCATTCGGATTCACTGTGCCGCCTGCAGTTGATTTGAGTATCCTTTCTGAATAATGCTTATTGCCGTGACAAAGTCGTTGTGCTTTGCTCATTGTGACTAATAGCTATTGATATAATTGCCAAAACATTGTTCTATCTCTCCTCGTAACTCACACTAATGCTATTATGCTTTTCTCAATTTACTATTTACTCAGAAGTAGCATAACAATTTAATTTATTTATTAAAAGAAATCTAATTTTAAATTTGATACTGATTTATTAGAGCAAAGTTACTATGCTAAACATGAACTATAGAGTATTTTTCAGACTTCAAAAAGTACTGTTTGTAGCAGTATATTATTCTAATTTGTGAATATTTATACAAAATTGTTTTCTCTTTCACATGGAGTTTTCATCATTATTTCCTTAACAAGAACATTAACACGCGTTTTTTTAGAAGTGGGAGTAAGTAGAGAGTCACGACCGCGAAAGAGACTTGGAGGAGGCGGCTATGGCTACTTCAAGAGTATGAACAATCCAAGTGCTGGAAAACAGATACAGAAGAGTAAAACTTTTCGACATATATCGAAGAAGAATAACCCCAAGCAACATTCAAGATGATAGGAGTGAAATTTAACAACTTAGTTTAATCTAAACATAAAATATTATGAATTTAAAAAAAGAAAATAAATTGAAAACTATGTAAGTAATTAATTATTTATATAATAATAATAATAGTGATGTGTATCAAAATACTTTGAATTTCTGTATTTGAAATAATGTGTATAATATTAATGAAATAGTGTTACATTTCTAAAAAAATAAAGGTTGAACAGCTACCGAAAATTACTGAAGTATTTTTTTTAAATTACTGTTTAAATTAAAAGTTATTTCTTTAATTAAACTTCAAAATATACTACTTTGTATGGGTTCTGAGTTATTTTGATTTGAAAGGTAAATTTTAATGGTCGGCTGTTATTCTTTGCGCGAATCACCACTAATTTCAAGGAAGAGTTTAACCAATGATACTAGAAAGAGAAAGAAAGTAAAAATTGAAGAATCCAAAGCGACTGTCAAGCCTACCCACGCGATTGAATCAGATAGGATCAGTTGAAAGAAAATGTCTTGGTTGGCAGTAAGGTTTAGAAGTTTCTTATGTGAAGTAGACGAAAGAACAAGTAAGACTCAAGCTTCAAGAGAATGTCGTTTAGGAAAATAGGCATATAATTTATAACGTATGCCTGCTGTTGCGCCCACGTGGTTACAGTACCAACCTTCTACGGTCAAAGAACGTGACGTCAACGTTACTTTATATTAACCAATATATGTGTAGGCGCCGGACGGGGCATAGAAGGTAACGCCCGTGGGATATTACCGAGGCGGCTCTCAAGGATCAACAGGCTCAATCGATGCCCACATACATCTATGTAAAATGCGAATTATTGCGATTAGAATCATGCGTCTGCCATTCAGAAGGAAGTTTGCAATAGGTATTGCTCAAAAATACATGTAGAATTTCATTTCTTTATAAAATAGGTATTTAAATATTTTTCTTGTGCTATTGAAACTGTTGTAGATATAGATATTAATATATTAACACTTTAGTTTGATATTGTCAGAGTATTTCTATTAATGAACACACTTTTTGTCTTTTTCACAATAATTATTTCATACAATTCAGAATATAGAAAATAAAGAACCTCATTGACTAAATCTAACTGATCCAACTAGTTTATCTATCTACTCCCTCGAGAAGCAATATTCAATTAGCGCTGTAGGTCGTTTTATATTCCATTACTTTCATACATAACATAAACAAGGACTATTTTAATCGTAAATTATAAAATTTTTCATGTTATGTACCTATATAGTTAATTATACAACAATCTAACATTTCCAATTATTTTAATAGGCTCACTCTGATTTATCAATTTATTTTTTCTTATTTTACATCATTTATAAAATATATTGGATGAATACCATTACCTCATGAAAGGATAATTTAATTTAATGTAATATAAAGTTATTACTAAATAAATTTTATGATTTATTTATCACAAATCCTATCTAATCTTTCAAAAAATTCTTTCCGTATAAAAATATCTTTGTTTTCTATGATGATTATTAGTCAATTGATTTTGCTTTATTAAATATTCTTGACATGAATTTCTATAATCATCAAGATGAGTATTTTTTATAAATACCTTTTCTAGTATAAAAAAAAATCTCGGAAAAGTGAATAATTCAAGGGCTGTCATTGATAATCATTATGACTGTACAACTATTATAAATAATGGTCGATGATCTCAACTTATTATCCATTTCTGTTGATGATTTTCAGTAATTCCAACTGTGCAAACTTGATTAATATACAATTCAGTGTAAATGAATAAAATAATCAAATGTTTAGGAAAAACAATTTACCTAGAAAATTTCTTGATTATGATCAAAGTTATTAAAGTAAAGTTATGTGGCAATTGCTTGTCTTAAGATACAAAAATCACCTCGAGATGAACAGCAAAACTGGATTGGCCGGATATTACTGCAAATAAGAAATATTTCAAATAGAAATTGTCTTGTTGATGAATCTAATCTCTGTTACACAAGTTGACTATAATGGAGAATAACGATTCTTTGGGTTGTTTAAATTCCAAAAGTGTTTAATCATTTTGACAGACTTCTTGGACAATCATTTGAAATGTTAGAGATATATAAAACAACAAGCTACAACAAGTGCCTACACATAATTTATGCTCTTATAGACTTCAATCACTTTAAAAGGTAAAATGTTGACTATACTAGATTTATATCGAATGACTCGTTAGTCTTGTTGACACAGCATCAAGTCCAATTTTAGAGTATCAATATATAAACCAAATCTGGAAGCTAAATTCTCCTTTTACTCTCTAAACGTAGCATTCGATGACTTTTTAACAACTATGATCGAGTGATATAATCCGGAAAATTACCTTATTTTACTTCATGCGTAATTTCTTATGGTAATTTTATAACTCACACAGCAATTTATGTTTAGTTATTTCATCAAGTGTGCGTGAAGAAATGGCAAATTCTTTGCTCGTTGACCAACTTGTTTGAGTTTTAATGTACATGTTATGTTGAGCTGAGGTCTGCCTACTTTGTGCACCCTCCACTTGAAACGTAGTTCACTGCATAACGCAGATTGGTACTCGAGTAAGTTGATTCTATAAATAATACATATACTGGTATATATCACACTGTGATTATGATGAGGTTCTATGTAGTGCGTCAACTAATATATTCAAGAATAATGAAGGAGACTAGCTGGTTCAGAGAAGAAAAACTCACGGGCGGTGGCTGAATGAGCTCTACCTGTTTCAACAACTCATCATGTATCTTTTCTTGCACTTAAGACTTTCCTAAAAATTTTTATTAGGAAATTACTAAATAGTCAACGGTAAATAGAGAATAAGGTTTGTCATACTTAAAATGCCGGATATTTATAATAACATCGATTGTTACTCCATTTGATCAATTGTTTCTAAATCGTATATTTACCTTTACATTAACTTTCTCCATTTTACATCTTGATCCAATCGTTTTATAATATTTTCTTCAAGTCATTTTAATAAACAATTGTAATATTAATAGAATTTCAGTAAATCCTGTGAGTAATTATAACAAAATCCTTGATGAAATAGAAAATTATTGTTCATGACATCATCTTTTAATCTAGAATTAAGTAACTTTTATGGAACTATAAAGAAAAGAATTCTTGTGAAAATTTCTAATTCTCTCAGAAAAGTTACTCTGTGGCATTAGCAATAGTTGGTTTCAAGTTTTTTTCATCCTCCACATTTGTCTAAACAAAACTATAATTTCTTTTGAAGTATTCCTAGACAGCATACTTCAAACCGCTCTCATAAAAGTATCATTGAGTCATGGATTTGGCACTGGTATATTGCGAAATGAAATACTTTCTAGTTATCTTTGAGTACTTCTTCTTTATGTTCCTTTTACCTTAGTGATACTACAGGTGGAGCTTGGAGATGTTATGTAGGAGGAAAAGACACATCAAAAGATGTAGGTCATCCAACGGTGGGAGCTTCCTCAGATGTTTGCATTCGTTTTTTAACAAGCGTAATACCGGCACATTACGCCTCACCGGCCATGAAATATATACAACTTTTCAGTTGTATGTGCAATCAAGGTGATACTGTTTAGCAGAGATTCATACAGATTTTGTACCATTTAGTATGGCTCATCTCCAAATGTTGATCACAACTTTATGAAATATTTTACATTCCTGCAAAAGGATTGATCGTTAAGTCAGCTTGTCTTCTACATTTGAGATATTTATATAGATTTGTATCAACAGGAAAAAGGAGTATTGTTCATATAACCTGTCACAATTGATGTTGCATTGTGTCAACGATCATTAACATGAAAAATCGTTATACAACAAATAACATGAATGGATAAATTATTGAAGAAAATAAATGTTGATTTTAATTTTAAAGTATTAATAATTTAAATAATAGAATTAATTAATATACCTTACATTACTATGAATCTTGTCTGATGTATTTTTTGTCCTCATTATTTGTTTAAAAAATGTTGAAGATTAGTTTGAAAATTCCAAATGAAATCGTTAAGAATATATAAGAAAATATCTTTTCACAATCATACTCATATAACTCAAGCTTTATTACAACGTAAGCAGGAAATGTATGTTCTTCATACTTTGTTTTTTTGTACCTAAAATTGTATTTTTTATTACATAAACATAACAAGAATGACCTGAATTTAAGAGAAAAAAAGCAAGTGCACAAAAAATTGCTAAATATTGAATGAGTTAAAACAAATAATAATTAAAAGATTATTTATCTTAAAGAATGAAGAGTACTTGAAGGTCGTAAAGGCATACTCAATTCCTTTACAAGTTTTCTCATTATGCTTAACATCGTTGCAAAAGAATTCGAGTTCACACACATACGTAAATTTCGTCTCACATTCGCTGGCATTCTCTCTTCATCTCTGCGTGTTGTGTACTTCGTTGCTGTTGGTACCACGGTTTGTAACCACGCGGAGGCCGTATATGGTAGTGGGCGGGAAGGCATGGTGGACGGATCTCTTCACAATTTTGTGTTTTTACGCAGCTCAACGACGCATCGTTATGCGCATGCGCTCTGATACGTTGGCGCATGCGGACTAGTGGGAAAAGAAAGGAGAAGTGGAACGCAGAGAAATGAGAGTCTCCAGACGCGAAGAATAGCGGTAGGTTAGCACATGCGGTGCAGTAGAGAGTCAGGAGTTCAATAGTGTGCGCGTGTTGTTTTTTTTATTAATATCTATAACGTGATTACATCGTTTTGTTGCAATCATATTCCGGTGCAACGAAGCCTTGAGTGTCATTGAAGAAGTAAAGAAAACGAAGCAATAGTAATAAAACATTAGTTGGTGAAACAAGAGCCTAGAGGCGCGAGAGAGGGACTGTACCCTCCGTCTCTTGTCCCTCTGACATACAACTATTTCGTCCGCGAACGAATCCGCGAACAGAGAGAGAGAAACTTTCCAACGAGGATAGAGACCACACGCGCGCCGGACGTGTTATTTGCGCACCAACGGTTATATATTCAATTCAACAGACTGTATATACATATATATGTATGTACATAGATATACATATATATATATATATATCGTTCAGCATACACCAGTGAGAATTTCCATCTTGGGCTAATTTATTATATTAAAATATTTCAATTATTTTTTTCTTCTTAATACTTCACGTTGGTAAAACTTATCAAATATGTGTGATACCAATCCAACGACGCAAAGCATAGCGGACTATCTGTCACAGTTGCTGAAAGACAGGAAACAGCTTGCTGCTTTTCCTAATGTCTTTATTCATGTTGAACGGCTTTTGGATGAAGGTGAGTGTATATTTATTTAATAATTTTTTTTAACCTTAAATTTGCTCCAAAATCGTCGTTTTGGAACCAAAACATCAAAATGTGAGATCTAACGGTGCTTCACATTCTTTACTCCTTCCATTCTATATACTTTGATACATAACATTAATTTTTTGTGAACTTGCAGTTCTGAGAAGAGAAAATCGGAACACGTGTTCAAACTATCTTTCGTTACTTGGTAAATTAGCTATTGGTTAGATAGAAATTTACCATGACTCCATCGTCAAGGTTGATTATAAAATCGGTTTAAATAACTTCTTTTTCTTCTAAATAAAAATCATTTGATGTTACTTGTTTTTTTTTTTTATTTTTTCAGTTAAAAAATGTTGGAGTTAGTTTATGAGTCATCTTAAATACTTACGATCATTCAAAGTCACGTGGCTAATCTGCTAAAATTCATTTGACCGTTAAAAACTTTCTCAAAGTTTATACAGAAATTCCCACTTGGATATAAGAATTTGTTTACAAGGCCATTGGAAACGTCATTTAGAAAAAGTGTCAATGCCCAACAATAAACCTTGGCCTTAGTTATCTCACATATACAATACTAAACTTAAAAAATATTTAAAAATACACTCTTTTGTGTTCAGTTTTTCAATAGAATTTTAAACTTTATGATAATCTATTAGGATAAATCTTTAGGATAAATCATTTTAATTTTTAATTCAAAAAAATATTCTTTTTACAATTAACAATTTCGTCAAAGAATTTAAATGAATGAGTAAGAGGAAGCAGATTGACTGACATATTTCTTGTGGTTAGTTGGAGGCATATCTGTGTGCTTAGCAAATATTATACCTTGTGTGAAAATGACATATTCAAGCTACTAGGCTTTGCATGACTTTTTCTGTCATTCTTAACTTTATCCTAATTAGCTCTAGACGTTTCTCGTATGCCTCTGATAACATTGATAACAAATTTTTCTAGACAACCATTAAATTGTGTGACATCTAAAAATATCACTATTAAAGTGTTATTTGTGGACATTTTTTATTGAAGTTTGTGAGAAAAATATTCAAACTCTTATTTAGAGCGCATTGTGTACTTCATCATAAATTAATATTCTAGAGTAAATTATAACATTTAGAATTTGATTAAACATGCAAATAAAATTTTTCATGTTTTTGATATTAAAATAATAAAAGAAATAATGATGAAAAAAAAATGGAGCCCGGAAATATCTCATCATGTTAGTTCTGATGTTTACACCAAGTGGTAGTTGTGTTATGCAAAAAATGGCACTTGTTTTTACGGAATACTACACTTAATTCTCATTGGCAACTCTCCCAAAAATTAAAGATACATTTTATTATGATGTTCTTCCTCATAAAGTAGCTCCATTGAAAGTTATTTATTACTAATTGTTTTTTTAAAAAAAGTCACATAATTACTCCAAACACATCCATCATCGAAGATAAAAATTTTGTTTCTGAAAAAAAATTATCCAAATGCAATAGTGATGTGGAGTGAATTGTTAAAAATAACGCAAGTTACAATTAAGATGATATTTTTATAATAAACTAAGTGAGAACCAGTAGTTAATAACTCTGTGAGTGAGGTCAGAAATGAGGTCAAAAACATCACTGAATTCAGTTCCTAGGCTAATAAAGGTTTCAAAAAGAGAAAAAAAAATAAAAAACGAGGCTATTAATCAATAAATCCTTTATTTCAACATATTGGAGAAATTAATTGACCTTATTTCGTAGCCAAACATAAAAAGTAATTCCACGTTTATTAATACTAACTCCATCCTACGACAATATTGTTCTTTTGATAGTTCCAAGAATTCACATTGCACACAATAACAATAACATATATATATATATATATATATATATTTACGTATATGTGACACATGCTGTCCATGTTGTTTATTCTTCTTACTTATTGCTAAGTGTGAAAGATAAATTCATTGTGTTATAAGTAATATTTTATTATAGTTTCATTCGGAAAGTCACTATTAATTATCTAATGATTTCAATAAATGTATTTAATAATGGATAAGTTAATGTTAAAGCACTTGTTGGCCCCTCTCAAAATGTTTGACTGCTTACTATGATCCTCGAACAGTAATTTGCCTATCAAGTCTGTGTACAAGACTTGGAGTTGGAATACACGACTGTTCATATAAGGGCTTCCTCTCTTAGGATTACAATATTATTTTCCTCTAGCTTTTGCTAGTTAACTATTAAACTAATTTGTGAATTTAATTCTCATTAACTTTTACTTCTTGTCATTGTCTTAAATGTCACTCATTAAAATACCAAAGAAATAAATTACTATTAAAATTCACATTTTCGTTTATTTAATTGATAATTAAATTTTCGAATAATTTATAACTTTTTTAATATAATTGAGATATTTTTTAATCAATACATTTTAAATCTCATTAACTTCAATGTATTACTAATTACCATTCATTCCTAATAATTTACATAATATATTTATTGTAATTATTATAACGACTATTATTATCATTATAGTTTGTTTTTATTTTTTTGAAAGTTTTAAAATATGTTTGCTTTTTATTTATCAGATAACAACAGGTACATATAAATTGTTTGATCTTGAGAGTTATTATCATTAAATAAATATTAACCTATGAGTTATAATTTTTAATTTATTAGCATATTAATTAAATGAATTTCCAACGAATCTTTGTAATGATTTTTTTCGTTTAAGATGCTTGTTAAAGAAAAGAAAGATATTCTTGTAAATGTCAAATAATCCTTATTCTGTTGGATGTTGTCGAGTCTAGAAGTTAATCCTCACCCCTCTTACGTGGTCCCTTCACTCAGCGTTTCAGACCTTCGTTCAGTACTCTTCTCCCTCTCTTCCAACAAGACTTCAGTCCTCTTCCCTTAGTATTAACTTGGCCCTGCTAACACGGCCGCATTCCTTCTCGTGAACGGCGGTATCGTGGCTTCCTTGCTATACATACAGTATACTCGTTGCGGGGCCGGTCAAGCCACTGGTAGTATATAATAGCGCTCCCGCCAGAGTCATGTAACCAAGGCACACACCCAACTATTATATTTGCCACGCGTATATGCAAGTGCTCTTTTATGTCGACTGAACCCACCAATATATTTCGGGTGTGATTCTCACATCATTTCATTTCAATACACAGTAGTTTTTTTAAATTACTTATTAATTTTTCATTCATTTTTAAAAATTTTTTATCTTTCATCAATTATAGCTAAAATTTCTTCATTTTAATAAATAAAATAGAGATTTACTTCAAATTTAAAACGTTATTTACTTCTAGATAGAATTTGATTAAATTTAATTTTTATTCAAATAGATTTATTATTTTATTTAAAAGGCAAAAAACTTATGATCATGACATTATCTTATATTTAATTTACATAATTTTGAGCAATATTTTTTGCAATAAATCTGTCTGTCTATTAAATTTATGTAAGTAATTTTCGATGAGACTATTTATCATTCAAGATTTTTGTTAAATTTGTAAAAACATTAATATAATATCCTAGTTATTTACACAAATGTAATTCAACTCTGAATAATAATGATTCGGTAAAGCTATAAAAAAGAGGCAGTTTTGATAAAAGACAAAGTGGTAACTTTAGTGGTTTTTATTGAGACCGGTAGTCTTCCTTAAAAGGTTGTACAGGAAGATCTGCAGGTTGGTTCCCTTTCTTATTCTTCTTCACTTCTCATGTCTTCTATCTTTTAATCTTTTGTTTTTCTCTTTTCTTTATTTTATTCGATTCCATCTTTCTCTTTTTAAATCGTGACATCTCTTCGAAAGTTTGCAGAGAAAAGTCAAGAGTCGTTTACTTAACGCAATACTTGTTGGGCCTTTGCCTCGTAGGAAATTTGAATGGGTGTTAAGTAGGCGTAAAATGCAGCAAGCTTATTATTCTGATGAATATTTGTCATTTTTTAAAAATTATTTATTTATTCAACAATTATTAATTCTTTCTCATTTCATTGTTTTTTAACAAATAAAATCAATTATGATGATAATTGTTTAAAAAAAAATTAAGTAGCATGTAAAAGCTCTACTAGGCAAGCACGTATGAATACGAATATAGAAAAGAAGAATGAAAGTGTGGATACCTATACCGTATATAAGACGCATGGGTGGATTCAAACATAATCGAAAGATCATTGTTGATTATTATTCTGACCACGTACACTAGCCAGCTCCTTGAAACTATGCGGCTTGAAATTAATATTAACAAGACCGAATAAATTATTTTCTCTTACCATATGTGACAAACCTAAAACATCCTTACTACTCTTAACTGATTTCTAATATCATCCATAAACATTATCGTCAATAGTTATAAATAAATTCGTTTATTTCATAATAAATAGATTTTAAAATTCATTCCATTTGATATTCATCAATTTCAAGCTTCTTATCAATTTCTTAATATCAGTCTTTAAAGAAAAAAAATTGTTTCATTAGAATAAATAAAAATCAAAAATCAAAAAATTTTCTATCAAATTAATTAAAAAATATCAGAGATTAGATTTATTCATTATAATACTTTTGTTATTAATTATTTCATATGTCTGACATAATTGACCATATGAATCTGAATTTTTTTGCAATACAGTGTCGTCACATAACTGTTGTCAGTCGTCACGGATCGACGAGCAAGCGTATAGTTACTGTGTTACTAAGTGTGTTTCATGATGTTGATAAAATTTCCTACTTTATTGTGGTATTATCTCAAACACAAATACCAAATACTCACTATGCATTATGCGAAATAGTAATTTGAATATTACCTCTACCTCATCTCACTCGAATTACTCATAACTTTAGTGTGAGTCATTATATTTGGAAATTGTTTATTTTATTTCTGATACCTCCATTTTTTAGTATTCCAAATAATAAAATTTTCAATTACTATGTATAAGTAATAAATATTTAAATTATGATAATATTAATAATAAAAAGAGAAATATTTATAGAATCATAAAAAACCATTTTGCAGCAGTAATGTTGTTTTATAATACCTAATCAACATGAGTTATAGATAATTTTTTAAGTAAGATGTGTAGAAAGTTGGAGGTAACCTAATCGACTGTAAATGTAACATGTAAACTATTGATTTGTGATTCAAACAAGATTCAAAAAATTTTTCCAATCTAGTCTCTATAATAAAAAATACATTTAAAATATGTTTATGCCAGTGGACCAAATATAAATAGCTGATTTTTTATTAAAAAAAGAATTATAAGTTACACAAGAATATAATAAATATTTTGCATATTAAATCATTTATAGCACATTATTCTTTGTCATAAAATTTTCTTTTATGGTATGAAGTATTTATTAAAATAGTTGATCTTACTTCATATCTCTTTTGACCCACCCAAATAAAATCTCTTCTAACTTTAAATCATAAAATAGTCAAGAAAGTTTATTTCAAGTAGTAAAGTGTCTTTATATATGCAATTACTCAGCATACTTTTCTCCAAAAGTTCTTAGCAATAGTATTAAGCAAGTTTGAAAGGTCATCTTATGCATTTAAATTGTCGCTTAATGCACTTTTCAAATTATATTAACTCTCTTCAAATACTTATTTAACCTTGTATTGTTTTTACTTGTAAAAAAATTCCATTTACTGATAAATAATTTTTTTAATTGTAGAAATTTACATACAAAAGGAGGAATAGTTTGAATCCTAGCATTTTGTCAATAACCCAACCTTATTGAACTTCTTTATGCCAATGGAGATCTGTTGATACATTGATGAAGCTAACCAGCAGTTGATAGACTATTTTTGCATCATTATTATTATGTAATTTTGAAATTGAAAATATTTCATCCACTCAACAGTTATCAAATAATTGTGCTGAATATATATATTTAAAGCCACAGGTGGTCGACACTCGATTAGTTTACTAATTCCATTTGTGTGCTTCACCGGCAGTCACGACCGTTTCTCCAGTATTTCTAAATAAGGAAATGCTTGTGCGCAATGTCGCTGCTAAAGTGTAATAGAAAAAAATCTCACATTAGCCTTAGTATAGTCACATATTTATTCTTGTAATCAAGACCATCACTAATTTACTTAGATTGTCTTAAATTTTTAAATGGTTTTAATTATTACAATATTCTAAGTTATATTTTTGACTTCATTTAGAATAATATAGACTTCACTTTTATCATTTTCTTAGCACATGAACCTACATCTCCCTGGTGTTTAGAAGCATCAAGCTTCCGTGTTTGCCATTAATGAATTATTTAATGAATAAACATGAACTTGAGATGATTATAAATATTGTTATATCCTAATTTATTAAGAAAATAATTAGACTGTTATATACGATAAGAATTGGCGGGAAATTCAAAGTAAGTAGATTGAAGAAACAAGTTGTCACTGATCAACGGCATAGCTGTGGTAAGAAAAGAAGAAGAAGAAGAAGAAGAAGAAGAAGAAAAAGAGCCCTTAAAGGCCGATGACCGTACTGACCCGCGACAGTGTAAACTTTGCGCTGACTATCTACTATATAATACGAGTAAAAAGTCAACTTCGAGCTTCCTTTTCTCTCTGTCGATCTCCTTCTTCTCTCTTCTTGTATCTCTCGCCTTTTATTGTAGAAGAGATACCATTCTTTCTTTTCATTTTGTTTTACTGTCTACTCTTCTTGATACGATACAACCTTCGAAACCGCAATTATTTTGTGCTTCTTCCACCAACATCGAACCTTGTTGATTTCGATGAAATTTACTTCCTTGTTTCTTCATTTTTTTTTCATCATTTCCAGAGGTTAAGTTATTGTATATTATTATTTATTTATTTATTTGCACAAGACTGTGCTCGTTACATAGAAACCTCGTTTCTCTTAAAATTGAAGAGTCACAAGGTGATTTAGCTTATTTAGAGTGTATCTTTTAAACTTTTAGAGTCTTTTTCAAGTAATATTCAGTATTTAGAAATTTATTTCATTAATTACTTTATTAAGCAACATTAAAATTAATTGAATAATTGTAGAGTTAATTTTTCTAAAATGAACATTGGAAGAATCTTGATAAATTTAGTATTGCTCCAAAAAATAACTCCAAAACTCCAAAGAAGAATGACTAACATTCAACGAGTTTCTATAAATATGAAGTAAAAATTGAAAAAACTGGTTTTTAAATTCTATTCAACACTTAAATCTCTACCCTAGAAGTATTTAAAAAAATAGAAAGCCTAATTTCAGGCAGCATTTAAAGCTTGAAACTATCAGAGAAATAAAGTGGCTTAAGTTGCGTTCGAATTGAGTGTAGCCGACCTTTTCAAAATATTTTAATGCTTTCAAAATAATATTTATAGTTGAGAGGTAGTTTAAAAATTCCAGTATTTTACCCCCATAAAGGAAATAAGAGACCAAGCAGTGCAGGCGCGCCTTAAAATTCTATCTTTGGTATCCATCTTTAAGCGACCTCTGAGGCGAATTGCGTGGGTGCTAAGACCTGAAGAGAGGAAGCTTCAACTGAACACACAAATTTATTCTTTTTTTAAATTAAAGTTCACTGCCTCGACCCCCCTTCCAAGTAAACTGAGAAAAGTTTTTTTATACTGTTAATGCATACTATGTTTAAGTCAGCCAGTATCTCTATCATAAGAATGTGTATTTTTATTAGAAAAATGTTGATATGCATCGTAATAATATGTTAGTTTTGCTGGAGGACTTGAATTACATCTAATGACTTCAAAGTAATATTTTATCATATAAATTTTTACTCTCAACTGATTTTATTATCTTCTTCCTTCTTGATTATCAAACTTTTTATAAGAAATTTTTGTATCATTTTTTCTTATGCACCATCAATTCATAAATATATTTTTTCAAGTTGAGTTTGTCTGGACTCCATGTGTTTCATATGGGTTGGGTTTCATCTAGAGGATGTTGGGAAAATAGTCTCATTTTCTTAAAACTTTAAAAAAATATTTATTCAGTTATCACTCATTATTCTTTTGGAGTTAATGAAATATTTAAAATTATTTTGGATTATTCGATATGTTAATGATTCTGATGTTTGAAATGTAGTACATAAAATTGGATAAAAAATGTAGACATGTTGATAAGCACAAAAAATAGTTGAGTTTATTCAATATCTTGTATTATCTTGTATGTATTTCAAAAAATTTCTGTCTTGAATTTGAATTCCTCCAAGGTAGATCAGGGTGTTGATGAGTCGTGTAGGGACAGGTTTTTTTTTATGATGATGATGCCGAATAGCTGTTAAAAATATTCTTAAGTAACGGGATATTATTCGGCTTAATCAAAAAGTAAATCAACAATGATGAAATTTGTATAATTATTATTTCAAGTTTATTCTAAAATGAAGCATTTTTATTATTTACTTGATTAGAAAAATAATATTTTCTTCAATATAATCATTATCTCATATTTAAAATAAATATTCAATATCAGTGATATTTCGTTGAAGTTTTCATAGAATGACTTTTCAAAATGTAAGTGAAGGAGAAAGAGAGAGAGTTGGTACCGGTTTCTGAACCCTCGATACTCGATAAATATGCAGATAAATAAAACCAGACAGATAATTAACACTACACTTCCTTTTTTTTTTTTCCTTGTAAGCTTTCCTAAATGTTTCTAGACAATCCTCAGCACTGGTTCTTCAGATGCATCTCGAAACTATAAAGCTACTTTTTAAATATTATATGATAAATGGTTGATGTTGTTATTTGTTTGTAAAAACATAAGTGCTACTGTGTGTGTTACTAAACTGATAAGTCTATATAATATCATTTACACCAAGTCACAAATCTTCTGAATCTTGTTCTACATTTTTCAACCAGTAGTGACTTAAAAATATTTTATAACTATTATTTAAAGAAATTATATTTATTTAGATTACTATAAAGTTAGATAAATTAAATTAGCAATTCTTAAAATCCAATTGATGCTCCAAAAGGGACAATGAGATGCATTTTCAGGGGTAATGTAGTCACTTAAGCATCTTTTATGTCTACCATCATCCAGCCAACTGTTATATCACGATTAAATTCTAGACACTTGGTAAATATGAGAATCGATGAACAATAAAAAACAAGTTCATAGTACCAGCATAGCCAAATTAAGAAAAACAAAAAATATCTTCCCAACGAGTTTCAAAATCTTATTAAATATTTTTTTGTACTTTGATGTATTATATGCGTGGGAAAAGTCTTTTTCATCATACATTACAGGTTATCATCTTTTTCTTTTTAATCTTCACCTTAAATCCATTTTCTCGTGCTTTAGAAATGATTTTCGATAGAATAATAGATAGAGTAGGTCGTTTTCTTTTTATTTCCCTGAAGAGTTGTGTTTTCTAGCAATGCATGCTTGATGATGTTGATATATAGCTAAATATATATATATATATGTCTGTTTTTAATATGTATATACGACATAACTTGACTCTATGGGGAGCGAATAAATGGAACCTGTTGAGAGGGCAAGGTACCTGAGATGCCAACAATTGTGGTTAAAGTGGAACCTGTTAGGAATTCTTCTGTTATACAGAACCTGCCTAAATGTTCTTTCAAGCTTATTCGACCTGACTTTCTCCCCTCAACTGTTTCTCTCTCTCTCTCTCTCTCTTTTCTATACACATAGTTGTATTGCTTAAGTCATTGTAATATTTCAAGCTGGATGCTCACATTAAACACAATCTTTTCTTATTATTTATTAAGCCTCAAGAATTTTCTCATTTAGATAAAAAATCTTTCCCACCTCATTTATTTTTTACAAAATTTTTGGAATTACTGATGATTATTTTCATTATTTCAGATACATTTTAAGGGTTTTTTTTATCTTCCTTTTGAATAATCATTTACATTTTTTAGATAACATTATTGAAAGAACCCAATTAATCATGTTTCTTGGTTTCTTTTGAACTTGGATATAATTATATTCATTAAGATGGAATTATTGATTACCTAAATTAGTTAA
This sequence comes from Chelonus formosanus, assembly GCA_028641665.1. Taxonomy (NCBI): domain Eukaryota; kingdom Metazoa; phylum Arthropoda; class Insecta; order Hymenoptera; family Braconidae; genus Chelonus; species Chelonus formosanus. The sequence continues at coordinate 23,240,432 of CM054006.1, read as the reverse complement.
AGTTTTTGATTTAGTTCCGCTTCCGTCAAGATCACAAGCAAGAGCATGAATTTGCGCATGAGTTCGTGGAATTCTCAGACACTGCAGATTTATAAATACAAACCTTGAGTCACTGAGTGAAAATAAGTAGCTGTTGCTTAAGCATTTCTCTACCAATTGACAAAAGCCATATTATTATATTTTTTTTTATTTCTATTTAATATTTGACATCACTTAAAGCAAAAATTTTTTGATATTTTAATTATAAATTAACAGATAATTGAAAATATCAATGTTGGAAATAAACTAGAGGGAAGTTATTTATCCAAGAAATCTTTTATCAATCATTTTTTATTTTTATAGAGCATAGTAATTCGCACTAATTGATTTCATGTGAGTGCTTATAAGCTTATGCTTGTGAAATAATAAAGTAGAGAAGTAAAGATGCATGGCTCCACGATGTAGTGTAGAACATACATGATGACGTGAGCAAATTATTTCTTGGGAAAATTGAACATGCATATATTAATGTCACAACTGATAGCTTGAGGCTAGAAAATCGATCTTTTACTCGACGTTGATCTTTCACTCCTACATCATTAATGTTTATGGATTACTGAAACAAGTGGAGAATAGTTGAGTTAAAATCATTCATAAACTATACAAATTAACGAGTAAAGTCTCTTTTAGTTATAATCATTTCCAAGGTTTTATTTGATCGTCTATTTAATTCGTTGTTTTTAATGTCGATTTTAATGGCTCTCTATTTTCCATATTTAAGTTTATAAAAATTATATGTTTAGCAAATAATATCTTGACTTTTTTCATTATTTTATTACCTTAAGTATTATAAAGAGTTGAGTATTGTCTGCTTGCGTATAAGTAAATACAAGAATTATCCTCAATTTAGTCATTATCAGTACTTGGTTCTTAAAAAAGCTGAATTGTTTAAATTCTTTAAAACTGATGAGACTGAGTTTATTTAAATTATTTATTCTCAATGCTCTTGAATATTTTACACTTTGTTAAAACAAATGGATTTGAAGAAAAAAAAATATACCAACAGTTAGTGAGATTCATCAATATTTAATTTATCAGTTCTTTAATGAGTTTTAATAAGCTTGGGAATTACACAAGCTTTTTATGATTACCAAGTCTTATCGTAACACATTTTTTATAAATTAAAAAATAAATAGTCACTCAGCTTATTATACTTGCCAATCTGAATTTTAACACTTTAATAGATTATTTTTTAAATTTATTTATCAATTTGTGAAGAATATTTTAATTGAAAAAACAAAAAAGTTTTATTGAGTAAGAAGTATATTTACATTTAATACTCTTAATTGTATTTTGATTAGTTTGGGTCAACAGCGTATTTTTGGCAGAGTTGCCAACGTCACATATATCATATTAAACGATTTAACAACGTGTCTTTATAGTAAATGCTTTGGAAAATAAAATACCATGTTATTGACGAATCAAATGAGCCATTTTTATAAACAGTCATATAAAATGTCTGGAATGATATAAAAAACATTCATTATATTTGGAAAGAAATGAATAGAATTAAGTAGATGTTAATTCGTAATTTAAGATCGCTACTATTTGGAATATAAAGCGACGTGTGTCAGTCGGTTAAACCAAATGGCAATGATAGTCTGCAGCCAAGCGTCTGTCACAATCAGCGGGTGTGTTCATTTCTCGCGTAAGATAAGAGGTCGAATTGATGATGCGCTTGTTTCTGAGCCAAGCGACATAACATCAGTGGTGGCGATATAGCGTTGGTATGGTAGTGGAATAAGATAGCTGATGTCATGCAGGCTAACATCACTTGTAGCTTGGTACTTTAGGTTACTTGATCGTCGTAACGACGAGTTGCTAAATGTAGCTGTGATGTATAAACTCCTCTCCATTATTTTTTTTTGTTCCTCTCTCTTTCTCTCTCTCTCTCTCTCTCTCATTCTCTAGTTGTCTCATTTATTCGTCATAGGCAACGTGACTTCAACTTAACTATTCATATCTCACAAGATTACTATTATTTCTATCCGTAAACTTTTTAAATTTATTAATTTATTTTCATGCTTCATTTCTGGCGGTGGTTTCACCTTTAAGGTTAAACTAAATGACGATTTAACTTGACAGGACCTTTGTCTTACATTTCTTCGTGAGCTTCAAATTTCCTTTTCTTGAATAGACCATGATCTTTAGTTAACAGTCACGAATCTTTGTTCACATTATTGGTCATTATCTACCCGGGACCATCGGTGTACATTATCTCTTCTCTAAGAGTGCACTTCCTTGTCCCAAGTCACGCATCCATCGGAGACAAATAGCGATAGATGCAGTTATTGCACTATCTTACGACAAGAGAAAGTTTAGACTATTTCCTTGGTACTTAACGCTATTGTCCGTTATTAGTTCCACAATAAATAAAAACTAATCTGTGTTACATTGTTTTCGTACATTAGTGGTTAATGAATCTGTTATTCTAATTACCAACCACTTATTTCAGAACATTACACAAAAATGTTGAATAATATTAAAAATATTGAGTAAATAATATTCTTAAAAAATAGAGACAATAATATGATGTTAAAAATATTATATGTTGTGTTTAATTGTATTCTAAAGTTAGTAGATCATTTTCCCTATTCTGATTTTCTTACTCTCAACAAGACAAAGAGGTCAGGTAGATGAGAAAGTGGAGCATAGTAGAAATGTTAACCTTTGCTGATGCTGGTCTCACGTAATACACTTATCGATGTGAGTATGATATACTATAGACCATGATATGACATGAACAAAAACAAATGAATATAAAATTATATCCAACAAGGGAAGTTCAATAATAATTGATTCACATTATTCGGAAATTTTTTTTGAATAATATTAAATAATAATACCATTTATAAAACTCTAACAAGTTAATAATAATTCAACGAGATTAATTTATCTAAATCCAATATTACTTTAATGTTTTGTAATATTTGATAATGTCATAATCATAATAGAAAATAAATTATAATAAATGATTGATCACGACTTTTTTATATTTAATATTTTAATTTTCTTCATCATCTGTATAGAATCCTTTTCATTTTCTCTCTGATGATTTTCTCTTCCAAATGGAATTCCACATACACTTCTTCCTGCTTGGCTCTAAGACCTTTAGATTGCTTGAATGCTGCCAATGAATTTACTTTATGTGAATTTTCTAATTCCAAAGATATCTTTTATGCATTTGATAAGATATCGAAGATTTATTAACTCATAAATATACTAGACATTGAATTGATAATTTACATCAAAGCTACACACACCTACACTTGATACTTAACTATGTTGAATGTTAAATTGTCAACAGAATTCACAGCATCAAGTATGGATAAATCTGCAATTCTCAACATGAACGTCATTTATTCATTTGATATAAACTGTTTTGTCTAGCAAGACTCAGCTGTAATAATGATCTAAGTTGCTTCTCTCATACTTGAATCATCGGTATGGAATTCGATGATGTCACTTAAAATGATTTTGAAATATTATGTAAACTGAATAAATGTAATAATTAGAAAACTATTGTTAAAACAGTTCATCAAGTGATGATAATTCATGGTGAGAACAGTTAAGCTAATTGTAAGATGCTAAACTTGAACAAATCAGATTTATGTTCTTGAATATGAATAAAATTGGCAATAAGCTGATGGAAAATAAATTCCATCATCACCATGATTAGTTTTAAAATACCATATTAACATGACATAATTCGTATTCAATATCAAACCAACCTGAACAAATGATTAATGTTGTTTCTTGGGCACTTTAAAATAATACATTTACATATTCATGGTCCTTTCCAGCATTTCAGCATTGACTATGCATGTATTCAATCAAAATACATTCAACTTTAGTTTTAATAGTCAATTAAATTTCTTGGAAATGGAAACTTTAAAAAAAATATTTATGTATATGTCCTAAATAGTTTATCTTTAGTAGTAATTATTTTTCATTTACCTACTTTAGAATTTATTTCATCAAAGTAATTTTTCATAATAATTATATAAATTGAGTTGTCGTTTTAATGAGTATCTAATTAAGTGCATTTCACGGCACTATACTGAATCTTTCAATGTTATATCCTACTCTTCCATTTATTAAGTTTTAGAGTTTTAATTTTTTTTCTTTCCCAAGACTACATACAAAAGACCTTGCAAATCTAATGACTGGGTGTGGTTTCTTCCACTTCGACTTAGAAACATGGAAAATTTATATTTCTTCAACTCTAACAATAGTTTAATTCATTTGTTCTCGACATAGAAAAATAATGACATCAGGAAATTCTTCAATACCTCTACCAACACATGACAATATTATATTTATAACTTTCAAGAAATTATTTTCTAAACTTACCAATCAAACTCTTTATCCATTACAAATACTTGGATTTTGTTTCAAATTTTAACTTGTAATACAAAAGTATATTTAAATCTATATTGTTTAATGTTTAAATACATGTTAATGATTTCCGGAAGTCATTTAAAATTTGTTGGAAGAAACTAAGTATCTTTAATGATCTAGAAATATATTTAAATATCATCTGAGTTAATTACTATTGCAACTATTAAAAAAGCATTTTTTAAAGAGAAACTAATATTAATATTTTATTAAAAACATTTTTATATATAAGTGAATGACTAATAAATTTTTTTAAAATGAGTATCATATTGAATTCATAGAATAAAGGTTTGTGTCACAGTAGAATGTGTCTACCATCGTACAAATTTCTATCCCATATGTCCCAGCATCATGCTAATGTGAGAAAACACTATTAATCATAATAAACACTAGGAACATTTGGTAGATTTCCTATAAAAGTATTAGCCATGCTATTTTCCAAATTAAACCCCAAGTAATTTTTTAAAAGTCATGGTCACATTTGTTGAAACAAAGAATTATTTGTATGATTAGTTTTATTGCTAGAATGATGATCAATCAACAAATTTACTAAATAGATTTCAAAGAGATAATGACATGTTCTTGGCACGATGAACAACTGTTACTCTTTACGTGTTAAATATATAGTATTAGAGATCAATTAATGTATAATCTTGACTTAAATCGCTTGAGTAGGTCTTATTAGTTAATAAAGTAATTGCTCAAATAATTTATATTCTATCGTATTAAGTATTTTCTTTTATTACATTGAAAGATCTTTTTTCATGTTTTATTAATTATTTGTTTCTTTTTTTTTCAGAAATTGCTAAAGTACGAGCGAGTCTTTTTCAAATCAGTGGAGTTAAAAAGGAACCATTGACCCTTCCAGAGCCCGATGGAGAAATAGTCACACTCACAGAAAAAGTTTATGTTCCCGTTAAAGAACATCCTGACGTAAGTTTCTTTTGTTTTGTTGTTCTAACTTTATTCATTAACTCATAAAAAAAAGATTTATCTTATCGTTCTTTTCAACTTGACCAACTGTGTTCTCAGTATCATTATATAGCAAATTGCTGTTATTTTAAATCTTCCATTAATTAATATCAAGCATCTCTCTGTTGCATTAAATTTTTGTTAATTATCATCGATAAGATGTACATTCTATGACTATTTATTCTTAATGTTTTTTTTTTTTTTCTCACATTTTTCTTTGGCATGACTAATGTCTGTGAGCAATAAAATTAATAAAATAAATAAAATGGTAGTTATAATAGAGGTTAGGAACAAAAAACAAATGGTTAAAGACAGTAATTGATGAAGTAAGAAAAAAAAAAGACGTAGGTGATCAGAAACTTGTTCGCCCACTAGAGACTCTAATAATCATGGCGATAATAATCTTTGTGTCAATATGCCTCAATGATCATTTAGAAAAAATATTAATCAACTTTTAAATATTTAGCATCATTCAAAACCAGTGGATGAGTGGAAAATATCATTGAAATTATCATCTACTGTATAACGACATGAAAATTACCTTCATCTGATGTTGTAATATTTACATTATTGCCATTTTTCTGTTTCTTTGTTTCATATTAGCAAACACCTGACACATAATAAAAAAAAAAAATGAAAAAATAATTATTGTAACGATCCATCGCGCTGGTAAAGAGAATTATTCTAGTCAAATACGATTTGTTAATATTCAATGAATTATTAAAACATGTAATGATAACGTTTCAATTTACATTCATCATTTGATAATTGAGTTTACAGAAAAATATCTTTTCTAAAACTAAAATAATATGAACTTGAATTGTTTAATAATAATTAATTACTTTAATTAAAATTAAATCTAAAGGTTATATGAAGAAGATTTTATGAATATTGATAATTCATTTACAAATAAGATAAAAAACTATTAAATTTTTTAAACTGCAATTATTGAATGACTCAGGAAGAAATTGGAATTTAAAATCAGAACATTTATTTCCATCATTAGTGTATTTTTATAAAATATTATTTTCTGATAATGATGATAATAAAAAAGTCATTAGCCTAATGATATAAGAAGTTAAAAATACAAACAATATGACAGGTATAAATATATTTTTCTATTTAACTCATATTACTTGAAAAAGATGTTAGGTAATGATAATAATAGGACAAAAATATTCAATATAAAATAAGTTGGGAAACACTGATGAGAACTGGGGAACAGAAACGAAGACCGAAAGGATCGAGGTTTTGAGGAGAGCCAAGGTGGTGCGTGAAGCTTGTGAGGGGATGAGAATAACGAAAAGAAGAGCTTGCGAGAGAAATGTGCACAGTCAGGCGTTTATTTTAATCTTAAGACGAGAATAGAACCCAACAACTGCCGTAGAATACACACTTGTACTCCTCCTTATGTCTCTATCGTTAAGTCGGGTTGTTTTAAAGTTTTTATAATGAGGCCGTAAGCTACATTAGCTTTTCTATTCTCTTTCTAGCTACTAGGATGTTAATATTTGACTTCTAGATGATATTCATAGATGCACCAAATTAATAAAAATTTTGAGGGCTTGGTAAAAATGATTACAATGGCCTCAATTCCTTTGTTATTATTGTCGTAAATAGTACCTTAACTTTTCTTAGTTTTGAGCTACTTCTACATAATATGTAATGAGGTTATTTATTTGTTTTTCAATATTTTCTAATCTAGGTCTAGTCAACCTTCAAGCTAAGACTTGATGTCTTATTATATTCCTTCTCCACGGTTTTATTTTTTCCTCATCAACATTCAACTATAAATTCCAGTTATATTTTTATTTTAATCATATTAAATAAATATTGACTGATGAGACATTATGTCATGAAAATGATAAATGATTTGTCAAATGAAACTTTTCTCGTTCATTTTAATTATCATATTACTATTCTACTTCTCGTTCTAATTATAAAATTCAAATTGTCCTCTCATTAGGAAAAAAATCAAATTTTTACTATAGAAAAAGTGGAATTAATAATTTTTATACAAATCAATTAATGATAAATTCATGTCAACACATTGGTGATAAAATTTATGAAGTATTTTTAAATTCAATTCATTTATTAGTATGTTTATTCTACTTCAATAAATTAATTAATGAAAAATAGAAGGAAATAAAAAGGTGTACAAATGCATTCATCATGATAAATAAGTAGAATGTCCTGCAATAAAAAAAAAAATATTTTCTTATTCAAAATAAATACTATCGATTGCTCATTCTAGATAATTGCAGAAGATCTTATATGGATGCCGATTTCAATTCAAGGGAGCAGAACATTTTGGTAGACCTATATGTGGACTATGCGGTTCATTAATTTCTTGGGTTAATGCTCTGTCAGTGACACACCTCATCTATTGTTCATAAATAGTCAGATTGAGGTCGTGATTATGTCGTTGAGATAAAACAGTTTGTATTTCTTCTAACATTTATTCCAAAATATTTCTACAATATTGTAGAAATACATACATCTCTCTAACTTACAAAAAAAATATTTAGATTTACTTAAATATTTTCTCTAAAAAATATTCAAATTCTTATGCTATTTCTTTTTTACTTTTTATTGCTTAAGTAAACATTAAAATAAATTAAGAAAGCTTTCCATTTTATTTTTGTATCGATGGAAGTCAGCTAAAAAAAGCTTCACTGGATTCCGCATGATCGGATTTCTTTCGGTATTTCTTTACGAAAGCAAAATTCATCTCGAGCTCATTGGACTCAATATTTATCCGTAAAATTTTAAAAATAAATATTTCATGTTAAATCTTGAATTGTCTTCAACACAATTTTTTTTTTTTTTGGTAATTTTTTTCTTTTACAATTCGCATTGTAATATTTATTTTACTCCAATATTTAAAAAATCCTGATACATTTTTCAAAGTAAAATTAAGAATAGCATGTAATAGTATATTATATAAATTATGTAATTTTAATATTACATCAAACGATTAATAACATACGAATATGCAGTTTTGAACAAAAAATTTTCATGGAAATATTCTATAAACATTTATGTACTACTCATCGTCTTTATTCTTAGAATGTTTTCACAAGATCATCAAGACCACTGCTCTTCAAATGTCTATACATATGCTCCTGGTTATTGTTACAAATTCTATATTTAATCTCACTTGGGCATCAACATAAACTATCACATCAAAAAATATATACACATATAAATATGTATAGATGTTTAGTAGAGATATATAGTGCAAGTATTTAACTGATACAGTATCCACTACTTAGAAAGTCATTGGCACAATCTAAACTTTGTGATCGTACTTTTACAAGAGACAGAAAGAGAGAGAGAGAGAGAAACATTTGTTGGAATTTCCTTTATGTGTACGGCAGACTCTAGTGATTAAGAAACGCCTGAATGAATTGGAGGCATTTCAACAAGCAGCCATAATTGTTTATCGAACTATTTTCTACTGACATTTTTGTTGGAAAAACTTGATTTGGCTTCTTGAATGTAACATATATATATGTCGTACTATTTCCCAAGCAGAGCTCTTTTGTGATCTCTACTCAAAAAAGTCTTCTTCAAAAATTGCTATGTCATAACAAAAAACAGAATTGGAGAACAATAATGTTTTAATTATCTTTTATTTTTAATTTTAAAAGATTTGTTCAGTGGCTTTCAATTTAAATATTTATAGGTGACGATTCAATTTTATTGTTTATTATTAGCTTCTTTTCAACCTCTAATTACATGTTGTGTACAAAATAAAGGCCATTCAATATAATTACAATATAAAAAGATAATGTGAGAGATTGTTTACAAACTCGAGTAAACTAGGAAAGTATAATCATATTATTAGCTTAGTATTTAATGACTAATCAAGGAGACAATAACATATAAATATTGCTGATGAAAGCTAACTTGATGCTTTGATATATATTTACATAAATATTTAAAAACAAAAAAGAGCCAAGTTGGATTGATTTTATAACCCTTAAAATACTCTAGTTTGATTATTATATTGTATTAATGTAAAAATAAAATAAAAAAAAAAAAATAGCAATTAATCATGTATTTTTGAAAAATAAATAAGTGAAAATGAATGTGCTAATGATGAGAATGAAATAAATTCAATTGGAAAAATGTCAATAATTGAAAACTATAGGCGGTCTTGTAGCAGAAAACAAAATGCATACTCGACTGCAAAAGAGGCGGCAAGAATGTCGGTTGCTGTGCACATAAGACTTCATTTGATTTATAAGTTGCCTCGTGGTTGCGCGATTTCTCCAAGCGGCACCTCTCATAATGACGGGCGCTCCTTCTTTCAAGCTGGCCTCACAAAGCGGCTAGCCTCACTTCACATCCTGAACGGGACGCAGTTACGTATCTTCCTACGCATCGGCCCATGTCCGGCTTCGTGTGGGAATTCTAGATATATTTGTCACATAAAATATTTAACAAGAACCAAGCTTAAAAATTTGCTGAGCCTTTCGATTATTGAAATACCGTTAAATGACATACCTACACCAATTGGTCTGATGCTATACCACTATCTTTTATATTGTTCATAATTATTTGCTGCACAGTTTTTATTTCAACTTTCATTCCTTCATTATATATTTATCACTTGGAATGATCATTTATCCAAAGATTTTTCATTATCTTGACCTAGTGATTGGTAGATTTAAACACCATTCTATCTTCCAAGATTTATCTGTTGAGGAATATACTTATTATTGGTGGATCGATGCTTATCATCAATAAAAAGTAATCTTATCGAGTATTGCTGGTTCATAAAGTAAAACGTTGATAGTATATTACATCAATAATCTTGATATTAAAATTAATTACTTGTCAGGAAGAAATTCATTATTTTAAAAGTTAGAAATACCACCAAGATTTAAATAGTCGATAACTACAATCCAATTTATTTCATTTATAAAAATATTTATAATTATATATTTATCATAGATTGAATTTTATATTTATCCCATAGCACTAGTATGCTATTATTCAACATTTATTAACAGAATATAACAATGACTTGATCAACATGAACGTAAATATAGCATTAAAAATGATACCAAAGTTTGATGATAATGTTTTGCTAAAACAATAACTTTTTTTTTGCAGTTTAATTTCGTTGGGAGGATTTTGGGACCACGAGGAATGACAGCCAAACAATTGGAGCAGGAAACAGGATGCAAAATAATGGTCCGAGGAAAAGGTTCAATGAGAGACAAGAAGAAGGTAAATATTCACATAAATTTAGAATATTTAGCCTATGAATGAAATTTAGTTGCAATGGATGATCAATTACTGGGTATGTAATTAAACCTTGCGACAGTCTAAAAAGCGTGAGATCACAAAATATCTGAGCCAAGTATATAGAAAGAGTAAATCGATAAATTGTTGTAATCACAAGAAAACCCATATTGGGTAGAAAATGGTTGTGGAATCGAGGTCTCTAACCATTTAGTGTTGACCTATGTGAGTATATAACTTTGTTCAGGTTGCTCTGAGCAAGATTAACACTTGAAAGTAATCTATCGTTACGTGCGATATATGCAAGTGTTTGTAAACGATCAAATACCTATGAAATCCCATCATAGCTGTCTTAGGAAAATGTTACCCGTTAAGGTGAAGCGTGTAGATGAAGACGGAAGACACACAAGTGGTCACTGACTGTACTTTTCTCTCTATTTTCTGTTGTAATCCTTGTATAGATTCTTACTCTTTAACGGTTAAATTTATATTTCAAGATAATGACTTTAAACGACTCATTCAAGTACTTTTCCATCTTTTTCATTCTAAAAATTACTACGAATTTTACTCTAGTCAATGTTTGATCTGTTAATTAACATTATGCAATAATTTCATTTAAAATGATAGAAATTTGTTTCCAAGTTTTTTTTCTAAATCAGCATATAAATTATTTTTTTACATTAAATATTTTGTTGATTATTAAAGAATAACTTATTGAGAATATTGAACATAGTAGTTGTCAGTTTACTTCTAGTAATATAGGATTAAAACTGGTAACACTAATAAAAATTGTGTGAAAGTGTCATAAAGCTGGTATAGAAAATTTAGTTATAAATATATCTTGAGCCTTTTTTCATTTTATGAAGTACATTGTGCGTAAATTTAATTTTTTTCAATTGTTAGCTGAAGAAATAATTTGGTCTTTTATTATATACAAAATAAAAATCAGAAATAAATTTTAAGAATTTATGAGATGATGATTAGGAATGACAAGCTAAACTTTATCTACAAAGTGAAAAGTTGCTCGGGCAAATAGTTGTGAAGAATATTTCTGTTAAGTCAATATTTATAGAAAGAAAATAAATGAGTTTAATTATTCGTTGAAATGTTTTGAATTTAAAAAGCCTGGACAGGACAAGGATACAGTGTATAATACTCATCTAAATGGTAAATGACAATTATAATTGTCTCATGCGTGATGTCTACAACAACTAGAAGATTTTCATCATCATCGATTTTTGAGTTTTAATTTTATTATTTTTATGCAATCATCTCATCAGAAACTAGATAAATCACTTGTCTTGTAAATCAGATAAAGTGCTTTCTTTAGACTTTACAGTCAATTTGTTGAGTGATAGTATGCTTTACATTAATTTTTATGACATTTGTATGAAAAATTTAAATTCTTTAAAAGTTCAAAAGTTGGAAAGGGACCTTTGTTGTCATGTAAAAAAGAAAGTAATATATTGTGTGCAAAACAAATTCATTGTTTTCTGCTGAAAAAAACAGTGTCACTTTCATGTCTCTAAACAGCCGAGGAAATTGAACTTTCTCTGAGGGTGCAGTAGAAACATTTCTTACAATAAAATATATATAAAACAAAAATAGTGTCAATAATATTTTAATTTTGCAGCTATAGTATGCTTTTCTCTTATTAGGTTGCATAAAAATGTGCCTGTTAGGGTCATTAATTTTCACTTTTACTTCTTAAACGTTCAGTTATAATATAATAATATTTATGATTAATAATTCAAAAGCCGATGGTAAAAAGTATAAAAATGACATAAAATATAAATCATTGTTTTCAAGCTGCGCTTGGCAATCATGTGAAAGCTCTTGTAAGTATTGATATAAGTTTAAAAGCAAGATCACATTGTTCATTCATGGCATATATTATTTTGTTTGTGGAATATTGTAAATTGTTTGAATGATTTAATTTCTCTTCCACACAGCATGATTGGTAGCTTGATAGAAATATTATTTACATATTTACATTTACTGTCTAATCCTAATAGATATTTTTTTAATAAAAGAATAGATTTATACTTTGAATTAGAATAATGATGCAATTTATTATGGACATTAAGTAGGAGCACTTGATATAATGTTTCTAGCAATTGGAGACATAATATAAAATACACTTTCAACTATTAATCACTCAAATTAATTCAACAGGAGGAACAAAATCGAGGCAAGCCAAACTGGGAGCACTTGACAGATGAGTTGCACGTGCTGTTGACGGTCGAGGACACAGAAAATCGTGCGACACTCAAACTTGCCCGTGCTGTTGAAGAAGTTAAAAAGCTTCTTGTACCCGTGGTGAGACAGTTCCAATCATATGTTTACTTTTCATAACTCTCTTTTTTCTTCTTATTTTACTCAATTTCATATTATTCGATAATTTCGAACCTTTAAACTTGAACGAAAAAGGAAAGAAAGTAGTGGTCATTTAAAAAAGAAACTATTTTGAAATAATATACTGACGATAATATCGAATGTTAGCAGGCTGATGGCGAGGATGAATTAAAAAAGAGACAGTTGATGGAGTTAGCAATCATCAATGGAACCTACCGAGATTCTAACACTAAAGTAGCAGCTGCAGCAGGTAAACTTGAATACTTTTAGCTAATGGACATTGACAGATACATGTTTATTTTTTTCTCTTGTTACAGTAAAAATTACTAAATGTTATCATTACAATACACTGTAAGATGTTATCAATTAAAAATTCTTAAGCTCGTGCAGCAAGATTGACACGTCGTATCGTTCACTGTATCAAGCAATACTTAAGAAAATGCCTTTCTCTTCACTTATCCGAGATCGTGTTTCTAATGCGATTACACAGGCAATAACAAGACTTGGTTATAGATAATAAGAATGAAAGAATAGAGATTGTGTTAGTACCTTTTGAAATAAATTTCACTTAATAGAGATGCTTCAACAACGTAGTTTTTATAGTTTTCTGTTGATGGAATAACCATAACAGTTTTAAATGTATATCAAATCATTATTCTATATACATTATTCATAATTTTTAATAAATAAGATAGATAAGGCGATTATATAGATTTTCTCTTTGAAAAATTCTCTATAAAATTTTGAACTTTCATTTCGACTTTTTTTCATGAATATTTATATATTTATATATTATCGTGATAACTATTTATTCATCTTATTATCTATCTACCAGGCAGACTTTTTCAAAATTTTTATGATTAATTGAGAATAAATAAAGTAATGATATAAATACATAGATCGGTTTAACTTCTGTTAGAGTAAAAATAATTTTCAGTTCATTAACAACAACATGCATTTCTGTAACAGTGCCAAAGAGGTCGAGTGTTTAAATCACCATTTTTTCTTAAACATTAGAACATTATGCCATTTTGGCAGCCGTATCTCATTCAAAATCATGTCATTTCATTTTCAACCACTAAGAGTATTGAAGATTCCTTACAACTCATGAATATTCATAACATAAAATCATAACTTTGTCAAGACGGTCTTTTAAATCAAAATATAGCTTACTATATTAAATATAACTTATTTAAACATAAATTAACAGCTTTAACTATCTAATTAAAGCCCTGAAATTGTGTAAACATGTATCTACTAATACTGATGGGTGTGCTTAATTCGTCAGCAAACATATTCTATGTTTAAATCATTTTACTATCATTTACTATAGTTTATCAACAACGTAAATAGTATTATTTAATTCAAATTACATTGAATTTATTTTACTCGAAAAAAGTCATTTCAGTACAAAGTAAATAATGTCTAAACACAGAGAAAATATTTTTCAAGATCTTATTAACGAAAAAGAACATAAATTAAAAAATGAAACACAGCTTTTGATATTACAGCTTGTGATGAGGAATGGAGACGTGTAGCAGCAGCAGCGGCTGAAACTCAACGCCTTCTTCCTGGTCTTGGAACACAAATAAGGTCACCAAATGCCCCCTTGGGTGCACCATTAATTCTCTCTCCAAGAATATCCGTCCCAACGACTGCCGCTTCGCTTCTAAATGGCTCTGGTCCACCAGGATCGATCCTTTCAGCTGGAGATCCACATGGTCTTATTTATACGCCTTATGCGGAATACGCCAACTACGCAGCTTTGGCAGCATCTCCACTTCTCACTGAATACGCTGACCATTCTGGTGGGTTGTTTGCTCGCTGATATTAGGCCACTAGTTCGAGATTAACTTGTTAATTAAGTCTTTTTTTTCTGATTTTCTGTGGCTTTTTTGTTTCTATTATTTCAAAATTATAAAGACAGAAAGCATACTGCTATAGTAGAAAGAAGGAAAACAAGAAGCCAAACAAGACGAAAAAGCAGAAGAAAAATGATAAGAAGCAATTATTCGACATAGTGCTTTTAAACAAATGATATTATTAAATTTAATTATGTCTATACGTTAGGACGTAGGCATAGTACGTAGGATTGAATGGAAATAGTTGAATCAGTCATTTACTAGTCGCGTCATAATTGTTTTTGAGATTTTATACAGCCTCGCTCTATGTGAGTGTCATTAAGTTAAAAACACGAGATGTTTTATTATTATTATTATTTTTTTCATAGATTATTATATTTTTTTTTTAATCTTTTTTTATTGCACTCTGTACACTAAGTGTTCGCGCGACAGGATACGGATTAATGAATTTTTAAAGTACCGTGTTTTTGCGAGGATGTAGAATAATACTAGTCGAGAAAAAAAAAAGAAAAGTTTATATTTTGTTCATTTTTTTACTTCTAAAGTTGCCATTAAGGCTGCGTTTTAGAGCAGCAAGATACTTTAATGTAGGCAAGTATCTTTTATAGATTATGTTTTAAATTTAACGCAAAGATTATAGAAAAAAAAAATAAGACAGAAATTTTTAATATATACATATACACAAAAGTAGATCTAAACTTTATTTTAGTAGACAATTCGAAAAAGAAAATGTATTGAAAACAATGAATTATTTACTTCACATGAAAAATGAATGAATAGATGATTTAATTCGCACTCCATTTATTTCTCGTTCTTAGAAGTAATTTTTATTTCAATATAGATGTTGGAATAGCTTGAATTAAACGAAGCGCGAATAGTATAAAATGATAAATAGTAAATTGACAATATTTCTCTTCTGACACTCATACACACCCTCTCACAAAATAGCAAAGTATTCCGTTAGCCCGTTAAGTAATCTACACAGGAGCACGCGTCCGCATACTTACACTGTAACTGTAAGTACGTTGTTTTAACATACCAAACGAAAATATACTCTAACGGATCCTCGCACTTATCCACGAGCGAGGAGTCCAGTCATATGGCACATTCTTGTGCATTACTCAATGCAATAATCAAAGGCCATTAAATTTTTTAGAAGTTATAATTATTTAATATACTTTTATATATATATATATATAAAGAATTATTATATATACTATTATATATTAGATCACAGATATATTTATATTTATTGAAAAAAATTCAGTATATAGTAGAGAATAGTAGCATAATAGCTTTTGCAAATATTTCTAGAATTTTTCATACATTAATTAATAAATAAATTATTAGATTTAGATGATATTAATTAGATGTAACTAAAATGGAATTTTTTATACTCGCGAATGTTATCAGTTTTTTTTTCGCTTAAAACGCATTCGTTTTCGATTTTTTTTTGTTATTTAATAATTATTTGGTGATGGTTAATTAGATAAATTTCAAGATAATTTTTTCGTATGTAATTTTACTATTTTTTTTATTTATTTATTTTTTTTATAATTATATTTTTTGTAGAACTCAAAAGTTTAACACTACAAAATAATGTCTAATCAGAATCTCGATTAAGAATCCCTAGGGCTTGTTTTAATTTGTTATAAAAAAAATCATAATGATTTCGAGAAAAAACCTGATTAACTCGATCCGTCCGCCTTTTAACTCAATGACCTTGCGTTTTTGCTTGTTTTGTTATTTAACTTCTCTTTTTTAGTATTTTAATCATCAAAACAACGCTTTATATCAATGTTATTTCTTTTATATAAAAATACCGTTTAAAAGTAATTTACAACAAATTTATTGTTTAAAAAGCTTACTTATTCTGAAGTGAAAAACTATATTTTAAAATAAATAACAGCCATTTTGTTAACAATCGTCTCTTTCGAAGATTTCATTATTGTATTAAATACAATTTGTGATAATTACTTAAAGAGCATTTAATTTAATTCAACAATTGACGTTCATTTAGAATGAATTTAAATTATTTTTACTTATTTCTTTTTATTTTACTTCAGAATGAAATAAAAATAATCAGTTATCATTATATAGTTAATTGTTCGAAATAATTCACAAAGCCATCCACGTAAACGAGTTGTTAAATAAATGCAATTGAAAAAGCAGTAATAACGATAAGAATACTTTAGTCGAGAAATGATATCTATTATTGGATTTGAAATGCGTTTATTTTTAATCTATGTTATGGACGCAATTGGTTTCAATTTTATCAAAAATTCCTTACAAACTGGTTCAAAACAGACTTTTTTTTAAAATCTATAATTATCTTTGTCTTTTAAAATATAGGATAAAAAATTAAATTCTTTAAACCGGATAACAAGTAATCGGTGATGGATTAGGTTGTAATGAAATATCTTAGAGTTTTAGGCAGACAGTTAATAAGTGTAGAGAAAATACCCTGGGACCAAAAAAAAAAAAAAAAAAAAGAAGAAGAAAGAACATTAATTTTAAGGACTGATGGTTCTAGAACATATTTGCAGATGTTTCAAAAAACATCAAAGACTATGTGTGAAGAAAATCAAATTTTATAAGTGTACATTATCGACGGAATCATGCACAAAAATACACTCACATTAAAGTGAAATTAGATAATCATGTATGTGCACCAAAGTATTCACTAGAAAGCTTCTGTGCTTAACAATAGAATTTATATAATTAATATTCATGTACATACCCACATATTTCGGATATGTAGGAGCCTTTTCCTTTTTTGTTGATAGAAAAAAATTCCAACATTTTCGTTTTGATGTTAGTGCATTTCTGTGTGTGGTGACTAAAAGCTTAAATCATTGACATGCAATTTGATAACCAATTATACAAGTTAAATACAAAAATGATGAACCAATTGTTTAATTGAAAACAAATATATTAATGATAATACTCATAAAAGAGAGCCATTTTGGTTATCAGTCTTTGACAGTTTAAACAAAAGATATACCATGAAGAGGTACATAAAAAATAATGTACATTACTTTATATTATTTTTCATTATTATTTTATTTTTATAAATTAAAATAAACGTTAAGCCATATGGATATATACTATAATATAATTAGCACATGCTAGAGAATTATTTTATTACTTATTGTTACATTTCGTATGAGTGTAAATGGCTGGTTACATTTTAGTTATATACTATGAATTACCTGATTTCTTTGAGAATCAAAATAGAATCTTTTCTATTATATATATATATATATACATTGAGTAATATATATATATATATATATATATATATATATATATTATATTTTATAGTAAATGAAAGTATACTAGTATGTATACTACGTATATAACTAGCAGAGAAGAACACTTCTGCTACAATTGTGTTTTTGATGAATCAATATTACAAATTCTTTTACATTAATTGACTTAATGAAATCTTAATTTTTATTTTCCCATTTTTTCTCTACATATAATCAACACTAGAATCATCACACCAAAAGCATTTAATTGAAAAATAATTTTTATTCTGATTAATAAAGAACTGATTATTAATGGAAAAAAAGTGTGGAAAATATTGGTGTATAGCATAAATTACATGAAGAAAATGAATAAAATTTATGCTCTCTATAAATAATAAGATGTTTTAGAATATTTGTTCATGTAATTTATGAGTAATATATTAAGGCATAATAATATTTGTTTTGTTCCTTGAGAAAGATTATAGCCAAGAACAAAAAAAAATGTTTTAATGTAAAGTATTTAGTTCAGCAGTAGCATCATTACGGCTCTATCGACTGGCAGTGGAAATATTTTATAAAATGTATATGAGTGCAGAATTATTAAAAATTTGTATGTTGGGGACAGGTGCAGCAGCCGCTGCGAAGCAGCGTAGGCACCTGGGTCAGATTCGCGAGCACCCTTATCAAAGGGCTGGCGCTCTCTCGTGAATACACTGAGCAGAGTCGCGATTACCGCGGAAAGGTTAGTTTTGCATAAACCTATACATTATCTTATTATTTTATAATAATATTTTTGTCATTCTCGCTTACCAATGTATGAGAAATTTGTTGACTTTATTTCTGGAAATAATTCTTTTCAATGATCAATTCTTTGTTACTCTTTCCAAAAATAAAGTTTAACTTATTATGTACCTGTTTCTATTGATTATTTACTATTGAAATTAATCGATAGCTTTGTCTTTGTGGTTTTGATAACAATAATAATCGCGTGACAACAGTATTACATTAAATTATAAACCAGAAATATTTCGTTTCATTGCTCGCGATTTAATTAGTCTATTGGTTCTTCTTAATGATTTAGTTTTATTGTTAGACAATAAGAATGATCGATTGAGAAGACTCAGTAGAAATATTATTAAGTCATACATTGGGAAGGCAACAGAAAAAAGTGTATATTAAATTGACGTAGAAAAAAGTACCACTTGATGTTGTCCTGATTGAATTCAGGACTTATTTTTTTCATTTGGCCCAACTCCCCGCCCCTAGGTCTTAGCAATTAATTATTCGATTAGAATGTATGAGAAGAGGTTACTGAGTTAATTTTTGTCAACGTGTGCCTCTGTAAGAAATCAAATGAGATAAATTAAAAAATTATTATTTTATTGAACATGGGGATTAAATAGCGGTGTGGGTGCGCACCTCTCCCATCACATGAAGATACAAAAATACAATACTGCCCGTTAATGTATGAAGAATTTTTAATCAAAGAATTATTTATTATAAAGTTAGCGATGTTGATGAAACTTATTGAGGGCAGTGTGTTGGCATAATAGCAAAAAAAATATAGACAAATATTTTTGGTGCTTATGATAATGATTACAAATAAAGATATAAATATAATTATAAATATTATATATTTATTAAGATTTAAATAGTTGATTTTCCAGGACATCATACATATTTTTGCATTTTGTTAAATATTTTTGTCTATTTTATTTCAACTTATTCTCTTTATTTTTGGCAACTTGTGCCTGTGGAACACTTATTGCCCTTCCATTTTGTATATATATGTGTATATATATATATATATATATATATATATATATATATATATATATATATATATATATACATACATATTACCATTATTATAATATTATATTTAAATAAATATTTATATGAAAGAATAAATGAAGAACAGATTTTTTTTTGCCATAAGTGAAATTTACAGGGATGGTTACGTGATGTGACGCGAAGGTTTTCTTTCAATATTCAACCAATCAATCTTCACTCAATGAATTAACAAAAAAAAAATTTCTAAATAATTGAAACTTCTTGTAAAAAACAAAATCAAAACCTTTATCGAATATTAAATTGAAACAATATTTCCAATCTTTCAATGTTTATGCGAAATCTAATTAGTTTAATAATTAATCATAAATTAACGTTATTGATCAAATATAACCGCAAAACAGCTGACATTCCTATCCTTTTACATATTATCACTAACATTTAACTTAATGTTGAATCATTTATTAAACATCACGAGTATCCTTATATCATAGATCTAAATGATCATCCATAATCACATAAATAGTTAACTGCACAAAAAAAGCACCATCTTTTTTTAAAAAACTAACAAAAATGCTCCACATGGCCAAGTTGACACTAACTTTTATTAAACACATCTTATTAATTGTTATAAAGTCATACTCATACTTCAAAATAATAAAAATAATAATTAATAAATATTTATATTGATTTATAATATTTTAAAAACGCTTCTAAAATGCCTGGAACTTTGTAATAAATCTGTCCTTACATGACACGTGCCGTAACTCATTCGCTTGCTGATGAAAGATTAATAATTAATTTAATTTTTCAATTAATTGAATAATTTCTAATAACTTTATAATAATAATAGTATTATTAATATTCAGTAAATGTTCAGAAAATAATTAATGTACAAAAATAACAACAATAAGTACCTTTTCTCATGTTTTTTTAATTAAATTATTAATTCTCTCAATATTACTGTCACTTACCTAGCTCTGCTATGTTGGTGGCAGGTGCACACCCAACTGCCTTTAAAATCAGTGGATAATTCGCCGTAACTTAGCACCAATAATAATAACTTTTAAAATAACTTAATAATTTTTAATACAATAAATCAATTAAAGAGGTATCATTGCCTTGTATTCATAAATAATATTATTACAATATCAAAAATGATTTTATTTACATAAATTTAATGATAGACTGGATGCAATCCATTAAATATTAAAAACAAAAAAAAATTCTATTCTATTTTAATTTCTAAAATGTCATCAATTAATTTATCAATGAATTTATTTTTTAAACAAAATTTTAATTATTCATTAATATATTCAACTAACTTTACGCCTAGATTATTCTATAGTCTCTTTGCCTGTCCTATGCGCGGGGAGGGTACACGAGCCATAATCAAATTTTTACTGTATTTTATTAATTTGTGTTAGTGATATATCCTGCTAAACACAAATAACAATGATATTCAGGTCTATATTAATAATAATAATAACATGAAAAAAAAAATTATCATTATACATCAATCAGTTTTAATAGAATTTTTTTTTTGTTCATATAATTAACATATCATTATAAATTATAAACAATTGCTTCACACTAATTATTTCTTGTTTACATGGTGTAAAGCAATGCTGATAAGCTATTAGAACAAATGATAACTGTAATAATAATTTTATAATAACGTTGTTCAAAAATTCATATAATCAAATTACTAACAATACTGTTTTTTCTTTTTTTTTCTTTCTTGTTAACCCTGGTTGTCCATGGCCTGTAGGCTTGGAGTGCTAACAATGGAATCCACTCGCCCCGTGCTAACACCTGGACTCTGGACACAGCATCCGCGTATGATTGGTTCGCCACCCAGCTGAGAGCCTTCGCCGTCCACGCGTCACCAGCCCTCTTCGTCAAGCTTATCCATCCTGTCTTCCTAAGAAACAAACATTTTCAAAATGAATATACCTTTCAGAAAACAACAAAGATTGTATTTTTAACACACATCTGACAATCTTTTATGCACATATTTATCATATTATAGTATTTTTATTGCAAATTATATTTCACATGAGGGTCTTTTTGCTCAGCCAATTATTTGTTGATCATCAAAATCATCAAAGATTCTTCATGGTCGACGTACAATTACCAATACGATGTTTCGATTCAGAGTACTTATCATAATATGGCAGCAAGTTAATAATGATAATAATAATGTTAATAATAATATCCATAATAATCATAATAATTAAGTAATAATAATTATTATTATTATTATAATTGAAATAATATAAATAACCAATCCATCCAGAAGAAGTGCAACCTTTTTGTCAAGCATTCATAGGGACTGTTGGAAAGCAATGGTGTGTCATCGGTCTTTGTGGATAAGCTATTCAACGAATTAGGTGTTTAGCTCTAATATATAATTTAATTATAAATAAATAAGATGTGTAGACATTTCGAAAATTATTGTGCATGTTTATTATTAATATTAGATAATAGTAAAAAAAAAAAAAAAACAAAGAAAAAGTAGAGACACATTTCTATATGAGAAAATACAAATTTTATAATTTTGTAAATTAAAACATGATAAATTTGTTTATTAATTGAGGAAATCAGCAATCTTTTGGCTGAGATAAAAGTGCAATACATTGTTTAAAAACATAATGAAGAGAAGCGTTAGATTGTTCTGTGAAATTAATTAATTTTTGTTCAATGGTTATTCACTACAGTTACTAGTTCATTTTATTCAAATAAATTGATATTATTGATGAATAGAGTAAGCACATTATTTAATTAGAAATGGACAATTTTTTCCTGATTTATATTTTACCATTAGCAAGAGCAAGGCATCTGATAAAAAATCAGTCTATTACTATTATTAATAGAAAAATTATCTAATTTTGAAAAATAGATGTCAAAAGATAGTGTTTAAATGACACTTATAGTTTGAAATCAATTTATCAAATTATCAAATGTTTATTATATATCATATGTTCACGAATATAAGATTTACTTAATGGTGATCAACGATAACGAAATGATCTTTACTAATATAAATTATATGATTAATAAAATGAAAAAAAAATTATGGAACATCACCCTCGTTACTTTTAGATCTGCCATATACATTACTTTAGAAACTTTATTATTTATAATTAATGTATTAATTTTCGAAAAATAGTTATCATATCAAAATACAAAAAAATTCAAAGCCCAATTATTATTCAAAAAAGTAAATAAGTGCCTTTGACAATGTTATATAGAAACTTGTCTTGAATGTATATATAACATATACTTAAAAATATGTCAAAATATACATGAGCGATAACGATTATAAATTTATTAAGTGATCTACAATCTACTTAAAATTATTTTTTTGAGTAATAGATATTATATTACTATTACATGTTATTACTACTATCATAAAAAATAATTATACAGAGATAAATTTATCAAAGAATAAGAAAGTTTATAATAGAACATAAAAATATAACATGTAGATATTACAGTTTTACAACTTTAATATTTCAATGTTTTATTGTTAATTAATGAATAGTAAAAGAAATTTAATTTAAATGTAAAAAAAAAAACTATACAAATAATAATAAATTTGATTATTGTCCTTGATCATTCTTGATTGATGGTTTGTGAACAAAAAATAAACTTTTAAAAAAAAGTTATTTATAATTTGTGAATGAATTAATTTCACCCAAAATATTCTGTAAAAATGATGATTGACGCACAAAGTTAAATATAACAATTAATAGTGAGAATGATTAAGGACCTAATTTATATAGCATTGATATTTATAAAGAAAAATTCGACGATAAATAAATATATTTAATGGGCAATTTCATTAGAGATTCTAATACATCTATTAACGTTCAATATTAATAGTCGTTTATCCTATTATTTTTTAGTTTTCTTACAATAATTATTTTATCAAAATGTGAGCACGTACCTTGAAAATCGTGCAGGATATATTGTGGCAATATTATTAATTTTTTTAAAATAATAATTAATTAAACTACGAATATAATTTTTGATTTTATATGATACTTTACAAAAGATCTGAATTTAAGATAAATTATAAAATAACAATTATTATTATATTAATAAGAATAATGGAAATTTGACAACATAGTAGAAATGATTTATATGAATGCAACGAGTATGGTGAATAAAGAATACATATATTATTTTGAGTGAATTATTAGATTTATGTAAAAATCGTATGTAAGAATTATGAATATGATTCTGAAAAATATCTTTATGGACAATTTAATAGCATAATATAATATATATATATATATATTGTCTCCTGGACATATATATATATATATATATATATATATATATAAAGAGATATATATTATTATTTGTTATATATATTTCCAAGTTTTGATGAAAATTTTTAATAAAACTAAACACCAGGTATTTTTCAAAATATAGTATCTCAGCAATAAATAAAGTAAAGCTTTATTATCACCAAAAAATAATTAACTTTTTGTTTATATAATACCCCTAAAATTTCTTTACAATGCTTCGTATCATTATAACTATGTTCATAATTCATAATGGTATGAAATTAACTAAAAAGCTATGTTGGATTTATTATAAATAAAATAAATTTCAAAGAAGTTGTACGTAAATTAAATAATAGTTATACTAAAAAAATATGAAAAACATACTCATCGTTAGATACAAAAAATTATTGTTATGTATTTGAGACATTTAATTTTTATTTTATAAAAAATTTAAAGATTATAGAATTTACTAAAATAAATGAAAATTTAAAAATACGTCATTCATTTTTTTATTCTAAATTAAGATATCAAATATTTTCCCTGTAGGAACTGAAGAATTTTACAGAGTAAATATTTTAAATAAAAGAGATATAGGTACGATCACTTTAGCGGATTGTACTGACGTTTAGTTTTTGAAAAACTCGACGTCAATTCTTCATTTTTACCCTCGATTAAATCCGCTAGGGCAATGGTATCGAACAACCTTGAATTATATATATAGCTTGACAGTCATAAGAATGTTGTAAAAGGTAAGTATTTTAATAGCTCCTTTGATCGTGAGTCAATACCTCAAGTATTCAGTAATATTACGTTATTGAAAAATATTACACCTCATAATTTAACAAAGTAATTTTCTTATACATTTTACTTTACTTAATGTAAATAGCTACTTAAATTTAAAAATGAGTACTGCTGGTAGTCAATATGTTCGATTATCGACTGGATTTAATATGCCACTTGTTGGAAGTAAGACTTTTTTCTGATGAAATCGTTAATAAAAAATTTAATTAATTGAAAAGCTTATAATTTTAAACTATGGTTTGTCTTTTAATTTTCAATATAAATAGAAACTTAGATTTTACAAATTTTTCCAGTTGGAACTTTCAAAGTATTGGGAAGACAGGCAATTTATGATGTTCTAGATGAAGCATTTAATGTTGGCTATCATTCAATAGGTATAAAAAAAAATAAATACTTAAATTCAAATAAATATACATTTATAACATAATTTTATTAATTAATAGATACAGCAGCAGTGTACAAAAATGAGCATGATATAGGTTATGCATTGAATAGTGGATTATTGAATAAAAATGGTCTTGAAAGAGAAGATATTTTTATAACGACAAAACTTTGTAAGTAACAAATATCTTAAAAAGATGATTAATTTTAATACATAATTCAAGTTGATAACAAAAATAACTGGTAATAATAAATATAATTTTAGCACCCAGTGATCATGGAAATCCACGCAAAATTCGGAGTGCTGTTGAAACATCATTAAAAGCTTTGGGAACATCGTACATTGATTTATATTTAATTCATTGGCCAGGAGCATCAGGGATACCCGAGAATTCAATTGATAATATTAAACTAAGATCAGTAACTTGGCAATCATTAATTGATTTGAAAACTCAAGGATTTCTTCGCTCTATAGGAGTATCAAATTTTAATATAAAACACTTACAATTATTATTTAATGAAGACCATGGAATACGACCAGCTGTTAATCAGGTATATCAAATAGACAATTATAAAATCATGAGTCTGAGAAAAATTTTTATGATTTGAAGTTCTTGATAATAAACCCAATTATTTAATATCATTAGGTAGAATGCCATCCACAATACAGACAAGAAGATTTAATAAAATTTTGCCGCAATGAAGATATTCACCTCCAAGCATATTCATCACTTGGAACTAGTAGTGATACTTCATTGTTGAAAAATCCAACAGTCTGTAAAGTTGCTGAAGAATTGCACGTTTCTCCGGCTCGAGTGTTATTAAAGTGGGCTTTACAACAAGGAATAGGTAGAACATAACTTTATCTGATGGTAATTATGTCAACAATAGTTAAGCTACTATATTATCATAATTATTTTAGGCATTATTCCAAAAGCAGTACGAAAGGAACATATTCATGATAATTTTAAATTAGATTTTACAATAAATGAATTGCAGATGAAGGCATTATCTTCTTTACCACAGAAAAAATATGCCTGGAATCCAGAAAATGTTGTTTAAACTTCAAATAACCTCAGGAATAAGAATAATTTGAACTTTATTTATCTTTTGCTTATTAAAAACTTAAATAACGGACCAATAAAACTTAGTATAAAATGTCAAATTTTGGAGATAAAATTGCTAAATTATGCTTTGATAAATATTTATCATTAAAAAAGACGGGAAAACCTCAAGTTAATGAGTGGACAGTTTTAGCTGGTATCGTTTTAAAGAAAGACAAAGATGACTTATTAGTAGTATCATTGGCGACTGGAACTAAATGTTTAGGAGCTAATGATTTAATGAATACTGATTTATATGAATTAGGTTCACGATTGAGTGATTCCCATGCAGAAGTACTGGCAAGACGAGCCTTAATTAGATACTTGTATGATCAAATAGACCAATTACTCTCTTCAGCAAGCAACGATGTGTTCGTTTTAAATAAGAATAAAATAATTGAATTCAAAGATAATATATCTTTTCATTTTTTCTGCAGTCAAAGTCCTTGTGGAGACTGCTCTATTATTCCTAAAAATAACTTTGAAACTGGTAGTAAAGCTATTTTGCCTTTTAAAAAAATTAAATTAGACAATAAAACTTATATTGACAATAAAAAATACGAAACTAATGAAAGTAATCTCAATAAAACTGGAATAAATACGTTAGTGTTTGAAGATATTTATAGAACAGGAGCTAAATGTCTTGAAACTGAAGTAAAACAAGATCTTCATCTCCCTGGGATTAACTATCATGTAACAGGACCTTTGCGCATAAAACCTGGTAGAGGAGATCCGACTTTGAGCTTATCTTGTTCAGATAAATTAGCCAAGTAAATTGAATATCATTTTAAATTTATTATTAAATTATTATTTAGTACAACTGCTGAGATATAAATGTTTTGACATTACAGATGGAATTTCCTAGGAATTCAAGGTGCACTATTATCAATATTAATACCTACAGTAAAATTAGAAACAGTTGTCATTGGGAGTAGATGTCCTTTTTCTTTAGATGCTATGGAACGTGGTCTTTGTTGGAGATTTGATAAAAAAGATTGTTTACCGAAGATTTTACAAAGTTCTCTATCATTTGTTGATCAAAAAAATCAATATAGAATTAATCCATGTCCATCAAGCATTGTGTGGTGTGCAGTAAAACATCGGTACTGTATTTAAAAT
This sequence comes from Chelonus formosanus, assembly GCA_028641665.1. Classification (NCBI taxonomy): domain Eukaryota; kingdom Metazoa; phylum Arthropoda; class Insecta; order Hymenoptera; family Braconidae; genus Chelonus; species Chelonus formosanus. The sequence continues at coordinate 23,212,806 of CM054006.1, read as the reverse complement.
TAGATATTTATGAGTTTAAATAAAAATAAATGTTTTTACAATAATAATTTTATTGATACAGACCTACTGAAGTAGTTGTTGAAGGTAGAAAACAAGGAGCAACAAAGAATAAGAAGGGAAGTCCTTTGTTGATAACCAGAAAAGAATTTCTTAGAAGTTTTTTACAAATTATTGATAAACATCCAAATTTTAAACACTTACCATTACATCCAAAAAAACTGAATTATTATCTTTGTAAACAGTGGTCAACTAACTACCAAAAATCATGGAGTTATTTAAAATTGACCATATTTAAATTTTGGATTAAGAAGCCAGAAACTTTACAATATTTTTCATTGTGATAAGTTGAAATATATGTATGTGAGAGAAAAGGCTTAAAATTTCAAAAATTATTTTAATGATAAATTTTTCTACATTAAATATTACAACACTTTTTTGCTTATATTACTATATCCTATACCTATACAAGTCATAAGAACTTGATCCAATATTATTTCATCATTCTCATCTTTTGCTGTTTCTAATTTGAAGACGATTCCGAAGAAATCTTTCAAATCTCGCAAGAATTGAATTCTGTACAAAAATTAAGCATATCAAATTAAGTATTTACATAAATGATGCTTCTTTTCTGATTAATGTTATTAAATTACTTACGTTACTTGTGTTAAAGGACCAATAAGAACTTTGGAAACATCTTTTTTCCCTAGAGCCATAAATAATGCAGTCATGCTTTGAAAAGCAGAATCAATGCAGCCATTTCTAAAAAAATTTGTATAATAAATAGTTGAATTAAGTCAGTTATGTCTTCTTGTCTTATAACGTAAGTATTTTTTACCTGTGTATTTCATCTAGAAGCATCATTGCAGCTTGTTGACCGAGATCTTCGGGATTAAATGGTAACGATGATCTAGATTTCATTTCTGAAGTAAATGCTTCGCTACTAAAAAATACTCCAGTCGTTGTTTCTGCTGCAAGACTGATTCCGAAACCTTCAAACCAATCATAAAAAAATTAGAAAAGGCGTCTTATGAACTCTTTTCATAAAAAAGTTAATAATACAATTTATGTTTCTATTTTTCATCATAAAAATAATATAGTAGTCAAACCTGGAGATTTTCCAGAATTTCCTTTTCGACAATGATCTGTATGAATATACACATCAGGCAAAAATTTTAACAATACTTTTTTTGATGATTCTACTAAACGATTAGCTATAGCTGGTGAAACCCTTAAACTACAAGCAACTCCTCTTACTCTTTTAACCATTCCACTATTTTGTAACTGAAAAAAAAATCAAGAATATGAATAAATAAATTTTTCTGATATGTATATATTTTAATGTCTAATGATTTAACATAAATCTTACTTGAATACTTTTGACATTACGATTAACAGGACATTTGAAATGTATTTCACCTCCACCTAGAGGTGCAGCTCCTCTTTTAATTATAGTAAGCGCTACATCACAATCCCCAATGATAAATCTTTTGAGAACGGGTATACCTGCTGTTTTTATTGTATCAACGGATGGATCTTGAACAAAATTAAACATGATTAATTTAAAAATTTTCTCCAACTATAATTGATTAAATTTATAATTGTTAATAAATAATTAAAAGTTTAAAACAAGTTTATTTAATACTCACCAAGATTATTATTCGTAACACCTTTTAATTTAATATCAACAGGTATTTTACAGAAAGGTGCGAGCATCATAACTGCATCAAGATAGTATCCAATTCCTCGTTGTGGATTACAATCATGTTCTATTTCTCCGCCTACTAACAACCCTGGTGAATAAATAAGACTAGTTCCAGTTTCATTCAATTCAACTCGGGATCCATTGGTCATCCGATCTAATAACCGAATCAAACTTACTTCGTATTCTGAAAACATTAATGATAAATTAAATAAACATTTCAATGATTAAAATAACATATAAACAAGTAGATAATGCATAACAAATTTTCACGAACCTTTTAAACCAGGATCATCATGATTTAACCTTATATCAATAATTTTCAAAGGTTTTCCAGACAATGTAGACAATAATAAACGATACTTTAAGTTATTACAACCTTCGTAAGTAAGAATGTTTTTTGAAATTGGCATTGTTTAAAAATTTAGTTATCATTTACAATATAAATATTATGAACACATGGGTAACCTCTTATAATACTAATAATAAGTTTTGATGTGTAAATGACTTTGAAATATGGAAATGAACCATAAAATCATAAGAAATAAAAATAATAATAATTAATTTTGATTAAAAAATGTTATCACTGTAATTTTTATTTGTTTTTACGTAAAAATACAATATCTATTCTCTCTTCTTTTCTTCTATATAAAATAAGACAATAATCGGCCATATTGAATTGTTGAACGCCATATTGACGACCATATTGATAATTTAAGTGAATTGATTGGCTTCTGATCACATGACTTTTATTTTGAAAAATGTAAAATAAAAAAAGAGAGAATACTGTATAATATAAATTCTTTTATGTATTAAAATTTTATTATCAATATTGTTGATAGTATAATGCTCCAATTGGTAATATTACCAATTTAACTAGAATAGTATAATAGTCTTTTAAAGACTAAATAGAAATTTTAAATGCACAAAATATTCATTATTGAAATATTAAAATCTTAGAATAAAACATGTTCAATTTATAACATTATAATTTCAGTTTTTTTTTTTTTTGCAACTTTTGAATGTATTGCACTTGTATCTTTGGCTTAAGGAGATATCAAACTAATTTCACTCGTATCTAAAATTAAAATATCATCATCACTTTTTTCTTCATTTTTTTTAATTACACTGTCACTATCGTTATCATCGTCAACATCATCAACAAATTGAGGTCCAGTAGATTTGTACTGAAAGGCAGACTGTGTTAAATCAACTTCCACAGGGAATAGGGTAACTGCAGACAACATATCGCGTGTACTTGCATAGTACGTAGCAAGACCAGATGCAAACTTTTGAAATTGCCATACAATATCTTGAACGTGTTTATTATCAAGCAGTTCTAACTTAACTAAAACATCTGATCTAAGTTTTGCGAATTTAAGTCTTGCTTGTTGTCTACATCTTAATATTAATCTATACTCATAATTGCCTGTTTCAACTCGATATAAAGGCTCCTGAAGAGCTACATAACTCTGCTCTTCATCATCTAATTCTTTTACTTTCAAACAGTACGATAAATATTCAAACTTTGCATCAGCATATTTGCTAATAGTTAAACGGGTGTCTGGAATGGCTTTATGGAGATAAGTTCCTAAATCATTTAAAATTGGCTTCAATGCTTTTAGCATAATAACTCCAAATTTTTCCATTTGTCGGTGTTGCTCTCCAAATTGTCTAAATGCTTCACTTGCTCGAGGTTGAGGTTCTCGAACTCCTATTGCTGCAAAAGTATCTCCAAATACTAGAAACAAAAATCATTTTATATCGTATATCTTTATTAAATTGACTAATTATTCAGAAAAAAATGTTACCTTTATAAATTTGGGTGAGATCAAAAAATGCATATAACATGGACTTAGCATGAGTCACGAGATTTCTGTATAAATTTTCAGTGTATTGTAATGTCATAAGTCTTTGTACTAAAGCATCGTTGCAAAGAATAGCACGAGACAGTCCAAGTGCATCAGCTGTCGCGCTTCCAATACTTTCAACTAATCGATGTTTGACCTGTTATGTTATTAAAAAATCAAAAGGTTATTGAGATTAAATTATCAATGCCATAATTATTTCTTACTTTTTTGAGTGCAATGTCTAGAGTACGTCCTTGACGAGGATCAGCATGAAGTTTATTATAATTAATGCTAACTTGATGGTCACATGCTTGAATCATTTTAGCAACTTCTACTTTCGTTTTTCCTTTGACTGACGCTCCATTGATAGCACATAATTCGTCACCTGCTTGTAAAGTACCTTCCAAGGCAGCAGGAGTGTTATCGAATACTTGAACGATATATAAACAAGGACAGTATGGTGCTCCTCCACCAATACTGATACCTATTAAGTTACTACTATCTTTTTGGATAATAACGTTTCCGGATGTTATTGTCATACCCCTGTAGAAAATTGATATGATTCTTTCATTTGAATTTTTCATTTTTTTGTTTTAAAATTATTCACGTAAAATTTTTTTCAAGTTAAATTTTTAATATTTAACAATATTTAAAATTTTTAAAGCCAATCTAATGAAGGAATTGCACAGAAAAAAATGAACAAGTGAAATATAAACATCATGAATGAATATTTAAGTATAATAAAACTCTTTTTAAAACATGCTGGAGTGACTTTGAAATACAACGTACAATAAATTCGATATAAAGCAATAATTATTGTATAGAATTCATCATATAAAACATAAATAATTGTAATAAAAAATTCTATTACACATCCCTCATGACTTACATCTGCTGAATCGATAGATGTACTTGAGCAGCAGATTGTTCCAACCCTGTGAGCATTACATCTGGACTAAATTTCCAAAGCAGCGAATAATAAAGCCAAAAACCATTCTTATATTTACGTAAAAATTAAATTATAAGAATAAAATAGTTGTATATACATAGATATAAATAAAATTTTAAAAAAATCAACAGCATACATGCGGTTTTCCATCATAGCCATGTGATTTGATTCAAAATAATTTTCTGGTGAAGTAATCAAATGATCAGCAATTGTTTGTTGATTCGTTTGGTTATTATTTATAAATGAATTTGTGTCAGAAGACTGAGATGATGATTCATTTAAACTGCTCCATTGAATCACAACGATAATACATGCATGATAAAAAACAAATAATAACAAGGCACATTTCACATTATAGTACAGAAAATAAAATTAACTATTGTAGTTGGGACAAACCAACATTTTATCCTCTTCGAAGAAAAAATCATCATCGAATTCCATTTTGTATTTGTTTATAAATTCGGAGTTTCGAACTATTTAACTTTTATCAAAAAATAATATTCCCTATTGAAGACTAAATTATTTAGAATTAATTAAAAACTATTTAGAATTAACAAAAACATTGAATAGAAGAAACATCATGTTACGTTAATTTAAATCAATAATATAAATTTCAGAGACTAGTCAAATTTAGAGGCTGATATCACTAGACAGTCAAAGGAAAATCTGCCCACTTCCATGCAACCATTTTTTAATCAACGACGAGCGCCATTGGTGGGAAACATGAACGTTACAACTTTTATATTACCGACTGAAGATCATATTAACCAATTTTCAGTCTATTATTTTAGTTCTTTTACAAAGAATACTAAGGTACACTCGCGTCCATTAAGGCTGGGCTCAAGCCAAAAAACTGTCTGATCCCCCCTACCCAAATACATTGAATCGTAGTTTTCTAATTTCTTCACCAATTTACATTTTTACTTAGAAATTTTGGTCTCAAATTAAACATTATTTTACGCTGCAGTGCGCTAGATAGTAATTTTAATAATCTAATCGATTTTATTAATAAAAATATTAAAACAAAAAATTGAATAATTATGAATTGATTTGCCGCGCTTCAACGCCAAGATGGCCGCTACAAGGTTATGAAATGAAATCATAAATTATTTATTTTCTATCCAATTTCAATGTCTAAATGTTGTCTAGCGCACTTCTTGCAACATTTCTGAGTATAAAAAAAATTATTTCACGCAATAATATTGAATAATTACGAAGAAATTAGAAAACTACGATTTGGGACAATTATCGTTGGAAATGAGTTCAAAGAAGTCTAACAGATAGCAGCACCATGATCACAGTTGACCAGAGAAGAGAGACCAGTACTGGTCTCTCTTCTCTGCTTCAACCCAGCCTTAAGAACTAAAGTATACGTGATTTGTATAATGAAATTATAATTATACAAATAATTATTCTTTAAAATGTCTGAACCAAAAGTAAAAAGACAAAAGATAAAATATGATCCTGTGGAAGAAGCCAGGTAATAATGAATTATATTATCTTTGACAACTATCCCACATTATTCGTAACTAATTCAAGACATATAATTTTCAGGTTAGAAAGAGAAGTGTTTGGTGATGCTAAAGATGTAATTGAAAAATTAATGAAAAAAGATTCTGCTCAAGAACAAAAAGAAGATGATCTTCAAGTATTTAGTGATAGTAGTGATGAAGATAAAGATGATGGTGAAAGTGGCGAAAAAGTTCTTAGTGATGATGATGAGAATAAGATCAAAACTGGAGCTGAAGAAGAAGAAGAAGATAAGAGAAAAATTTCAGATTCTGACTCAAATCCTGTAAATATAGGGGAATCAGATGAGGAAGAATTTAAAGATGCTTGGGTTGATGATGAAGATGAACAATATTCGTAAGTTCCTTCAAATAATTAACAATTATAAATAAATGAATTGTGTGTTTTTGTTCCTCCATTTAATTATGCCGTTCTATTTTAGCATTAAAAAAGCATTGAAGCTTCAAAATCGAAGATTACCTAAAGGAAGAACAGAAAAGAATTACAAAGAGTTGTTGGAAAATAAATTTAAACAACTTGTTGGTACTCCAAAGTGGGCTGAAATAAATAAGAATCCGACAGAAGATGATGAAGATGAAATTCTAAGGCATAGTAATCATTTAGCATCAAATAAAACAAAAAAATTACCGGGAAAATTTATTGATCTTAAAGTTCTCAAAGATATTAACGTGAATACTCGTAATGAGGGTCCTGTAATTACTAGTGTCCAATTTCATCCAACTTCAACAGTAGCTTTAATTGCAGGATTGTCAGGAGTTTTATCTGTTTGTCAGGTAATTAATCAAAATTATTATTTTGTTTACGTTATAAATAAGAATATTGGATGAATGATAAATTAGATTCAGTAGTAAGAATGTTCTATTCGTTTATTTATTTAATTGAGGAAAATTTTATATGTTTACAGATTGATGGAAAAGAAAATCCTAAACTACAAAGTATAAAATTTGAGAATTTTAGAATAAATAGTGCTAAATTTTTGAAAGATGGTACTGAAGTTCTTGCAGGTTCAAGAACTAAGTCATATAGTCAGTGCTATGATTTAATGACTGGAAAAACTTATAAAATACCTTTACCAGATGGTATAACGAACATGGAAAATTTTGATGTTTCTCCTGATGGAAAAAAGATTGCTGTCTTAGGCAGAAAATGGGGTGAAGTATTTTTATTAACAGCTTCTGGAAAGGAACTCATTCATACATTCAAAATGCACCATAAATGCAATGCAATAGCATTCACTGCAGATAACAAACATTTAATAACTCATGGAAGTAAGTTTAAAAAGAACAATACTTTAGTTTATTACTATTATTATAAAATAATTAATTAAAAAAAATTTCAGATAGTGAAGAAATGTACATTTGGGATTTGAATGATCGAAGATGTGTACATAAAGCTATTGATGATGGTTGTATAACTAATGGAGCAGTGGCAATATCTCCAAGTAGCCAGTTTTTAGCAACTGGAAGTAAACAAGGTGTGGTTAATATTTATGAAACAAAATCTGTTTTTAGTCAACGTGTTCCTCAACCTTGTAAAATTGTAAAAAATCTTATAACACCAATTACTGCTATGAAATTTAATTCTACATCTGAAATATTAGCAATAGCTTCCAATTTAATGGAAAATGCTTTTCGGATGGTTCATTTCCCATCAATGAATGTATTTTCTAATTTCCCAGCATCGAATACTGTTATGAATCACCCATTAACAATAGATTTCTCCCCGGGCAGTGGATTTATAAGTGTTACGAATGATAAGAATAAAGCATTTTTATATCGACTGAAACATTATGGAAACTATTAATTAGTCAATATTAATGAAATTTAATTACAAATGATAAAATGTAGTTTAAGATTTTTATGTTCATTTAATAATATTTAATAATGATATTATTATTTTTTAAATGTCTTGTTGAGGAGTTATTTAATTTTATATGATTGTTTACCACCAATTGTGAATATATTTCCTTAATAATTATGTTCGTCATATTAATAACAATAATAATATTAATAATAATAATTACAAATTATTTACAATAACTAAATTGTAATATTTGATATTCAATCATGTAAATATTGTTCAGCAACTGTCTAGAAGTAGAGCTTCTCTAAAATAGAGCTAAAAATATTTAATTAAGAAGATCTATTTGAAAACTTGAATTGTGTGATCACAATTTTTCTCAATTTAATTATTGTAAATTAATTTTTATCATCTAAATACTGATTATTACTTATCAATTTAAAGTAATAAATTATCACAATCATACTGGTAAAAATATCTCAACATCTTTTTTTCATGGAGCTTCACTTTTAAACAACTATGATTTATTTTTCATTTTTATAAAGAGTATCGTTACTTTGTCTTATTTTTCGTAATTATGAAGTTATCATAATTATTGGTCCTCAGTTGTTGTATTTAGCGTGCCTGCTTCAGAATTACTTTCGACAATTAACATAACAGTCTCTGCTGCACCTCGAACACATTCTACTTGATGTCCAGCCCAATCTTTACGTTGACAAAAGGTTGAACAATATGGTGTTCGTCTACAAAGTGAACACTCGGCGAATGCTTCTCGATCGCAATTTGCACACTGAAATTGTTTTTTATTTCTATATAAATTCTCTGTAAAATATTCAAGTGGCATTTAAACAATATAAAATAATTGCAATACCTTTTTGGTATGAGAACTAGTTGCTGGTTGTAAACCAACAGCTTCAATTACATCGCCTCTTGTTCCTAATTGAGCAACTAACGCTTGTTCTCTTTTTTGTTGACGGCTAAGTTCTTTTGCTTCTTCAACAGTTCTCTTAAATTCATAAGCTAATTTCAACATCTTCGTAGACATTTCATCTAATTTTTTAAAAAGATCATCCGTTTGGCCGTTTTCTGTATGTATATTCTGGATTACTTGTTCCTGCTCTTGAGATGGATGAACTACTAGTCCATCAGCTGAAACATATTGAGGCCATACTTGATCTTTATCCTGAGCATTCACATCATTATCACTCTCTTCATTGTTGCTGCAGTCTCGTGAATTATCACTTTTCATTTTTCTTAAAGGAGTTTCATGCTCAGTATTACTATCTCGTGCTCTTCTTCGACGTTTGTATGGTGTGAATAGACGAACTGGCCCGCTCTAAAATTAAACAAAAAGTATTACTAATAATAACGATAATAATTTCAAATGTAATAAATATATTCATCAATTTACTGCACTATCGTCGTCACAGCAAGCAGCGCAGGTACATGATGTAGCATGAGGTTTTAGAATATTTTCTTCAATTAAAGTTTGAAGACTTCTTCCGCCAAATCTAATACTTCTTTTCCAATCTTTACTAGAAGCTCTACCACAAAGAGCTTCAAACTCACTTGGTGTATACCATTCTTGGCCAAGTTTTATACATCTCCCTCTTCCTCCGGATCCAAATCGACTCTTATGCAATTCTGCATTTGTATTCTTACACCTTATCGGTAAAACTGCCATATTAGCAGATTCGGTCCAGCTGCAAATGTTTTGGTTATTATTGTTAGGAGTAACATGAATCTGTTGCTGCTCAGTTTCTGTTTCTTCGGCACTATTTTGTATAACAATATGAGTCGTTTTGAGCTCTCCACTCCACCTGAGTGGGTCAGCTTCCTTATCGTGCCTAGGTTCACAGATAAAGCCATTGTCAACGCATAACATCTGTTTAAATTGGCCAGAGCCTGGCAGCTAGAAGGCAAATAAACCAGAGTATTAGAAACTAGCAAATAATCAGTTAACGACGTTAGGTGTATATTCAATTAGGTATCGAACTTTGATTAGAGTGTTTGGGTAATTGCCATTTACCTGTAATTGATCAGACGTGATGACATTGAAAGTAGTGCCATTAGTAGAATTAGCAACACCAATAATTGAGCCAACAGGTAGAGAAACAGGAACTCCTTGGACAGTTGAAACTCCTTGGACAGTGGTTGTAACCGCGACAGGATGAGCTTCGTGCTCGGTCGTCAGACTGGACGTCTCCTCGGTTTCACTCGTTAATGGTTCGGAAATGTCCGGTAACACGGCGACACTTTCCGATGTTTGATTCTCTTCCATTTCGGCTATTGTCGTTACTTCGTTCAATGGCGTCAGTACACACAGGATCCAGCAGTCTAATTGTGTTTTATGATACGAAGAATAACATTATTCACAGAAACAAAAAATCAAGACTCTAAGTAATCACGAGACTAACACCTCATGAATCTCATCAGCCATACTAATAGAGAGTGAACAGATGCTACTATCCAGAATGATTTTTTCCAACAGCGTCCACTAGTTGGCAAAAGCGCCACAAGCCATATGTGTTTTGTCAAACATAGCGCCACTTTCAAAAATTGATAAATTGTCAATCATTCAATTATTGTCAAATTTTCTTTATCTATTTAATCATCATTATCTTTATAATATATATTTAAATTGTTTAACTAATTTTCTAGCTGAATTAATCATTGGTAAAATATAAATTATTTAATGCGTATTGAGAATATAACCAGCTAATAAAGTTGAACTTCAATGATTATTGTTAAAATTATGAAAAAATGATTCATTTTCATGAATCATCAAGAATTTAAAAAAATATTATTTTTGAGTTCAAACTCAGCTGATAGACTAGAATTTTATACCACCGACTAAGTAAGTCATGTATTGATCATTCTGATTTATGAACGTCGTGAAGGTGATTATTCTTCTCAATTGTTGAATTTCCTGAACTTATCTATTCAAAGAAATTGTGCAATTGTATTATTATTAATAATTGATATAATGTTTATGATACGACGCAATAATAATGACAATCTCTTGACTGTGACGTCATCTTTGAGTTACACAAGCGTCATCGGTCAATCTACTGGATAAAATTAGCAAACACAGCAAGCATTTTAGAGCAGAAAGTCAATTAGTGCGTGTGTTGGTATAGCATAATTTTTTAAAGTCACACAATTGTCAAACTATTTCCTCTTTGAAATTTGATAATCTGACAGTAAAATATCAGCTGTGTGTTTTCATTTTAAACGGTATCATATTTTTTTTCTTTGTTTTGAGTATATGTCTTCGGCTTACACTAACGAGAAGTGTGGCAGTACTTGAGAAAACAGAACTATGTGAACATCGTTCGAATTTCTTTCTACTTTCGATATTAACTTCCTTCTTGAACAAGTAAGGACTTAATAACTTTTCTTTTCTTTCATTCAATGTTTACATAAATACAATTTATTATCAATTTATTATCAACACCAGTAGTTTCTTGGTGTAGGAGAGAGGTTATTTTATATTTCTTACACGTTTTTTTTTTTCTATCTCAAGTGTTGCTCTGAAATTATTGAAATGAAAAATATTTTTAAATTTGTGATTCATTTTTTCTGTCTTAATTATATTTAGTTTTTTCGTTGTTGTTATTAAATATAATTTTTTTAAAGCTTCAGAATAGCTAACTCACTGACTAATAAATTATTATAACTTTTCAGTTCATTACAAAAGGAAGGAAAATTAATTTACAATGGCTATGCAACAATTTTGTTTACGATGGAATAATCATCAACCAAATTTTATCTCAGTATTTTCGTCATTACTAACGAATGAGACTTTGGTTGATGTTACTCTAGCTGCTGAAGGTAGGCACCTTCAGGCACACAAAGTGGTGCTTTCAGCTTGTAGTACATATTTCCAATCATTGTTTACTGTCAATCCATGTCAACATCCCATTGTAATTCTTAAAGACGTGAAATTCTCAGATCTGAAAATTATGGTAGATTTTATGTATTATGGAGAAGTCAATGTATCTGAGGATCAGTTGCCATCAGTTATCAAGGTAAACAATTTAGTTTATCTGGAATTAAAAAAATATCATAAGTCAAGGGAATTTGAAATGAATTGTTTAATACTTTTTTTATTTATTTTAGACTGCAGAAAGTTTAAAAATAAAAGGACTAGCCGAAATGCATTCAGCATCTTTAACCAAATGGCCGAGCGGAAGCAGCGAACCCAGCGGGGGAGATAGAGGAGAGTCATGTTCTCCCAGTCCGTCTCCACTATCTCCCTCATTTCGAAGAAAAAGAATGAGAAAAACCTCTACTGGTTCAACATCTGGATCTGGAGATAAACCAGAAGATGGAAATGAAATTACACTTGTAGCGACAAATATAGTAAAACCTGAACCGATTATTATGGCTCAGGATAGCGGTGATAATTCAAGACGTCCACTAAATACAAGTACTGAGTCACAAGGAAGTATTGATGAGGATCAAATATCAATTGTAAGAATACTTGTGTGTATCATACTCAACCCTTTGAAAGAATTCTTTTAATAATCGTAATTAAAACGATTATTTATGACTGACTTATGATTACTTCATTCATTATTGATAACAGTGAAAAGATGTAATTCATTTTATCGTTTAGAATTACTTTAAAGGAAAGGCTTTCAAAGGGTTAAGAAATGTACGTGGGCTTTTTTTTTAAATTCAGAAACAATAGTTAATTAATTATTATTGTTTTTTTTAGATGAGTAATATGGAAAGTAGTACAGCAACAACACCCGCCCAAAGTGAAGGTTCAATGCAGGATATAAGTCAACAATCTGGAGCAAACATAGGTCAAAGTTCACTTTCTTCACAAGCTCCACCACATCAAGGTGAGATACCGTTTTTTTTTTCAATACTATTCTTCATTTATCTAATCATAATATCATGCAAAAAATATTTTTTATATTACTTCATACTAAGTTATCATTTTTACTTAAGTTTTACAAATTACAAATATTTATATTTTATTTATTTATGCTAGAAAAATACCCGAAGTAGTTTATTTTCCATTTTATCGTTTACTAGACAATCCCAAAAATAGCGAGTGAATTTTTGTTATCGTTTCGATCAGCGAAAAAAATATTCTCGTGCTCTCTTTGCATGATTATGAGTCCATGCTCAATTGTGTGATATATGCTGGCACAGATGCGTTCAAGTATGTTGCACAACGGAATCAACAGACGTTTGACATGAAAATAGAGCGGATGTATCAAAAAAATATATTGAATTGAAAATAATATGATTAATTATATATATAATAAATGATAATATGATAATAGAATAATGGCACACAGATACATAGCACACAAAAATTATTTTTAAAATTTTGTTCAAAAACTTTATTGTGATTTGAAGTGTCTATGTATGCTCTTCTTAAGCCATTCGATTGTTATTATCAAGTAGGGAATTTACTTCTTGAAATTGTGCTTGAGGTGTATCTGTGCCATGCCATGTTTATTTAACATTTAATATACTTCCACTAATTTATATACATAATTATTCATATAAACTATTTTTCCAACTAAGTAGAGCTATAGTTTTTAACAATTGCACATCTCAAATAATGGTTAATAATCTTATGATTTATTGCTTTAATTAAATATTTGACACATATTGTTTTGAGTTAAAGAAAAACAAATAGTTAGACAATAATTAAGAAGAAAAATTAATTAGATAAAAATTAGTTTAATTCTAATAGCTTCTTTTCTCTATTTTGAAGTGTAAATGTTAATCGTATAGTTTTTGAAATTATCTATGCTCTGACCAAAGAATAAATTGGTCTGTTCTACAGGATTGCAATGGACAATCATGGAGCATACGTATCCACGTTTCGCTCTATCCTCGTGTCAAACGAATCTGTCGATCCAAGCATCATCAGCATTCACGACGCCTGAAATAACGGCGTCTGCGAGCATCAGCGATCAGTATCCTGGTACCAGCACCACTGGTTCTAGTTGTGCATTGACCAACTATTCAAATTCAACGCATGGATCACTTCAATATGCATCAGCAAGTGGCACCTCACCATCAGCACAATGTTCAAACAGTTGTCAAAGTCCTTGTGCCAGTCCTCAAGCAACAGTTAAGAGAAAAAGATCAACAAACCCACAGGCTGATGAAAATTTTATTAGAGCCCTTGATGCGGTACGTTACGGTGGTATAGGATTCTGCAAAGCTGCAAGAATGTTCGGTGTAAACAACAGAACCCTTTGGTTAGAATATAAAAAACGTGGTTACCCAAACAATCGACCAAGTGTTAAGTCAAGAGTGAAACAAGAGTCTAATTCATCACCACCACCAGCCCCTACTACGCAACCTGTAGATCCACAAAGTCCAACGTCCATGGGTCCACCGACAACTCCTCATAGTTCACACGATACTCACACTATTCTTACTTCTCATAGTCCTCACTCGATGCTCAATAGCTATGTAGATAGTAGGCATTTAGATTATACTCTAACAAATGCAACTATGCCTATGAATTTACATGGAGTTAATTACAATGCTATGTGAACTCATTACTTTCCAAATTACGTGTACAAATAGACTTTAGTAATCATATTGAATTGAATGAAGTTAGTTGATACTTTTATGCTAAATTTGTGGAATATAGTGTACTCGTGAAAGAGTGTAAAATAGGTAGAGTTTTATTTTAATCTGTAAATATTTTTTGTGCGTAAAAAGTTAATAATTTCAGATATGAAATTATTTTTTTTATTTTATTTATGTTAATATTGTCAAGTGAGCTAAAGAATGGACTTAAAGTATCTTTGGCTTTTATAAAAAAGTTTATAGTAAAAGTGATAACAATTATTTACTATAATGTTTTTTTTTTATCATTAAATTCATCATTAAGAACATTATTATTTAATAAACCAACGAACAACTATTTGACTGAAAAGGATAATTATTTATCTTAATAATATTTTATTACAAGAATAGATTATTTTTTATTAATTATTCGAATTCATAAAAAACGAATAATATAAAAATTATTTATTTAAATTAACAATTGAAAAGATTAAAGACAGAAATATTCAAAGTCCATTCTTTGATTAGACTGATTATATTAATGACAATTTTATGAGAAAATTGGTCTAAGTGATAGAAAAAATTTTATATAAATATAAGAGTCTTTCATTATTAAGAGTCTCTTAGTATTGGATATTTTCCACAAATAATTAAAATAATAATTGTCAACACTTACTGTCATAATAGAATTAATTATTGATACCAGCTTTTAAAATATATTATTCAGCTACACATCGATCATTATGTGGATAAAAGAAATAGTATTGATATACTTTTTTTTACTGACTAAAAATTGAAATGGCTTAAAGACGAATTCTGTTGATTCAAATGTTAATTTAAAATAATTAAACAGGGAAAAAAAGATAAGTGTGATTTAATATAATTAATAACATTGATTTATAAATGTCATTACTGGACACAAAATGCTGATAATTTAGTTAATTATATTGATTGTATATTTATTAGCGGTGTGTTTCCAGAAATGATGACAATAATAATTATACTAGTTATATTTTTATTCAATTGCGTCATTATTTATTACCTGTAATGCAATTTATACTTAAATAAAATCATAAGATCGCTCTCGCATCTTGTAATGTACAGATAACGATTGTCATTCGTTTGAAAAACTCCTATATCATTATTAATAGAGAAAATAGTCGTTTTTACAATTATAATTTTTCTTTATTGGTGAGTAATTAAAATGACAATAAAAGTATTATTTTATTTTGTTTATTATAAACCGAAAAATATGATGCTATATTTGTTATCAATTATGAAAATGGTATTTTTCAGCCCATCATAGCAAACCAGTGGAAACAAAACGGACTCGACTGTTACTGATGAGACAAACTCGAGTAGTGAGGAAAGAGACTGAACCAGGACATCCATCTCCAGACAGTGATCCAGGTTCACCACGGATTGTATCGACAGGGGCAGCATCACATCCTGTTACTCCAATATTAAATCTTCCTTCAACATCACAACATTGGCAAGACAACGAGCCCGCAGCTACTTCCAAACAAACATTATTAACTGTGACGACTTGTACAAATTTGTTAACTGTACCACAACCATCTTATTTGGTTAAACAACATTCACATCCTCTTCTACCAAGTCAACAACAAAGCTCTTCTGGTAATTATTGGATGCAAAGACAACACTCGAATCCAGAGTATCCCGGACGATCTTCGAGTCCTTCTGGAACATCTGGAGATCCTATTCCTTTAATAAAAGTGGAGGAAGGTCAAGTAGAGTCAAGAGTGATTAAAGATAGTGGAAGCAATTCTAATAATAGTGGACTGAGAATTATCCCGGCTGAATTATTGAGAAGCTCATCAACACCGCAGGTAGCTAATAAAAATAAATTGTTAAGTGTTTTCTTTGCTAATTGTAGAAAATTAATAAAATATTTATAAATGAATATTTTTCTTTAGCTTGCATCTGGAAGTAGCACTGAAATAAGACCGATACGAGAAATAAGAGACATAAGAGAAGGTCGAGATATAAGGGAAGGGAGAGAAGGAAGTGATCAACGCTTAGGTCATTGTCCTGTTCAACGACCAGGACCAGCGCTAGGTTGTAATCACTGTTGGAATACGGTAGACACTCATGGACGTACTCTACGACGAAAGACAAAATATCATTGTCCTGAATGTCAAATTAATTTATGTATTGTTCCGTGTTTCCAAGAGTTCCATGAACGACAACGAGACAATTTGACAATGAAATCGTTACCAAAAACTAGCTCAATCTAACGCTGTAGAAATTACATTTTTCAAAAAGTAAATATAAATGAGATGAATCATTTCTTCATATTTTGCATATCACATACTACAATCAAAATTATTCAAACTTTTTCGAAATTATTTTTGATGATTTAGACTTAAGTTTTTTGAGAACTTTTTTTACTATTCTCTTATTTTTAATGTTGTATTTATTTATCTCTACTATTTATTAAAGATTTTTTATATTCAATGATATTAAAATGTATCAAGTCAATTGATATTATCGGTTAAATCTTTCTTATCTCAAAATAAAAATAAGAAAATTTGATAAAACCGTCCGGGATATTCTAATAATGGTACCAAATGTCCAATAATTAAATAATCTATATTTTGTCTTGTATTTTATCGGATATGCAAAAATACAGCGTTAAATTGTACGCTGAAACAAAAAGACTTGGGAAATTGTATGTAAAACTGAAGCTACCTGTTTATTCAATAGATCTTGTACAGTTGATCTATCATAATAAATAGCAATTAGTTCATAATATCACTTGTATTTGATTAAATCACTATCCATGACTCTTAGTTTTTTTTTTTAATTTATGTAATTTAAAAAATTATATTTGTCGACTAGACAATTTTTTATTTAAGTTCTATCAAAAAAACTACAAAAAATTAGTTTAACAGATTTTCATACAATGAATAATTTACTCTATTATTAAGCATTGATGAGTGATTTATACAACCGATGGATAAATCTCAGACATGATATTAACACAAACATACTCTAAATACAATTTATTTGATAACTGGTAGTCAATACTAATATTGGTAAATTTATATGAATGTTTTAAGATTACTTTCATATTTATCAAATATAATACCAATATTTAATATTATTGCCATTTACAGAATATATAAGGGCTACATTTTATTGAAATAAGTTTTCCATAAAAATGATAATCGATTTTATTTAGTGGTCCAAAATACGAAGGTTTCCGGATACAATTTTATTCTCCAAAATTGTTCCTGACGGTAAATCTATACGTTCACCATGATTCGCAATTACTATAACTGTTCCTCTTAATGAAACACCCCGACCGAAAGTTACGTCTCCAGATACGGTTAAGTGGTCGAGTTCTAGAAGATCCGGTATGCTGGCAAATCGTCGAGTAAATTCTGCTACCTACAAAATAACCATAATAAAAATAATTTTTTATAAGTCTTAACTGTTTAATAATAATGAATGATGAATTTTTGTTTAAAACAAATGAATAGTAATAATTATATATTCATTCATCCGTTAATCATTTATCTATGATCGTAAATTTGTATAGATGAAAGATTAAATTAACTTGTACAATTCATAGATATCACTTTGATTTTTCTTAACGAGTCAGTAGTCTATGAATTAATTAGTTGACACGATTCATTATAAACTCTATTATCGTGATTGAAATACGATTACTTGATTATTTCTCAACAATTCATTATCGTCAGTTAGAATACAATTAAAACAATTACCTTCGCAAAATGATTATCACCTAGTTTAATTAACGGTGTTACAGGGAACATTCTCTTAGGGCTCATGAGCAATGAGCCGTTTTTAAGAACATATAAATTACTTTTCACAAGAAGCAAATCTGAAGTTTTCTTTACAGGCAAAAATCTTCTTCGTGGTACATGAATACCTGAAAAACGAAAAATTAAAATGATTTCTTGGCGCAAGAATAATCTTTAAAGACTGACAATAATGGTACCTATGCTTCCTTCAAATGATTTCATAGCTGCACCGACTGCAGTTTCCAGCTGAATAATATTTAATCCATTATCTAATTCTTTGGGATTCACAATAATTTCCATATCCAGTGTGTGTTCACTTAATATACGTTTGATTGCTGTTAAAAAGTCAAATTCATAAGTTTAGTCTCACATCAATATTTACTTTAAACCAGAAATAATAAAAAAAGTAAACTTACCGCTCAGTTTAGCCCATAGATTATTGGTATTAAAAAATTTAAAGGTTTTAACAGATTTAAAATCATCTATACGTTCTTTCGGAACTTGTGCAATTTCCAAAAGACGTAGTTTGTTTTCATATTGAATTAAAGTACCTCCCTGAATTGAGTAAAAATTATTCGATAATTCAAGAATATATTAATCAAATGAATTATTGACTCATAAAAATTACCTTGACGTCAGCGCGAGTCTTATCTGTGACTTCCATAATAAATTCATGTGGAGTACCACTTGGTTCAAGGACTAATTTCAAAATTTTACTATCTACTGTTGCTCCTAAATTATCAATATTCGAGATAAAACAGTACTCACGACCCTAAAGAAAAATCGATTTGAAAATTTAGCATTTTTATTTACTTATCGAAAATGACCAAATTACCTCTTTTATAAATTCATCTAATAATCCTGACCGTTGGAAGCTTTCATAAAAGTCTCCGTGTCCAGGAGGATACCATCTAAAATTATAATTATAACATCATTTTATTTATTTTTCTTCAAAATATTTTTTATTCGTATTATTACTAACGCTTCTATGTCTTCTTCAACATCACAACATTTGGGAACAGGAAGTAAAGACTCCCTACTGATACGTGGATAACAGCTTTGATTAAAAGTCTTGACGATGATATCAATTCCCTTGTATTTTCGGATAATTCTTTGGGTTTCATCATCAGTATTGAAAGAGTTCATCAAAACTAATGGCACGCTGACATTATATTCCCGGTTCAAATGCTGAAAAATTTAATAAATAAAATATTTATACAAATAAAAATAAAAATAACTTAATCATTCAAGTGCTAATTTTTCAATTTAAAGATTAAATGAATTTACCTCAATTTGTTGTACGGTAAGATCTAAAAATGTAAGGTCATTGCGGACAACAATAGATGATTTAGGTCCATGACAACCCATACTTGTTCCTAATCCTCCATTTAACTTAACAACTACTAATTTATTTAGCATGCTTCGAATCTCATCGTAACCAGGCTCCACAAGAGAGTCATAGTCTCTGATCTAAAACAATTATATGCAATATAAATAAGTTATTTTCTTATTGAATGAATTAAATTTTATTCAATTAGTTGTAATAAAAGTTATTACTCACTGCTCCTTCTGGTAATTTTTGAATTTGTTCCCATACCACTGAAGGCCCCTGGTCTTGGAGAAACTTCTGGAACAGCTTCTGGAAACCTCCAAGTTCTACCTTGAAACGATCTCGAAGGTGAGGAGCAGCAGTTGCCTCCAAACGATTAAGTTCGAACTGCATTTCACTTTCAGCATCTCTTTTAGTTCTTTCCCGGAAAGCCTGAGTGTCAGAAGGCTGACGAACATGCCCTCGAGACTGGAAAATCAAAAGAAAAATTTGAACAATCAGTTGACTAAATGTAAACAAATTTTTATTTACAGTCAGACCTCTCAATAATCTAAGTCTTTCTCCTATTTTATTTTATGTTATGTATCACTTCTTAGAGTTAAACGATTCATAATGCTGAAAGTCTAAATGCAATATGCGGGTCAACTGTAGCTTTGCAGCTCTTTAAATCAACTCTTATCAACTTTCAAAGTCAAAGAATAATACACTGAACAATTCTTCTTCAACTACTATTTCTCTACTTTAAACCAAGCAGTCAATCATCTCTATTTATGCAAGAAATAGCCTTCATTGCTTCCCACTATGCAGAAGTTCTAACTCAGTAAAAATATATCAAACTGTGGCGCATCATTTTTACTACATCACGTTGATATAACTGACAAGAAGCTTTAATTATCAACTATTAACACGAAACCATGATAGAAGTGTGAGTTTAAAATTTAGATGTATGATTTAGTTTTTAAGAATTTATGATTATACTGATGCTAAGTATATGCAAAGTAGATGATAAAACTAAAGTAAAAAAATAGTTTACACTTACTTGAAGTAAATATTCCATGTGTTAAACTTAAATTATTTAATAAATTAAAAAATGTTCAATTCAACGAATTAGTTAAAGACGTTTAAATAATGTGAGAAAGAATAAACTGAAACGGTTGAAAACCCTGTGGGCCTGTGAATGTTTTTAGGAGTAAAATGATAATAAATATGGTTATCATTGTGTTAAAGTATATACATGTTATCGTTTGCTTTATCAACAAGACGAAGGTCTGATGGATCCAATGAAGTCTTAACTGTTAATGCGACATGGAATTGTTGATTGGAAAATGCTATCTTTATTTTAAATTTTTAATGATGGTATTATCCCAATCGGCTTTTGACAAGTTGGCCTTATTTTTTCGCTTGATTATTTATCATGTATTTTCACAATGTTTGTCTTAAGAAATATGCAAGTATATTAAATAAATGAACAATAATGTTATAATTTTAATTTTTAAGCTTCACAAGTATTTTTTAAATTGTTATTATTCCACTAAAGTTATTACCAACCGATATTCAATTCATAAATAAATTTGTCATAGTTTTCTATATATTATGAATGATGTAGCATAATTGCAAAAAGTAGAGAGGATATTCTTAATATGGCATTGCATAATCATTATGACTCTGCAAATAGTTATTCTATTGAAAACAATAAATTTAAATAATTTTTTAAAATAATTATCCTTTAAAAATTGATTTTTTGGATAAGGGTATACATTAAAGTGAAATTTAAAATCAATTAATGGAACTCGTAATAATAAGGAATGGAAAATGTGTTTATTGTGTTTACACTATTTTCTTATCGCAAATAAATCTTATCTTAATGATTGAAAGTTTATTATTTTACTCAGAAAAATTGATCTTTTCTCATTTAGTTATCTACAATGAAAAAAAGAGGTTAACTGAACCAAATAGTTTTTCTTATTAGTTTATTTTTATTTTAACAGTATGTAAATTAGTTTTGATAACTTGTAATTGTTCGAAGTATTAGAAATTCTTGAAAAATTTACCTTGTTGTCATCAACAGACAGCATTTTGACAGATGACAAGATTCGTAGATATCACAACAAACCTGTGTCTACTTGTTATTTAACTACTTAAGTATTGGTACTTGACCTCTAACTACCTTAAAGGTTACTTATCTGACTGGGTCTTGCATCAAAATATATTTATATATATTTAAATTTCATTTACATGCCAGTTATTTTGATTCTAACCAATCTATATTTAAATAATTATTTTCTATCGATAAAAAAATTATATCAATCTATGGCTTGACAATTAATTGCTTGATTCTTTATGTTAGAGATTAATAACGATTCATTTAGGTCAATAATATTTGTAAATAAACTTTATTATTTTAAAAAACTTTCTAAAATTAACATATTGCAGAATTAATTAATTTAAAATAAATTAAAAATGTACAAGTATTTATATATTTATAAGATATAAGATTTTATAATCATTTCTTATTTTATTATAAATATTTATGATGACAAGTATTTTCGACCATACAGTTGAGCTTTTTTTTCGAAGCTAACACAATTGATTGGAGTGTTTAATTTGTAAAATGGATTCATAGAATACTGTAACATAAATTTGAATAAATTAAAATACATTTGATAAATAACATTTATTAATTAAATGTATATTAACGTAAATCTTCTTATGAGATAGATTACATCTAGAATAGCTTGTCAAATACCTTTATATACATCTCATATATCTCATTGAAGAAGTTTTTAATACCATCTTCATTTTTAGTGTCGTGAACCATAAGAAATTTAATTTGAGTTGCGGTGACAAATGCACTGACAAACCATTGATTGAATTTGTCAATTACTTTTAAATGCATGCTTGTCGTTTTCCATTTATGTTCATCAACTAAATCAAGAGCTGCATGAGCTATAAATTGACTAAGATGAGCATGGTCTTCTTTCTGCAGAAAAAAATGAATTACAATTTAATTGTTAAAATAAAAAAATACAATAACTATTAATTTTTATTTTTATTATTATTATTATCCTTGTTTATGTGATTATTAATGATCAACATAAAAATAAAAAATGTAGTTTAACAGTTTGTAATGAGAAAAGTTAATTAGTATTTTTTTCCAGTTTATTTATAAAAAATAGCAATAAATTTTTTAATGAGTATGGATAATTAAAATAATTACCTTAGAATCTTTATTTGAACCACTGAATTCTATCTCAAATAATGGGTTATCTGCATTACCAACAATAACAAAATAATAATTCGCTGTCATACTGATGGTTATGATTGATTTATCTTTAAAATTGAGAAATGGTGTTAATCAAATCATTTTCTAGTAAATGAATTATTATTAGTGGATTTAATAGTGTGAAATAAGTGATTGTAATTCAATCATATAATTATTTTATCAAAACAAAACTTTTAAATATTCCAAAACAAGGCATAATCCGCCATACTTGTCGTAGCGCCACGCTCGTTTATCTGAATCATCCTGAATACAACTGCAAAGCAAATCGATAGTTACTATCGAGTGTAAATATATCGATATATTTTTTTCATGTGTTTGTTTCACAACTAAGTTCAGTGCCCTGCTTCGATACAAACAGATACAAATTTTGATAAACAATCGTTTAAAGTTTGAAATAATTGATTGTTAATATAAAAAAAATAGTACTTCAATTTATTCCCTTTTCAAATGCCTTTTAAGTGTAAATTTCAAGAAGGTGAAGTTAAATTGGATTATTTAAGATAATATCATCTAATATTCAAGAATTTCTGTTTTATTTTTACTTTTTTATGCAGGCGAAAAAGTACTTTGTTTCCATGGACCTCTAATTTATGAAGCAAAATGTTTGAAGGCACAAATTTCGAAGGAAAAACAAATAAAGTATTTAATCCATTATGCAGGGTGGAATAAAAAGTAATACAATTCTTTTTAGTTTAATTATTGCAATCAAGTTTGAAATTATGAAAGTTTTCATAAAATCATCCTTTGTTTTCAGTTGGGATGAATGGGTTCCAGAAAGTCGTGTATTAAAATATAATGAAGCTAATGTTCAGAAGCAAAAAGAGGTTCAACGTGCCCATGCTGCTCAGCAGTCATCACAAAAAGGGAAAAAAGGAACATCGGTAGTCAAAGCACAAGGACGTAAAAGCGAAAGTGGTAAAGATAAAGATTCAGAAAGTCGAGCTAGTACACCGGTTCCTAATAGTGACAAAACTACTGGTCGTGGAAACAAAACTAGTAGTGGCTCTGCTACACCATCATCACATGATTCATCATCTGAAGCTCCAAGAAAGAAACGCAGGTAAATAATGATGTCACATTATAACTTAAATATCATTCTGAGAAACTGAATAATTTATTGTAAGAATAAAAAATTATTTTGATAGTCGTGTAGACCCATCAGTAGAAACTGAAGAACAATTTTTAACGAAAGTAGAAGTAAAGGTGAAAATTCCTGATGAATTAAAACCATGGCTAGTTGACGATTGGGATGCAATTACTAGGCAAAGAAAATTAGTAACACTACCGGCGAGGCATACAATTGACCAAATTTTAGATGATTATGTTAAATTCAAGACGTCGAGCAAAACTAATACTCCAAATAAGTAAACATTTATTCTTATAATTGTTTATTAAATTACTTGAATTGTGTAATAATTGTTTAATATTCTGTGATATTATCTTTATCAGAGAAAGTGCAGTTTTAGAAGTGACAAAAGGCCTACGAGAGTATTTTAATGTTATGTTAGGAACACAGTTATTATATAGATGGGAACGTCAACAATACAGTGAAATAATGGCAGAAAAACCAAACACTCCACCAAGTCAAATATATGGTGCCATTCATTTGCTTCGGTTATTTGGTAATTAATATTTATTATTTTTACAACTACATTGGGCAACAAGTGCAATTAAAGTTATGATTAATAAATAATTCGACTTATTTAATGTTGAACTTTTTAGTAAAATTGGGATGCATGTTATCATATACTCCTTTGGATGAAAGAAGTATTCAATTATTACTTGCTCATATCCATGATTTTTTACGATATCTTCACAAAAACAGTAGTGACTTATTCAGCCTTCAAGATTACGGAGCAGCAACTCCTGAATATCACAGAAAGTGTGGATAATGAGAGGTAAATTAATTGAATAAATAATTCAAATTATCAATTAATTACGTTGTATATCTTTGATAACGGTATCGATAATTCTCAATATATCATTGCCGATAAAAATAATCGATTATAGCTGTATTTTGACCTCTAATCTCAATTGACTTCACTTTTCAATTTTTTATTATTAATGAAAGTGGCAAATTGATATTTGACTATTTTATTGAACCGAATGCTTTATCATTTAACTTTATGTAAAGATAAAGATGAAATTCGTAGGTTTTTCAAATTATATAATTTGGAAATTTCATTGACATTAATCGATTGTAATCAAAGAGACATGTATTTAAATTGACTGATAATCGTATAAAAAAATGAAAGATGATTTTAAAATTTAAATAATTTATTTTTCAAATGTATTGATTAATTTTGACATAAATCATTTAACAATATATGGATTTTTTAATCAATAACATCAAAAATCTTCCAAAATATTTTCTTTTTTTTTTAAATTAAAAGAACTTATCTTAACTATTCAACGATTTGTACTTCCATTCAACGAAAGTACTACCATGCATAGAGGACAGTTATATTATTATCATGATTATTATTATTTCACAATAAATTTTACATTTTGATTCTATATTCTCCAAATATTTTTTACAGTTATTTAATTAATAAATTGACATAAAAATATATATTTATGTGTCAACTATAATATTATTGACGTCACAGTACCATAAATTCTATTTTATTAGTAATTGGTAAAGACTCGAAAAAGTTGAAAAAAGTTATAAGAAAAAAGATTATATAACTTCACAAAAAAACAATCAACGAAGTGACTATACTTAAATTCTCTCTCAATAAAACCGAGGATTTGCAAAGGAATGGCTTTCTGGTCGCTTATTATTGCCGGATTTACAACGAATATTTTGATTATTTGTCCATACAGATGTAAATTAATATTAATAGTTTTTTTGCGAGCCAGATATGGAAGGCACCCTCGGTAAAATTACAAGCATGTAAAAAAAATATAGATACCTTAAATTTGTTTTGATATTACTAAAAATGAGAAAGTTGAGGATGTTTCAAGTCTCACTTTATACTTTTAAAGTTATTCTTTATCTCCTTTTTATGTAGGAAGATAGAAAAGTTCAGGTTATTTTAATTTAAGAAAATAATGACTTAAAGTAAATATGCAGAAACTTTTTTGCTGATCTAATAAAATAATAAACAATTTATATTTTAACATAAATTTAACCAAAAATATAATAGAATTCCACATCAACATTAAATAAATTTTCTATCAATGTTATACAAGATATCTTATTATATTATTTTCTATAAACCACGCAATAATTCGACAATCTACGGATTAAAAGAGATTTTCTTAGTATTTGAGTCGACAATTTTGTATTATAGTCGTAAATTTGAAGTCAATTCGATTTATTCATTCAACAAACATGTGCGAATTAGAGCATCACAAACAGAATATGGATCACAATTGCTGCTTGGTCTTCTGTCTTCTAGATATCCTTTCTTGTCTTCAGCAACACCACGAGGAATACGAATACTGACATTTCTGTTAGCAACGCCTGCGCTAAAATCATGAATGCTACTAGTTTCGCATTTACCAGTGAGACGACGTTCATTGTCCTTTCCTCCACGTGGATCGTAGGCTTGGATGTGACGAATGTGCTTTTTACTTAACTTTTCAATAGCTTTTTCAATCTCAACAATTCCATTATCAGCACGCATTGCTTTTGTTGAGAAGTTTGTGTGTGCACCAGCTCCATTCCAGCTTCCATCCATGGGTTTTGGATCCAAGGTAACGATGACACCATACTCCTCAGCAATACGATGAAGAAGGAATCTAGCCATCCAGAGATCATCTCCAGCGCTAATACCAACACACGGACCAACTTGAAATTCCCATTGTGATGGCATAACTTCAGCATTTGTTCCAGCGATCTTAATACCAGCATAAATACAAGCTCGATAATGAGCTTCAACAATTTCCCTTCCAATGACTTTGTCAGCACCTACTCCACAATAATAAGGCCCTTGGGGACCTGGGAATCCATTTTTAGGCCAGCCTAAAGGTCTTCCATCAAAATCTAGGAAGGTGTATTCTTGTTCAATACCAAACCATGGCTCTTGATCTTTCACTAATTCCATAGCTTGATTACTTGAGTAACGTTTATTTGTTTTCGTTGGTGTGTTATCGCTGTTAAATGTTTCACATAGGACCAATTTGTTATTTCCTCGTCGAATTGGATCTTTGTAAATTGCTACTGGTTGAAGAAAAATGTCACTATTACCCCCATCTGCTTGATAAGTTGAACTTCCATCGTAAGTCCATTTTGGAAGCTCTGTAAAAAATATTTATCATTAATAGTACTGATAAATTTGTCATGTCTACCGATTTTTATCTATAAAATTATTTAATCAGCTGTTGATTTATGCATTACTTAAGTTGTCCTAATAATTATACCAGCTGATGACAATTCATATCAATTGATATTTATTACTAACCAGATGGATGTTTTGGTACGAAGTCAAGAGTTCGTGTCTTGGACCTTAATCCTTCTCCAGTACCATCGATCCAAATATATTTAGCTTGAATTTTATCATCAGGTTGTGGTAACTCCAAGTATTTATTCAGCAATGATTTATTAAGTGCTGCATTAGGGGAGTCTTTAAGCATTGTCCTCGACATTGTAGCGGTACTAAAATAGGAAAAAATCCATATTATAGATTTATTTGATTAAATAGTCTGTCAAGAGCATCATTAATTTAGAATTATGATGTTGATAAGGTATTGGATTTTCGATTTCTTCTAAAGGAATTTTCTGAAGCAAAATTTTCTACATGTATATTTATTCAATTCATTCTTGTTTGCTACACAAATATGTTTAATATATTTTCTAAACAAAACAAAATGTTTAAAATATATTTTTGTTTAGCTCTGGCAACATTGAAACAGTTAAAAATAAAAAGTTAACATTGAAATAATAGATATATTACACGAAATGAAATAAAGTAGATAAAGAAGTTGGTGTCAATTTATAGCTCATTCAATAAATAAATATGGTCTGATGACATTGAAAAAAAGATAAACACTCATTTTTTAAAATTAGCACTTTCAAGTGAATGTGAATCCGTCTAGCATAAATACAATATTTAACTTTCTGTTCAGAATAATTGGCATGTTATACTATTATTTAGGAGCATATAGAACTGTCGTCAAAAGAGATTGTCAGACAGGCTCTTTGTAATTTCATGAATTTATCTGAAACAATGGAGCTGACTTAGCCATGAATTCCTGTGGATTTTTTATTATCTGTATAACAAAGAGGGGTGTTTGACCGAGTGACTTGACATGAAAAATGAAAAAAAAGTAGCTGCCACTTGCATATATACGTCAGTGATTAGTGATTAAAAAGCAACTCTGATAACAGCAATCAATATAGTAGTTACTAAACTGCTAATAAAAATCTATCAATCGTGAGAAAAAACAAAAAAAAATTTATACATGAAGAAATCATGTTAATAATCATTTTATTTCTTGATACTTCCTTAGCAACAAGTATCAAAATTATCGCAATCTCTTTGCAAAAGTACAAATCAATATCGATATGACTTCATCAAACTATAGATGAGGACATTGAATGAGATATTGCATAATATTTTTTATTTCATTTATTTTAACATATTTTTATGAAACCGTCAATTATGCCTGATATGTTAGCAATGTTAGTTTGATGGATTGAACATTATCGCATTGACACTTATCTAAATTATTTGGACTCTTATCAATTATCATGATTGTACGAAGTAGGCCGTGAAAGGCTTCATACACATTGGTCGCTAATTTCCCTTCTGATGATGTTGGCAATTTTTTAATAGTCAGGAATGTGACGTCGAAAGTTTCTTGTTAACTTAAGTACGGAATACTCCCATATGTAGTGGTTGCCCGGAAATTGTTAATGCGTGGAAACTTTTCAGATAACTAATAGAGTGAATTATCCATGATGGAATGATTATATTGTGCTAGCAGATAATCATACAGCTAGTAATAGTAGTTGATGGTATACGTTTTCCACTCCAAATGCTGCTAATTTTGATATTACTTCTGCTTATCGTCATCATTTTTCTTTAGAATAATTGTAATTAATATGCAAAACATTATGTTAAGCTTTAAACAACTGGCATATACTCGCGAATGCTAGGAAAAAATATCTTGGTCATAATCATTTTGATCTAGAATGATCATAAGAATTGAAAGTCAGAATTCATTAGTAAAATGGGCCTAATTTAATGCTATTCATCATGCTTTAGCATATAAATTTTTTCCTTTTACATTTTTTTTTTTTTTAGTCATCAAAATGGGTTTTGGAGTATAAGATGAAACGAATAAGGAATAATTCAAAAAAGAAAGTATAATAAATTAACTTTCTAATTGAAAATATTTTTTTATTAAGGAAAAATATTTCGTACAGAACAAACAAAAAGATAATACATATATTGTTTGCATAGAGTGATGACTCAAGAAAACTTACCAGCTGAAATGTCTTCCCAAAGTGATCCATAATGAGCTGTTACCTGATTTAACTCGTGGAAATAAATGGGACTCGCAAACTTTCACCAAAACTTTAATGCTCATCTTGGGAAAAGGAAAATTGGAGAATGTCAGGAGGAGCAAATGATTAATAGGTTTTTAATTTAAAGGTTTATAAATATCATAGATAATAAGAAGGTTTAAATTCAAATGAGAAAAAAAAAAGTATCAATGATCAAGCAGAAAGAATTTTCAGGAAAAAATATGATAACGATTGTTATAAAACTACTTAAAAATGCCCTTGACAATTAACTATCCAAAACAACGTTTGTAACTGGCGAACCACCAAAACGATTGGAATATTTATATGGTGGTCGACAATGGTCCCCACTCCATTCCGTATATATAAATTTGCGTAAATATCAAAATGACTTTCGACGTGGATCTTGACCAGAATCTTTGGAATACCACAATTCTTGAAGATGTCACCCCGAAATATCGTCAGATAAACTTAATCTCATGGGTGCAATACGATTTACGAAACATCAGAACTGTTGGAAAAACAGTTATTTTCAGACTTTCGATCACACGGTAGCCATAAAACTTGACTTGTGCGCATGTAAGCATTTAAGAATCATACAATTGATTCGTTGTTGCGCCTCTAGACGTTTAACATTCAACGGCGATAGAAGAAATTTTTAACCATCAGTCATTGAAATAATCATTAATATTATTAAACTCAAATGTTAAAAAAATTTTGAAAAAGTAATTTGAATATTTTCGAAATATTAATGTGCATTTATAATACCCAAGACCTTTGGCTTGTCCTTATTTTTTATTTCAAAGCCTTCAGCTCTATAATTTTCTCTCATCCCATTTCCCACTCTCATGCTATGCCCTTTCATTTCAAAACGTTGCATCCATATCCACGTGGTCACAGCGTGTAAGGTTCTAAGATTAAATGCGTGTTTATATTTGTTAGGTTTTAAATACTGACTTTGAATTATTTTATTTATACTAAGAGCAAAGCCTGAGTTGCAAATCAGAGAACATGGAAAATTATCATATGCTACGTAATAAACAAATTGCAAAATTTAAGAGATAATATTCATCAAATAGAAACGTTTAAGAATAAAATTAATATTTTTTCCAATCATTAAAATTTTCATTTGAATGTATTATTATCTATTCTAGAATGATAGTAAATGGCTAATTATTAGCGATAAAAGTCAATGAAAAAATGAAGTGTTAATCAATCCATTAATTTGTCAATGAAATTAATAATTCATTTCCAGTGTCGTTGATATTTTATGAACAATTAATACAAAAAAAATAAATATACTTGAAGTGAAAAAAAAATTTGTTTTACAAACAAACAATACTAATTATGATAATTTATATCCATTATATCATTCCTTATTTGCGGATAATAAAGAATCAATAATTATAATAAATGAAGCTTTCTTCATGAATAGAAGTTTTTGCTTTCAAGAAATTACACATAAATAAAAATATTAACATATTTTTTTCTTTCTTTTATTACTTTTAGATAGCTAATTCAATATTCATCATAATTTAAAATTGAAACAAAATTCAATTCATTATCTTATTACTTTTATTGAAACATAATAAGCATGTTTACTAAAAATAATAAATATTAGATAAATAAAATGAATTATTGTAATTTTTATACAAATGAATGTTTTTGTTTACTTTAAAATTGAATTTAAATAGTAAAATTAGAGATGCTGTTATGATAATGAAAATTAATTGCAAGAATTAATTAATCTAGGTGTAGTTATTAAGAAATGAGAACATTTTTCCTCATTCTCATTGACTTATTCATACAATTTGCCCTCTAAACATGTTTATAAAGATTTGTACTACGACGCTTATTATAATTGCTTGCAGGTTTTAAATGATGAATAGACTCATAAACTTTACATCAATCACATAAAATCATGTACCTCATATATCATCAGTAACTATTTCAATTATTATTTAATTATCCTAAGTGAATGGTAAATAATTGCTAGTGTACACTATCAACAAAAGAGATTAATTCAAGTAGCAAACAAAATACTCCAAAACCTGCTAATATCTATATCATAATGTGATCAGTGATTTACTTCCTTATCTTTAGTCTTTAGTATTGATCGTAAATGAACTCTTTGTTGCACTGTATGCTTACACATTTGGAATATTAATTAATCATAGTCAAGTCGAATTTACTATATAATTTTGTGACTAGATTGAATAAGAAAGAATGACATAAAATAAAAAATTGATTAGATAGTAAATTTTGTACAATTATTTCTAACAAAAATATCGATAATGTGATGGATAAAATAGACATAAATAATTTACCTCTATTGTTGTAAACTTTTAATCATTTCTTTATACTATTGTCACTAACAAAGTCAAGACCTTGTTTACAAACAAAGAAATAATTTTTAAATCCAACGTAAAATCTTGAATTTTTTCTATGTTTTATTTTTATGTTAAATTCTAAAAAACATTCACAATGAAAAAACTCAAGTGTTTACTTATAAACAAAGAAGCTTATTTTAAAATTTGAAAAATATTTCAATTGAAATAAATTTTTTGCAATAATTTTCCGTAAAATGATTGTTTTTCGTATGTTTATGTGATGAGTTTACTGACATTCTAATAACAATAATTCTATAAATATTAAATAAACATTTATTCAATTTATTTACTTTACTCTGTCTTATAAGCATCACAAGATAAACTAATAAAGAAAGGGTATCCAATGAAAAGATGAAAGAAAGAGTAATTTTTCACCAAAAAAAAGTATAAAAATTGAAGCAAAGAGCTGATAATGAACGTACCTAGATTAAATCGCAATGTTGCTATCAGGAGTCAAGATAAATGATCTTCAAAAGATCAGAGACGACTTGTCGATGGACAGTGCTTGCAGACAACTGGATAGCTTGTCACTGATAACACGAAGCGTTATACTGAAGCTCCTACCTTCCAGCGTCATTTATGTATCATTGCTATGCTTACGTAGCGTAAGCATTTCCCTCACCGCACTGCACTTTACCAACCTTGATTCTACTTCCAAATGACATAACAATGATAAAACATGAACCACCGATCAGAGTCGACCACTATGGTTGCATGTCAGACTTGTTCTAAGTACGTCCTTGTTTGTAGACCACGCGACTATTTCCAGATGCTACCTTTTTATATACTGCTTAATAAGCATGCTCCAATTGATACGATAAACAGTAGTTGGGTGTCTGAGCATGCACTAGACGACTGATTCATTCACTTCTGTAAACTCCTAATGACTATCCCAAGACCATTGAACAGAGAGATTAGTTTCTCTTGTGTGATTTTTCCATTTCCTAAAACAAACTTAGTTATTTATTTATAAAAAAAATAGTTGTTTTTGTATTTAAATATGTTATCTAACTTGGACAGATAATATGCTCATATATCGGCAATTTTTCCAATTGAACAGCAAGGAAACATCATGAAATATGAGCTCAATAATTGCGTGCAGTTTTCCAATGTATCCAGTAATAGTTATGTTGTATGAATCTCACGCAATAAGTGGATAGTTAGATATTCAAGAATGGCTTTGAAGAATGCTTTCGGAAAAGAAGCTTTAAAAATTTGTGAAAATAATGCACATGCAAGTGCATTAATGCGCATAAGATTGCGTAGAATAAATAAATGAGCTTAAATATCTCACGGTGATGATGATCACCCCTCACTTGCATGACATCCGTCCCCTAGATCCCTACGAATTCATTTTAGTTTCCAGTCAAGTTACATATCTCAATTGCGCTTGTTAAACTACCAATAGCGTCGGAAATTTAATATAAGGTAACCCTCGCTAATAGATATTCATAATATGTGCATTATCAGATGCAGATATGTTCACAAAGACACTTATTTCAAAATAATTTCTAATGTAAATTTACATTTATTATTTATGAAAAATATCAATATTCCTCCAATTTTGTTGACTAACTTTTTGTATTTATTTGACTTTGGTATTTATCTTTTCTTTAGTCAGAATTTATGAAAATGATAGCATGTCTGTGCATCTTATTTATCGGTTATGAGATATATAAAGATGATTTTTTGTTGATAAAAAAAGATATATGACTTGTTCCAGTTAAGCAGTTAATTATGCGTCATCGAATGTTCACGTGTTCACCTTTTATATTAAATTTACTGTATTTCCTTAATAACGGTACGAAAATTTACTAATTAATTTCTATTATGTGACATAATAATAGTATACATTCACCTTCATCGACATTTAGGTTTCAGAAAGCAATACGTTTTCACTCTTCCACGTTATTGTATTTACAAAAAAATGATTTATGTTATCATGTTGACGTGTAAATTAGTTATATTTAATTTTACTTACTTTACATTACAAAACATTAATTCTATTACACTGTTTCTTTTTCTTCTTGGTCTTCCCACGGCCTTGGTATTCGGACATTTTCCCAATTATTGATATCGAGCTGAAGAAAGAATACAAAATTGTTAGGAGAAATAAACGAAATAATACATCTAATTGGTGTATTTAATAATGAATGAAATTGGAGCTAAGCTGTTAATTCTTCGAAATAATTTCTCTCATTACGTCATCAAATAATTACTATAAATATAATTTATAATTTTAGTTTAATTTAAATAAACATGTCAATTAGAGTAATTGGTTTTTGAAATATACGTTGGAATAATAGATCAGCTGAGTCAATGAAAATGTTTATTAGAAAATAAAATGTTTATGTTTAATACCTTTTGCAACTCTTTATAATGATCTTCTATATCTCCAACTTCCTCAGCAGATTTTATGTGTATTCCCATCTTGGCAGCTTCGTCTTTCATCATAACAGTTGGTTTGTATTTAAATCTAATGGAATAATTAATACCAATTTATACACAAGTAGTTAATTGTACACTTCAATTCGTGCTTAAATTGTACTCCAATGTTTATGGAATAATTTATTTGTAATTGTAGAAGAAATGATTTTTAAATAGGAAAAAAGCACAAGGTCATTTTTAAATACCGTATATTAGTCACATATCTTAATGCAAATGATCCTCCTATGACGAAAGCAAGGAATGGGGCACCATATTTAAAATGCTTATTTCGAGAAAGTTGTTTCCAAGTTTTTTTATAAACTTCAAAATTCATAGCCATCTTCATTATACAAAAGCCTGTAAAAATATATTCATTTGTTTAATTTGATGAGTAATAAAATTTTTTTTGCAATCATTTGTGTCCTCAATAAAGAAATGAAAGAGGTTTTGAGCCATTTAAATTCACTTTTACCAACTTAATAGTAATAATAATAATTAAAAAATTGATACCTTTCTATAAAATATAATAAATTAATTATAATTGATTAATTATGTACATAAAACGTTTTTTTAAAAAATATTGATTATAGTCAAAAATTAAATCATAATTGTTTTTTTGTTTAGTGAAAAACATTATTGGAGGTTATTCATTGCAAGTAAATGGACGTTCATGGAATCACCGGTATCTGCAAGAAATAACATGTGTTAGACTAATTTATGGAATTGAATTAGAAAGTGAGATGCATGGAATAATCTTACATCCAAAAGAATTAAAATCCAAGATAATAATAATAATTATTTACAATAATTTTATCAAAAGTCCTGTGCCCTAGTAATTTGCACAGAGAGAAGTCTTCTCTCTGTTTGCACTTATTTTGATAGGTGGCGTGGGGATTGAAGTTTTTGAAAAAAATTTTATTTTACAGTTGGCATTCTTGAAAATTACCACAACTCCATCTGTGAGGGACATCACATATTGGATTGCTCAATACTCCTCGTCTACTGAAAGCTTTTGTAAGAGATGGAGCTGGCCCAGGAGTTGTAAGCGAAATTTATCGAAAAGGTACGCTTGGTCATTGAAGAATATATCTAGTTTATTTGTTACCCGGCAAAAATGTAAATTATAATTATTTTCACATTTTTTTACAAATTTATCTTTATGAAAATAATTTTTCTGTGAAGTTTCTCTGTACCGCGCATTACGTGGCCTAATTGCTTGCGCCTCCATTTGTGATTTGTATTTTTTTATTTAAGTTCATGCTGATTTAGGTTAAAAGATCGGTAAAAATATTAATATTTTCTTTCTTTTAAAAATCGTATGCTCAAATAATTATCTGTAGCTATAAGTTATTTGTAGAAAATAAAATTTCGGAGTATTCTTTGCATGTAATATATACACATAATTAACATATTCCGTATGTATCACTACTTATCAGTTTTCATCGGCGTTCACATACAGACTTCGTTTTCAATATTTTGTTATTTAAATTTCAATGAATTAATAAAAATTTTCAGAACTTCAATCATGCAGTCGGTATCAATGAGTAAACCATCTCAATCTCCTGGACTGAAACAAGTTAAAGTAGATAATTGGGGAAGTTTTTTTCTACAAAGACTACAGCAGCTTTATAATGAAGAAGAACTTCTTGATCTTACTATCAAATTTCCCACTAGTGATATCACAGTTCAGGTATTTTAATAAACTTTTTGTATCAATTGTTAACCTTT
The DNA here is from genome assembly GCA_028641665.1 of Chelonus formosanus. Lineage (NCBI taxonomy): Eukaryota > Metazoa > Arthropoda > Insecta > Hymenoptera > Braconidae > Chelonus > Chelonus formosanus. Next base: position 23,176,999 of record CM054006.1, on the reverse strand, counting down.
TACATTTTAATTATCCTGCAAATGCTTATTTGTTTCAATTAATTTTATTTTGAATGATTTTTTTTTTGTTTTTAGGCTCATCGCCTGGTAATTACAACGTGTACCGACTATTTTATGCAATTAGAACGGAAGCAAAAGGAGAAGAGTGATTTTGACGGGATTATTGTTATGCCTCCAGATATGCCTTATGAATGTGTCAAATCTATAATAAGGTATATAATAAATATTACTTCATTTATATTTAAATAATCAATAAACACAATTATTTTACAATTTGCATCTTTTTAGTTTTATGTATACTGGACAATTAGAATATTGGACTTCTGAACAAAATGCTCTCTACAAAACAGCACAAAAAATGAATATGACTGTTTTAACCAAACTTTTGGATGCGCAATTTAATACCACAAATGCTCAACCAAGCACTCCAACTACAAGTAATGAAAAATCAATTATTTCCGTTCAAAAAACTTCAAGCCCAACCAAGAAATCACCACCAGCTAATAATCAATCGATGCCAACTACTCCATTGCCTGGGAGAAAGTAAAGATAATTTATCTTAAAATGTTTTTTGTTATAGTCTTTTATAATACAACTTTTATGAATTTCTAGACTTCCAATTTGGAGGAGAAAAATCGAATCGCCATCAAATTCTGACACAGGAATGTTCGGACATAAATCAGCAGAGACTACATCGGGGCCATCACGATTTGATTTACCAGAGGTTGATGATATTGCTCTAGGAGTATTTTCCTCTTTTGATGATATTACATATAATACAAAACCGATTGTTCAAGCATCAGGCCAATCATCTAGCGGCAATAGATCTTTTAAAACCAATGATACTGAAGATGAAGACGAGGACGGCCAAGATAATAAACCTTGGGAAAATTCTGACGATGATTGGACTGGAGGTAAATCTCGGTCTCAAGAAGGACCTTCCAAACGTGTGAGATTTGAGCTTGAAGAGAAAGAAAATATGGAAAAAAGCAAAAATGCTTCTCAAAATTCTGCTGAATCAATAAATAACCATGCTAAAATTATTCGAGAGGTTTTGAAGAAGTATCCTCATTTGGTGAAGAATAATAAAAATATTCGATTAAAAATCATGCAGAAAGAACCTAAATCTTCGGAACATTCATCAGGAAAAACTAAAGTCTCTTATCTTGTTTTGAAGTCTGATCATTTAATGTCGGGCAATGATGAAGATGAAAAACCAGGTAATGTTGGAGGAACTGAAAATGGTCCTTGGAAATGTCACAAATGTGACTTAGAAGAGGAGTATCATAGTTATTACATGTATAGAAGACATATGCAGGATGTTCATGATGAAAAATTTGATCCTCGAATTTGTGAGCATTGTGGTTACAAAGCCACTAAACGAAATATTTTGATGTATCACTTATATACGAGACATAATGTTCCACCCCCAAAAAATATGTCCTTCCCTAAATGTCATGCTTGTCAATATGTTGCTTTGTCAGAGACTCTTCTTGTTCGACACCAGATTAACCACAATCATCGTCCTCTGACCCGATCTACTTTGTCAGAAGAAATTCAGTGTGTCCAGTGTGGACAAAATTTCAAAGATGTTACTGAATTAGCAAGTCATGAAATTAAAACAGGGCATGGAACTTCAATGAATGGCAAAGAAAAAGGAGGTTATCGCTGTCCTCATTGTCATAAAGTGTTTATCAGATCAACAAATTTGCAAGTTCACATCGATTGTGCTCATAAAGACCTTCGTGAGCCTGAAAATGTACCTGTTCCATCAATACCATTGGAACCATCATCAGAAGCAGAAGCTCTTAGTCATGTAGTAAGTGGAATAGCAGCTTCTCTTGGAGTTGGAGAAACAATCACGCCAGATCATCAAGAGATTCATACAACCGAATCTAGTTTTTTAGTAAACGAAATGGAGCTTAATAGCATGTCTCATGATTCCACTTATAATGGACACAATCTAGAAGGTCAGCAGATGATTATGTTAATTAATAATGAAGATTATCAACAAACTGAATTATCACAGGGTCATCATCAGCCCCAGCAATTACATATAGCAAGCAATGAGCAATTAGTAATGCAAGGAACTGACGATGGAATGATTGTTTATATCCATGGTACTGATGATCAATCTAATCATTCAACTTATGAAACTTATCAGCCACAACAAACACAAGAGTCTGAAGAAATTGTAGAAGAAGTTGTTGAAGAAGTTTTAGAAGAAGAAGAAGAGGAAGCTGAACATGGAGAGAAACAAGTAATGGCTACTGAAGATGAAAGTAATCAAAATGCTGAAGAAGTAATACAATATGTTGAAGAAGAAACTGAGATTGTAGAGTATGAAGATGAACAGTCACAGGGTGACCAAGCACAACAACAACAAGAATCGATGATGATTATTGAAGAAGAAGAGGTTCATCATGAAGAAAAAAATCAAAAACAAAAATCTTCGGAACTAGCAGATGAATGGGATGAAGAAAGCATAGAAATGGCTGAATCATAAATTAAAATTACTTTTACAAATTTAATCAATTTAATTGAAAATACTATAATATTTTACCATAATTATTATACTATCTTATGCTTTAGTAGTTGAATCGTTTGAATTCACAGCATTTTTCCATTTGTGTTTGAAAATACACGAGAGTTAATCTTTAAATAAATTTATATTAAATATAATTGAGTATCTTATAAGATACTTGAGTAAATTCGAATAACTTCTGCTTATAATAATATTAGTTATTCATAAGAAGATTTTATATTTTACTTTAATTGAGTTGTATTATCTTATCCATTTATAAACAAAATAATTATCGGTTCTTTAATTTTTATGTATTACTCAGTCGAAGAATAAAGAGCCATTAAAAGAAAAAGTGTCACGATTTTTGGATGTAAGAGAATCATTTAAAACAGAATAAAATAACTGATATGCTTTTTCAATTTTTGGAGAAATAAATAAAATTATAAAAACTTATAGTGGACAGAAATATAGTAAACAGCAATTAATAATCAATAGTAAATATCATTTATTACTTTAATAAAATTGTAAAATAGATAATTGTAAAATTTTTTGATATTTTAGCACATACAATTAGATGCGTTGAAGGTACGATAATTACAAATTCCTTCTTTAAAAGAGCTTTGTAATGAACAGTAATCAAATTTGTAATGAACGTCTATGAGTTAATAGAGAAATAAAACATTCATCTAAAATTATTATTATAAAATGTATATAATAATCTACAGCTGCACCCATACATCAATCTAAGGATTTATTGATTCATTGTCAATGAACTTATTTAATCAGCCTTATCAGCAAGTGGCGTTTTTTAATCATTTTAATGAATCATTTTGGACAGTACCGTAAATCTTTCATTTTGATGAATTACATATATATATATAGCTTTATTTATTTTGAATTTGTTTTTAATTTCTTTTATTACTCTGACGCCATTTAAATGATTCCAACATATTTATTCATTACAACTAATTGATCAAACATGTTTATATTAAGAAATAGGCTGAGTATTTTTATTAATGGATCGGTTATTCTTAAATTATGATTTGGTTGAACGGATTTTTCGTTAGATAGATTATTTTGATATGGAACTAAAAGAGTATTGTAATTTTCGGTACAAAAGATTATTTAATGTTTAATAATATTAATTGGAAATTTATAGTTATTCATTAATAATGTAAAGTTATTGTTCATCACCAAGTTACACATTATTTTGGTTTAATACTATTTTCTATAAAAACATGTAAATAGGTGATCTTATAGCACACGTTGAATATGTTGAACACTTGGAATGAATTATTACTGTATTTAAAGTAATTATTATATAGAACTTGAATAACTAAATAGATATCCTGGAGAAATAGGATTCATCATTGGTAACACGATTTGATAATTATGTCTACACGATTTCAAAAATAAATGTTTCTTTTCTTGACACAAAGTATACAAAAAATAAAAAATAAAATCACTAATAAAGTATATGTTTAATATAAATTGATTGTTAAATGAATAATTGTTGAATTTTAAGTACTTGTTACTCCTTTCCGGGCTACTAATAAATTTAATATTGGATGTTTCCGAATGTAACCAACAGCTTTTTTATGAGTTACCATTGTAAAATCGTAGCCATTGCACTGTAGAATTTTGTCGTGCATCCTTAGTCCACTTCTTGCTGCTGGTGATCCTTCATGCACTTCTGTCACGTATATCCCCTAAAATATTTTTAACTTTCAGTTAACAAGAGTCTGTGAATTATATAAAATTTAATGAACAAGTGAAAAAAGAATTCTAAATAATTAGACCACTTTTATCAGCCTAAATATCAACTCAATTAATTATCTTAAAAGAAACGTTGTTTCAGAACATTCTAATTTTTTACTCAAGTTAATTGTTAGAATTCGTACATTGTCTGTGTAACCTTGTGGACTTTTACGAAAGTCTTGGTCAATTCCACCAGCTATTTTGAAGCCGCACTTCATAACTTCTCCACCATGAGCATCAATTTCAGTCTCTTTGTGAAGTGTTATTGGTATCTGAAATTTTGATGATAGAGAAACGATTATCATTAAATTGCAGTAAGTAAATGAACATAATTACGGAAATACTTAAACATGGAACATTTTTAATTATAACATATTTATATTACTTTTAAATGGTATTTCTTATCGAAAAATTTCGTGACTAATTCCTAAAAATATCTTTAATGACGTTAACTTACACTTAAACACTCCATTGCAGTGCCTGCTTGATGTTGAAATGCCATTTTTGCACACATTTCGATAAAAAAAGCTTTACTTACTATTACAATAATTTTTTATCACTTATTTATATTAATAATGAAGAGTTTAGAGCAAAAACTTTAATTAATTGCGTTTCAAATACGGAATAAAATACAGACAGTCTTACACCCGCATGTTAACTGGTTGAGAATGGAGTAAAAAATTTGTAAATGTTATGAATCACAATTGTTGCCGTAATACAATGAAGTTAGTTACGTATGAGACCACAGGTTCTCGAAAATGCGAGTGTACATATACTCAGCAATCTTTTCACTATTTCTAAAATAAATACAAATTATGTAGAGTTTTTCTATTTTTTTACTTTTATTATTATTAATGAAATTAATTCTTATTTAATTTTCTCAGTATTAATTCACATCAAATTACTGTTTTATTTTTAGATCTACGAATTTAAATTTTAAATATAGCGCCAAAATTCTTAGTAAATACTGCAAAGCGCTGGTGCTGTAAACGCGAAGAGTATACGTGTATATGATGCGTGTCAATTTCATCATTCAATAATATTAGATTTATTTATGAAAAAAACGTATGATAATAACAGAAAAATAAAACTATAAAATTATGTAAACAAAACTATTCTTTATGATTAATTTTTGTGTGCTATAGTTTTTTTTTGAATATACGTGAAAAGTTAATTATTACTTGCAACAATGTGGGAAAAAAGTACATTGCTGTTTTTATTTATTATTTGTCAAGTGATATTCGTTGTTATTTCTGACGATGTTGAACGAAGTCAGAATAACGACATTCTTTATAAGATTAACTGGCCGGGGAAAATCGAGTCAGAAATTCCTGTAAGTTATTTGATAATGTAATTAAATAGAATTTTCACTACAGAAGACACTGTCATGATCAATGTATAATAGTATACAATTTTTAATGCAACTTGTCAATTTTGTACAATTATAGGAAACTGCAAACCAATTTGAAGAGTATCCTATCACAACTGCTAATAAAGAGAATTATACTTGTAGAATAAGATCAGTCAAAAAACAAGTCAAAGAATCTGACCAGCCTTATACCGGTCCAAATCCAATTGAATTACTCGCTCCTATGTTTAATCAAAAATTGTGTTCTTTCAAGGTGAGTATTTTTTGTCATATGCTTGATAGAAATATAAATAATGATAAATCTTTTTCATTATTATAGTTAGATACTTATTGGACATATGAAATTTGTCATGGTCGACATGTAAGGCAATATCATGAAGAAAGAGAAGGGAAGAAAGTAAATGTTCTAGAATTTTACTTAGGAACCTTTACGAAAACACAAAGAGCCAAATTGTCGGCAGAATATGATGAGAGAGCGAAAAATCCTGATAAAACATACTCAGTTCCTACAAAAAAGTTTGATGGTGTACAGATGCCTTATGTTGAGATCAAAATGACTGATGGTACTCAATGTGATCTTAGCAATAAACCAAGAACAATAAGACTTCTTTACGTGTGTCATCAGCATGGAAAACATGAGATTTATTCATTAGAAGAAACAGCGAGTTGTGAATATGAAGCTATTATTCTAACGCCACTCATTTGCAGTCATCCTGATTATGATCCTCGAGGTTCGGATGAAGATGAAATAAATTGTGTTCCTGTAGGAAAATCTTCTAGAAGACCAAGAGCTTTGGCGGCTCTTGAAGCAGAAAGTTTAAAACTACGGCATCAAAAAGTGATGGTAGAAATTGATGAAAATTAATCTATACTTTGACTAAAAATGCTCTATTAATTTTGAAAGTAGATTTTATCGGCTTATATGTTGATTTTATGGCATGTAGTATTTTTTTTCTTTAAATTTATTGTAAACAATAAGCCCTTTCCTGAGGACTCTTTGAAAAATTTTAAATTCTGTTCTACTCTTGGCTTCTCACTATACAATTCATATATTAAAAATAATCAACAATTTCTTTTTTACATACTGTTTCTTTATTTACTGATATCTTTATTTCTCTCATTAATTTGCAAATACTTGGTCATCATTCTGGTCTTAGAAATAATGTTTATTTACTTATTATTTATATAAATCGATTATTTGTTAAACAGGATGAGAAGTCACAGAAAGTCGTTGCGATTCTTCGTTTAAATAAGGAGAACCAGGTCAGATGATTTTGCATTCTAGGGAAATGGGCTTTTAATATCATTTTGGGTTTGTAACAACTGCACAACAAACACATTTTCGCCAGTTATTAACAGGGTTTGATGCTTCAATTTGAGTTTTTATTATCATCCCAAATATTGCACATCACCTTCGGGCACTTTTAATTTCAAATTTCATCTGCTTTTTCATCTAATCAAAAAGCTATCACTATATGACTTATCATTTAGGTTTTAGATTGATTATATTATTTTATTATTTATATATGTTTCATCAATTGAATATCTTTATGCACAAACAGCAGGATGGTGAGCCTCAGCTTCAGATTGAGTTGTATGAAGTCAATCAACTTGAGAAGAGTGGTGATGAAAATTCCAATCCACTGTCGGGTATGAGTGCTGTACAACCTGATGTTAGTCCAGTTAAAAGCTTCCTTAGTGGAAAACATTGTCTACATGGCGTTAGTATTTACCTTTTTTATAAATTTTTTTGCTTCTTCGATGATCCTAGAAATAGAATTTATTTATTTTAATGCAACTTTCAGGGAGATGGATGGTGGAAATATGAATTTTGCTATGGTCGATCAGTGGTTCAATATCATGTTGAGAAAAATGGCAAAAAAATAACAATTGATTTAGGAAAGTTTGATAAAAAAAAACATTTAGATTGGATTAAGGCTCATCCTGATAAACGACCGAAACTTCAAAGAGAAAGGAAATACATTACACATTTCTACAGTGATGGAAGTCTCTGCGATGAAACAGGCAAAGCAAGACAAACTGAAGTATACAATAAATTTATAAAATTATATATTCATGTAATTTAATATTAATTGTTGATAATTTATTTATAGTAATTTCCCGTTGATTTCTAGGTCAGATTGAAATGTGTAGATGTATCTGGAAGCCCATCTAGTGTGTCTCTATTTTTATTAGAACCAAAAACTTGTGAATATATTCTTGGAGTGGAATCACCATTAATTTGTAATATACTCGAGCATGCTGATGAAAACGGACTTATCAATGATTCGAACATTGTGGATTATGATTCTTTAAAAACTACATCTTCAGCTCTGAAAAAAGATGAATCATCTACATCAAAGAAAGACCCTAGTGAACTTTAATTATTTATTATTAATAAAAAAAAAGTGTTGTTAAAAAATGACAGTTCGTGTGATTTTTATACGTATAAGTTATTTATGTAAATCTTATTGTACATTAATACGTGCTCATAAAATACTAAAATGGATATGTATTAAGGAATCGGTCTTTGATTTTTATCACATTCACAAGTTGTTTATAAAAATATTTAATCACAAAAGATCAGATTTTATACACCACAATATACAATCGAAATAATGTTCATCCAATATTAAGCCCAATTCCAACTCGGAGTTGTTGTTTTCTATGATTGAGCATTGCACTGAGGAACAATGAAGTCTCTGGCATTGGGTAAAGCTTTTTTTCCAATACTCCACCAATCGTCGTTTCCGTATTGATTAAACCTTGGAAGACCATATTTGCATGAGGAATATCAAGTTGATAAACAACTGCTGCACTTGATTCTAAAGTTCTTAAATTACTTTCCAGTTCAACACCAAGCTGAAGTTGTTGACTAGCTTTGTGATGGTAACAAACATGAAGTCCAACACCACCAAGTGTTGCAGAAAAAGTTCTTGGTCCAGTGCTGTACCTCATGGCGACAGTCATGATTGATTGTTGGCCTCCAGGAACATTTCTACTTCGATGAAATGCGATTTCTGTTCCCAACGTTAGCCTAGATGTCAAAGCTTGTAAATAATGAAAGACTAATGTTCCACTTTGCTTGAGAAAATCAGGATCCGCAAGAATGATTGAAGTCGTTGCATCATCTGATCTATATTCTATTGTAGAGCTTGATGTTACACATCTGTTTTCAACCATTTGTGTGACATGTTTAATTCTAGTCCGACATCCAAGGGTATGAGAAAAACTTGCTTCCAAGTTACCATTAGGCATAATATCTCCACTCATTAACGGATATCTCTCATAGAGTCCAATCTTTTTTGATCCTTTATAACAAGCTCCAAATTTGTAGCCAGAAGGTGTGACAGAACTCAAGGAAATTGTATGATAGGCGTTAAAGTAGTTACTTAGAGTTTTTTTTACGTATAACCTTACACCTTCAAAATTTCGAGGATAAAGCTCTTTTACTTTTTTATGGAGTTCTTCAAATGTACCAGGATTTCCTGGATAATATCCATCAGGACAGGGTACACATGGAGGAGGTTCTTTTTTAGAAGAAGCTTGTGCATTTCCCATTGTCTTTTTAATTTTTAATACCAAAACAATATTATCATTATAAAATTTCAAAATTAGTAATAAAATAAAATATTAACAATAATAATAATTTCCAAAATATAACTTTAATGTATAAAAATATCCAAAATTCAAAAGCATCCTTTGAACTAATGCATAATTGACGTAAACAGCAACTTCAAACATATTTCAAATTTCCCACTTCATTATTTTCTTCTTTATCATCGACAGAATATAAGATTAACGCCATCTATACCAATATACTGAAATCATAACCTTACAGGCCTCAAATAAACAGTCAGTATTTTTTTATTACAAAACGTGTAAGTATATACTTTCCCTCTATTTATTTATGAAATGTGCATAAATATTATCATGAGTGAATTTTATTAACACAATTAGTGATTTTAATGCTCTTCACAGTGATTTGATTTACTACTAGTAATTTTTGGACACGTGTCCAGAAAATAAACGCATCAAACAGGTTAAGAAACATTTGTACTGATACACAGATAATTTTATTCTTGTTAACCGGCTTGGCTTGATTTTTCATAAACTATCCAGTTGATTTGATGATGGCGGTCATAGGTATACAAGGGGATGATCTTGTGCAATCTGTTAGCCTACATAATTTACGACGGTTAATATTTAATGGTTACATATTACCATTTGCAACTCTACAAGCACTTTGGATATTTAATTGGCTGTTTGTTTATGGTGTTGATAACTATTTTCATGAAGGTCTTGTCGGAATAGCAGTCATTGGGCTTTTGCAAGGCTTTCTATGTCTCTGCTGTCAATGGTCGGTCCACGTGTACTGCTTCGTTAATTGTAATACAGCTAAAGACCCATATTCGGCTACAATTGCTAAAGTTGTACCAACTCCAAATAATGGTAGTTCAGAACTTGTACAATTGCATCAAGAGAAACAGCCTTGGTTTATTTTTCAAAAGACTAAATACTGTTGGAATCCTGATAAGAAGCAATTTGAATGTCTACAATTTCCTATTAACCATGCCATTAAAAGCTATTGTGAATGGAAAGGTTACTCCGATGAGCAAGATGTTGCTAGTGCTGAAAATAAATATGGAAAAAATAAGTAAGATTTTTACAATTAAATTAATTCATTATTTCTATGTTTCTTTATTAGTTGAACTTATTTACCATACATATTATACTTTTCAGATTGGACATGGTGGTGCCAGAGGCTTTGGAATTATTTAAAGAACGTGCAGTTGCTCCATTCTTTGTTTTCCAAGTGTTCTGTGTCTTCTTGTGGTGTTTTGATGAATACTGGTACTATAGTATCTTCACCCTCATTATGCTTATTATGTTCGAGTATATGCTTGTTCATCAGCAACTTAGGAATATGGCTGAGATCCGGAAGATGGGCAATAAACCTTACATGATGACAGTTTATCGTAACAGAAGATGGAGAAATATGTTTACTGATCAATTAGTTCCTGGAGATATTGTTTCTCTAGTCAGATCTCATAGTGATAATTTTGTTCCATGTGATATTCTGTTATTAAGAGGGCAATGTGTTGTTGATGAGAGCATGCTTACAGGTATTAAGAATAATAATTACCATTGGCATTCAAAATAAATTTTTTTTGGTATTGAAATTTATCAAAAGACGGTTTACTTTTAAGGTGAGTCGGTTCCGCAAATGAAAGAACCAGTAGAAGATGTCGATGGCAATCAAGAATTAGATATAACGAAACACCATAAAATTCATGTGTTATTTGGTGGTACAAAGATAGTACAGCATACACCTCCGAACAAAAATACATCAGGTTTAAGAGGTATGTTAACGTAAACGATTCAATATACAACTACTTAATTTCTTTTTTATTTGATTATTTTGATGTGAAAACATTCTTTTTAATCAATAATCAATTAGAACTCAGTACTACGACTACGTTTATAATTCCGATGTCGTATTTGCGACCAGAGTTATACTTGATAGTTGTATCATTATCTTATGATCAATTAAGTAAATATATTTTCTAATAAACCTTAATTCCATTATATGCTCCAAAAATTAATTGTTTACCAAAATAGATAATGGTCGGAATTAGAAGGTTGGTCGTAGCATGGCTACTTTACGTTAATAGAAATTGATACGGAATTTACTAGAATATTTAAAATAGCAGGTCATCACTTCTCTTATTTATTTTTATAGCTACAGATAATGGATGTGTTGGCTACGTATTGCGAACAGGATTTTCCACTTCCCAGGGAAAGCTTTTACGAACAATACTATTTGGTGTTAAAAGAGTGACAGCAAATAATTTAGAAACTTTTGGATTTATTTTATTCCTTCTAGTTTTTGCCATTGCTGCTGCTGCCTATGTCTGGACTAACGGTATTAATATTACGAAATTTATTGATGATCAGATAAATAATTCTTGATTGTTTAAACTTTTAGTTAAAAATATATATATTCCCTTTTTAGGTATTGCTGATCCTACGCGGAGCAGATATAAACTGTTTTTGGAATGTTGTTTAATTCTTACATCTGTTATTCCACCAGAATTACCAATTGAACTATCATTAGCTGTGAATTCATCGCTTATGGCTCTATCAAAATTAGGTAATTTAAATAAATTCATTGATATTGGTTAGAAATAAAAGGTGATAGTTATATTAACATTAAAATATTTCTATGTAATTTTTGTTTTAGGAGTTTATTGTACAGAACCATTTAGAATGCCATTTGCTGGAAAAATCGAAATATGTTGTTTTGATAAAACTGGTACTTTAACAAGTGATAATTTAGTGGTGGAAGGTATCACAGGTATCGGTGGAGACACTAATGTAATTAATGTGGAGAATGCCCCAATTGAAAGCATACAGGTATTAGCCTCTTGTCATTCATTAGTACAATTAGATGACGGAATAGTTGGCGATCCTCTTGAAAAGGCAACTTTGAAAGCAGTCAACTGGACTTTAACAAAAAATGATGTAGTAATTCCTAAAAAAGGAAAAGCGCGCGTCCTCAAAATTATTCATAGGTACCATTTCACGTCTGCTCTAAAGCGCATGTCAGTTGTAGCAGGATACAATCTACCTAATTCAACAGAATCTAATTATATCGTCACTGTCAAAGGTGCACCAGAGACATTGAAAAATATGTACTCTGAAGTTCCTGATAATTATGAAGCAACATACTTATTTCTGTCTCGTAGAGGAGCAAGAGTGTTAGCTTTAGGCTACAAAAAATTACCAACGTCATTAACTGCTCAAGATTTAAGGTCAATGACTCGAGATGAATTGGAGTCTGAGTTAACTTTTGTCGGATTTGTTATCATTAGTTGTCCTTTAAAATCAGACTCAAGTGCTGTTATAAAGGAAATTATCAACTCTTCCCACTGTGTTATGATGATAACTGGAGATAATCCTCTCACTGCTTGCCATGTGAGTCGAGAGCTTAATTTCACCAAGAAATCTACTACATTAATTCTTACTAAAAAATCTAACAAGTGGCATTGGGAAAGTATTGATCAAATGATAACTATTCCTTTTGGTGAAGAAAATGCAAAAGGTGAAAAGAAGAAAATTTGGAACAGTTATGCACTTTGTATAACAGGAGAAGGATTAGATTATTTAAAAAATTATGATGATAATTTATTCAACAAAATTCTACCACATATCACCGTTTTTGCAAGATGTGAACCTAAACAAAAGGAACTCATTATTGTGTCACTTCGACAATTAGGCTTCGTAACTTTAATGTGTGGTGATGGAACTAATGATGTAGGGGCCTTGAAACATGCTCAAGTTGGTGTGGCAATTCTTTCCAGTTCTCCTGAGCGTGCCGGACAAACCCGTGATACACAAAAGGAATCAAATACTACAATTACTAATGCAAGTCCTAATAGAGGGCCAAATAATTTAACACGACAACAAATGAATAATGCATACATTCAAAAATTACTAAAAGAAATTGAAGAACAAGAACAGACTATTGTAAAATTAGGTGATGCATCAATTGCAGCACCATTTACAAGTCAAATGTCTTCAATTCAATGTGTATGTCATATAATTAAACAAGGAAGATGTACTCTCGTAACAACTCTACAAATGTTTAAGATCTTAGCACTTAACGCATTAGTTTTAGCGTACAGCCAATCAGTTCTTTACTTATCTGGAATTAAATTCACTGATGCTCAAGCTACAGTTCAAGGTGTTTTAGTAGCTCTTTGTTTCTTATTTATCTCACGATCGAAGCCGTTAAAAACTCTTTCTAAACAAAGGCCACTGCCAAATATTTTTAATCTGTATACGATTCTCACTGTTTTACTTCAATTTGCTGTTCATTTTTTCTCATTAATTTATTTAGTACGTGAGGCCACTGCTTATTCCTCTGCTGACAATAAACTTAGAAGCATTTTGTCTGAACCATCTCATAGGATACAAAATATTACAAATAGCACTTTCGTAACGAATAGTAGTAATAGTAGTTTTATATCAAATAATCTAAATATTACTAATCATGGCTTGTTGCGTAACAACGAAGTTGATGAAGAAGTTGAAGCCAATATAGTGAATAGCGCAGTTTATATTATTTCAATGTCTCTTCAAGTATCGAATTTTGCTGTTAATTACAGAGGACAACCATTTATGCAGAGTTTATATGATAATAAATGTCTTTTCTATTCTCTATTAGGAAGTTTCGCAGCTGTAATGGGCTTAACTACTGGGATAACGTCTTTAGCGGAAACATTAAACATTGTTGAGTTCCCACTTGAATTTCGCAATATTTTAATAGGTGTTTTGCTCATTAATTTTATCACTGCTTACGTTGTTGACCGATTATGTCGTTGGTTATTTGGCGAAGGTAAAATACGAAAATTGTGACTTGGAAGTAATATTATAGATTGAAATTTCAAAGTCACTTTCAATTGGATTAATAGGTGAGAAAAATCAGGATATTTTTATTTACTACCATCGTCTAAGAGGCTAGATAAAAATGAATTATTAGATTAAATAATCTGATAAGTAATTCATCCGGTAATAATGAATTTATCGGATACAGAACGTTTGTTTAAACAATTGTTTAGAGAACGTTTGTTAAAATTTGAATGAAAAATTACATCTGGTTTAAAAATATCAATGATAACAATAATGGATATTATTACTTTATAGCAATCTAAATTGTAGGTAATGATAAGAGAAATTGAACATTTTCTATGATTGTTATTGTGTAACAAGTGATTATACGTTAAAGATTTAGGTGAATAAGTTTTTAATGTTAAATTATTTGAAAAAAATATAAAACCCTTAGCTTTTAAAAAATTATTTAACACATTTATAATCGTTATGATTATTAAATAAATGTGTTATATAAGAATTCATAGAAAAATATAAAATAATCAACATTCCATTTTTTTTAAAAAACCTTTAGAGTAGATTGATGAGTGGATTTTGTGCAGTTGATGAAAATAAATCTATCAATTATTGCTTTTAGTTTTTTTATAATAGTTCTGGTGTAGTAGTATACTACATTTATGATTGTAAACAATTTTATATAATTACTTTCAATTTACTTTATATTCAATGTGTGTCGTTTTTACAATTTTTAATCAAGATCAAGTTATAACTAGTTTGATGGATGAAGTCGATTCTTTTGTTGATAGAACATAAGAGATGAGTGACACTATCATAGAAGTACATTCTGTAGAGTGTCTTTTTCCTTCATCAACATGTAAATCAGTGTATAAATGCATTTATAATTAAACTTCTGAATAAATGTCCTTTTAACTGTATAATAATAATAGTTTATGTTTTCAACATTAATTTTATTATAATCATCGAACTCATCAATATCTTTTTAGGTATTTAATACTTGTATTTGATAAAGTTAAACTAAGTTTATTAAACTATAATAATATTAAATTACTTTCAATATTACCTAGAAACTTTAATAACTTGTTTGAAACTTTTTTAAATTATTTATCCTTAATTTTATTACAGTTATATTTCATTTTGAATGAATTAACTTGAGATGTTTTTTAAATGACCATTGAACTTTTAAATTTATAATTACCAATTATAATATGTAGCTAACGGTGTTTAATTAATGATTTTTCTTTGTAGTATTCAAACACAATTTTCAACTCTTATATGTCTCTTCGGCATCCTTATGCTGCTGGAGAGGGGAAAGAAACATTCCAAGTGGAAACATACGTAAGACACACGCTATACATGTAGATTGAGAAAGCAATCGGTTTGATAAGTCAACTGACTGTTTATCGACTCCAATAGACTCTTGACAGTCTGGCTTTACGTTTTCTCAGCATAGTTTCATGTCTCAAGATTTCTTGTGTTTCGAAATTTATTTTTAAATGGACAATTGTATTGAAGCATGTCCTCTGACAGTGACTGACAGTGACTCGTGTCGTGTAAAAAATATTGATGAGTGATATCATTAGAAGTAGTGTAAGATAAATAATAGTATTTATCAAAGATACTTGTTTTTTATGATTCTCATTCACGTGTTTATTATCTTTACTACCAATGTTACCAATCGTTAATCAAGATTACATTTCATCATCTCTCAACATTCAAAAGATTGGTCATCAACCTCAAGAGTGGATATCCGACCGTCCACTGATTATATAGAAGCCTTTGGTCGTTCAAGAACTCTGATTTGCCGGCAATTTCAAATTAAAAAGTCTATTTTGGATTAATTTAATTGAGAATTGAACTTGAATGATCATTTTGGATATTGAAAATATGCTTACAAGTACTTGAATATATTCAAAGCATCTTTTACTTGGATTTTATGATATTTATACAACAACAAGCTATTAAGTTGTGAAACTAGACTATTAATTGATCAATTTCGTTTCATTAATGCTTGGATGTCGTGATAATAGATCTTGAGCGCAATTGAATCAAAGTCAGTTTGAAGTACATTAAATATTTATTTATTGAAAAAGGATGGTTGAATCTCCAGAAAAATGGTACTTTCATTGGGCTGATTGGGTTGTTTTTGGCTTGATGCTATGCTTTTCAGCATCGGCAGGAATTTGGCATTTTAGGAATGCAAAAAAATCAACAACTCTTGAATACCTTTTGGGTGGAAAGAGCCTTGGCATTTTTCCAGTTTCTGCTTCTCTCATTGCCAGGTAATTATTTGTAGCAAAGATATACCTTTTTAAACTGTTGCTATAATTATTTATCTATGTTATGTAATGTTATGTTTCAGTTTTATATCAGGAATTACCATTTTGGGAACACCCGCAGAAATTTATAATTTTGGTACACAATATTGGATAACAATTATTTCACTTTTATTCAGTGGAATCATTGTTAGTAATGTTTATTTACCAGTATTTATGACACTCAAACTTAACTCTTGTTACGAGGTTTGTTATTGTGCATCATTCTTCTATTACGTATGATTTAAAATCTCTGAAACATCAAGAAATAAATTAAAATTCCGTTTTTATTTTCAGTATCTTGAAATAAGATTTAATCGAGCTGTGAGAATATTAATATCGTTTATTTTTGTAATAGATGTGGTAAGAAGCAATATTTAATGAAAGATAAAATCATCATACAAGAGTATTATTTGAATATGTTCTCTTTTTTCAAGGTACTATATCAATCGATTGTTGTTTATGTACCTGCCCTTGCTCTAAATCAAGGTAAGTTGTTGAAATAAAATTTGTCAGTAGTTTGGAATACAATAAAAATTTTTATTTATCTTATTTCCAGTATCGGGCATAAGTATTCATTTGATCGGTGGGATCGTATGTTTTATCTGCGTTTTTTATACGGTTTTGGTAAGTTGAAAGCGGAGAAAAATGCTAATAATAAAATAAGCCCAAAGAGTCGTGATAAAATAATTTTCTAGCCGAATACAATGGTGGAAGAAAATGTTTAGAGCCTGTTGAAATGTTTATGGACTAAAAGGGTGTGCTTACAATAGCGTACCCAAGACAATGGCCGGGAGCATCGAGTGTTGGCCTCGGTGGACTCTTGTGGACTCACAAAGCCTTTGCTATCTAGCATGTTCGCGAACCGGCAACCAAGCTGAAGTGATTAATTACTCGTTCGTGTAATTATTCGAGCAATTTGTTAAACTTCGTATTAATGAGGATTTATCGTATAGTCGAGTGGATGCTTTAGAAAATTGTTTCTTGTCTAGCGGATATTATTGTTTATAACTTAAACTCATTACAAACTTCTTGAGATTTATTCTCAACTCATTTGTTAGCAAATATAATGATGTCATTACTTTGTCTGCAGGGTGGGATTAGAGCTGTTGTTTGGACGGATGCTTTTCAAGTCGGTATAATGATCGCTGCGGTTTTAACTGTCACGAGCTTGGGCACTTATCAACTTGGTGGAACAGCAGAAGTTTGGAAAAGAGCGTTAGATGCCAAAAGAATACAGTTTTTTAAGTAAATTAGTTTTTAAAATATTTTATTTATAATTTTTTGTCTTAATTTACTTAGCATCAAATTTATAATAAAATATATTTCATTATTATTATTATTTATTATATATTATAATTATTTAATGAATGAAAATGTTTATTTACAGCTTTGATCCTTCACCGTACACGAGACATACTGTTTGGTCGGTCCTAATTGGATCCTGTCTGTATAGTACTTCATACATTTCAGTAAACCAAACAATGGTGCAGAGATATAGCTCGTTACCAACTACGAAAGTTTCGAAAATGTAAACCAAAGTTACAAAATGTTTACATCAATCACAGTTTTATCATTGATATAATAATAATAATAATAATAATAATTATTATTATTATTATTATAATTATTATTATGCTTTTGAAAATTCATACAAATAATAAATTTTATCCCCACATAAATTTCAGGTCATTGGGAATTTTTACAATAGGAGTAATGCTTTTTATATCCTTGACATGTTGGTGTGGTCTTGTACTACTGGCTTGGTGGGCACCACCAGAATGTGATCCACGATTATCAGGACTCGTTAAAACCGACGATCAAATGCTGCCTGCTTATGTCATGCAAATTGCTGGTCATCTGCATGGAATTCCAGGTCTTTTCATTGCTGGAATTTTCAGTGCTGCTTTGAGGTAATAACTTTAACGTGACTCTCTTTGTAATATGAACATTAAAAGAATAATATTGTAAAACATTTAAATAAATCAATTTATAAAAATCTCACTATCATTAAAATAATTGACCAAATGATTCAATTTGAATTTTTCAGCACTTTGTCGGTAGGATTAAATTCTACTTCTGTAGTGCTACTAGAAGATTTTGTAAAAGGTTGCTTCAGGCTAAAACCTAATGACCATGCATCAACGATTTTTGTAAAAACGGTTGTTATTCTTCTGGGACTCTTTGCTATGGGATTCTTGTTTGTTGTAGAACGACTAGGAGGAGTCTTAGCTGTAAGTTGAAATGAGAATTAAAGTACATTTAATTTTAAAACATCTACAAGTTGTTTTATTGCTTTATTATATTATTGATAGAAAGAAAAATAAAATATATTCCAATTTTCATAGGTAACAGGAAGTTTAGCTGCAATAGCTGCAGGAACATCTTTTGGAGTATTCACACTGGGAATGTTAGTTCCATGGGCGAATTCAAAAGGTGCATTTGTGGGTGCAATTGCAGGTTTTATCATTTCCGGATGGTCGAGTCTTGGTGCCAACGCAATGATTGGAACAGGAGCTATAATACCTAAGAAGCTTCCCATTGATCTCACTTATTGTCCGAGTAATATTAGTGAGAGTATTTTAAATCAATTTCCTATTAATCACGAGTAAGTAAACAATTTAATTACATTTATTTATGATAAATTATGAGCATGTATTTTTATTAAATTGTTTTTCTTTTTTTTTATTATAGTGAAGAAGATATATTTCCTTTATATCGTCTTTCGTATCATTGGTTGGCGGGTTTAGGAACCGTCACAGTAGTCTTAGTGGGGGGAATAGTGACCTGGATAACAGGACCAAGAAATCTAGAAAACATCGATAGAGACTTATTCTCTCCTGTGATTCATAGGTCAGTTGGTTCCCAAAGAAACACTGTTTTAGAAATGCTGTATTTCATTAATAGAATTTCGAAAACTAAAAAATGTATGTAAATTAAATTTCTCTTTAGGTTTCTACCAGAAACGAAGAGTAGTTTGGGTATTGGAGAATGGAGTCAACGGACTTCAGATAGTCAAACTATTCCAAATAGTTTAAATGAAACTTCAAGAACACATTTTCAGTCAACTATTGTCTCAGAATCGACTGATGCTACTCTTTGACAAAAAAAATGAATTTCTTTTAATGTAAAAATTGATTGAAGATTTTTATAATAATTATTATCAGTATTTGATATAAAATCCCGTAGATTGACAAAATTAAATGGAATTGGACAAGAAGAGTAGAGAAATTACAGTTGAATGCTTCAATTTGAAAAACAAATGGTGCTGATTGATATAAATGTATCTCGAGCGTATAAATTATATTATAAAATTATGTAGAATGCATGAACAAATCGAGAGGATGGATTTTCGGATTCAAGAGTGTTAGATACGCGTAAAATAGTGTAAGTTGAATTGACGCTTCCAAGCTGAGAGAACTAGTAACTAAGTTTGTTTGATTTTCAAGCTTTGGTGATTCTCAGTGACCACCAACCGAGTAAGGTACACTGAAAGCTCTACACCTGCCGTCTGACCAGGATATTAACCGGCTTGTTAAGGCAAAGCAACGTCAAACATCCTTATTAAGGCGACGCAAATAGGTCGGTCGCGCGCCCCGTTTACTTGCCCTGTAAATTCAATTTTCGCCAGCCAAAGTGCGGTCATTCAAAAGCGACAGCGACTGAGACTAGTCTCTTTAGCACAATATTGTTGAGCTTTTAGCAATAAACAGGTTCATCGTAAATCATGTTACAGTATTGGCCAATAATAATACCACCATTTAATTCTACTTTGAAATTATTAATTAGTAGTTTGTTGTTTTTGTTAATTAGATAGTTTAATTAAATTATCAATTTAAACTATTACTCCCCTTCCGTGAAAATGGAATTATTATTTTACGTAAAGAGAATATTAATATTAGATACAATAAGTAATTTATTATGAAGCTTCAATATATGTACGTATTTAAAGTGTTTTAATAGTAATTCAACACAAAATCAATTAATATTAGTTACTTCAAAGTTTCTGTTGAAACGGTATGAGAATGAATCATTCACTGATTATGCACCATTTTGACCACAATAGAAGTACATATCAAAGCTTTAACTATTTGATTAGTTGAAGTAAATTTTCAACTGCAGTACGTGGGCTTTACTTGGTACAGTTAAATGAAAGAAGACTTGTGATAGTCTGTAGTTACAATCAGAAACATATAGCATTCAGTCCATCGAGTAGATGAAAGTGTGTGCGACGAATTGAACATGTGGATGATGGGGACGTACGGAGAAATCAAGATCGCGAGTCTGCGTGCGAGAGAGGTCGTAGTTTGAATGGGGCTAGTTTGAGATAGTTAGCGGGCCTTCAAGAGTACAATCGGCCGCGATTGGTTCGCCCGGCCTACAATCACACGCCGAATTATACATCCTTTAACGCTGAGACCTTGCAAATCCATGCACGCACGCTTTAACGATTGGTCAGGCTTTCTTTTCTGTTTTGCATTCATAATAGTTCATAATGTTTCTTATTTTTCTTTTTTTTAAATTTTTATATCAATGTAATCAAGTACTGCTTCTAAGTGAAATTAGTCGTTGATTGCGTCTTAATTAATAATTTAATAAATTGTTTGAAATTTTTGATTAAAACATTAAAAGAAAATGTTAATATCAGAGAACACTGGTGTTGAATGACAATAAGAAAATACATTCTAAATGTTATTTATTATTAAAAGTATAATATATTTTATACATCACAAGAAAAAGATGATGATCAATAATAGTTTCTATTTGAAGAATGTAATTAAAATTTCTGTTTAGATTATTAGCAAAATGAAAAAGAATTCATTACATAATTTAATGTATCAGAGCGCGAAAATCTTATGGATAAATATTATTCGTCTAATCCGTTGCCGAGCTACCGTACTATCTTAGAGTTATCTCGACCATAGAATTGGGATCTTAGAGAGTTAATTGGACTCAGGATACTGAATGTTAGTGGGAAAATAGATACTAAAGTCTTTAGATAAACAGGGCGTAAGAAATTGCGTTAGAACTTTGTTTAACTATAAGTAAATACAATGCAATTGTATATAATAGCTGTAATAAAATACATTGTCGTAATATAACATAATTATTTAATTATTAGCCATTAGTTTTAGAAGTTAGATAAATTTTTTGTGAATGTAGAATATAAAATAATGTATTTGTTTCTAGTAATCATGCGACTCATTAATTATTTAAATATCTCTTGTACGTTCTGAGTAAATTGAATCTGTTTAAAATGTGAGGAGATTCATCCAGGATGTCGACTGATGTTCACTTGCAGTATTCAACCTCAGATCAAATACAGTGTCTATGTTCTTTAGCAATGATAGACGACTAACAGAATAACTAATTTATCAATTCTTCGGTTCGGTTGACTTCGATTTCCGGAGACTATTTGCAAGCTAGTACAAACAGGTCTGTTGGTTCAAACCCACTCCGGATGTATCAATGCCATATTTGAACAAAAATCACTGTTGAAGGATTTTCAGTATATCTAGCTGCACTGTCAATTTTCTGAAACGGTTGAATAAGCGATTTTATCTAAATTTGAACACACAGATACCTTACAGGTACATTATATCATTATTATTAAACTCTTTTAATCACTAACTAGAAGAAAAAAGAATCAATTAATTTTGATTTATTTTGAACAAATTCCAAGTAAGATTTAAATCATTCTTTTTTCTTCTATTCGATTGAAACAAAAATTGTCAATAGATATTTTAATTTATAGTTGATAATTTGTAATTATATAAGATATATTTTGATTTGATTTTTAGGAACGAAAATGGATGATTGTTGATTAAACATTAGTAATTACCTGGAGACAATACATGGGTATTAGTAATCAAGGATGCATCTAGGCATGATTTACTGCTTAGGATAATACTTCAAGGTAACGGTATTTAGCTGGAACGTCGCGACTGTCATCCAGAATGAAACGATGCCGGAGAAGACATTAAGCGTAATGAATTACCAGCCAGGAGGAGTAATGTGTCTTAATTATGGCGGGTGGTACAATAATTATGTAATTAGGTATTGTTTGCCGTGCGGTCTCTAGTCTCTAATCACAATCCTGATGTGCTGGAACCTCATCAAGATATAATCTGGTGGACTATCGATCCATTTCACGTCAACTTTCGTCTAGAATGTTGAGTCTTGAGCCAACTTAACTTAAGAAAGGAGAACTATGGAGATTATTATTCAAGATTTATTCCATGATTATTCCTTTAACTATGACAAGGTAAAAGGAAAAATGATAAAAATAATTATTTAACCTTTAATCACTCACGCAAGTTTTATCACACTCTGTAGGATAATAAAAGCACTGATTTCAGTCATTATGTTTTACAGGAAAGCTTGGTAACCTTTGTAGCTGTTGGGAATTATTAAAATTATAATCTGTTGAGGAAAAAATCGCTTTGAGAAAGAATAAAATATGATAAGCAATCTTATTATCACTATATTCAATTAATTTTTATTATTACTGTTATTATTTAATGCTTTCTGCTTATTTTATCATGAAATTTTAATGTATAGAATTTAAGTACAGACTTTGTTATGTATCAAGAATTA
Organism: Chelonus formosanus; assembly: GCA_028641665.1. Lineage (NCBI taxonomy): Eukaryota > Metazoa > Arthropoda > Insecta > Hymenoptera > Braconidae > Chelonus > Chelonus formosanus. The sequence goes on along the minus strand of CM054006.1, from coordinate 23,154,024 downwards.
TACTGTTTATGATAATTGTTTTAATCGCTATGTTTTTCATAAATATTATGAAAATGATGTTCATTTATGTTTTGTATGATGTCTTGTCACATTGACACTCAAGAGCTTTCAGTACATTAATATTTATACGAGAAATCAAATCTCTAAAGCTGGCAATATCGTGCCCGAGCGCGCAGACACGAAGAGTCAACGAAAACGTAAGATAAACATGACGATACTGTGTTTCACATAAGCCTAGTGAAATTTCTGAAGACCTTCTAGGTAAGACCTAGTCTCACGAGGACTTTAGCTTCGAGTCAACGGAATAAAATTTGCATCCCTTTACCACATTCCGCTGGAGCACGTGCAATTCACTAGATTATCAGCCACAAAGTAGATTTGTCTATAAAACGCAGATGATATATGGGGATAAAGTTGTATTTAACAGGAAGATAAACTTAGCAAAGTTATTTCAGAGATGTGAAAAAATAATGAGATTAGGGTTTTGGATTTAGAAATAATAAGAAACTCTGATGATAATTATTCCAAGTTGTGGAGTGATGGAACAGTACAATGGCTTGGAATTATTCATAATTTCAAGCAAGTAAGTTTAATAAACTTAAAGTAAAGGAGGGAGAGTATTCATCAGAGCGCACCAAGACGTACACTACAGGAAGGAAGGAGTTATAAATATGTCTTAAAGACACCCTTTTATAGAAGGGAAAGGAGGGAAGAAGATATACATACATTTAACATTATCATTAATGCATTTGCACATCTTAAATTTGCTTGTTCATAGGAGTTTTTTCCCACAAATTAATTTTTCTTTCAATTAATAATCAAACTTATGTCTAATAATTAAATTAACAATGTAACGATCAAATAATTTCTTATTGAATTTCTATAACATTATATTGATTGAATACTTTATTAATGACTACGTTCAAGACTCCAAAGTAATTTTATTATTTCGATTAATTTCGAACAATCGATTATCATTGCTCAAATCGATTATCAGTCGATCTGATTGAAGAAGGACTGCGCGCGCATCTTTATTCGCAAAGTGAAGCGGGACTTCACAGTGATCAGTCGCGTGGTAAGTATTCTGTATTTAATGGCATTTTTTCCAGAAATATCTCCAAAATGATTAATATCACATGAATATTTTCATTTCATTAGTGATAAAGCATGTTTCGAATCAAAAATTTTTTCAAAAAATGCACTTTTCAGATATAAATCATTATCATATAATAATCTGGATGTTGAATGCTATAGAAACGCTGCGGCATCCCTAATAAATTCTAATAAAACTCCAAAAATTAATTAATAAATAAAAAAATTTTATTCCAATAACTGTTCTTAATTGATTTAGATTATTTTGAGATTAAATAAGCATATTGCAAAATAATTTTATATTTTATTATTTATTACTCATAAATTACAGCGCAGTAAAAAAAAAAATGGCCGCTGCCCGGCGTCGTTTTGAGCGTCAGTAATTTATTCAATTTTTTTATAGATTTTATACGGCATTTTTACATATTGATACTGAAATATTTTTTCAATACTGTATAATAATTTACTTACATAATTTTTTTCATCTTTAATATCTATTTCACTACTTTTTTTGTCCATTTCAGAGTCCCGCTCGTTTTCCGGGAGTGTCGCGTGTGTATGTGTGAGAGTGATGTGCTGTGTTTACATTTGGTGAGCCGAGCTATCTGCTCCGGATGAATTCTACGAATCGTATTGTTGTTATTGTGTCGCAAATCAAAGGACTACCTTGACCTATCATAAAAATAAAAGTAAAAACGAATCAAGTTATCATTCTTATTTACAAATTGTGACATGAATATTAAATTTAAATTTTTCCTTTTTTTTTTAATAACAATAAATTTTTATTTCAGGTAAATACAAATTTTTACAAATTTCATGACGATAAAACTGATAAATCGCTATTAACTGCCGTCATCGAGCAAAAAGTTCAAGAAAAAAGCGGATCGTTTACAAAATATAGAAATTATTTATTTTATTTCGACAGTCTACAGTATCCTTTTTATTTAAATTGTCTGCATTTAGTTACTTATTCCACTTATTTTAATCGTTCAACTTCTACCGATTTTCATTTGTTTTTACGCCTTATCCCTTAAGGCTATTTCATTAATTAATTCCTCCGCGTCTCTTTCAACTCTGTCTTACCTTGCTTTCTCCGTACGATTTCTTCTCACGTTAATTTTTTTTTTTCAATGGCGTTTCTCTCATTTTAGCCGTTTTCAACGGAGACTTGTCGGTACTGCGCCAAAGTCGTTGATTCACTTGCTAATTAAAGTAATTACTAAATAAAATGCAATTACGCTAATGGCTTGGGCATTTAGTAGTAGAGATGCAATGCTTCTCGTGAGTGATTTTTTCAAGAATTGTAAAAAACAAAATTATGATTTACGCGATTATTATGAGAGTTATAAATGAAAGTATGAAAACTTGAAAACAGTGTTTAATTATATCCAAAAATTTTGTTGAAAGATAAATACGGGAAATGATATCAAGATGATGAAGCTCACAGTGAGATATAAAATGAATTATAAAACTTTTATTTTTTGATATAACAAAATGTATATTTAATTGAATTTAAACTTGGCGAGTTTAACAAAGCTTGACAATAATTAAATAGTTTCGTTTAGTTTAAAAAATTTTTTGAATTCATAAGCGTATGCTACCGTGTCAATCGTTTAGACAGTTGCAATTACTGACAACGATTCCCACAGGATGTAGCGCTAATTAATATAACCAACGGACAATTCGTTCGCGATTGACAGGAAAATGCGTGGGAAGTTGCGTGGGAGTTTGGTATCATTCGCAAATATAGTATCTACTATGTAGATAGTGTAGGGTTGGAGATGAGGGGGTTTAACAGCAGCTTCGCAATTTGTCAGGTGACAGACGAGAAGCGGGAATAAATGGACAATTACACAAATACAATGTTTGACGTCATTTCAATGACGCGAAAGGCTTCTGTGATTGATTGTTAATTGCCTCGGTTTGTTACTCTGAGCTAGTAGAGTGGTGGTAGGTCCAACGACTAATTCAATCTAACTGATCCATAGGCAAGAAGTTTTTTGCCTTTTTTCCACTTTTTTTCGCTTTTTTGCTACTCTAAACTTTAATATTGTATCTGTTCTTCATGGAGATTAGTCTGGACTATTCTCTCTTTGGAAAATACAATTCAATTTTTTAGAAAATATTTTACTCATGCCAATAAAATATTAGAGTTGTTTTTTTTTATTATTCTATTAAATTTGTTTGGATGTTCTGTTCTCTGAAAAAAAGGTAAGAGATTTTTTTTCACAAAAATTTGATGATTGTACAATTAATTTTTTTTCCTCATTTTAATTTGTTTTTCTTTTCCGTTTGTAGGTATTGAACACATTGGAAAATGTATCACTCATTAGGTCTAAATATTCCAGATCGTTGAGTGTTAATTTAAACGGCTTTTGATCACTGATGTTGAAATATGTTTAACAAATTGGCATGAATTTTTCTGGTCTTCGGCGAGACAATGATTAAACACAATCAGTCTGACATAATGAATGAGTATACGTGGTGGAGCTGGACGTTTAAGTTGGACTACGTACGCAGGACAGGTTGTCTCGCATGCAAATTTATTTTATTGTTGGGGAACCGGAGGCACGGACCCATGTAAACGGCCATCTTCTCTCGGAATACGTCGACTTAATTCCATTTAATTACGGTCAATTGCCTTGGTGCACGCGAATTATGTCATTTTGGTAAATATCGTAGCTCTTGAACAAGATTAACCATGTGACCTTTTCTTCTACCTGCGAAATAATTACAAGATAATTATTATTACTTCATTAACTAACAAGTCATTAGATAGTTTTCCATTTTTTCTTCTCTTTCGTGTTCATTTCTTTGCATTTCTTATGAATGAAGGGTACTTCTAAATGAAAATTGTCCAGTTAAAGGATAAAACAAGAAGAAAATGTTTGTTTGATTTGCATAGAATCGACTTAATAGAATTAAATTTACTTCTCTGGGTCGTTGACGTAAAGAACTCACGAATGCTTCATCAATTCATTTCATTTTCGCGCCGTGTCTGCAATTCTCATTCTCTTTTTCCTGTTAGTCTCTAAGTTACTTACGTTCTTATTCCACTTATTTTCATTGTCTAACTTTTACTGATGAGTAAGTAGTGAATAAATCATCAGCTGAATGATCGATAAACATTTCTTCTTAAATCTTCCCATTGATTTGAATAATTTTAAATGGATGAAGAACATTTTATTAACTCGAAATCTTTTTGCACAATTTTTTTATTAGATAAAATCTCTTCCAATTTTTCTAAACATTCTAATTTTAGATAATTATTGAAATAAATTTGAATAAAAATTTTATTTTTTTGTAATTTGTTTTTTCAATTTGTTAATTCAGGTGTAATTAATAACTCGGAAATTGATTTGATTTATTTACACTATCATTAAATGAGTAAGATTAAATCTTATAAAACGGTATAGTAACCCTGACATTTTTCAAACGTGCATTCAGATATTTAATTTTAGTTTGGCTACAACAGAGTGAGAGTATAGTCTTTTAGCTTCAATGAATAATTCGTAGCGTCGTAGGGTATAATTCTCAATTAATAATTCATAAGCTCTCAATGGGTGGCCCTTCGTCTTTCATCATTAGCATATGAGGAAATTAAGAATCCTATGCAATTACAGTTATTACACTAATACAAATTATTTATTATTTATTTTACGTAATACTTCATCGGATAAAACAAAGAACAATAACTTTATTCAATTTTATTTATTTTTTTTTTGCTTGTTTATTCATTAAAGTGATAAAATCTTTTGAATAATTATAAAACTAATATTGAGTATTTATAGTCTTTGCGTTGACGCTTAATTACTTGTTTGTGATAAAAGTTATCAGGAAGTATGACTAAAATTACATCATTATTAATTTTATATTATATGAAATATCATTTAATTCTATTACTGTACATAAATAAAAAATAAAATTCAATTGTCAGGTGTTGTAGTGGATATTATAACTCACCTGTAGTCATTTCATGCATTAAAAAGGCAAAATGTAGAAAAGAGTTAAAAAGCAATCCTATACTTTACAACTTTAATGACTACTATTTGTTTGAAACAACCACCCAGTGTTAATTTCATAAAAAAAAAATCAAGTCTTCTTTTTTTTCCGTCTCTTGTTGACTTTTTCCTATTGGTGTAGATTTTTTTTTCTTTTGTTCTTTCATGTGTATCAATTATTTCAATATAATTGAAAAACTAAAAAAAAAAAAAATTACAGCTGTCTCTATTTAATGGGAAATAATTCGACGTGTCGCAATTTCGTCTCATCGAAGCGTTATGCCTATTGCAATCGGTGCCTGGCATACTAATGGACAAATGATTTGGTAGAGTTGTGCGAATTTCGATCGACAGAGATACTAATGCCGTATCCCTCTCATTCCTCACTGGTATCCAGTATTCGATACCTGTATCCATGCCAGAAACTATCAGAGAGGGTTTGGGGTAGGGTCTATAGGCGCGGCACGTCGACCTACGTGTGTGGGAGTGAGTAAAAGAGAATTGATTTTACTAGTGAAGGCTTTGTGAAACCAAACCTGACCGTGCCGTTGCCATTAACAATGATAAAAATAATCCAATCGTCCGTTTGTTTGATCTATCAAGCTTTGTATTATTTTTATTATTTTTGCACATTGCTTTTTTAAAATGCCGATTTCAGGGGATGATTATCAACGTGAGTAGCTTGTGTTATTGTTTAATAAACGAATCGTGAAAGTAACTGTAGAATAATGAGGATATCTTTTTTTTTGTTTTATTATGTCATTTGATATTTTATTTTTTAATTTTATTTCTCTTTTTTTTGTTGGTTGATTTTAATTTGCTATTTTTTAAGATTAAATGTGAGGGATTAAATTGGCTGCAATTTTCAAAGATGTTAATTCTCTTATTTTCTGGAAAACATCCATAATTTCATATTTTGGAAGAGCATCAAGCAGTATTGAAGCATGAAAATATTTTTAACGATTGCGTTGAATGAATTAGCAAGCTGAAGAGAAGAGAAAATGATTCTGTAGATGTTTCACCAGCATTCAACACTGCAATGGACTGTGAATTTAGCCTAATCGGAACTTTATTACAAGAATAAAATGTTTCTGGTGTACTCACACTTGGCGTAAATATCCGTACTTGAGAGTCCATGGAACATTTACTTCAACATTCAACATTCCAGTGTATAAACACCTGCCTCGTTGTTTCTGTTCGTAAAAGGATGAAGTGTTGTGCATTGCTCCATATTCTACTGTCTCTCCTTCTTCTTTGCACATTGCCCGTGAAACCATCTAGTTTATATTTTCCCCCAGTATCTGACAGTATTGTTTCAGACTGGAAATGCAGTACTTTTCTCTAGACATAAGAATTTTTATGAGGGTTAAAATTCTGCTTCTCAAGAAATAAACCCATGTATCTGCTGTTTTATTGATTATTTCACAGTTTTTGTGGTAAACTTTGTTAGATTGTTTCGTAATTTATCTTTTATTTCTTACTTAAATGAAATTGTAAACAACTTTGGTTTATAAGCTACACATTTATTTGTATAAAATATTTTTTTGTTTTCTATTTGTAGGAAAGTAACTGATTCGTTTAATTATTTTTTATTTTCATTCCTTCGTAGTATTTTTATTTGAATTATTGGAAATACGATGGATATTCTGGCGTTCAAATGACGTCAATATTGCAAAATTTTCAGGGTGAATTTATCTGAAAGTCACTCTCGTATTTGATCACTACTTCATATGTAATTTATACACGACATGTTTCGAGTATTGACATGTCAAACTTTTGGGTATATTTTCTGTCAAACATTTTCCACGTTCACTTTGGTCTGACCATTATCTTCCATAACCACTAAAAATAATTTCTCGTTTAGATCTACGTCATCTTTACTTGATCAACCAAACGTTTTCTTTCTTCTTTTCATTCCCTCAGGAATAAATGATAACCTCGTTACTCGATTTTTCTTTCTCGTCGATAGAAAATAAATTGATTTATCACACATTCAATTCGCACGTGGGCTTCAGTAGCTTGTGGACTTTTAGATGAGACAAGTGCACGTGACTTATGAAGTGGAATAACGGAAAAAAATTCAAAATGAAAGAGTTATATACAGTTGAAACATTGGTCGGTTTAATAGAGTTCTTTTATTAAAAAAAAAGTTCAATCAAAACTCGGTTTTTAATACAATATTTAATAGAGTAAATTTTTCGTTATTTTTTTTTTAAACTACATGTTTATAGAAATTTTATCGAGTTTGGTTTTTTGATGAAAACGTAAAATATTTTTTTCTTCATATTTTGAAGTAGAGGAAGAATTATTATTTTATAAGTTACGATTTTTTTTTGAAATAACTATTTGAAGAATTTTATCAGATGAGTTTAATCTCGCCTGTTAGATTTAAATATATGGAAAAAATGGGTTCTGAGTGTACTAAAATTCCTATTCATCGAAATTCGTAAGATATAAAATTACGAATTGTAAAAATCGAATCCATCACAATAACTTTCTAACGGGAAGTTGAAAAAAATATTTTTATAAATAAGCTCGAGATAATATGAAAAGTCAGATCATGACTAATCATAAAATAGATGATGTTGTTTTTACAAATCAAATATTGATCAGAAAAGAAATATTTACTACATAAGATGATGAAGAAGTTTGTTGGATGCACGTGCACGCCTGTTGTTTACTCGACATTGCACGAGGACATTAGCATACCTTGGAGGATTCCTCGAGTTGTTTCACGAGCGCCGAAAAGTAGCCCAAGGCGTCGTACGGACGTGCTCTGTACTTACCGCGAAATGAATCAAGTGCCTCGCATCCAAAGGCGGGCAGGTGCTTATTACTTACTTGAAACTCGGTTGGCTTTCTCTCTTTCTCTTCTTGACTTCTTTCACGTTTCGTACACGGCCCTCCATATATTCTTGACCGGAAACCTCCCTCACCCTCAGGTCATCTGAAAGTTCTCCGCCTCGAAGAGTCGGCGAGTATTACACTCATGTTTGGACCCCTCAAGCTGCAATTTTCGATCGTTCGTTTTCGTTTGTAAGTGACCGGCATGTGAGGTAATAGAGATGGATCCTCGTGAATTCAGCTTTTGACCGAGTGGTGAAAGTTTTTGATTCGTTTGCAATTGAGACCGACAGGTGTTACATTGCCGTGAGAATATTTATTATCCTCATGTTAGAGATTTGGTGACGTTGAAAAGAGATTATACACTTTTTTGAAATTTTTCCAACCAACATCTGGTTAATTAATTATCTTATGATTGAGTAAAGTGAAAACAAAATGAATCTTTTCAAACGGATACGCCCAAAAAATTTCTGGTGCTTTTTTTTTATCATGTAAGGTTTAGCATAAATACTGATAATCATCTTGAACGCAATTTCTTGGAAAAAATGAATGGAATATATTCAAATAAGAATGATTAATATCGATGAAATAAGAATTTATGAGGAAAAGTGTCTTAAGAAATAACAATAACTTAAATTGTATTGAATTAAAATTTTTGAAATAAAAATCAAGACAACCATCCGTTGGTTTTTATTGACTTGGTTAATTTACATTCAATGACCGAAAAATATTACTAAACGATTATTATCGATATTGATCAATCGATACTGGTTACTTTAATAAAGAGAATCGTGGATATTAATGGAGACTATTATAATATAAATCATTTTATAATTTTTTTTTAATATAAAAATGTTTAAAATATCATATTGCATCTATCAAATAATTAATATAACTCATATCAGACAATATCTAATGGTCGTCTACGAAGAGAATTCAAACCCTGGAGCTTTATTGACGAGAGAATATAGATAGAGAACACGGATGCGTCTTTAATGGCGGCCATTTCAAGATCGCCTTGAGCGGCTATTGTCTCGGTTTATGTTTTACCTGGCCGGTCGTGGCTCAACACTAGTGAGTGTATGTTTATGAGTATGTACTTGAACAAAATCTTTCTAAAGACCCGAAATTAAAACCGTAATATTTTATTCCATTTTTCCGGAAATACTGTGAATTATTTATGATTAAACAGCAGAGGTAAATTTTCAATTGAATATTTGATAATTTTTTGTTGTTATAAGTAGATTATGAATCACAAGTATACGAACAGCTTTTTGTATATTATCCTTTTCATACAATACAAGTAGGGAAAATACTAAAATTCTCATGCATTTGAAAATGTACGTATATATTTGGTATTCGCGGACAAGAGATAGGAAAGTGGAGAAGAGGACATTAAGCGTTCACGAAAGTCCCTCGGTTTATCTCATGTAAAGTAAGCCGGCAACGCACGCGGTCGCTTTTCTTTTCACGAAAAGAAGAACAATAGGCAGATTTTATCCCGTGAGCAAGTACATACCGTTGGTACAGAGAATGCGAGTTAGTCCGACGACCACTTCCTCCTCATCCCTTTCTTCTTCCATGATTCCTCATACTCTTTCTCTTTTTTTTTTCTTTCTCTTCATCTTCATAGTGGAAATAAGCTTTCCACTTGGAATAAAATACACCATTGGAATTAACTTCTCAACCCGCCCTTCATATCCTCGATTATCATGAAAAAATTTTTAAAGAATAATCATCATAATTATTAAAATAACGATCAGATGATAGAAAAGGATTTATGATTATTTCTTTTTTAACTCTAAAGTGTATCCAGTGACATATATGGTGCAACCAATACTATTAAAAACAACTTTAGACTTTATATAGAATGATAATATTTTTTAAACTAAAAAAACATCATCCCATACAGAAAAAAATATATTTTTAAAATAAAATATATCTTTTTCTGTATGGGAAGGTTAAAGTATTTCGATCTAGGTTAATTTTTTCTTACGATTTTTTTTTCACTACATTAGAATTAAAGATTATTCGAAAATGAAATGTTTTTTTTTTAAGAGAAAAATCGAAGGTCTTGGATTTTTTTTTTAATACAGCCCGGAGTGATCGAACTATCTTAATACATAAATAATTGGAAAAATTTATTTTCGAAAAAATAGAAAATATGAGAAAAAACCAGGATTTTTTTTTGGTCAAAGTACTTCTCTATTGACTAATCGAACTCTTCAGGTTCACATCCGACGAACATGTTGATCCGTATTAATGCTAGTTGAGTACGATACGAATGAGAGCAAGAGATTTCCAGGTATGCATATACATCGCGCACTTTTTAATCTCTCAATAGCACTCAACCAAAGCTCACGTTATTCCTCACTTTTCAGATTCTCGTTGATATATATTTATTTGTACATTTTTGAGATTTTCTGTTACATTAATCCTGCAGCCTCGAGTATTATGATATATAATTCGTCAGTATTTTATTTTCTCTATACATTGTTATCTTATTTTTTTTTCCATCGTTATTTCTTAGTCAAGCTTGTCAATTTTTTTTATACAACATTTAAATATTTATTTCTGATTTATTTATTTTCTTTTTGGAGTCAACATCCTTCGTAAATCTTTCAAGAGATCTTCAAATATTTTATAGCATATGCATGAGTAGTTAGAAAAAAAATAAATCATCATAATAACAATCATCATTTAAATGATTTTATATAAAATAAAAGAAAAATTGTGACATGTTTTTTTTCGTTATTTTTAACATACATTTTTGCCTATAATTTTTTTTCCAGGACAAAAATCCGTAAAAATACGATGGTTGTTGGGTTTGCATTGAGACAAAGCAAGCGGGGAATTAATCGTCGTTCTTCCACAAGAGCTAAGTTGGGAATGGGAAGTAAAAGAAACAATGTCGCATTCGGAATGATACTAGAGGGTACTCGAGAGCATCTACATGACCTTAGATTAACATTCGAATGCCAGAATCAACTGGAGAACAGAACAAAAATGGTAGGAAAAATATTCAAAGCATTTATTTTGCACGTCATTCGCGGATGTATCTCCAACTGCATGACTGATACTTTCCACTTGATGATTTCTTTGTGTAAAATCATGAACTGAAAAGAATTTTACTCTGGATAATTATGTTCTTCTTTTTTCTTTCCTTTTTTTTTATATGTTGTACATTTGCAAGTACATTCATAAACGGCGATTGGTTTTGCAAAATGATGAAGAATGAATATAAAAGGAAAAGAAATAGCTTGAAGGCAAAACGAAGGGCTTGACCTTACGATAATGATAGTGTTTGAGCGCCTGGCGCCTCACAGCGTTAAGTTAATGATAGATCTCAGCGTCGTTGCAATAAATCATTCGTGTCTTCAATATACCTCTGTTTTATATTGCAATTATTCTTGCAAACATTTTACTTTCGTCATTTTGAATGCTTTGAGCAATTTATTTATTTTTTTTTTTCAAGTTCTTTGCAATTTTACTGTAATGTTAGACCCTATTGTGAACAGGATTCATTTCCAGTTTGTTCACATTCCATCACTATAGGTTTTATTAGCATAACAAATATTACACTGATAGAAGTGATTTATTACAGACTTTTTTCTATTGTTTTAAGATGATAAAATGACTGGTGCACTGAGAAAAATGAAATAGTTTGATTTACTATGTAATGTTAATTTTCTATTTAATATTTATAGTTAAGTCCTTTTATAGTAAGAAAAAGACTCTACTATGAGTTCTAAAATGAAAAATTAACATTACGTAATGAATCCAACTATTTCGATTTTTTTTTAGTGCGAGAAATTTGTTTAAAGTTTAGATAATTTTAGATGATAATAATTCAATCCAACGAAAGACATTTACTTCTGGAGTATTCTTATGTAAATCTCGAAATTCTTCGTTCTTTAGTTGTCTCTTTTAAATATAGCTTATGATAAAGGGTTGTGGCTTTCTCTTTATACTCAAGTCCTACGCTTTCATCTCGTGACTGCATACACCAAACGTATAGAAGAATACATTTGCTAAGTTAATTATTTTTATTAAGGTAAAAGCACTAAAAACTGACGTTTCAGAAATGATGATCCTTTAAAGAATACTTTACCTATTCTTTCAAATGTTAACTTTTACATTCGCATAAACTATAATAAAAAATATAATAAGATTTACAAATATACCAAGTGAATATCAACAGACAAAATTATTATTTTTTTTCATTCTTTCTTTATTTAATTAAAAGCATGTGTAGGTTTAGCCAATTTTCTTGTATCATGATAATATAAAAAATAAGTTTCAGCTATTATTTTATAAAAGAAAATTATTATTATTATTATTATCAAGTGGATAAGTAATAGTAGTAATTAGATGTTCTTTTCATCTTTGTGTGAATGAAAAAAAATTTAATTTTTTTTACTTCAACTCTTAAATATATCTAGCTTTATTTAAAATTATTAATAATATAATAATCATAGTTATAATTAAAGAAAAATTGTTTTAAAAATTACTTAATAATACACCATTTCACTGATTACCATCATTTTTTATGACAAGTATTTGGCAATTATTTTCTTTTTCTTATTACAATTTTTCCTTAACAAAAAAAAAATAATTCTTTTTAAGACTTATGCCGCGAAGAATTATTTCTAGAGTTCGTTTACCTGATTCTTTGTCACAAAAGACGTAAACCACATCTTCGTGCAAGTTGTTTAAAACGTAAGTAAAGAAGCAATTTCGTTTGAAGCACCGCTTGCGTGTCTCCAGTCATTCATTTCGTGCTCCAGTTAGATTATAACGTCGCCAGAGCCTGGTAAACATGAGTTACCATAGTCTATTTATTTTATTGATTCCAGAAACAGGAGAAAGAGTGAAACTTAGAGCTTTTATGCATCCATTATCTTTATATAAATATATATGTGACTGTATATTACTTTATCTTCTATCTATTTAACTTGATGTGTTGCTTATGTGATGTATAGTTCGATGACCATTAATATAGTATAGTGAAAGATGATTATCTCTTTGATAACTTTTCGTCCCTTTTTACCTTTCTCTATATTACTTGCTATCTATGCGGCTGTATTACTTTATTCTAGTCCATTCGGTAGATAATGGATGCCTTTCATTTTACCGGTGGTGTTAATGTACTTGAAGTATTGCTTAAGTAGTTATATAGCTTTTGGATTAATTATTGATCAGTGGTAGTGAAATAAAAATTTAAGTAATGTTGAAGTTTAGATGCTATTAAGTGATGACTTGACTATTATTATATCATTAATCATTCAATAAATTATTTTTTCTTTCCATATTTATCCTAAATTTTTGCATTTTATTATTATTTTTAAATTATAAATAATTTGAATAATTTACAAGCTTGTTTCCATTAGTTTTAATGGAGTAATAATTAAATAGTTATTATTATAAACTATTAAAGATAATTTTTATTTAATTAAAAAAGTATTGATTACAAAATTTATTCTATGTATATAAATCATGTGCAAAAAAGAATAAATAAATAAACGGATTATTTAATTATTAAAATTAATTAAATAATTACAAGTTTCATACACGAATTGAAATATTTTCATCAAATTCAAATTTTAAAAGATAATTCATTAATAATTAATTCAGTGAATTATTTGAAAAAAGAATTAAAATTGTATTAAAGGGTATTGAAGTGAAAAAAAAAAATGATTTATTGTTTATAAATATATAAATGACAGAGTAATTAACGGTGGTAAGGAAGTAAAGGGTTTTCTGTGATGAGAAAATAAAAAATTCTGTCACATTCACAAATGTATCACTTTCCGAGATCTTGTGGTTTCGCAATATGGATCAGCTTATCCATATGGGTTAGAAGTTGATGCAGAAACGGGCCAAAGTCGATTGCTTTGGTCCTTACATGAGCCGTCGGAAGCCCTTTGGACATCAAAGCATTCTAAAAGGCTTCGTGGGTAATTAATTCTCTTCCCTCTTTCACCTTGGTGCACGAAACTCCCCAGAAGCGTTATTCTCTTTCCCTGTAAGCGTCTTCCCTTTTGGTTTGCTTAACTTTGCTTAGCGAATGTACTGGATACATAAGCTATATAGGTACGATAGGGCTTATTTTACTACTTTCTACATGTCAGACGATCGTGCGACATGCGACAAGAAAAATTACTTGTCACTAGAACATTATTTTATCTTGAATGTAAACATTCCCGCGTGCTTAACCTTCGTTTCTACTATGAGGAAATAACTTGCAAAGTGACAAGCAAATTATTTGTCACATTAATCAAAAAATTCCCCGTTAGATTGATAATCATAAATTTTGCCTTACATGTTTCATGTTTATAAAGCTAAGTTTTTGTACTCATTTCAACATAAATATTTCATTTAATCAACATTTTTTGTTGCTCATACTGATAGAAGAAATTTGTTGAGGTAAGGGAGGCTTCTTAACTGCTAAAAAAGTTTTTGTAACAGTTTAAAATTATATCTTAACTATTGATGAATATAATGTAACCAATACAATTCATATTTTTTTTGTTAAAAAATCATTTGTTAATAGTAAGAAATATTTCTTTTCGATAAAATGAGATTCATTTATTATAGAACTACCAATGTGTTCATACACTGAGAGAAATGAAATGAAATAGTTTGATTTACTATGTAATGTTACTTTTCCATTTAACATTTCATAGTTGAGTCCTTTTATAGTAAGGAATGGACTCTACTATGACTTCTTAAATGGAAAATTAACATTACATAGTAAATCCGACTATTTCAATTTTTTTCAATGTAACTGAGGCTTATTTACTCTATTATCAAATATTTATTAACAGTTAAAAAACATTGGTTTGAACAATTAACTAATCATTTTTTACATTTATTTACAAGCTAGTTAATTATTCATATCAACATCCAGACAAGTTTTTATCAAAAAAAAGTAATCGAGTTTCCCTAAAGTTGCGAGTTTATTTGACAGAAAATAGTGTCAATGTAGATCTGATCAGTGGTCTGATCATTATCGGAACTTTTCTACTTTGAGTAGTACATATAGATGAAATAACTCCAATAGCTGGGATTGAGGGTCAGTTTGATTTGTAGATAAGTTATAAATGAGTGTATAAGTAACTTGTGATTTTGGTGATAGTGATTAAGACTTCTTCTGCAGGTGCGCATTAAAATAGGCAGCAAAGGCGGGAAGTGGTATGCGAGAACAGGTGAATGGGTTCTCCAATCGTAAATGACTTTTCAACGTAGCGTTGCATGCTCCTCCTTCTGTGAGCTTTTGAAGGTGTGGCTTTTTTCTGCGCCTGCGTTTATATGCTCCGCCTTTTCCCACTTGCGACTTTCCCGCGCTTTTGTTGCTCTGAAGTAAGGTGAAAAAGAGTACAGAGAGCAGCTTAGAAAAGAGCTTTCCAATGTGCCTATTAAAAGTAATCCTAATTTTTTTTTTAATTAGAATAATTTTTTTTTTTCCTTTGCATTTATTTTATTGTATAATCTTCAGAAGAATTTTTAAATCTTTAAATATAAATTTTTGAAACTTTTGTTATAGTATTATATGTTTATATTATCCTTTAAGTCGCTTGAATATTTTAAAGGAATATAAAATACTTTATCTCAGGATAGTTAGTGTTCTCGGTATGCAAATGAACCTCTCCATTTACTTCTGCTAACTTCTGATATCCCTTGATACTTAGTACGAAGTTTGTAAAAGAAAAGTTTGTGAATTATTCCAAATTTTATGATTATGTAGATTTTATTTTCTTTTTTTTTGAATTTTCAGACAGTTGGCACTAAAATGTAGGTCGTAGTGAAATATGAGTTAGGATCATTACCATTTTATTATTCTCATAAATAAATATTTTAAATCTTCATTAGCTATTATTAGTTATTAAATTGTCATTTGTTTAATTATAATTATTTATTTTTTCATTTAAAAATTCAATTTATTTTCACTGACTGTTCATGGGATTTTTTTTTCTGCGATTAAGGTTCATTTTAAATCACATACGAACCTTTTGTGATACAAGATCCAATTCTCACTGAGAAGGATCGCAAGCTCGACATCCCCAGATGAGAATCTAGTTGCGCTGTAACCGTCTATCCCCCACCAATGTGAGTTTAGTGCTTGCGGGCCAGTCACCCCTGAAAGCGCACGCCCGCATTTGGAGCTTTCAGTCGCCCGCGAACGCGCACCGTGTGAGTCACGTAGCTTTTGCTCCATTTACATTTGGACCGTGTTTATAACTTTACCTGACGCTTATCAAAACAATCTTCGAACTAGCGATGATGGTGATTTGAATTATCTGCATCTGCTGATAACTAACTATGATAATAATAGCAATCAAAAAACGATAATGATGAATAAATAATATAATCAAACAATCTAGTTTTTGTTTGATGAAAAAAATTTATTTTTATTTAAATATATATAAAATGACCAAGTGTTTAACAATTGCAGAATAATTTATGTACTTCTTTTATGAATGATTGAAGATTGCACTTAATCAGTTTTATTTCCGGTAAAAAAAAAGAAATAATTTAATTGGCTGGATAGTTGAACGAATTATTTGTAACATAAATTGGAATAGTTGAAAAGGAAATTACGATACGGAAAGTCATAAAAACGATTCGAAATGGGATTTTTTATTCCAACGAAAATGATGGTAATTTAAGATTGAATTAATTGATCGATGATGAAATATTGTTTGGGTGTATTTATTACAATTTGGTAAATTGATTAAATAGAACTAGGAGGAAATGAAGAATGATAATAATTGTTGATGACTTGAAAGTAATATTGAGAAGAAAATAAAAATAAGGAAATACATATAAAATCATTACTGGTGCTATTGTTATTATCGCGTGTCTGCAATCGTTAGACTCGTGCTATTACCACGTGGTAGACTAAGTGAGGAAGGGGAAGATCAAACGACTCCTTTCATCGGCTTGAAAATTAATTCAGCCGTTTTTACCAGCGTATTGTGTAAGATTTCGTCATCGAATTTGTAAGTAGTAGATGTTTGATTTTTTATTCAATAAGTAATGGATAATTTTATGAAGATTTATGAAATGTAAATGTAGAAAGTGATGAATTGAAGTTAATTTTAATTCAGCAAATAAAATAGAATTTAAATTGGTTAGAAAAGGGTAATGCTGGGATTTAGAGTATTTCACATTGAACAAGAAATTTAATACGACATCATACTACAACTTTTAGAAGTTTGAATGACTCGATGGACAATTTGCCCATTAACCGAAGCAGCTTCTAGCAGTAATGGAAGTCATTGTTCAAGTTATCTTACCTACGATACCTACAAGCTGTATCACTACTCTGTATTTAGCTCACTTGTACGCGTTTCCACCTGCATGCATTCTGTCTATTGTATGTATATACACTCTCTTCTCTTAGGACGGTAATATCACGGCCAGGTTACACCGATTCTCTCGTACTATCCATGTTGTTACTGTGTAGAAGATGAGATTCCATTATGATTTCGTTAATTAAATTTATTTAACTCGTTTCAAATAGTTTCTCTTTTTTATTCACTCTTTTATGTAATCAAAAGATAGTTTTTTTTCTTACTTTAATTACAGAAAATAAAATTTATGATTTTAATTATTATTAAAAATATTTTTAACTAACAATTTAAAATATAATTAATGTTTTAGTTTTTATAATTTATTTTCTTTTACTTTAAAAATATTTTTGATCAATTTTCCTAGCGGAAAAATATTTTTCTTTACATTGAAAAACAATTTTGAGATATTCATTGATGGATATGAATAACAGTTGATGGTTCAAAAGGTTTTTAAATTATTTTATTCAAAACTCCAATGAGTGAAAAAAAAATGGAAATTTGATTAAAAAAATCCTTCAGATCATTTGAGTGCTCGATTTCTTTTAATATTATTATCTGAACTGATTGTAATATTATTTGCAAGGTAAATAAAAAAAGCAGTCGCGAAAAATGGATATAAAAATAATAAAAAAAAAAAATTTGTATTCATAGTCAACGATCGTTTCGTGACTGTTGAACGAATCCTGGCTTTCTCTTTTTCTCTCTCTATCATCCAAGGTTATATGTTGGCAGGCCACCTCTTGCGAATTTTGTTTTGATTTTTTTGCTTGCGGAATAGGTTCATGGTCGTGTGTATTCAACGCCACGGGCGAATTTGCGAGGCGCGAAAAGGATCCTGGCATGATTAGGAAAGTATCAAGCGCAAAGAGGTGGCACAGGATCAAACTCGAAGGAGAAGAAGGAGAGAGAGAGGACGTAACGATATAGAGAAGAGCGGGAATACTGGTATTAGTGAGGTAGACAAAGATGAAGTGATATTGCGAATTCGAGATTTCAGACTCTTGCTCAAGGACACACGATGCCCAGAGGTGGACTATGCTAAACTTTTCTCTCTTTCTATCTTGCAGACTTCTCATACAGTCTTTCAACACAGACCAGTAGAAAAATGAAATTACCAGTCAATTATGCTGGCTAAATGATTTTATTTGATTTAAAAGAAGGAATAATTAATTTTATTTTGTACTTTAGTTATTTTAATATCTATTGTTTTAATGAGAAAGGTTTGAATTTAAAATTGATGATATCAAATTTTTTATAATGAGAAAACTCATATTATTACTTGCTCTTCTGACTCATGTATGGATTCGCAGTTAAAGTTTGCCTTCTTTTCTAGGTTGTTGTGATAAACTTTTTAATAGAAAACTAGACAAAATAATTATATTAAATTATAAAAGTATTTTCAACAGCATTTAATTTTCTCTTGAATTATTTTACGATATTTTTATCTTATGATGACTGGAGTTTTTTTTTGATCTTTTATTATATATGGAAATTCAGTTCAATATTCTGTGAATATATTTTTATTTGAGAATTTTTAATTTACTTTATACATCCTAGAATAAAATTTCATTTCTATTCATTAATTTTTCATAGTCATACGTCATTTTAAATTAAACAGATTTTTCCATCTTATTAAATTATTATAATTCATAGAAAAAAGGAAAAATTAAAAAAGTTATTAAGTGAATAGATTTTTTTTTCACTAGTTAATTGAATGAGAAACAGTTTTCTTATTAAACGTTGCTAGATATTCTCATATTTTTCATGTAGAATCAATATTAAATTTCTTATGATGAGTAAATTTCCATTACTATTCATATCTATTCAACTTAAATTGATTTTATGTTGAATATTTTCCTGCTCAGTAGATAAACATTATCGAAAACAGGAAACTAGGATTAATTTGAATAATTAAATTTTTCTTTT
The DNA here is from genome assembly GCA_028641665.1 of Chelonus formosanus. NCBI lineage: Eukaryota > Metazoa > Arthropoda > Insecta > Hymenoptera > Braconidae > Chelonus > Chelonus formosanus. The sequence goes on along the minus strand of CM054006.1, from coordinate 23,134,805 downwards.
TATTAAGAAATTATGCAGAATATAATTTTCTTCATTAAATTCCACTGGCGATTCTCATATTTTACATTTAAAATTGATGATATTAAATTTCTTAGAACGAGTAAATTTTCATTACTACTCATCCATCCAACTTACATTGCGTGGAGGTTGCATTAAGTGATTTCTAGTATAATAAATTGCTTTTTCACAAAAATTACCATTCAAACTTCTATATTACTTCTCTTTACCACTAATATCAATTTCATAACATTAAAATCTATGCTAACAATATTACCATCTAAATAAAAATTGATGAAAACTATTTTCTACGATAAAGAAAAAATCTATAAAAATGATATTATCTACAAATTTGAACGGCATCTTTATATCAACATATCAACAAAATACGTATATACAAATAATTGTATGTTGATGTAAACTCACGCATGTGAGTACTTATTTTGCATACTGTACGTATACACCATGAGTACATGTAGGCCCTAGTGGGTTGACCGGGCTCTCTCTAGTCGATCAATAGCACCCCGACTTTCTCGTTTCAAGCCGAGTATTCGAGATAGGCACCCCATTGCTATGCCACCCCGAAAACCACTTTATATTTTAGTGGCAATGTTCTACAACCCTTCGTAAGACACTAGAGCTTTGCCAAGACATCACTGCTTTCATTTCGACTGTGTGTGATGATTTCTATTTTTTCTCGTTGCCAAATGGTTTGTTTTTTAATTTATTTTCCCTTTTTCTCTCATTCAGCTTTGTTTAATTCTTCACTTATTTAGATGTAGGTAGGCTTCTGACGACGATGACGATGTGTGTTGTGTTTTCAAATTCATTATTTATCGATCGATGGTAACATAGAAGTCACGATAACAGCTTATGGACTTTTATAGATGAATATTTACAATATGCTTTTATCAATCTTCTGACATTTTATGTAATTAAGGATAATTTACTTTGCTCTATTTTATCTGATTACCAGGTAAATTGTGTTTTAATGTTCTATGGTTTGGTATTAATGTTTATTGTTTAATATTAAAATATTTAAATAAACTCTCATTACGATAACAAAAAAAGCTTAATCGGGATTTGTGTAAAAAGATTGAAATAAAAATAATCATTTTACCTTAGAAACATAATTTCTTCAATGAAATCGTAAAGAAATATTTCTTAACAGTTAAAAATCCTCCTTTACCATTGCAAATGTCTTCTCCACTACTCAATATGAATGATGTCATACAATATACATTCCTATACTAAATTGAGACACCATTTATGATGCATTAAACAATAAATTATGATATTTATTGTCTAAATTCTTAGGTTATTCAAATCTAATCAGAGTAAAATTACCATTGAATGTATTGAAAAAGAGTTCTAAAGTCACTTAGTGTTGATAAAATTTCCAGGAAAATCAGTTAAAATCGTCCTCTGAGTTATTTAGAAATTTAAACAACATTAAAGGTGGAAAGTTGAGAGTCTGACCTATCTAAAGGACTCGTACAACTTGTTTAGCTGAAATTCGTCTTTGTTGGTAGCTACAACATGTTTTAAACTCTATCAAACTCTTCGAATCGTAATTTTGTGGTATCACTTGTATGTTTAATTTAAAATTTTTAAATTACTTTTTGACTTAAATATGTTAAATTTACAGTCACACTAATTTACGTTAACTTGGGTATTAAATTAATGGTATAACAATATTGAATTATATGAAGCGTAAATTCGATTTGGTAGATAAGAATAAAAAGTAGGTATTAAGAAATATAGAGTTTGGATCTGGTTCTTATAACTGTAAGGAATTTTATGAGTTTTGTTAAGAGACTTTAGTAATAGGGAGTGTGGAACTCAATCTAAGTGACTTCTGTAAAATTCCTCTTCGTTGTAAAGAGGTAGTAAAATGGAAGATATAAAATCCAATGTAAAAATGAATTTTTTTGTTTCACTCATTTACTTATATTGTTAAATTATTTTAAATGAGTTTGATTAAGGGATTAGCGTATTTTAGATAGAATATTTTGTGGTTTTACGATCGATGATAAATTACATTTCAAAGAATTAATTTAGTGATGATACGTGTTTACATAGTTTAGTGTATCAAACAAATACAATTTGTTGTTGGAGTTCGTGATTCTCAACTATGTTTATCAGAGAGCATAATATAAAAGTCTATTTTACTTATTCGTATAGTTCCGTTTTCATGACCACTCATCCTCCTGTTCTTTGCGTGTTCGTATGCTTTTTATTTCTTCCTCTTTCTACGTTTCTTTCCTCTCACCTTCCAGGTTTGATTGAATTTTTTCCTCAGGAAGAAATGTTTCCACCAAATGAATCTGTCGAAATATTGCATTCCAAGAAGCGATTCTGTTTTTTATTTTATTTTATTTAAAAAAAAGAAAAATTGAATAGAATTAAAAGAAGAAAAAAAATTACATTTGGTAGCTTAATTTTTCCTTATTTTCTCACTGATGGTCTTAGTGTACTGTTAAATACTCGGAAGCGTTTATTTGACCTCGTATGATCCCTGAGGCTAGTCACATGAAACGCCTTATAGAACTTTCCTTAAAACTTTCACACTTACGCTCCTTGATGTTTTATGAAAAAAGTTAAAATAACATTCTATGAAAATGACATTTTACTACTACTTTATATAAACTCATTTTATTGAATAATTTGTCCAATCAAGTTACTTAATATTAATGTAAATATATTTTTAGAAATTATTTACACTGAAGTAACAGTTCTAGTAAAGAGTAATAAAGAGTAAATAGACTGATGAATAGACACATCCCTGTAGGAACTATAGTCTTATTATCTCTAAAGTGTTCCAAAAATTAAATGGACGATACTTAAGTCTCCAACAAAATTTTAATTCTTTTTTTTTAGTTTTCATCAATTAAGTATTTTTTTAAAGTTGCGATTTATCTAAAAAAATGTATAATATACAAAGTTTGACTTATTATTCGTCTGACAACAATTTTTAATTTTGATTGAATTAATTCGAGCATTTAATTATTGCTAATATGAGTTGGAAAAATATCATCATGCGATATAAAATTATCTGAAAAGCTAATTAACTTTACAATCACAAATGAAAATTGATAAGGTTTTAATTATAATATTTTCATTAAAAAAATACGACGCGTAGTAGAGGGAAGATAGAAAGAAAATATTTTTTTACATTTAGGTACCTGTAATTTTCAGATTTAATATAGCTAGAATTTTAATAACGCACAGCAGTGCTTTGTGGATATGTAAACAGATATGATGGTCTCTCATATGGATGGAAAATTCAAGAGAAGGTTGGAGGTTGAACGCCAATGACATGCAAATATCGTCGATATTAAATGAATTCCAGAAAATTAATAATAATATTAATAACCATCAAACCCTTGATAATTTTCTCATGCATGTTACGTATATCATATATAACTTTTCGTTTAACTCTGGCCTTTTTAACATACACAACATATTAAATATTTTCATTTTTATCAGTTTCATCTACATGTACATCTCTTTCACTCGAATGAATGGATTTGAAATTAAAAAATTAATTAAAATGGAATATGCGAAATGTTTTCATTTTAATTTATATAACATATATGACGAGAGAACAACTTTTTCATTTTGTTTTATTAAATAAAATGCCAACATGGAAAAATGTTTTGTAAAAATGTCAATATTACGGTTATCATATAATTCCATTTGATAATTAGTCGTTATTTAATTCATTTTATTTTTTAAATTATTTATACAATAAAAAATATATCTTATTATATTGTTGTTAAATAAACAATTTCTCCAAAAAGTAGAGTAGTGAATTAAAATAATGAGATGTTTATTTTTATTTTCTTGCACTCACTAAAGCATTTATTATGTGATGTCATAATTTATTTAAAGTACATCCAAAATATCATTTCTTTTCAGCCTAGATCTAGTGCAATAGCTGGAATGGAGTAAGAGGTTATTGGATTATAATTTAAAACGATCATTTATAATAAAAAATTTTTCTAAAAATAAATTTAACGATTAATTATCAATTTTTGAATTTATGTCTTAATTATTTTTAAATAAAGAACGTATGGACGTGTGTACTACATGATGTGACAATAAAAAAAGTAAAATTAAATGCAGAGTATTGCGATTAATAATGTAATTAAAAAAATACTAGAAAAAGGTAAATAATAATTGAATGAAATGAAGTGAAAATGAAATCTTTTATAATCTTCTAACGATCTCATTAAGAAAAATGTTAGTTTTATTGGGAGCTTGAGAGGCTTCCTCTTTGCCACTTTCCGGGATGTCCCGTATCAGAAATTAGGTAGCAACCGGATGTTCCTCTGCTTTTAGCCATCCTTTCTCACTCTCTCATTTAGTAGAGTTGCAATAAGAGGTTGGTAGCCGCCCAGTATCCTAGTTTCTCTCTCGTTCTCTCTTTATCAGTGTCTCGCGTTCTCATTGAACATCTCTCTCTCTTTCTCATGTACACACAATGCCATCTAGCCGAGAGTAAGCCAGAAAACAGGGGAGGGAAGGGGTGAGTCAGGTCGGATTCAATTATCCGATATTAAACTGCCTCTAACCACGTCCGTGTCGACCCCTTTGGCTGTATAGGTTCAAATGGTTGTTGCTACTAGCCACCCCCCTATAGAAGTATTAGATTGAATGAACTCTAGCGTGTTGCACTTGTTGTTCAACGATAGAGAAACGCCTACACGATCTGCTTGTAATGAACTCTTCTTATCTATTTTTCTTGGATTTTTTTCGCAGCTGGGAGATAAGAGTTCTGTTTATCAACTGTTTAAGATTCAATTCAACGTTTTCTTTATTGTCGTGTGAATTCTGACTTTTCGATAATTAAAAAACTTTTTTTATTTTCTGTGAAAGTGATAAATGATAGATAATAGAATTTCATTTTAGACTTTTAGTAATAAATGAAAAAAAATATGGTAGGTCTAACATTTGGTTTTTATTGGAAATTCACTGATAAAAGAGATTTGTTATAATAAAAGAGGCTTCTTAACGATAGAAAACATTGATTTTAACAATTAAAAAATCATTTGTTAACAGTAATAATAATAATCTATTGAAAAAGTGATTTTATTAACTTATTCATTCAATATTGGAATAATAACTTGTCTTAAATTAATTACAAAAATTAGAAAAAATTTAATTATCCATACCAAAGAATAATTAAAATTCTCACGACTAGATAAATATGCAAATTAATGAAATAACGATCGGAATGTCATTAATGATCAATATCAAGTTACCATAGAAATAATATCAAAAAAAGCTTCAAACAATTTGTGGTATTCTGTAAATAGTTAATGAAAGTAATGTTATATGGCGCCTTAATAGATAATAAGAGGTAACTAAACTCGACCATGCGCTCAGATGAAGTGTTTATACAACATCGAGATATTCAGCTCGTTAGAACAAGCTTAAGCGTCGCGGCTTTCGCGGCTTGATGATAATTAAATTGCTTCACGAAGCGAGCAGTGACTAAATAGTCATTATAACGACTAGGTCATAATTGCGAGACTGGTAACGAACGAGACGACGATGCCTGGATATAATCGATGTATGAGTATATGCTAACTTGAAGAAGGATTACAATAAACATCCTTACTGATCTAAATTTATATATAATCATGGCCTCAATGGCAAAATGATAATTTATTATTTTAATAATAATTAATAAGCAGTATCTTGTGATATTGCAAATGTAATTTTTGGAGTAAAAGTTGGAAGATTATTCTTGGGGTTGGTAAAAATCATTTTAATTGTAAAAGAAAAATTCTTGGATTTGGAAACTATGAGAGAAATGGAAAAGAGTTTAAAACAAAAATTGTTGTGACAGTAATTTTACACCAAAAGGATTCCACCTTTTTACACCTATCTTCAAAAGTTTAGCCATAAAACGTCCCTAAAGGTGAAAAAATAAATTTTTTTCATTTAATTATTTTTTTCTATGAAATTTAAAGAAAATAAAAGTCTCCTTCAATTTTTTGTTTATTAATAATCTTGTGAAAGAGTAGTGCTTTAATATGTCTAGCTACTTGGAAAATATTTTTAAAATAAATAAAAATGTATTTATTTATAATTGACATACTTATCAATATAGTAATGAAGTTGAGAAGATAAAATCCATAAATATGTAAAAAAAAGAGTTACCATGTTGGAGAAGGGATGGTTCCATACAAGTCTCCCTTCTCTGTTAATTTACTATTATAATTAATTTGCATATAGATTGAATCCGTTCAAACCAGAATGAGATGTACTACTTTAGTGAAATCGCAGCTCAAACGAGTCTTTTGTCCTTCTGCAAATTATCTTTGTAATGCATAAGATCCTGCAGCTCGTCTCGCGACGCATCAGCTAATTGGACGAGTGTATGTACGATAATTAAAGCCTATTCGTTCGGTTAATCAGCTAATCGAGAATACATTTCTCGTACTGATCAGTTTAAAGGATCTTTCATTCCGCATAAAAAGCTTTTTAATTGTCACTATGACTCTCTTCTCGCTTCATTCTTTTAAGGCTTTTAAGAGTGATACCAACTACTGACTAGGCTAAAAGCTTAGTGTTTCTGTCACTAAGCCACTTTGTAAGACGTATTTTAAGTCACGATGTTACTCCAAACTCACTCTGTGTGTCGTGATTGATTTCTTGATAGCGTTAATGAGGCCTCGATCCATGTGATTCCATTTGAAATTCAACGTTTCTCACTTTTCTCAACAATTCTTTGTAAAATTGACACTCTAGAGACTTTCAGATGCTTCGAGATACCAAACATGTGAATATATTCTTCGGTTTAACGACCTTTGTTTAATCAATTTAATTTCTGGTTTCATTTTATTCATAAACACAATGAGGAAAGGATTTGGTTACACTTCATGAGATCCTTTAATACTCGACTATTTTATTATCACTTGCATCAACATTTTTTCAAATTTATCACTCCTATTAATACTCAACATTGCATTCTTCAATAAAATGTGAATTGATTATTTGAAAATTTAACTTGCCATTAAGAAACTATTGTAATGTGTTATGCTCGATATATTGTTTATAACAACAGCAATTCGTTCGACCCATTTTTTTTTCTTCAATTTAATCAAACGGTAAGAAATGTTGCTAATTAATTTTCTTAATTATTTGTTAAGAAAAATCGATGCAATTTATTTATTCATTTATATTAAATAGTGTTAACAGGCATTGAATATCTTCTTAAGTAGCAGGTTAATGGAAATTAATTCTAATGTTAATTAGAATTTTTTTTTCATGATTAATCAGCTTAATTAGAATGATTGAAACAAATTTACCAACACATTTGAGATGGTAGTTTTTAATTAACCCCCAACTGATGATCTTTCTCGAATAAATTTAATTTTTTCTACTTGCCAGTTAATACTGTCGTACTTTTTTATAAGAATCTGTATGTTTTATAACATCCATCTTCATTATTCTTCATCATATTTAATCGAAAAAAGTCGTGTGCTTAATTAGTTTCTTATCTTAATTTACGTGTCGTGTATAGTCGACTATCAGACCTGATTCTCGAACGTCACACTCTTTTTTTCTCGCTTTATTATGTTACATGTTTCCTCTCTCTCCCTTTTATTTTATTTTCACCTTAAGACTTTGGAAACTTATTGGTTAGGTTCATCTCTCTCACGATTGCGATTAGGATCATCGCGTCAGTGAGGTCGATCGCAGGTTTCGTGTGCACACTCGGTCGCGTTTAAAGTGCCGACGTGAAAGTTCATTAAAGCCAGCGTGATGGACATGTGCATTAATCAAGATTTTAATTACCGCAGTCAATGTAACTTTAGTCTCAGTGGAGCAGGCAATATAAGAGAAAAGAGAAAAGAGGCAGTGGAAGAAAAAAAAAGGAAATAATGTAACCACGTATTCATTTATTTATACAAATGTATATGTAAATAGTGTGTTGTATATATTTTGTTTGTATACATATGTATGTATATAGTGTTTAAACGAAAGTTTTTCTTGTGCTGTGTTTAGTTGGTAAGTATAATACTACCGTTTGCATTCGTGCGAGCATGAGCTAGACTCGGCGCCGGCTCTAATTAGAGTTCTTCTCGAGGCTCGAAGATTAAAAGCCGGGCCTAAGTGCCGGCGTGATGCACTCGCGTCCATTTCGTTCTCGTTTAATAGCGATCGGCCGAGTTTGTGAAATGTAAACCCTCCTCTCCCTTTTCATCAAGAGGGTGAGGAAAATTTCTAAAATGAGGAAACATCGAAGAATTATAGTCTTCCTATAATTATCATGTATTTACTAGGACATATGAAAGTTGTTTTTTGGAATTAAAAAATTTTTAAAAAGCTTTGCTATGTATTATTTTTATGATTCATTACTATTTTTTTTTTGCTGAGATTTTTTTTTGGGGTTAATTAATTATTTTATTTCAACTCAGTAGTTGATTTATTCTTCCGAATGACGTCTTTTTATTTTCCTGTTTATTTGTTTGATTATCAGGTTGAATATCATTTCATTGTTAAAAAGTTTTATAACTCGTTGACTCATAATCGTGTTTTTATCACTATAAATTTTGTGGAAAAAAAGAATTCATGAAATTTTTAATTTTTGCAATCAATTTATTAAATGAGTTTCATTCAATGGAATGAATTGGAATAAAAATCAAAGAATGAACTTCAGAAGCTGAACATTAGCAAAAAGTGAAGAATAATTAAAACGATTGAATATCAACTTTTAAGAGGGAAGAGTTGGAGAAGGATTCAGGATGGTTTTTGTCACAATTATTGGAAATTTACTTAGAGACATAGAATTTAGTTAAAGTGAAAGTGAATGAAAATAGATGTTTAATGTATATTAATGTATTTTTAATGAAATTCTTTAGTAATAAATTCTTAAAATATCTGTTTATAAATGTAAAGTATTTTTAGTGATCTACAATTTTCTGCTCGTTATAGCGAACGAAAAAATTTACAGAAGCGCGAGCGAGCATATTCCTCGACTCTCTCACTAGTGGGAGACGCTAAAAGGTTTCGAGGTGTATCGAGGAGATTTTGCTTTTAGCACATTCACGATAAAACGCGTTTCAAGCCTCCGCCCGGTTGACGTTAATGCCGATAAACGTCGTTTCGTATAACAAACGGGTGTGTATTCTACGTTCACTTGGTTACACGTCGACCCTCTATTTCTATCTTCCTCTTTGTCTCTCCATCGTTTCTCGTTGATGCTTCGCTTCATCAAGAGAATTTTACTAAATTATTTTATCACACCACGCTTTCAACTCTCATCCTTTATAAAATAGTCAACAATTCATCTAACATTCTCATTTTAACTGTCAGTAAATAAAATTTCTAACTAATTAAGAACATGGATAATGCCATCAAAAATCACAAATATTTTTCATTGATTCTTTCATCGCATTTTTGTTAAGATATTTATTTACTGTTCTTTAAAGTGACATTAATAATGATGATGAAAAAATTTTAAACATGTAATTAATTGTTTTAAATTAAAATGAATTGTTAAAAAAAATATTAATTAAAATTTAGTGTGATGCTTAGAATTTTTTTTGTGGAACATAAATTCAATCAAATAAATAAATTTTAAAAGATTAATTGGACAACTGTCATGAATAATTAAAATCTCTTGAAAAAAATAGTAGACTACATATTTTTTTTTATTATGGGTTATGGTTGATTATTAATTAATTATAAGAATGACACATGAGTTAAATATAAATAGATGGCGAAAGCAAAAAAGCTTAAATTTTAATCTAGATTGAATTAGACATATAGGAGGTTATACAATATTTTTAGTGACAATACGCAGGCAAATGACAAATGGACTTTCTTCGTATTCCATAGTCGACTACGGAGGGATAAGGGAAGAGTGTAGGAAAGGGGAAAGTGAAAACACGCAAACAGAGCTTGTGTACCGTGGCCTCGTCGAGCAGGCATCATTAAATCACAGAAACAGCCTCTGTTATTGACTCCACCGACAAATTTATCGTCGGCCGGTGCGCGTTTTGGTGTATAGTGAGCCCTCGACCTCCAACCACCTCATTCGCCACCCTCAGGACGCGGATCTCGCTCCATAGCCTCTTCCGGAACCCGTACAGTCCCTCTTCCTCTATCTCAACCCCTCACTCGCACCGTCATTGTTCTGGTTTATACGGTGATTTGTGGATTTTACTACCCTTTGTCTCTTTCTCTTCGTACCTTTCCTACATCTCGACCGGCCCATTGGCACCCTTCTATTACTGCTAGACCATTTTATAGACTAGTCCAGCCTAACGTGTGAGTAAATACTCTTGTCGCTGACATTATTGTTGATCGTCAAAGTATTCTCGTCCTTATATTATGGTTAGTGATTTTAATTTTATGTGCAATAAACCATTTTGCGTACGAGTTTTCTCACCAGTTTGACTTTAGACTTAAGCTTAGTCATGTAATGTGTTACGAAAGTGTTTTTAAATTTACAGCAATGAAAAATTTCCCTTAAACTTTCATCAATTATAAATATCCTTAAAATAAAAAACATAAAACGAATTTTTAAGAAAAAAAGAGTTGTTGAATTAATATTAAATTAATTTATTGGTAATCATTTTAAGTGAATGGTAGTTGATAAGAAAATGATTGTACTGATGGATTTGTTATAAATTTATTGACAATTAAGTAGTTGTAGCGATTTACTTTGGCTTCATAAGCAAGAGAACTGTTGTAAACTGTCGAAAAAAAATTTATCTTATCGTATAGTTGTGCAGATAAGTATCGATACTGAACATAAGGTATTTTTAAATGTATATAAATTTGATGGAAAAGTTATATAGTTGTATATACTACAGGGATTGAAAAAGCAATCGCAAGCAAGCAATAATCATAAATACAACTGTCTCGCGCTTTTGGTATACTTCGTCGTTTTCCTTAATCCTTTCACATCGTCTCAAATAAATGACGTCGTTGCTTTTAGATCGAGTTCCCTTAGCCTCTCAACCCCATCGTCGTGAAGCATTCGTTAGAGGTAGATTCATCCCCTTAAATTGAATTAATTATCATACTAAAGTGAGTCCTTGGAACGCCCGTGATTTCTCACCACCTTTGGCAAATTTTCTTCATTTTGCTTTATTGTTTATCTATTTTTTCCTTTTTTTGATGATTAAATATGAATTTTGCTATTGAAATATATTTTTGAAAATTCCTTAAATATATTCAGGTGAATCTTTCATTGATTGAAGAATTTTATAAGTAAATTTCTGTATTGTTTTCAAGAAAGAAATATTTATCATAATAATTAACATTTACACAATAAAAAAATATTTGTTTTAATATATTTTTATTTATAAAAAATTTATAATTGGAATAATTTTAAAATTAATACAAAATTGGTAAAATGCATAAAAAATGAATTTATAGGTATTATTAAAGTAGTTGAGTGTATGTGATATAAGTTTTTACGACAATTTCCGAATAATTAGCTTCTCACTTCGAACTACAGTAATGTATAATGACTAAATAAAGGAAGAAAGGGTATGTACGGAAGGATTCACTGCATTGGTGGCATTTATTATACTATTGAACTTTAGTCTCCACGCGATTAGACGTAGTAAGTAGTCAGTTGTGGTTTTGTTCTTATCGGTAAGATAAAGACCTGCCAACCTTTGTGAATGCCTCCATTATTCGATTCCATTCTCTATTTTGTACTGCCTTACTTACAGTAGCTCTAGTATATGTGCTTTTACCCACATTCTAATGCGTCTTCTATAAACTTCTTCGACTACTAACTGATAAAGTGATAATGATAACACACACTTTGTAATTAATGTGACATTTCCTTCCTATAAGTTAGACATTAATCATTAGGGGACCTTTTGATTAATTGTTTGGAAAATTTTATCACCATCTAAAAAATTTTTATTTTATCAATGATTAGCTGTATTGAGTTTTAATAAATAATTAATCAAAAAATTATTCACGTTTTTTACATATTAAATAAAAAATTGTGTGTCAATAAAAAGAAATTTAATTAGAAAAAGTAAGGATTGTAAATTTTTCCGAATTAGTAAATATTGAAAAAAAAAATTAATTAAATAATAAGTCACTTTAAAATGTAAACATATTTTCCATAGCGACATTTGTTTGATAATATGTACCTGTTATATCTATTCGAGGCCACGAGAATTGAACCGTGGATTTCCGAAGCGGGATATTGAATTTACGCCATTTCTGATTTGACATATCATAGTAGTTCAATGGGCGATACGATCCATCGAGTACGCTTCCGTGCTTTATGGTAAAGGAAATGATTTTTTAAACTAAACAAATAGCTTTTTGCGGTTTGTCAGCATTTGTTGATTCATGAATTTATATTGACTCGTTATATATCGTTATTTATGACCACTAAACTTGTGGTATCATTCATAAATTATTTAAATTTATTTCTTTACGTTCAACCTATCTTTAATATGATTCCATCATGTAAAACAACAATACGCCTATCTAATGAATTTTTTTTTAAACAAATTATTTGTTTTTCATAATGTTAAAAGTATTTTGTTTAATTTTTGTAAATTTTTAAATGATTATTCTGAGGTTTTAAAAGTTAATTTAAATATGATAGCTGGCCAGTTCGAGATAACATCCGGCAGAACATCGTGTTTTGGAATTTCTAGGGGAAATTAGAGGGGAAATTTGAAAGTTTACCAGGATCTATGAAACCAAATAGTCAACAATATCTAGTGGAAGTGCATTTCATCTCATTTAAAATACGTTTCTATTATGTTTGTTGATAAATTTATAGTCTCTCATAGTAATAGAGATCAACATGATATAAATCAGAGAGAAAATTGCAAAATCCTTTGAGATTTTAAACGCTTTAAAACGTTACTTTTTTGTATTTTCTTTCACGAGAATAAATAGCCAATAAAATCGTTAACTTAAAGCCGAGCACGAATGCGTGGGCGTTGGAATTGGCGCAGTCCATTTTACGAATACGTGAGTCAGTTCTTGTGTCCATGTATCTTGTAATGTATTTATAAAGCTTTCGAGGATTAAGTGGTTAAAATAATAACGATATATAATCCCTACCAATATCTTGAGGCTTTTACCTCTAAATTAATTTTGTATCTCAAATTATGCTCCTAAACAATTTCATCAACCAACATCATTTCTTTTTATGCGAGCATAAAAGAGTCGATTACTTTACATGTATTACAAATAAATACTTTTACTTTTTACTTTGTAATAAATTTTATTTTATTATTTTATTGGCTATTTTATCTGTATGCTAAATACTTAAATAAAGTAATCAATTTTAACTTCTCATTAGAAAGTTATTGCAATAAAATTTTTTTGGAATTTTGAAATTCAAGATTCGTTGATCATCGTTCTTTTTAGTATCCTGAAATGACAGTTATGATCGGTAAAAAAAAGTAATTGGTTAATTAAATTAATTTTTTTATTTTTTTTTTTTGAAACCTATATTCCTGAAAACAGACGAAATATTTGTTTATTAAAAACAAATTTTTAATTTATCAAATAATAATAAATTTTCAAAAATATAAGAAAAACTCTCTGGTAGAAAGTTTCAAGAAGTGAACAAAAAAAAAAAAATTGTCGTGGACCCGGGCTCGAACCAGGATTTTCTAATTATCAATGCGACATATCATTGCAGATTGTTCTGCTTATGAAGTTTTGTTTCTTTTGATCAGACCAAAAGCACATTATATTTAATGTGCAGCATCTCGATAGAAGTTAATGGGCAAATCCCCATTAAAATTACTTTCCATACCACAATGGGCCGCCCCTCAACACCCAAGCAGATCAAATGATCCGTCAAAAGAACGACAAAGATTGTGTTAAGTAGGGTTTTTTAATACTCTAGTTTGCGATGCGTAACCACTTACGCCACCACAACATTGAACTATATTTGATCATTCCTTATATAAGATAACTGTTTCAATTGTCGTTTATGAACATATTAAATCTTATTTTTACGCAGTAAAATTTATTTTTTAATTCAAAAAAATTATTTTGAATAAGTTTTTATTGTTTATGAAGGCTTAAAGATGAATTTAAGCTACTGATTATTGAATTAAATATTTCTAAGCTCAATCAATTTTATTACATTGCAAAATGTTCATTTTTTGTTCCAGATGATCGATCTACACTATCGAGAATTAGCTAGTGAATTATTGGCAGCTGTATAGAGAAATATAAATATCTCTGGTGAGTACTTCATACTTTATTCATAGAAAATTTCTCGAGAAATAATTAGACAAGAGTGTATGTATCTATTTCCTGAGAGGGATCGAGATTATTTGGGAGACGTGAGTGTATAGAGTATAGAAAGGAAGAAAGATGGTGAAAACGGTAGCGATGTAGTGGATCTGATACACGGAGGGTTAGACGAAAGTGGTAGTGGTAAGGGTAGGTCCGGCAGAATGCTAATGGAAAGTGCTCAGCAATATATACCTCATGGTCATATATATGTATATACACCTTTAGGTATATAGGTGGTCGAGGAATATTGCCTATCGATCGATCGTCTAGTGTATCGATAAATAGATATTTTCTGAGCAAGAGGATGAGTGAAAAGGGTTGGTTAGTGTAGGTACAAGGGGCAGATAATTACATTTAATACCCATGGTCATGTGTTTGCATCGCACACATTTGTCAGTTGCGTCCCACGCGGTGACCCAAACCCCAGTTTGGCTTGTAAACACTTTTGGTTTCTATGCCTCGTTTTACATAATGTTTTGTCTAGTAATGAGAATTATGCGCATTATTGTTAAGTAATTAATGCATTTCTGTTTATCTAGATATTCTGATTGCATTAAAATTTTTTCTTTCATCATCAAACATATAATCAAATCCACAAATTAGTCATCAGTTGTTTGCAAGAATTATTTTTTTAAAAAAAATAGTTTTTTTATTTTCGTTTAGATTGGAACTTTATTGTAAATTATTTCGTAAATATTCACATGCTTATGCAGTCTTGAAAAAGATTTTATTCTTACACTCTTGTACATGAAACAGGCACATTGAAGTCAAGGGGAAATGAGAATGAATGTAATAATATATTTAATATTCGTCGAGACCCCTCGGTCTTTTTCATTCTCGGTATTACAAGCCAACCAATATTCTCGCCCCCATTTTACTCTTCTCAATTTCTCTTTCTCTCTCTTGCTCTTTCTCCATTCCATGCATCATCCTCATGTACTTTTATATTCTTATTCCTTTTTCCATAACCTCATAGTGACCTATCATTTTTTTATCTTCATTTTTCGACCAGAATCGAAGATTAACTGATTTATTACCCTTGAAAATGTTTGAGAATTAAATAAATATATAATTTGATAATTCCATTGCTCGAAATAAGAATATATGAATGAAATATCATTTGTCAAAATGATTTCAAATTAAATTTTTTTTTATCCACTCATAAAGTTCTGATCTTTGTAATTAATTTGAGTAAAAACATCTTTTTCATTTCTGAGGATTAATTAACTTCTTTTTATTTTTGATATCGTCTCATAGAGAGTTGTTTTTTCGGAGTAATTAAGTGTCGAGTAAGTTTTCAATTTTTTATCCATTTGTTTTCTTTTCTGAAGGTTTACAAGTTTTAATCAATCTCAATTAATAATTAAATTGATTAATTAATTTTTTATGTAATAAATATTTTATTAATATGGTGACAGGATAATTACAAAAGACTCAAATGTAATCCAAAGCTGTGTGCCATATGCCAAGACGTGGTGAGAATAATCTTAGATTAAGTTTCTGACGATATGCATCAATAGATGATATTGCCTTGTCAGCATTCAATTTCAAGTCGTTGGAAATTAAATTTTTTTCTAGTCGTGGTATACTTATATGAGCCACAAGATTCATAAGATTTAATATTCTACACACTGAAAGAAGTTTTTGAGATAAAAATTGAAAAAAATAGAGGAATATAGAATTCTATGGCTCATAAGAATTGCATCCATTTTTCATTTACTTGTAATATATATATATATATATGTATATATTAGTCTCATCAAGTCACGTGACTAAAGATCTCTGTCGGTTGTTGTTCAAGTCTTTATACAAGTTAACTTGTAAATCAAGTAAATGATCCACAGCCTCGAAGAAAAAGAGGAAGAGTAACGTTACGACCGACTTCCCATGTTCGTCGCGTCGTGTGTCTTGATTTACGCAATGTGGGCGTGCCTGTACAGAAGCTGCAATTAGTTTATTAATAATTAGTAAACGAGTTTTGCAACCTCCTCGACTTGGTCCAAGAAGTGATCGAGGAGGTGCAGTTAGTGTCGATAACACTAGGCTTGTTGCTACACCATATATGATCAATCATCACTATGTGTCTTCTCATCATTAAATTATCGCTACGCCGCATTTATTTATTCATTAAAAATCAAATGTTATCATTTGCATGAAAAATTCTTTCACCTTTTTTTCCGTTAAACCTATCAATATGGATTGAATTTTATGAGACACTTAATTAACTATTTTTTTCATTAACATGCTAATAGTGAATTTGCAAAAAATTTACATTTAAAATAGAAATAAAAATGTTAATTAATAATTGATGATTGGTTGATTAATTGTTTCCTGTGAGATTGTTTAGGTATTTAGGGAATTTGAAATAATTATTTCAAATCGACGAATAATAAAAGTAAAAATAAATTATCTGAATATCATGATAGAGAAGTTATTTTTCAGAATTATGAGAGAAGTAATTACATACTATATTGACGATGAAAAATAATTTTTTCATTCCAATATCTCAATCTATATAACCTGAAATATACGTAGTCTGAATAATACTCATGTGAGATACGTTACATGAACGTATACATGCTATCAAAGTATGAAATAGTATCTTTCTGAGTTATCCATCCAACGAATAACGTGAATCGTAAGGTTTACGATCAGTTTATTCGTATCTTTTGTACACGTTTGGCAACCAACTAGACTTGTACCTTCTCGTCTTATATCTGACACTTATCCAAGACATTATACGACACATGATGTTTTTTTCCGTTACAGTTTTATGCCAACTGTGGGCAGAAGTTTATGAACCGTTGAAATAAAAGGGGTGAGGTGTTTTTGTGGCTGTAAGAACTTGATTAAGGATAGAAACAAACTTTATACTGATCTAGTGTTCTAAGCTATACTATTGTTATGAGACCTTCTAGCTTGCTAAATTTGTATCTAAGCAACTACAAGGACCCAATCATGTAAAGATCGAATTACTAAAAAGAAATAATTATTTTAAATTTAAAAAAAAGAATTAAATTTAAAAATAACTTAAAGCTATTACAAAAAAAATATTTAAATGCAAATTAATAAAAAAAAAAAATGGTTTTATTTATTAAATAAGTTTTTTAGTATATAATAATTAACACGATTTTTGTGGTAATGATTTCAATTCAATCGATTGTTTGACTGTATTAAATTCAATACTCATTGATTCTTAGTTTTCATGTATTGAAAAGTATCCCGAGGGAGTGATGATTATGTGGATATGAGTGCAGCCGCAATTAAAACGAACGAGGTTTCTATACAATAAAAGATGACAAAAGCGAATAATGAGTTTTAAAAATGAAAGGGTGATTTTGCTTCATCTCGTTAGATTTTTCTCAAAAGATATTATATACATTTACATTGCGAAACATTTTAATTTTAATCTTACATAATACTCCTTTTCTTACGTTCATTTAAAACTATAGAAAAAAAAAATCGTCTGAATGAAAAACTAAATTTTTTTTTCTAAGGAATGAAAATGAATATAAACTGATATAATTGGCTTCAATTTATTATGTTAAGTATACGGTTATGATTAATGAAAATGAAGTAAAGGCATCGATTAAGATGACAGATTGTCTATATTTTCATTGTCCATAATCGTAAAGACGATGTTTCATTCACATGCGGGAGGTCGTACGTGTTTTCTTTCGAATCAAATTAGTTTCTGATTTGATGGGTCTTCAGATATAGAAATAAATCTTTTTCTTTGCTTGTATAATATAATAACATGCAATTATGCAACGTCATTGAGGCTATAATGCCTTAAGTATATTTCAGCTTTAATAGCCGATGATAATTTGTACAGTCGACAAGAAATTAGAGCATTATCCAATATATCAAAGCATTTATTATCGTTTAACCCTTTGCCATTCTTATTTTACAATGCTTTTTTTTAACCTAATAATTAACTCATAATACTTAAAAAAAAGCTTTTCATATCTCCAGAGGAACCATTATCACAATTGTATTTAATAAGAATCTTTTTCAATTTATTACAAATAAGTTATTTATGTAAACATAATTTTTTTAATGATAATTCGATTATAAATATAGAGATAATAATAATATACTTTCAAGCATCATTAAAATTTATCTAATCGATGGGTGAACACAAATAATCACGTAATATTCCATAACCACTGCCATAGAAAGTCAAAAGCAATAAAATTAAATTAAATTTTATTGAATAATAAATTCATTTGGTATATGAATTTTATTTCTAAATAAAATTTAACTAAATATTTATGTATTTTCCACAATAAATTGATGATTAATTTTGATTGGAAATTCAGTGAGTTGAAAAATAAAATAATTTTAACTTATGTTTTGTCTGTCAAATAGAATAATTTTACTTTTTATTAAATATTACATTATCGTGGAAAATTGAAAAGCAATGTTTTATTTGGTCATCAGATTGAATTCAAACAATTAAAATAAATAATTGAAATGACAGTAGATTGAATGAACAATTATAATTGTTTTAATCATTCCATTAAATATTCATATTCCAATTGTTGAATTTTTTGGTGAATTAATTGAAAGTTGTTGACATTGAAGCGAGTTAAAACGATTGATGAACTTAGGGTTGGTAGTGATGATGTGGATATGTATATTTGTATTTGTGTGATGAGATAGTAATCGTTTATATTTGTTACGGGACGACACTCTGTAGTGTTTCTCTTGCACGTCGAGAATGGCTCATTGGGAACGCATCGAACTATGATTTGGTATTTAGTCACCATTAGGGACGCATTAGCTCTGATTACTCATGCATTTGCACGTACGTATGTAGTACACATGAAGCGTACACATACGCGTGAATGGACACATATGAAACGCATATACGTGCTTACACATCTAGTCGATTGCGTATAAACGTTTGTGTTCTGTCTGTGACCTCTGGATGCACAATAATGGATCGATCGTGTGAACCAATCGACTAACGATTAGGGGATATTTTGATTAAAGTTAACGTGCGTGTGTAGCAATTTCTCGCAAAGTCAATACAAGTTTCCTATTTCCAAGATAAACTCGTGCTTAATTAAATACCAAAACGGTTGAACGAATTAATTGAATATTGAATATTGAACTCTTATGTGAATATTATAGACAGTTATTAATGATATTCCTGTTAAATCATTCTATAACTGCTGAGTAAATAATTTATATTTGAATTCAAAATATTTCCACATCATACACGGTATATGCATTTCTTTTTTAATTCAATTTAGTATTTTTAATTTCCCATTAGGAAGTTATTGTTATGAAATTATAATAAAATGTTGTTATAAATAACTTGATATGATTAAACAATTGTATACTTTTTTATGAAAAAGTAGCTATTCGTTATAAACAAAAAAATCTGAAAGATGAAAAAATTAGCGATCCATTTCTTAAAATTATATTTATGATAACTATTCCAGAAATAAATTAATTTAATTCGATCAAAGCTTATTTATTATTAACTGAATTGATTTATTTGATTAAAAAGTATTCAATTAATATTTTCTTGTTATAAGATAACACTTTATTTTATTAAAAAAAAATAAAAAAGATACGTTAATGAAAAGTACATTAAATAGCATTAGGCAGAAAAATGGTGAAGATAATGAAATAAAAATTACAAAGATATGATTGAATGCTAAAAATATAATAAGAGTAAAGGAAATATTGAAAAAAAAGGTAAATAAAAAATGTATTAGCACTTGGTATCCGTTTTCTTCGTTATATTCCCTCTTTCACCCTCGACTCAGTGTTTCCTTGAGCACGAACAGAGGTCATAGGGGCCAGGGATTCAACGCTATACTTACGACCCCTCGAGCTCATCATCTCACAGACATTTCATTACATGAATCAGCCAACAGCATCCCGTAACTTCTTAGTCCTTTCCCCGTCCAGCGTGTCTTATTCTCACTGAGAATAACAGAAAAGTGTGCGTGAGTACAAGAGAGACTGATGTAGCATTAGAGTAAGATAGTTTTATCATCAAGAAGGTGTATATCATCCATCTCAACATGTTGGATTGGACTAGCTCGATTTCTGATTGGAATTTCCCTCGCGAACAGTCGATGAGTGATTCATGGTTTCGTTGCCTAGACTTTGATGGGAAATAAAGTAGATTTTTAAATGTTAATTAACAACAATTATTTTCTCCGTTAAGGATAATTATTTTTAATGTGTTTTCATGTTGTAAATAATAAAAAAAAATACTTTGAATTGTTTTCAGTGCCCATGGGTGTTATCAGAATATAATAAATAACTAATGAAGACTCTTTACTCCTCCCCACAATAATAACTAATAACAATAAATTCCATAGAAGCTCTCAATAATTATCCTCATGGATTATTTTCCACTCTCTCATGTGAACGCATGGCACAGGCTCGTTAAATTATACATTCAAATACTGGCAATTGTGCTATAATCGAATCTATGGTAGTATACTTACACGTGGGTTCTCTGATCCAACCGCAATTTTTCAACAATCGTAAATGCGTTCCGGTGCTGGTGACGTCACGCAAACGGAAGTCGTAAAGAGTTTTATCAAATTGCTGGCGCGTGCGGTCGAGCTACCGCTGCAAGTACCACCAACACCATCAGCTGCTGAAGAGGGTGGCTGATAGTGCTATGTACGCCTGTGATCATGATGGTGTTAGTGGTGGTTGCAAATTTCCATACACAAATTCATGGACACGCGAACGTAACAAAAACACGCATACAAGAATGAGAGAATATCAGAGGAGAGTATATCTACTTCCGGTAATAGATTTTAAGCACCCCCGTCAACCTCCCCCTGGGTTTTCTCCCCCTGCTGGGTTCCTCGTCGGCTACGGCGCCGTTGGTAGTTAGTCTAGGGTTAGAACCTCTGGGTGGAACTGCCATCCAAGGGTTGGAGGTGCCGGTGTATACAATCGAGACCATTGTGCTTTGTGATTTGTGGCGACGATTTTTTTCACTTCCGGCCCCGCTTTTTTTTTCCGTAGTGGCAAAAGAGAGATCTAACATTCGCCCTGTCTCTAGTTGGTTTTCGAGAAAAAGATCTCTCGTGTCGTCACACAAAGTCCAGGCTAAATTGTCGCTCTGGGATCAGGTCAAGAATTCATCGATTTGTCGCGTGAACAAGATTCGCATCTTGAATCTTCTCGGATTACCAATCAGATTGGATCAAAGTCCAAAAGAGGAAAATGTGCACCCTCTCTACTGTGCGCGATGAATAAACCTCTTAGAATGGGACAATGCAAGACGAAATTGATGCGGGGACAATTGCAACCATGTCTTATAGCATTGGAGATAAAAATTTTACTTCAATCTATGATTTTACGAGTCTGTTTTTCGGTTATGCTAATTTATGACATTTTAACGAGTGTCATTATACCATTCTGTCGAGGTTTGTGATCTCATTTCAATAAATTGTCTTGCATAAAAATTTTTTAAGCTTCACGAAATTCAATAAATTTTTATACCATCATTCTCAAACAGTAGTAAAGATAATGATGAATGAATTATTATTTCTGTGAAATAAATGTAAATAAAATGTTAATTGAAAAGTAATGAATTTAGCAGAGAAGAGATGATGAATTTAAAACAATACATCATCATCATCATTATTAGTGTGTAATGAATTCATGTAGCGACTTTTGTTGTATGAAAATCATTCATTAGCGTCAATCAAGCGCTGATTCACTAGCTCTGCCATTAACAATCTTACTGATCGTTAATTCAAGCAATCAATATCCTATACAAAATGTAATTTGTCCCTTTTCGTAGTGTTATCAAAGTCTTAGAGATTCGAGGATGTTGAGCAAATTGATTGTAGCTGAGATAGAAATGCGTGTACGTGGCCATTCGTGATACGCGTCCGAAGGCTCATTTGGTATTCCAAGCATTGCTTCAGGTTCCAGCACCTCGTTTCTCCCTCGTATTTATTCAAGAACATTTCGACACCTTCAAGATACTTAAGAGTTTCGCTAACACGTCGAGAAGTCAATAGGGTTTTTTTTTTCTTTCATTCTTTTATTTTATTAAATATACCCACAAAAATAAATCACTTGGTTGTTAAACAAATATCCCCAATAAATAAATAACAAAACAATTTAAAGTTTTATTTTTATTTCAATAAATTAATTTTTGTGATATTGAAAACTGACGGGGGCATTTAAATAACAATTAATCAAAATTTAAATTAATCAATTTTTAGTTTTGCATGATTTGATATTTTTAAAAGTATGGTAGATTTACATTCCCCCTAGTTGATTTGAACGATAGTCTGTAATTAAAATTAAATGAAAAATATGCGTAATTTGTATTCAAATAACGAGTGTGTATCGTTTTTCTGTTGCATCGTCATGAAATTTTATAGTCAGAGAGCATGTAACATCCCGATTACGTCCAATCATCTACCACCGAATGGCGATAACTTATTGGTTTTTCACTGATTCATTATCATTCTGTTATTTATATTTGTATTGCCGCAGTGCCACAACATTCAAATGTAAATTTTTCTGTTCATCCAATTGGAAAATTGTGTGTGTGTGTTTTTTTACCATCTTTTTTATTTTACCACTAATAATTAGCATCTCCAATAAAACACAGATAATAAATATTGTAAAATATTTTTTACTGAAATTCAGCCATATTTATTCATAAATTCAATCCAGATTGGAAAGTGTAATAACAATGTAATGTAAATAATGGGGTTTTATTTAAAGAATTCGTATTAAAGGATTCTTATTATTGTGTCTGTAATTTGTTGTAGAAAAATAGTCTTAAAAGGAATAAGAAACCGACTAGTGTGAGGGAATAGAAGAAATTCGTTATTGTTTTTCTTATGTACTTGCGTACTTCCGTAATTCGTCGACAGAGTCAAATTCCTGAAAGGCGTCTATTGTATCCAAGTTTCTTGCCTGATAATGGTCCCCATTCATGGGCCATGATTGCCTCTTTCCCTCGGCTTGGAAGTCGCCTATCGTATATACACTTTACTCCTTCTCTCTTTCTTATTTCAATCCTTCTTAATTCTCTTCTTTCATTTCTCTACACCCACGTTTAACTCCTTATGTTACTCAATAATACATCCAACACCTTAATCTTTCTCAATTAATTTTTATCCTTTGACAGTTTTAATACCAATTCCTTCTTTAAATTACTTTTTATTGGTTCGTACTTTTGTTTGTAATTTAATTATCAATTTCTCATTTTTTATTCCTGATTATTTCTAAATATGGCCAGTCGTGCTGTCCTGCTACGATATTTTCAAGTTAGACAATTTTTATAACATCCTATTAAAACAATTTTAGTGCATTAAAATAAAACACTATAATTTGTAGTATTATTTTTAACGTTTATTAAGTATTTTTAGGTAAAAATGATATTCAAATTTTTTTTTTAATGAAAGAATAATTTTTTTGGTTGAACTAAATATAGAGAAATTGTCACGTCATATTTCTTATTTATGTTTCACCGAATCATTTGTTATTTATACACGAGAATGCAGCAGTGACGAAATTCAGTTGGTGTCGTCTAAATTTGCAAAATGTCTCGGAAAATTTTCTGACCAATAATTCTAGGCAGATCTTCACAACTTACAAAGTCTTGTCACACTGTCCACATTGAGTTTTCACTCTTACTCCGTTTTCTCAAAGTGTTGTCGTCACACTGGACATTATTAATCATTCAGGCGGATCCGTCGCCAGGGCTAGAGTGTAAACGATACTGTTTTAGAAAACTCGTACGGATGTCTCGCGAAACACGTCCGAATCTAAATCCAATGAAATATTGAACATGTCTTACTAGGAGTGTACGAATATATAGGTGGGATAAATGGAAAAGTGGAAATTGTATGGAAATTTTTTATCATCTTTTTCATGCATAAAATTAAATTTAAATAGAAGGTTATCGTCCGAACAATTTTATGAACAAGAATAAATAATAAATCGGTAAACGATCGTGAAAAAATGGATTTATCTAAAGAAAAGTGTTTAAATAATTATGTTCAATTTTTTAATATATTCTCGACGTTGATAAATATTTAAAAGTATTGTATTAATAAGAAATTGTGTTGAAAAATTTTTTAAAGATTAATTTAAAGAAAATTATTGTATGAATATAATAAAATCGAGTGGATCTTTTGACAGATTGGGTTGAAATTAATTATAAAAAATGCGCCAAATAAAAAATAGACGAGACACTATCGACATGAGTTTGGGATGTTTAAATTCAACAGACCGTATTTACTGATACTTATTCGGTACATAGTGGCGAGACGGAAGAGTAGGGTGTGACAGGAGCATACAAACCGAGTAATAAAAGTAAAACGCAGAAGCCGGAAAATGAAGTCGGAAACTGCAATATGCGTTTTCGCTTAGTAGATGTAATTTATACAGTAAAATAGTATGTGTACTTGGCTGAAGACAAGACTCGTGCGTTCGTAATGAGCTTTGTAATGCACCTGAGATGCAGAATATGCAAGTGCCTAAGTAATAACTCGTTTGGCCGGTAATTACTTTAATTAATTAAGAAATGTGGCTCTGTGAAAGTCTAATCTTGTGACGGATAACACTTCTATATTTCTTAACTTTTGAATTTCGTCATGGTTTTTACCTTTAATTTTCAATTTATATGTATATCGATGTAGGATGCGAACAGGCTTCATTTATTACTATTGATAGATTTGTAATTATGTGCTAGATATTTTATTGCATGATTGAGAAATATTCTCAGAAAATTGACCATTTAAAATGTCATTGCATAATATTTGAAATATTTCTAATATTATTAGGAAGTGATGTAGTCATGAAATATACTCATTTATTTATTAATTTCATTTTAATCGCCAAGTTTAATGATTATAGCCTTTATAAAACTGCTTAGAAGTATTATAAGTACATGATAATTGAACGTTTTGCTAATTATAACATCATTTTGATGATCAAAATAATACTTTAATGCTTCTAGTAACTCTTTCTCGTGTATTTTATGAATTTAGACGTTAATCAAAATATGTATTTGAAAGTAGACGTATTTTTGCATATATTGAGAAATAACGCACTTTTCTTCGACATTTAATTCGGTTTCTGAACATATAAGAAATAAACTTAAAGAAAAAAATGTTTAGATAAATTTCTATGAAAGAGTTTGTGAACTTATTTATTTAACTGAAATTTTATTGTTTGCAGTTTTCTAAAAACCTTTTTTCACGTAATAAACTTATAAAAAATCATTTTCTTTTATAAAAAAACTATTTAAAATAATCAGCAAGCTTGCATTATCACTGAAAATAAAAAAAAAAAAATTACTTTTGAAATTTATTTATCAAAAGGACATCTTGGTATTGAAGGAGGGTAGAAAAATCACCCTAAAATATTGATACTTTGTTTTATTACAAATAAATTCACAACGGCCGATAATTGATAAGAAAAGTATTCAATTGTTTACATAACATTAAACTTCAGGACTTGAAGGAGCTTCATAACTAAACTGTATCATACCCGAAGCGTCCAGTATCAGTCTATAATTTAATAGTGTTGTTTCAGTGCCAAAGGGAGTAAAAAAAATTTTTTCTAAGAAATTGAAATACCCTATCAAAAATAAATGTGACAAGGCTGTAAGCTATGGAAGAAATTTCTTAATATCGTCGTTCATGAACGACGGCAATAAATTACTAGCTCGAAGTTGGACGTTGAATAATGGGAAATAATTTCAGAATTGCCTGACGGTTGAACGGAGCTTTAAAAGATATAGCGTAGTATACATGGGGCTTATCCAGACCGTCGTTATTCTAGTGGTTTAATACCGTTATGGTACGACATGAACGTTATTAGCATCAACTACTTACCTCTCTTACTCTTCCTCTCTCGCGCCTCTCGGGCCTGCACTTTCCTCTTTCACTTTCGTTGTCCTAAATTTAATTAAATTTCACGGTTTTTCGCGATTAAGAGACAGAGGCAAGCGCGAGGAGCGAAATTAGTTTTAGCAGGATAATGAATTTTGTTAATTATGCTTGGCCACTGCTGGTGGAATGCCATTTCGTCAATAATTGCTCAATATTTATGACAAAGAAAAACAATTAATTACCGGATAAACTTCAATTAATCACTGTGAAATGAATAATTAATTATAAACGTTAACGTGAAATTTTTTCTTTCTTACTAACATCATTTAATCAGTCATTCGAGACTGCAATTTTAAACGAAGCCCATTGAACAAATAATGCGAAAATACATAAGTAGGTAGATTATTTGCCTCATTCGATACTCAGAAATGGGGACGTCTTGGTGGTGTTGATTAGATGTCGTTTCCGATGGGGCTTCTATTTCTTATATTATAGATTATTGGGAGAAAGGTGAAACCTTTAAAACACTACTTTCTCTCTTCCCCTTTGGTACTTATAAATGTATATGTCTAACATTAATGGTTTTAAAGGTTGATTAACTTACTACGAACTTTCTTTCTCAATGTCATCATCTATTTGATAAGGTCTTTTACGATTATTACATTCCCTTTATACACACACTACTTCTCGACATACCACCTCATTTACTTCTGTTCATTTTATCTTTTAACCTTTTGTTACGAGAGAAGTTTCATAGACATGTGCACCGATCTTGCTTTAATTATTATGTTTCTCTCACACTGTGTCTTATTCGTTCTTGATATATGCTGATAATTAAGTCACATTTTAAGGTCATAAAAAAATTCGCTATTCATTTATATATTAAATAAATTTTAAATTAGAATATTTTTATAATAAAAAAAAATTCTGGGTGAAATATTTATTTTTAATATTAAATTAAAAAATGCATAACTGAATTCATTGAAAATTAAACTA
Organism: Chelonus formosanus; assembly: GCA_028641665.1. NCBI lineage: Eukaryota > Metazoa > Arthropoda > Insecta > Hymenoptera > Braconidae > Chelonus > Chelonus formosanus. The sequence goes on along the minus strand of CM054006.1, from coordinate 23,107,683 downwards.
ATTAATTAACAGAAATAATTTTAATTAGATGTTGCTTTGAAATATTGATAAATATCTTTGTAGGAATATTAAATGAAAATGGTAGGGGTGTTAAATAGATACCTAGAAAGAATTATTTTTAATTAAAGAGTATTTTTTTAGTTGTGTTTAATATTAATAAAGATTTATTGAAATATTTTAGTAATGCTTTTATAACGATCTTTAAAGTAAATTCAGTAGCTTTCATAATGCAGTATTTTGTGCAATTTTAAGTAACCCTTTATCCTATACCTCCCACTACCTCACAGTAGCAGCAGGAAAATCTACTCGCCCTCTTTCTCTACCTCCACATGTATAAGACTCTGGTCCAATTACCTCCTTGCTACGCCGGCTGCTGTTACTGGGAAGGGGTTGCATGATAGTTAATTACACCCTCGTGCCACCCTCCTCTACTTTCCTTTTTCTATCTCTCTTTCACTGCAACCACTAACTCTCTCACTCGCTACCTCTTTTTTCCCGCCGTTGCTAATTACTATTTTTAAAACATTAAAAGTAAAGTTTGTTAAACGAGTGGGAGTTAATTATAAAGCTACCGAGAGAGGTCGGAGGTAATTGGAGCGAACGACAAACAAAGGCTCTCGTCGTATACACGTAGACTTTCCTCCAGCTTCACTAGCCTCTCTTTCTTTCTCGCCTTCTCTTTTTTTCATTCTCCTAATATTCTTCAGATCGTGATACGTTCACTCTGTTATATATTATTTACTTCTAGAATAGAATTTTCGATCCATTAACTGTTTTAGTTGTCTTCTATTTTTTTAACTACAGTGTGGGTTTAGCAGATGGATTACGTTGATATTATTATTCTTATTTTTATTTCAAAATATTTTCGATTGTTATCACATGCATTCGAAAATTAATCTAAAAGACCTCTTGTTCTATAGAAAATAAATTTTTAATTTTTTCTAATTGAAAAATATTTTTTATTGGAATGAATAATCGATAAATACTAGTAGATTATTGAAATTCTATTGTTTAAAAATAATTTTAAATAAATTAAAATTTAAATCTTCATTGTTGAAATAATATTTATCGTTGTTGTTTTGCTGGATATTAATATAATATTCATCAGAAAAAAAATGTTTTTTGTAGCTTGATAATTTTTTCCGTCAAAGAATAAAGGATCTGTCGATATTTTATGCTATTTTAATTAACCATTTAATTGGAAATTATTAAAAAAATTCCAACGTCAGCTTGAATAGTTATTTTATCAAATTATTATGCTACCAAACTTGATTGATGAATAGACTAAAAGATTCATGCTGTTTTTATGTATATATTTATTTTCTATCTTCAGATAATAATTTTTATCCTTGCCATCAATTAGATATTCTAATTCGTAAAATTTGAAAATAGTGTTGAGTTAAATCAATGTAACATTGCGTGTTTCGGCGAGATCGGTCTTTGTTGAATTTACTCAGATTCCCAGACGACTCGACACCTGACCTCTTGTTGGGTCGTAGCCCACTAGAATTTGTTCGGTCGCATCACGTCTTCACCGCTATTTCCGGCGCTATCCGTCAGTCCTAGTTATCCAAAGACGCCCTCAGACGTGTGTCTTTCACGGACTAACGCCATTATGTTATGTGCCCCTGAAGAGAGTCTTCTATTTAAGTCAAATACTTATTCTCGGTTTATATATTCACCATGCGATCTCGTGGTCTATTTTTATTCCAATTATTTTGCATAAATTATTGCGACTCTTTAAAAAACACTGACTTTGTCGATACAACAGATTTTTTTTGGAAGATGAGGAAAGAAAAATAGTATCGAGTGCGAATGTTGAGTTGTTAGGTCTAGAGTTATAGCTGACATGAGAGGGTCGTGAGTGACAGGAAGGCGGATCTCCCGCTTCCTGGGAGCTCTCGAAGACGAAGAGGATCAGTACTGATAAACGACCGGACTCGCCTCTTCCGTGTCCTAGTGTTTAGTTAATATTCAGCTGTATTTTTCGACTGCTTAATTATTTGACATTTTAAGAAATGTTGCTGTTTGGTTTTCTGAAGAGAAACTTGGATTTTTTAAATTTATTTTATCCTTTCTTTTAATCCAAACTATACTTTATAAATCATTTTCTAACCCTTAGTTCTTTTATTTTTGTTAATCAGACATTGACCGGTAAAATTATTGATGGAAGAAATTATTTAAAAGTTAGTTGATGTATAAGAAATGTTAGTGGTGGAATGTAAATTTTTTTTTTGTTCATAAATATCATCATAAAATGTTCTAGTAAAAGATGGATTAATCGATGTCGATCTGCCTGTCAATAGATACAAATGTGCAAGAAACTTACATAGTAAGCTTCCATTACCTTTTATTTGTTTCGACGGCCACTTTGTGTCTCTCAGGGGTTTGAGAAGAGAGAAAAGGTCTTGCCCCGACTCCAGTGATGTCTAGCAGATCGACAGGTTTCAGTTTGTTTCCCATCGTCGTCGGTGTCTTAAGATCCTCTAAGGAGCATGCTTCAGAACGATTAATCGAATTGATCCATTTGTCCAATTTATCTTTCGGATTTTTATTTTTACAAGTCGAACAGTTCTATAATTGAATTGGAATTGAAAATTATTGAGATATTACGTTGTACAGAAAAACAATTAGGTACCGGAAAGGTAACAATGTTTGATAAAAATAAAAAATTTAAAAGATAAAAATACGTCTTGATATAATTTTTTATTACGTTGACATCAGAATTGTCTAGAAGATGTAAAAAAAAAATATTTTTTATTGTAAATAATAATTATTTGCAGTACAAAGATTTTATTTATGAGACAATGAGGAAGAATGAAATATTGAGGTGTAAATTTTAATAAAAAATAAGATAAAGAGAAATGTAGAAAGATTAGTCAATCAGTTAGAATGTCGCAGTTAAGTGACCACATAGGTTTAAGATTAGAAAAGAATTATCACCGATTTAAAAGGCTATTTATTTTTTTTTCGATTTTATTTTATTCCTCTCTTGTAGCTTCTATTCTTCAGGCAGCTCGTGCTGCATATGTAAAAGCTTTTTGTAAATATGTATTGTGTATAAATTTATCCTTTACTAAAAGATCGATATTCAGTATGAATAAATGTCCTTTGAGGTGTGTGGGAAAAAGGTAGATGCACTTCAGTGGCACCGCACTTTAGTGCAAATTAATTGGCAATCTCTTGGAAGAAGTATAGAGACAGAAGTTAAGTGGCTTTTTATTTTCATCGGACGCCCACGCGCTCGACTGGTTGAGTTATATGATGGTACAGAAGTGAAAAAAGCTATCAGGAAGTGGGAGAAAAAAAATATATGTATCCTCTAATTCTTCAAAATATATTCTGGATTACGATTTTAGCATTTTATCACGAGTTATTAATATTTCAAAGAATAAATCAATTTATTAAAGTGTACTCGTAGATTTGAGATAATGTCAACTAAAGTATTTTATGTTAAGCATTTTAGATTAGTGTGACACTTCATATGTATTTATGTTTAATTACGCTAAAAGTCTCCATTAAGCTGGACCCGTGCCAGATTCAATTCTGGGACGAGACTTAGACCTATTTTACTCAACATAGGTGCATCCACTTAACATCAACCCTTTTCTATCATCCTTCCTTCTTTAACAATATCGCCTTCCATCCCTGATACATCGTTTTTTTTTATTTAATGGAAGTATTTCAGTTTTAAAAACAAATGCTCTCTTTTTTTATTAAAAAACCAATATCTATTTGCTACAAATATTTTATAGTCTTTCTACTCTTTTCAATATTTGAGTATTTTCCCGTAGATTAGTTGCTGTATTATTTCGTTCTATAGCTACAGAGTTTTTTCGAGGTGTAATTTAATTCTTACTTTCTTTTTGAATACTTTTATCAATATAAATGGTTGTTATTTATCGTATGAATAATTGTAATTATTCTATTTTCAATATGATATTTATTATTTTCAAATATCCATGAAAGTTTTGTAACAAAGATTTTAATTTGTTACGATTAAACTCAATTAACCATCTGAGTAAATATGAAGTTCCAAAGAATTATGGATTTATTGTGGCAAACATTATAAATAGTAAAAATATTTTGCACAGAAAAAATTAACTATTTATGGACTAAATAAATGATGCTTTTTTATAAGAAAAATGATTTTGGAAAGCTTAAATAAATCATTTAATTAACATCAGGTTGTCAAAATATGAACCCGCCATTTTATAATTCAAATTTTAGTATTTTTCATAATACAGTGTTAACATAAAAATAATTTTGAAAAATTTTATCAACCGTGAATCTAAAGGCTTGATACAAAAAAGAAATTCACTCTAAAAAATTTCTTTGCTATACATTACTTAGATATTCGATTTTCTGTCGCTGATGCATCTGATGGACTTTAGATACATCAAAAAAGGTAAACAAATGTAAAAATCGTATTTTTATCTCCGTTCCTCTTGAGAAATTCTCAAGTGATAAAAGGAAAGTGAGAAGAGTTGGCAGAATTTAAAAGTGCTTTTAGCTTTTAACCTCGACGATACCGTTAAGAAAGCGTTCCAACAGATTTCATTTACTACGACTTGTGCGCGTGGCCAAAGAAAGAGGGATGAGCAGAAATAAGACGACTATAAGAGCAAAGAAAGTAAGGGCTAGGAGGGGTTGTCGGTAACACCGGTTATTAAGTAGATGCTACATCGGTAGATGAATATTTAAGACGTTCAACAAGTTGCGGATTTTTCTTTAATCAGAGCACGGTGGCGCGTTCCTTACTTGCACCCTCTGGCATGACGGTCGTTGGCTTTCTCACCACTGACTCCGCAAGCGTCAACCCCTCTGCTGCACCCTGTGGAGATTTCTCTGCAAGTTTATCGCGCTTAAAGATCACTAGCTATTTAAGATTCTTTTTAGATTTTTCTTGAAGATAATTTGTTGGTGAATTCATTGAAAAAATGAATTATTAGACTTTTAGAAAATCAGAAAAAATTGTTGCAACATCACCTTTTAATAAATACATAACATCAACCTAAAAGAATAATATAGTAATATTTTTTAATAACAATAATAATAATAGAAACAAAGTTTGCTAAAAATTTATAAGTGAGTTTTAGACTAAAATTATTCATAATAATTAATTTTTTTAGGAACAGTACAATAAAACTTGATTTTTTTTGATAAAGTCTTACTTACTAATGCATTTATACTACATAATTTTTTACAAAAATATAAAAAACCGTTTTTGAATTAATGTTAAAAAACCTAGTTTTGTAGTAGATTATTATTTTTATTTATTGGTTCAAATGAAGATGACAGTGAACTGTAATTAAACCAAATATTTTATTTTCAAATAATCTTTAATTCTAATAAAATAAAAAAAAATCTTAAGGAAAAGTTAATCTCGATTGAAATAATTTAAATACATCAAGCATTTTAATTTCCTCTAATTGATGTTTTTTCCACCTTTTATTCATTTAAAATACATTTTTTTATCAATAAATAACTTATTAATACTAAGCTTCATGAGCAACAAAAAAAAAAAAAATGAAGTAATATATTATAATTAAAGCAAAGCTGTTATGAAGTAAGCTTTGGTAGACATGTTAACCAAGCGAGTTTATCAATTGAGGTGCTTGTATGTGCAGTGGCTTAAGCCTCTTGCGAAAAGGTTTTTATAAAATACTATAAAGCCACATGGTAAATAGTTTTTCCTCGATATTCGTCGGCCAGAAACAAACAAGATTCTTTATAGATGGAACAAACCACTCTTCCATAAGTACATTGGAGTTTTGCTTTTTCTTTATATATCACCATCTCCCTTTTCCTTTCATACCATTCATCTCTCGTGCTCATTCTATCGCTGATATTCACTTACTTTTACTCTTTTGCCTTCCATCTCATTTCCTCTTGCACTGCAAGATTCGCGTGCTACTCTTATATACTTGCACACTCTTATGTGCATTTGTGTGTTTGTTTGCGCGTGCTCGCAAAAGCCCGCTTAAGTAAAGTAAGGCTTTTAGCGAAGTGGCTGATTTATCAATGTATTTATTCCGAGATATTGAATTTATTTAGCTAAGTAATGTTGCACGCGCTTGAAACTTGTGTTCGCTATTGCTTTTACTTTAATACTTTATTGTTTATTTTACCACATATAATATATTGATATTCATTCGATTTAACATCATAACGTTGTTATAAAAATTTATTGAGAAACTATATTTAAATTGATAAAATCTCTTTAATGTCATTTTGAAATACCTGTCGTTCATCACTCGACAGCTGCTGTATTGGTTGCGTGTGTCTGAGGGTTAAACTTGCTCTCTCTAGGGATCACTTGGGCTTCTTGTATCCATTACACACATATCACCATCAACCTTATCATTTTTTTTTCACTCCAACTAAGGTAACATTACTCGGGACTATTTTATTTGTCATCACGTTTATTATTGGTGTTAGCTTAATAGTCAGCTGCTATTTATAATTCTACTATTCTTGTCATAGCTATTGAATTAATTGATGTGTCAACACTTGTTCAATTTTCGTTTTTAAAAAAAAAATAATCTCAATATGTTACTCAGTTTTTTTTCAGTCTATTTCTGCTTAATTTCATGTCGAAAATAAATGAATATTTTTGCATTTAATGACAAGAATTATATTCATAATTTTTTCCTTTGAGTTTTAATTATTATTTTCTGATGATTTATTTATTTTAATTAAAAATAATTAAATGTAAATCTGACAAAACAGCTGTTACTCGTATTAAGCACATTTTCTTATTTATTTACATAACTGGAAGCTTTACATTAAAGTTTTTTTAAGTAAAAAAAAAATATTTAGTTCAAAGGAATGAATTATAATGGAAGTAGTATAATGAAATTAATTAAAAATTTAAAAACTGTAGGAAAATATTTTAAAAAAGTGTTTGAATTTTTTATGATTATTATCAGCATACTTATGTAAAAGCATTGTGTAATGCGAACAGAGTAATGTGGTAATTAAAGTGCAGTAGATTGAATAATTTGTGAATGAAGAGAAGTGGAGCCAAGAGACAAGTCCAATGTCAACAGGAAATTATACAAAAGTTCCGTCGTTCTCGCGTAGAAACGTTTCCCTCGACGTCCCTTTCAGAGCTTATACCACTAGCCACCCTAGGATTGGGGACTTGCCCATCCTACCGTTCTCTCCATCTCTCTGTTTAATGCAGTCCATTAGAGTGCATTTAGATCGAGGGATAGTTAAAACGTGGGCCCCAGGTACACCGATGTGCATCGTTGGTCGTAGACAGTGTATATACATATATATACATATATATATATTTATATATATATATATAAGCATTCTCGCGTTGGAAAATTGTTGCCAGGGATGCATCGATTCGACTGCGCGCGTTTCTGAAAAAAAAGCAAAAAAATGTGTATTAAATAATATATTACATTTCCCGAGGAAAAAGTAAAAATAGTCTAGGTCAGCAGGGAGGCTTTTAATAAATTATAATTACCCTAAAAACATGTGGATGCACTATCTAGATGAGTAATAAGAGTGGTTATTATGTTTTCAACTTCAATTAAAAAATTGTTTGCATTTTTTTATTAGCTCAATACTTTTTTTCTCGAGAGTAAAAATTAAATAGAAATGCAATATGATGATGAAGGAGGATATATGGTAATTGCACTAGAAGCAATGTTGAAGAGTGATCGCAAAATTTCATGATAAACATTCTAATAACAGATAGATGTGGAGTCTTCACTTTGTATAGTATATTTGTTGTATACAGAATGACTCGAGTCTAGTATAGACAGAACGATATAGGGTTTGATTGCACCGACAACGACTTTGGCATTAATTAGCGTGCATAATTGTTTACCAGCGCTTAGTATAGAACTGGATCAATATTTAATTGAATGCCTGCTAAATGCCAGCTGCATCGTTAGCCCTCAAATCGAGCTGCTTTCCTATCGTTCATATCGTTTCTCTCTGTCTGACTTTCTGAATAACCTCAACCGCGTGATACAATACTCGAGATGGCGAGCACGCCGGCCCATGATGTCGTACACCATGTTCGACTTGGTACTCGACTTGCCTTATACACTACTTATATACTCACTACTTCTTCTCATTCTACTTTGCGCTCCCTTTCTTCCCATTCACGCCCTTCGCTGGTGCTTTATCTTGTGCCCTTTCCCGAGGTCAAATCGACGTGTAGACTCGCTAATGAGCATGACAGTAACTCTGATAACTCACTTGTTCTATTGAATTAACTACTGAACTTATAGATGGCTTTATTTTCAGCTAGTCATTTAAAGACAGTTTTTTTTTAACGAAAATACTTCCTAACTGAAATCAATGTTTTATTGGTATATGGAGTATTTTTTAATTTTAATTTTCATAAAACCAAAAAAAAATTTGTAATCATCGAATCAATTTTATTTATTGCCAATAAATGATGCCAATTTTTTTATAAGTGCACAAATGAATAAATAATAATTATTTTTATTTTTATATGCATACAATTCTGACAGCAATCACTGAGCAAACAATTTCTAGCTAAATTTATCAAAAAAGCTCTATTATTTATTCATTGGAAGATTTCAAATAGTCTTGATTGTTTTTATTTATTTATTTTTTGCCAAACATATTGTATAATTTTTAAATTGATGAATTTTTATTTGTTCATTTACAGGATTGTCGAGAGAAGATACTTGGCATTTATATATAAAGGTATGCACACACAATAAAATCCACCAGACGATTTCCGTTTTACTAACACTGGAAAACATGGTATTCTATACACCATGGCGGATTTAATCTTAGCAAATTAATTCCATTTTCTCGGAACATCGTGCATTCTCTCTGTTTCGTCCTTCATCAGTTCAGGTATGTGCAAATACTATCATCGTCACTCCTACCATTATCATACTCTCTTTCTACCTACATTCAACTCTCAATCTTATTCGTCTTTACTACCCCTGCTTACTAACTACTTCTTGTACTATGCTCTCTATCTCTCTTTTATACTTACTCCCAACATTGCGTAGGCAAGTGAAAAAGCAATAAACAGCTCTTTAATGAATTGTTAATTGCTTATGCAATACTACGTCTCATTAATTTATATCAAATCAAACTTTACTAGTTCATAATAAAATTATTTATCAATTTTGATCCGTTAAAAATTAAAAGACGCCTGCAGTTTTTTTTCTTATCAAAATGACGTTGCTTGGTCTTACCCCAATACTTGATCATGCCTAAGGTTCCCTTTTGATTAATTTTTTGTATAAAACAGTATTAAGATCAATTTAATTGATAAGAAAAGTTGGTGTAGGTTTTTTTGTTCTAATAATGATTAAAATCAGTATTAAGATTATTCATTTTGTATGCAGATTAATGATATATATGAGCCTTCTTTCAACTTAGTATTACATTTTTAAAACATCCGGATCATAAAAAATAAATGTAGTTTATAGAGTCAAAAATTTATGACATCCTTTACTTGCTTCGTTAATTTTCTATCTATTCTGCAATGTAAATAAATGTTGAAATTTATTTAAACAAAAGTTTATTTAACTTAATAATTACCATCAAAGTTGCTTTATCACACTTAAAATAATTTATTTTAAATGAAATAATTTCTTCTCACGTGGTCACATGGAAAAAGAAATGAGTGTAGGTCAAACGAGCAATAGAATTTTCTTGCGGAACTAAATGAAAACGAGTGGATGGACATTTGATGGGTATGATGTATATGTATATACATAAAGTAATTGAGTCTGAATAGTATTGTGGGAAACAAGGAAGCTAGTGATGTCATCAAGTCTTCTTTACCTTGGTTGCCAACTAACAGCGACGATGCTAAATGAGAAAATAAAATGAGCGAATGAGCTTTGCGTGGAAGTGAACAGAAATGAGCCAGGTGGTAAAGCGTTTAATGAAATCAGCTGGGTCTCTCTCATTTTCTTGGGGACTTGAAGCATGTCTTCGTTTTAATTATACCACAGCAGCTCTTACACGTGAAGACCTTCGCCTGGTGTATCCTTATCCTGTTTTGTCACTTGATTTTCATTTTGGTATTCCTTTGAATAGATACACATTGTCGACAGATCATTAAATAAAAATACAATATCATTATATTCACGATAATGACTTCATCATAACTTCATATTCATCTAGACATTAATCTTAAAAAAAGAGAACTGACTTTATCTCATTATACAGTCGTACCTTATATCTCATTTCTATTTCGAACATTGAACAAAATTAAATAACAGAAATCAGTTGACTTTGAGTTGACATATGAGGGAGGCAGCTGACGAGGAATGTGTTAATGAGATCATTTAGCATCTTCTATCTTCTTTCTTCTTCTTCTTTTGACCTCCAGACGTACTACATCTATATTTTCTTATGTTTATTTTTCTTTTTCATTTATTTTCTGTCAAAACTCGGTTAATTTAACAAAATATTAACCATAAATACTGACCATTTCGTTACTTCTTCAGCTAATTAGTTTTTAAAATAGAAAATTCTGAGATTGTTATGCAAATAGCGATTCATTAACTGTGAATGCGGTAGATTTTGTGAATTATTTTTAGTCTAAAGTATTATATCGCCGCAGTCCGGCGATAAACAATGCGTACAATGCAGTTCATTTGTGTGACTTAAGTTATGGTTTTACCAGCTGACTTCATCATAACCTGCTCTCTCTTTCAAAGAGTCTCAACTTAAAACTCGTAAAAAAAAAGAACCTTTATTACAGTTCTTAGTAAATTGTCTACTAAAATCATTATTCAGATGCCATTCAGCGATTTTTTGGTAATCTAAAAATAATATTTAATACCTCATTTGTATATCGAAATCTGAATTTCAGCTACAAATAATTATAATCCTTTAGAGATTTATGTTTATTGTTTGGGAACAATATTTCTTAATTTTCTATAAATCTTTGAATAGAGAAATACATCTCTTTTCTTAATTAATTGCTTTTTGATAACCTCGACCATCTGTACTATTTAAAATGAAATAATTTTGATAAATATCTAGAGCTAAAAAAAAAAATAAAATGATTAGAGTCTTCTCTTATATCTTTTCAATGGTCGTTTTCAATTTATATATGTTTTTTAACAAGTCATTTCATTGCTCGTTAGTTGAAGATATGAAAAGGCGATAATAACGAGCGGAAGCACCACTTTTACTAACCCATATCTAATACTTTGCTCGGTTAATTATTTTCTCAGCAGGAAATTTATAAATCATAGTTATTTATGAATATTGGACTGCGTTATGAAAATATTGATTCGTGATTTACGTTGAGTTTTATTATTTTATTTAGCAATTATTCTACTTGTTGTTATTATTTCTTGGATATAAATTGCTTTTCGGAAGCAATACTTTAATAAATAAGTAAGTAAATTTATCCTTACTGTTTATTTTTCATCTTTTCTACATTGTAACATCAAAATATGATTTTACATTCAAAGCAACATATTTAAAAAACATCACAGAACATTATTACTACTGTGAATTTATAATGACAATTACCATAAAAATTGTCACACGATAAAATATTTGAAGAAATTTATGGTCACCTTTCGTGGAGAAATCGAGCTGGGATAATACTGAGAAATAAGAAGAGAAAAAATGGAAAAAGACACGAGCCACCTACAGACATGTACGTTCAAGAATTTTACAGCCAATTATTTTATACGCTGTTTTATTGCATTCGTGTAACTTGACTTAGTCTCTGAAGAAGAGGAGTCTCTTTGCAATCGAAATCCCATCTGAAGATTGTTACATCAAAGTGGAGGAAAATTGTCCTGGGAATGTTTTCTTCATTGAGAAAAGTTATTTCCTTCAATCACTAGTGCACATTAATTACCCGTAGTATCGGTGTGTGTGTTTTTTACTGCGTTTTAATTGTTAAAGAAAAAAAAAAATTTATTGAGTCATTTATCGAGAAGTTTTATCCACAAAGCTATTGTGTAATGGTAATTATCATTCAAATTTATTGATCAGTTCTTTCGGTTAATTAAAATATTGAATTGATGAATTTATTGATCGACTTAGGACATCAATTACTTGAGATTTTATTGATGCTGTACAAATAAGTATAAATATTATACACAAACGTGATTTTAGTTGAATAGAGTTGAGATATATCGTGAATCATCCAACACTTTTACTAAGAGAGATTTTACGAGACGGCAAAATTTATCGTGCTCGAATCATCAGCTGGATTATTAAACTCCGTAAACAAACGCTTGTTAAATCATAAGAAATATAGCATGAATAGTAAGAAGCGATGAGTAATAAAAAATCGCCGGAAATTTATTTTTTTTTTTCCTAACGAAAGTTATACATGAGGTTTTTATAATTTTTTCTATGGTGTATATAATCATCTTGCAATTCGTTCTCGCACAAATATCAGTATAGTTTACCAGTAGACCATTACAAAGTACCTTACAATGTGCATACATTATGCACACGCGAGCTGGAACACCTTGCATATACTGAAAATAACAATTTAAATATCTGACCCCCCCCCCCCCCGCTTTAGCATAACCCAACCTCTTTATTCTAAGACTCTAAGATTATCTCCTTGTTTCTATCTAAACGTCTCATTTTTATGCACCATTGAAATTTCTCATCTTTCTTTGCTATGCCGACCCTTTAACTATACAGATTTTTTTAGTCACGCGACAGTAGCAGAGATTTTTTTTTAAATTAAAATCATCATCGTTATTTATTTATTTGTAAGTGCTTTCTAGTTTTAAACAATTAAGAAATTGTATTCGAAGAGTATGTCTTAATAATTACAAGGTTAAAAGATAAGTCGAGGTAATTATAAATAATTAGTTGATAATACGAAATAACAATATATATATATATATATATATGTTTTTTAAAAACAATGTTCATTTCTATTATGAAAAAACTAAAAATCTATAAAGTTACAAACTGTTTTTTAAAATTCAAACTAAAATGAAAAAAATATTCGTACTAGTTTTGTCAATATGGGCTATCAGTATGGTATGTATTGTAAATAAAATCAGTTTGGTTATTTTAACTAAAGTATTTCTAGATATTTAAGATTGAAGCAGTTGTTGTGATGCTTGAAGGTACTTACGTGTGGAAGACAATAACAGTGTTAGAGGAAAATAGAGAAGATCCTAGTGTCCATGAGTATCATTTTATGAGAGATGTTACTAAAGACAATGATTTTTTGGTAGGTATTTAGTGATTAAATAATATTCCTTTTTCTAAAAATTTACAATTTTAATTTTACAGATAATTTACTACGTCATCCCCAAAGATTCTTATAACAGTATTTTAAATGGAACTGTACGGTTTTGTCAAGCAGATGTTTCAACATTAGATGGAACTGTAGCAGCACTAGTTGCTAGGAGTTTAGGACTTGACATCAATGATGGTACACCGTGTCCTGTGAAAAAAGTAAGATTCATCATTTAAAAATCATCTCTTCAAAATATGTATAATTGTACATTTTTAGGATAAAAAAACTTCTCAAGGGTTAGAGTTCAACATGGAAGTAACTACTTTAGATAGATTTTTTAGCAATGATACACTGTATATTGAGTTTCTCATGACAGTTCCCAAAGAAGATTGGGGTATAATAGTGCATATATTCCCTGAAAATAAACGATCAGAATATTTTGCTGTTAAAAATGAAACAGGATATTAAACAGTGATAAAAAATGCATCTATAAGTCATTGTACTTTAATAAAAGTTTAATATATTCTAATAGAATATGGAATCCATTAAAAAATAATCAAATAAGTAGTGATGAACTTTCTATGCTTGGAAAGTATTATTCTTATTGACTCACAATGGAAAAAAAGAATTTCTCTATATGTATTTGGTTTTCTTTATCACCAGGAGTAATCGAATTCCAACTAACTGGACAGTTAGCATGGCTTTTAATGTTTGCCATTTTTTAGATACTTTATGTTTGAATGCCTAACTATTCTGGTGTGCATCTTTCAAAAAGGACTTCCTCATCCTCCATGGTGTAGATTTTCTACAATGAAAGGCACTCGTTGAAATAATAAGACTAAGTTCTTAATATTCATCATTTAATGCAAGATGAGGGAGCCATTTTTGAGTTCTAATATTAAATAATCAAACATATTTAGTAATCAAAGTATTCAATAATTCTGAATAGACACTGATTTGATTTTTAATTGACTTCATTCGATAAATATCGATCAAACTCATCAGAATATTTTAAGTAAAGCCACTCTCTTCCAAGTAAGTTTTTAATTATACGACCAAGTATGTTCTGAGTTTAAAATTTTAATAAATTCATTAACGATTTAATGAAGTACTTGAAGGTTAAGACAAGCTGACATTTTCACATGCTCATTAATTTAAATGAACAAATTAAATAAATTCTTATCATCCAACACTATGAAAATATAATAATACTTAACTTTAAGAATCATTCAATATGATAACGAAGAAAAATGGGAATTTGATTAAATCAATAGAACGTTTTCTTTTATTGAGTCATTTACAGCTTCTTGTGTATTATATTCGGTCTCGACAGGTTGGCAAGCCACGTCCGCACATTAAATCGCCTCTGGTAAGTCTGAGGATTGTAACTGGGACCTCAGTAGAGCCATGGATTGAAGGAGTCTTAGCGCAATTTCTTCGAATCAAGCGAAAGCCAATTACAAGTTTAATTTAGAACTTTACCTCACGATAATTAGCCGGTAAATTAAATTTACTTACGACGAGAAACAATCAGGAAACTTACGTTGGAGGTTTCTCGTAACCAGAGCGTCGGCAACGTTGCACTCATATACTTCACCTCCTATAAGATATTCAATAAAATTAATTACACGAAATGGAATGGAATAAATGGATAAAAGTGTAATAATATTTTTCTTCAACTTCAAGTCATAAATTATTTCCTTTATTGTGAGATATTCCTCATCAACACAATAGGTGTGATTCTTATTTACGTCTGTTAATCGGAATGGAATAAAACTGTTTATTAAGTGATCCTTGTTACGCTGTGTTAATCTCACATCTCGTAGTAATTAACCGCTTCCTTAAACCTCCTTCCCTATCATCACATCATCTCTTCCATTCTTACTGGTAGATTACCTTTAATACAACCATGTCAAGTTCTAAACACTCCTTCAGGTTGCATTGCAGAAACTGCCATATGAGTTATTGACGTATATCCATAGGGAGATCAGTTTCACTTGAGTATTCAGTATTTCTCCAATTCTCTTATGTAATTAAACTTCAATCTATTACAAAAAATGGGACCGGGCTTAGTTTGTGATGTTTTTTATCTTTTAGTTTTTTTGTTTATAACGAATTGCTATTATTATGAACAATATGTAATTATTTAGAACTATGTGAAGGCTTTAGCAACCATATTGTATTGATACTAAGTTCAGTTTTTAACAATATTAATTGTTCAAAACGTAAAGATATGATAAAACTACAAATTTCAAAATTCGACCCCATTAAAACAACTTCCTAATGAAAAATTAATAATTATTTTAAATTGGAATCATTGGAGAATTAATTCGATTAATGGTATTTTGAGCATGAAAGTATTTATTAATGTTGGGGGATTGCTCAAACATCATCATTATATCGTTGAGAAATGAAAAAGTGCATTTAATAGTTGGGTTTATTGCTATATAACTTGGCAAATGTCAGAGGTATAAACAAATGAGATATATTTCTCATTTAGGTGGTATGAGAGCTGAAGTTGAGGTAATAAATTAATATAATTTAGGCATTAAAATGTTGACTAATGTCGAGGGCGTCCGCGCATCCGTGAAGTTGGTATGCTGGGCTTGCTGACGTCACAGGACACGTCACTCAAACTCAAGAATGGCCGGAAGTCGTGAAATAGGATTAACTCACTTACCTGTGTCTGTATACGTATAGCATATACGAACGTTACGAGGTGATAATTGAATAGATAGTGTACCACTCGCGTTAATACCTTCTCTCATTCGATTTTTCTAACGTCTGCAGGACGTGGCCCAAGTTTCCTGTGATTTTTCACAGGAAATTGTCTCAGGGTCTTTTGCTCGTGCTACATATATCTGTAACGATATTTCAACACCAGGATAATGAATATTTCCTGTTATTAACACGTGTCTTGATTCAAAAATTTTTTTTAGAGATAAATGTCTTTGTCTTTGACATGCTGCCTCAGTTATTAAAATTTCAACTTATCTACATTTTAATGTCTTTCCAGGTCGTTTTCATGATTGGTTATAAATTATATTTTCATTTTAAATTTTAATTGATTTTTGTTATCTTTTTTTGCACTTTTGATCTGTTAAAAAAAAAATTATCTTTTTTTTAAACTTCATTTTTTTTTATAGCATGATTTCGTTATCTCCAATAATTGCAATGGTTATTAGGTGTTATTTTAAAAATAATTGAAAAAACTATTTTTTAGCTCGTGTGAATAATCAATTACTAGCACGAATGCATGAAATTTGTTCATAAGAAGAAAATTGCAATAATCATCATAAATATTGTACAATAAATAGCTTTTAAATCATCAAAGCTCCAACTTGATGTTGAAAAAAAATACAACTTTCTTCAAAATTATGACATTGAAAAATATCTTCAATGGTGTCTGATGTTTTTGAAGATTAATCAAAGCGTGTGAGATAGATTAGAGATTTTGAAAATGTCAATTAAAAGTCTTATGTAATAATTTAGCTTTGATTTGCATGAATCCATATAGCTCTTGTATAGCAGCTGTACATATATACATGATCAAAGAGTGAATCAAAAAGAAATAGTGAATTATTGCGGTAAGATCCGAGACGACTTAAGATATACTGGAGGGTCTTTTGGCGAGGCTGTGAGAAATCAAAAGCCGTATCGCTTGCGAGGAGCTAATTCGGCGCGATGCATCAACGCGGTACAGCACAGACTGCACTTTGTGGAGGCAGTTAAATTGACATACCGTATATCAGGGAGAAGTATGGGGTCCGCCACAAGTCCAGAGGAAAAGAGAAAAAGTCATTTCGGGACAAGATTAGACTGGCTATCTCACGTCGTTATGCATCTTTAGGAGACTTCGAAGTCCCTCAATTTGGCTTGACTGCATCCGGAAAGGATTCGTGAATTTATTTCCTCAACGACAGCTACTTTGCAAGCAATTAAAAATTTTAATTAAAAAATAAAGTGTTATATTCGTGGGGTTAATGATGGTTTAATTGAAAGCTCACTTGGTACTCAGGTAAACTAAAACTTGGCTGTAGCAATCATTAACGGGTGTCCACGCTGGTTTTCCGTCTGAGTACTAACGAGAGCTAAACACTAGTATATGTGTATTTATATGTGTTTGTGTGTATATTCACATCGACAAATAGTTGAGTACTAGTTGGTGCACATCGCACTTGTTAAATCGGCCATCTCTTGTCGCAGCATCCCATCGTGTCCGTGGCCTGAGGTCCTGTGGTAATAACTGGACGCCATTATAAAACCTCCCCAGGGTAAAGCCGACTAAGGGTACTCTCTCGCTCCTCCACTTACTCTCTTTTCTCTCGTACGTACCGCTCGTTACTGCCAGGATACGGGATTTTCCTTCGTTGACCGCCGATATTTCTTTCAGTCTCTTTCTGATCCTTACATTTTTCTTTATTATTATTTTTAAAGATTCAACTGTTCCTTCCAGCATTTCTCTATCTTCATTTGATAGTATTTGAATGATTTCTTCAATCTTCTGTAAGGTCCTGTTTGAGAATGATAGTCTTTGAATTTTTTTGATAAAATTTTTATTTATTTATGTCCTGCTGACTGCAATTATCCAATAAAAGCTCTCTAATTTCGTTGGACAATTATCAGTCTTTTATTGATTTCCATATTAAATGAGTTTATTGAATTATTTTCGATTCAATTGATAAAGCATATCCACAAATTAAAAAAAAAACTTGAATAAATTCAAATATTCTCATAATAATCATGAAATTGTTTGATAATAATATTTAATACAGAATTAAAATATTTTTGAATAATATTCGATATTTTTTCATGGTTGTTACAGTTGTATGGTATTATTTTATATTTTGGTGAGTTGATTAATATTGTTAGTATATTGTATTAAAAAAAAAAAAAAAATTTGCAAATCCAATAATCCCCCAAATTACTAGAATTCTCTAGATGATTACTCAAAAACATGAATCCAAATAATATATGCAGGCCGAATATTTTTATTCTCGTTCAAATTTTCATTATATAAATTACGACATTGATTGAGTATAACAACTACAGGCACGCAGTTAATAACAAGTCTAAATTAAGCTATAATCCTCAGTAGTGGCGGGTGATGGCTGGGTAGTAATGATCCATATGAAAATATAACGAGAGTACAGTTGGATCTGCAAAATATCTAAATTAGCGAATTCATTTTATCTCTCATTTACTAGAAATATCTCGATATCTCTCTTTCTCTCATATATTCTCACTAACGGCAATTTGATAGAATCAAATGAAGTTTCAGTGAATTGAGAGGATTTCAATGATTATCCTGATGCTTCAATGCACTCTTGTTTCTCGCTAATTGTAGATATTCCGAATAAAATGAAATTTTATATTCGGAATTAATATTCCGTTCAATATATTTATTATCAAGTTATTGCAAAAGCTTATTATTCGTCAATAATATACTATAAAAAATATATAATTCATCTAATAATTTAAATGTTATTATTATTACTTTGTTTCAGTGTAATAAACATTGGTGGTGTTTGGATCAAGCCAACTTGCTTCCATGTTTATGTAAGTACTTATTATTATTATCACTCGTAATGAGCATTATCCAATTTATTCAAAAATTAAAACTATCGTATTTCACTTTGTCATAAATATCTAATTCTTTTAAATATATATTTAAAATTATTGGAGATGTATTGTTGGTATATGAATTGAAAAGATAAAGCTTTAACACTTATCTATAATTTTAAACATGTAAAAATAATTTGTATGTTATCTAATAATATTTTCCAAGTTTTATGAAGTAAAGATTGTGCATTTCGTTGAGACTCACGTACATATGTTTTGTTCACTTATCGTGTACAACTCAGACTTATTGCATTCCTCTTGTGGACCATAAAGACCTTCATAATGACTGCCTTTAATTATTAAATTTATTTTAAGCAGACTCTTTCTCTTTGTTAGAAGCAAAGTACTTTACTTTCCACAGAAAGCAGTTATACTAATTCCTAGTAAGCTGACCAGCTTCCCACACTGAGTGCTAATGAATTTTCTTCGTTTTTTCATCATTTTGTTTGCTCATTAGCGTCGTACATTTCAAACTTTTACATTTACTCGACTTGAATGCATGTCGTAGTTTTGCGAAAAAGCTAAAGCTGCAAGGGTTTTTTTTTGCCTACGTTCTATAATTACCTATGCTTCATAAAATTAATCAACTCATTAAGAGTCAAACTTTGGATGAATTCTAACATTAAATTAATCCTATATCATTTTCTATATTTATTCCAATTCCTTTAGTTAGTATCACGAGGAAATAGAGATTGTAATGAGTTAATTTTCTAATTTTAATCTAGATATTTAACGATTTCGTGTCATTATCGAGAAAGATTTAACTAAAAGACACTCTAAAGGCACTTAAAGACTTTTTAGATTTTTTTTTACTCTTTCAAATAGATTTTTTATTCTCTTGTCAGTTGTTCCTCCCATCAGGGAGTATCCTCAAAGCGGTGTGGTGGTAATTCAATCTTCCACACCTTCTCCACGATCTTAATCCAAAGATTACGTTGAGCTGACGCGAAAAAAGAAGATGAAAGAAAGAAAAAAAAAAATAACAAAGAATGAAAGACTAATAAGAAGAGGGAAAAAATTAACAAAATTAAATATGCGAAAGTGAAGCCAATTGCATGACAAGTAGAAGAAATTATGAGAAATCTTTTGTATCCGGATTTTGATAATAAGTTGTCTGTAGTTTAGTCGTTATATATAGTTAGCAAACAACAAAAGTCTTTGTTTCGAATAAGACGCTGTGGTGGATTCACGTCCATGGAACATTAACCAAGCAGTCTGGCATCGTAGGCACTGTATATAGCATACATATAATATATCTACATAACTATGGTATCACCCCGGCGTAACGCGACGCGGTGAAACTACCCCGGAAACGGACGCGAGGGGAAGAGTGGGATGTTTGTGGTACACCGGAAAACGAAGCAAATATAATACCAGTTCTCTAGAGATTGTCGCGACGTAACGAGAGATAGTAATTATTTAATAATTATTTTAACAATAAATTTATACTTTGGAATTTAATGATTTTATTAAATGCTTTTCATTGACTATTTTGTTATTTTATTTGCAACGAATTGATTCATTTAGAGATCAACAAGTTATGAGAAATTCTGAATTAAAAGTTGCAGGACGTTATGAATTTGATTCATGTTTATTTTAAATTAAATACATTGCTTATTCAACTTAGCAATGGAATTTATAACAATCCGGGCTTATTTTGGATTTCTAACACTAATAGATCGTTTGATGGCAGTAATAGGGTAGTAACACTACGGTATACCGTAGAAAAACATGGTCAGCTCCTTATGTGGCCATATTTAATTGCTACTCAGGAAATGCATAGAGGAGAAAGTAAGATTATAGATCACTTCTTGTTTTTATAAAATCATACTTTACTCAATTAAATTATCACTTCTTGAATTTTCTATTCATTGTCAAGTTATTTTGCCAATAGATTAATACATCGACAAATTATTAAGAAACAACATTAATTATGAAAATTTTCAACTTTGCAGACTGATCATATTCTTTGTCATAACAAAAGCAATAAATCGTGAGAGCCTAAATGAAAAAATTCAATTCTAAAAAAAATATTCACCGTATTTACAAATACACAAAGTATATTTAAGATCTTATTTCACTTCATTCGTAACAAAATTGAATGGGGTTTAGTACAAAAAGTGTCATTTTCCGAGCGATCGTTTCCTTACAGCTATATTTCAAATTTCAATCTTGGATTTTCTTGAGCATTTCCCCTCGGCCAGATCGAGGGTCGCCAATCTCACGGTTTTCCTCTCTACTCTTCTCGCTCGTACACACATGAAAAGGTAGACCGATAGTAGGAGCTGTAGGAGAGGAAGCAATTCATATATGTAGATCTGAGATTCGTGCGCCAGCAGGTTCGATTCCCGGCGAAGTTATTATCACATATATTAGACAACTGACCGAGTGCAGAGAGACGTAGTGGGATCGTGTGGGGGTGTGTAACCCGAGGTCGGAGGTCTGGGATGAAAGGAACTCCTCATATGAGATACAATATCGCCTTGACTCGCTCGATCGTGGTTATGGTAAGAACCCTTTATTGTTTTATATTGTTTCGAGAGCGCCTTTATTATACGATTCCGCAGCGGCTGCAGGGTGTGAGTAAAGAAAAGAAATTGGAATCAAATTGCCGGCCCACATATATATCTATATAGTGGCCATTGAATTAGGTATAGAAGAAAAAGAAGATGAAAGAAAAAATTAGATATAGATATTTTACGACCTAGAGTCCAGCCGTGGAAACTCCTTTATCATGCATGGATTTTAAATTCAATGGAAAACTCGGGGAAAAATTAAATAATTTTTAATAGATACAAATATTCTAGAGAATAAAATTCAATTCATTTTTATTGTAAAAAATAAAAATGATATTTCAAAATTTATTGCAGAAGTAATAACATATTTGATATTGATGCAACTGTATGAGATATTTTTCCTTCTCATTTTCCTTCATAAAAGATGGTTTTTATCGTAATAATATCTAATTTTGTGGTGGAAAGCTTTTAAAGCTAGCCCAACAATAAATGATAAAAATAGCTAACGATAAATGTGGATAATGTCTGAAGTAATATTGGGGAATATATAGAGTTGATGAAAAATGTTAGCAAGATGGTATTATAAATGAGTTTACGAGAGTTTATGTGATGGTAAGAGTGATAGAATACTGGTCATGACGATCGATAGTGATAATCGACGGCTGGTCCAATCGTTTCCGACCGCAAGCCAATTGTAATGCCAAGTAGAGAAATATCATCTACGCCAAGTCTCTCATGGTCGAGATACTGAGTAACACTTTGACGCCACAGAGAAACACGGCCAAGGGGCTTGTATTTACCTTGCGGTTTCAATCTGATCTTATTTAAATATAAATTACAGGGCCACAAGGCTTGTGTTCTCCATTATAAACGGTTGATGTTTGTGTTCAAATTTTCTCTCTTGCCAATTGCACCAGCTTGTCAGCACTTGAGCTCCAGGTGTCGCGTTTGAAATGGATTTTATCAATTTATTGCCTTTGTTTCTCAATAATCGTGACTCTTATTAGCTATTTTTCTTATTATTTATTATTATTGATCTTTCAAAATCATTTCCTAACAATCATTATACCGAGCTGTCGACAACAATCTATTTGCTGTGTTATATTTCTTTCATCAATAAATGAACACTCAACAGTTATTGTTTTGGAAATCATTTTACGTAATAAAGTGTTTGCTTTTTATGATTCGAGGAAAGTTTTTAGTGTAATAAATATTCTAGTGATTTTCTCTTATCAGTTTAAAGTTATTTATTATAAAAAAAATATTTCGAAGATATAAATAACTCAATCTGTCGTAAATATTTTTTATTCAGTCAATTGACTTTTCATAAAATAATAAAATATTTACTATCAATTTTTTAAAATAAATAATTAACAGTTTCCGAATTCAACGAAATATTATTTAATTGTCTCACCATTGCAATAATAAATTTATTCATAATTTTTTTTAAGTATTGTTGATTGATGAGTAGAGTTATTTTTTATTGTTGAAAGTAATGATATATTTTACTCAAGATCTTGTTTGATTATTATTGATTCCAAAGTGATTTTCCAACAATCATTATCTCGAATTGACGATCGAACCGATTGAATTTGATTTGCCACATTCAGTCCTTCAAGTGATATTTTTTGCTTCTCTTTGACGGAAATTAGATTCCTTGGAATTCCCGAGGAAACATAAGGGGTAAGCAAGAGTGTAAGAGAAAGAGAAAGATAAAGAGTTGCTGCGTGACGGATTGCAGATCGAGCAGGGATAATTTCCTCAACCCGTGCTCGCATTCTCAGCGATTAATCGCTCGATCGAGGATAAAAAAATTCAACGGGTACTCTGTAACCGCTTAATTTTCTGAAGAACGCAAAAAAGTCGTAGAGTTTGAGTTTGTCTGAGTGTTCACTTTGTCGATGAGAGCTATTATAATTATGATCCCGTATTTTTTTATGTCCAGGATAATTATTTCTTCAAATTAAATTAAAGTTTTTCGAAACAAATTATTATTACTGTCGTTTTAAAGGCATTCCCGATTATATTATTTACGGTCATTACTGATAAGAGAAAAGAAACCAATATTTTTATGTCTTATGAATAAAGTTTATATGTGTATATATTTTAACAGCTTATGGAAATGCTCCAGTTTTTAATTTGATGCACCATAAGGTACCATAAAAAGGTGATACGCAGGTGCATATGACAGATGGTTTTACTTCCGGCAGATAGATTAAATGTTTATGCGATTTTGTTAATTCTATTCGACAAGTCGGCACGAATGATCCACGTCATCTAATGGACTATGATAATTGGAAGGCAGTTGTGTTGATGATGAATAGTTGTTCATCAAACTGCGGGGAATAACAAACCCCAAGAGTCAATTGAATATTCATAGCATAGATCTAAATTGATATCAGTCTAAAGTAATATTAGTATTATACATAGAAAAATATTTAAGAAGTGGGTGAAAAAAAGCTATTTCATTTTTTTTTTACATTAATTTATGTAAAAAAATATTTAAACTATTTTTTATCTTTACAATAACTACTTAATGGGAAGTTAAAAATAAAATATCCTGTTTTAGGTAACGTTTTTAAAACTACTTATATAAAAAAGTGTTATCACTTTGATTAATCAATTAAATTTTCTTTCAACTTTTATCAACAAAAGGTAATTTACTAGAAATGTCTTTGTTAAATAAGTAATTTTTCATCAGCAAAAAAAAACTCGAAATGAGTTACTCTTTAATTTAAATAATTTCTGTTAGCTTAGGAGCAGATAATCTTTTCGATTAAAGGTCTATGTTGGAGTTTACTTAAACCGTGAAGGGTTGAAGTACTTTTCCTTTTTACTTGAACAAAATACATACACAGTGATGTTGAGTATACAAAGATCGAGGACGTGTGTACCCCTCATTCCCTTTGTTTTCCGAATGCAAATGAGTGGTCCTGGTCCTTCTATAACAGCTCTTGCTCCACACTCGTACGTCTTACAACTCAACACATTGGCTCTCTCCCAACACACGGAAGCGTGCGATATGCATGCATATTCATATGACATGAGTGTGGACCATGAGAGGTTATTAATTAACCGGAAGCCTAATCAAACCTCGGACGTATATAGGATGAAGCAGGTGACGTTTATCTTGGACTATATACACTCCTGACGACAGAGTTTTAACAGCAGAAAATATTGATAAAAATATTTTTCGCTGAAACTAGGAATATATAAAACTATGAGTGAAGCCATGCTTGGATGAATTCATGGTTAGGTCAGAGAGATTAGAGTACAGTGAAACGACCAATGGGCTGGTGATGAAAAAAACTAAATGAAAAGGAAGCCTTTGTTATGTTTAGAATTCCAGCAGCGACGAGGAGAGTATAGAAGCACATAGTGATCGGGCGGGTAAGCTCTTCGGGGTATGAGGAAAGAGCAAAAGAGGTGATACTGACGAGGTCCAGAGGGTGAAACGCGGGGGCAACTGCAATTTGTACCTCTTACTGTCCACGGAAAGAATAGCTATTGTCTTGCAGGAGAGAAACAAATTAAGCCTTCATAAAGCCGGCATACGCGTCAATAGGAATCGATATTTTTAATTTTAGTAGAAGCCAAACATCTACTTCTCATTCTCTTTTACGTATCTCTCTTCTAGCCGCCCTTCGTGCAGCACTAAATAATAATAACCTTCAGCAACGCGAATGACTTTGCAAGAATGCATTAAATGTACAGTTTTATCGCGTTCAACCAACCACAGAAAATGTTTGCTATTTTTTCATTTTTTAATTTAAAAAAGACAAATCTGAAGTTCAATTGTTATGTTGTATTAATTCTTCTTCAATGAACCTTTGATTAAAAATCATCTTTTTGATTTAAAACAATCCTATCTAGTCTGAAAAATAAATTTATAAATATTTATCTTAATTTATTAATCAATATCAAATTAACAAATGATTCTTTTGATGAAAAAATAATTTTATAAATGATAAACTTAATTTAGCGAGCAAATTAAATGGGAGTAGTATCGTCAGTTGATGTAGTTATGAAATAAAAAAAAGAAGACAGTGTCCAAAAAGTGGATTTTTATTGATTGAAGAAAAAGTACCTCTCCAAGAGAGTTGTAAAGAGATTTTGTGGGTTGTTGATTGAAAAATTGGATGCACTGGTGGATCTTTGAGGAGGAAATAAGGTGACTGTAGATAGATATGGAGTTGAATCGACAGCAGCAGATGGAATGATTCCGTTTCTTCAATAACTGACCACTCTCTTGGGATTATTATGTTTTCATCAGCTATCTTTAGTAGTAGGAAAAAGCATCGAAGGGTTGTGTGGGACCGGATCAACATGTACAGACCGTCCAAACCAAGAAATTGCATCCCCATCCTCTTTCTTTTCTTTGCTCCTTTCTTTCTGTCTCTTTCTACACCCCCTTCTATATGCTCCTATTTCTCCACTTTCAAATGGTTTCCGAGGCTCAGCATCGAACCCACGCGAAATATATACGAGCCGGCAAATTGAAAACTACCGATCGACCTGGGCTTGAATAAAATATTACCAAAATTTATTGTAACACCTGGTACATCGTTCGACCACCAATCGAATGAGAATCTTTTTTAGTATCTATTTTCCTTCAGTTTTAAAATGTTGTTTATCTACTTATCAAATATCTAATGGGATTAGATTAACTAAAATAATAGTTTTCTTGAAGAAAAAGAACATTTAGGAGAAAATAGAAAGACAATTTCATCAAATATCTACTCAATTTTTTTAACCCCGAAATAATTTATTATTCATTTTCAATTAGAAAGTAAATTTAATGGGGTTGATTTTTGAAATTCGTAATTTTATCATATTTTTATTTTTTAAGATATTTGAGAGTATATCAAAATATTTAAAAATATATAAATGTACACACAATTGTAGGTACGTATGTTAGATTTTTTTTCGTTTAAAATAACAAAGTGCGTTTAGGCCCATTATTAATCTCAATAATTATTTTTACTATTTATTTATTCGTATTAAAAAAAAAAGTAAGTTATTTATAGAATATTTTATTGAATAAATTAATTAATTTTTGTTGGAATAAATTTTCGTTTTCATTCACAAGTAATTTTAGTTAAAGTTTCTAATAACGTTAGCAATTTTACAGTAGCCTGGGCATATAATTTAAAACATTTTATTGCAATTAGAAACATTTTCGTTGAAATTAATATCGGTGACTGCTTGAAGCCGTCTCGCTAGTTTTGTCTGTATCTACTGCCTACTATGCTTCTCTCATTTTATACTCGTCATGCGTTCTCCTTTACTCTCACAGCTATTGCCGTTCGAGTTCTCATACTGTCGCGACACCCCAGCAATAAGGGAACATACCGGGAGGGGTTGTCGGGGGGTGACAGGCTAAATTAAATTTTCTATTTTGCAACGGGCTCCTCCTGACCTCGGTCTTTCTCATTGCAATCATGTGGACAAGGTTGGACGAGGTTCTCAACAGTTTTTGATAAAATTTTCAGTCTAAGATGCATTTATATCTTTTATTACTTCTATTACATTCCTCTCATTCTTTTTGCATCAGCTTTTCAAAATTAAATCTATGAAGTAAATTTAATAGTTCCACTAGACGATTACTTTTTTAATATAAAAAATTTTTATCAAAACTTACCCTCACAACTTTATTGCAAAAATAATCATTTTATTTCAAATAAGTTTCGAGTTTTTTTAATTATTTGGAAAATAAAAAATAATTGATACTGGTAGTTAAATAAATTCTCATCAAGTTAATTTAAACAAGAGTGATTAATGAGCATTCATTATTTGAAAGGAAAAAAAGGTTAAAACTTTTAAATAAACAAGTAGTCTTTTTATGAGATTAAATATTAAAAATATGAGTTTTTAGTTGGGACAGGTGAATAAATGATAATAATTAAGAAGAGAGAAATATGAATGACTAATGAATAAAAAGTTAGAGTAAGAATTCACGTTAGTTACTAGAGGAGGGGGAAAGGGCGGAGTAATGTTCTGCAGAATATGTGTTGGGGAGAGGAGGTGGTTATTTTAATTACTGTCCGGTGACTCTAAATTAAAGAGCCAGGTTATATTCCACGAGGGTGGTCTCTACTCCTTTCCCTATTGCTCACCCTTGTGCTTTCGTAACTTTGTAAGCATTTGGTTCACCTCTGGCTAGTGCAGCTCTCTACATCGCGTTTCTCTTACTCTCTCATACTCTTTCCGTCTCTCTGGAGAGGACGAAACCGGCCGCGATATTACTACAGCCATTCTTTACCCACACCCGGACCACGCGGTTACGCGTTTGACGCTAACCCAGCTAACCAGTTTCTAAATTGTCGAGAGCATCCCAGGATTAAGGGTTTCCACCAGTCGACTACCCGCGATTGTCCAGAAATTAACCAAACTCCGTATGTGCAGCGAGACGACTCCACTTTCCCTACCCTCTGGACCCTTAAGAATTTTTCAGCGAATGGAGAGAGAATTATTGAATTTAATTTTCGTGACCCTTGGGGGTCATTAATCACAACCCTTAGCGTAATTGCGATTCGCTCGCCTGGAGACTCGTTAAGTCGTCTGACTTGCGGATATGATCGTTTTCTTAGATAATTGCGACTGCAGTCAACATCATCTTTCAGTGTTGATTAATGTTAAGTTTCATTTAATGAGATATTAATTATCTTTTAAATTTTAACTTTGTTCTAAGCTTATTACTTTCATTTTCAGCTTTTACTTTATATTGACAGTAAATGTCAAATTTTTTTTTCAAATTATAAATTGACAATTAATTTATTTTATTCATCATTTTAAGGTATTTCGATCGTTCTGGATCATATAAAAAAAAAATCCCTGGGCCCTTCGTCCAATATGTTTTATTAAATATTAAAAATTTTGGAAAACCTCGTTTTTCGTCACCGAAATACCTTAAAAAATGAAATTCATTTAATTATTTGCTATTGTTATTTTATGAATAATTTATTATTTTTATTAATATTTTGTCCAAGTATGTATTTTATAAAAAATAAGTGACATAAACGCCGTAACATTATCATCATTTTAAAAGATCGTTCATCAATTTGAAACTTTCGATACTTTTTCTCTAATATTGTTGATGACAGATAGTCTATTGTCACTTAACGCGACATGCCATTGGTCGCTTTTAAGAGCAACACTGCATTATGTATGTTCGCCGTTATTCTCGAGTGAGTACGTTCAAAACACGGATTACTGGCACTCTTATACGGTGAAGTCCTTCTTTCTCACTTCCGCTACCAACTTTTCTCGATGCTTTCTTTTTTATTCCTTATACTCCTTTTTACTTCTTACTATCGTTTTCTTCAGCTTTTCTTTTTCCTGCTTTTCGCCCCCGGAGACTCTCTTGCTAACGGGAAAAAAAGAAGGAGAAGAAGAAGAATGTGCTTGGTTGGAAAGATTTATTTAGCTGGAGTGTGTTCGCATTCCACTAATTTTACACTGTCTCGATACTACTACAGACTTTCTTTTCTTTAATCTTCTTCTTGATAGTTTTTGCATAAGTTTTTTGTAACTCTAAAATTATATTTATCCTTCATCTATATTATAATTTGTTATTTTTATTAATAAATCTTTGTAAATTATGACAATAAACGCTTAATAGCTTCTTCGTGAGATTATTAATAGAAAACCAATAAGTGCCATCTTAAAATGATTTATCGTATTGAGTTTCTCCCTTCACAAGTTTGTTATTTAATTGCAATCATTTCCAACAAAAACAATCAATAATTTACTTCTTAAAAATTCCTTATCGATTAAAAAAAAAATTGTTTAATTAATTTTTAAATGTAATATAAATGAATCCGATCGATATGATGATAGAATAATGAGTGAGTGTCCACTAGAAAGAAGGTAGGAAAGGGATGAATTCTCAGCGGATGTTTAATACATAAGGACTGAGTCGATATCGTAACTGGAGTAACCGTATTTTCGTGACTGGGTGCAAGGTTACAGCGTCCTCCTGACGGGACGGCACTCAACCAGGGAAGTGTTGTCGGCTCAGGCTTTTCAGGAGCTTTCAAGTGCTTTCGCAGTTGCCTCGAGTGCTGTAAGAAGCTTTCAGAAATGGAGGCGGAAACGGGCTTTTTAATAGGACCGAAGAGATGCCGACCTCTTCCTTTTCATTTCTTTTTTTTTTCTCTTGCTTTTCTCACTTCTTTCATTCTTTCGTACACTCTGGTCCACTAGAATGAAATCAAACATAAGTAAGATCGATTACAATTATTTTCTCGGATTTTTCTTTATCAGAGAAGAATTTTAAGTTTTCTTTTCTGTAAACAAGATTAACAAATATTAGCTTTTATTTCTCTTCTTTATTTTGTATTTTATTCCGTTTTACTTATCTATTTTCTTTCTGTTTTTTTGTTCTACAGGATACATCTGAAACAAAAGAAAAGTTTAAGCTGCACGTAGTTTTCGTAACAGAAGATTTTTTGGGTGGCGTGAAGCCTCGTGAATAAAGTTAGGATTCAAGCCGACTAAATGCGAGTTTAAAATGTTGCGACAGACGTGTGGAGTGAATCCATTACTAATACTCAGCTTGGTAAGTGTAACTTTACTCGAATTTTACTCGTTATGTAGCTTAAGGGACACATGAAGCAACTGATGACAAGAGAAAAAGAGAGGATATGGAATGAGGGAAAAATCAAAAGAGAATTTGCAGCTTTTCCTACTTTAAAAGCTGAAGGATACGATTCTCTAGCTTCTGTTGAAATCCTTCAGTTGAGTCAATGTGATACCAATGGGAATTTCGAAAAGGGATTTTAACTAACTTCTCAAATCAAACTCAAATTTGTTCGTGAATTATTTTTCCAATTCGTTGAATTCACACTAAAAAAATATTACGAATATTTAACAAATTTTTCAGTATTCGCAAAATAATTTTGTTAATAAAAAAAAACTTTTTTTTTTCTCCTGAAAGATAGTTAGGGATGTTTTTTTGTAAAAGTTTCCAATTCCAATAGAACTTTTGAATTTTGTAAAAAAAAACAAAAAAATGAGTAAGGAAAGGAAAAAATTAAGTCGTTAACATCAAAACTATTTCAGTGACAAGTTTAAATGCCGTGCTAAATTTTTATAGGCCGTTTACGATGGCGCCTGGAGATTTGTAACTTGAGAAGCACTCCAGTTACTGCACGAGATACTAAAGCTCTTATAGATCACTCTGTGACTTGATACACTCACTTATCTTGATAGGAAAAATTTCTCTAGGAAATATTAAACTATAAATCAATCTTAACTATTAAATTTATCATTTTTATGACTTGAAAAAAAGAGAAATAAAACTCTCAATAGTTACATGATAACTGCATTATTATCTTCCTACACATTCGGTATCGTGAATAGCCGAAATTTAGCGAAAGGAGTGTGTGAATTCGAGCAAGTTTATTGGTGTTAGTTATCTAGCACGAGGAAAGTAAAGAGCTTTCGAGTGTACAGGGCGATAGGCTGCTGAGTGGCACGGTCCGACGAACGGTTGTACTGTTAATTGCCTTAATTCGATAAACTACAGGCTCGTTGGTCCCTGGCTTCGCGTCCTTTGAATTTCCTTCAGAAGTTTGCACACTGTTGATACTTATTTAGAGAGAACTGTTGGAAACCTAGTCCCAGAAGTCTTATCTCGTTCTTCTGGTTCGGACTCTTTATTCTCTTGTTGCCGTGTAAAGTGTTTAATTAGTTAACCTAATGAAACTTACTTTGTACTACAATTACTGCTAGCTTTCTTCTTACACTATTTTTTTTCAATATTCCTAATAAAATCTAATTTACAAAATTTTTATCAGATGTCAGTTTGAATAATTTTTTTTAACAAATGATTTAATTAATAATTATTATTAAAACTTTGAAGAGATTAACAGAATCTTAGCTTCATTAGTTTCCAAAAATTTTTAAAATAAGTTTATTTTTATTTTGTAGTTTTTCTTGTACGCATCATATATTATAATTAGCATACTTGTTCACTAATTAATCTTTAAACCTTTATCAATTGACCAATATTAATTTCCCATTACAAACAATAAATAATAGTATTTTATTTATTTTTACGAATATTAAATTTTTAATAGTAAACTATTTAGCATAAATATAGAAAATTAAAGGCAATTAATAAGTAACGATCTTGAATGATATGTCATCAATATATCTGGTGACTGAAAAAATCTTGTATGCTTGTTGATTATTTTTATTAATGGACAAGCGGTGAGTAAGCAGCAACAGCAAAAGTTATGGATATAACGGTATTTTTGGCAAGTTGTAATCAATTTTCGTCACACGTGTAGGACCATTAATATTATTTAATTGATAGAACTATTGAAAAAAAGTCAATTTAATTAATTGAAGATATAAAAGATATGATTTTTATCATTTTTAACAAGTTTTTCAAATTATCTGAATGGAGTTTGCAATACAGTCAGCCTGTAATCGAGATGCACTTGCCTGCAACCATTTATTTCAATTAAAGCGAGGCTGGAGTAATACGTTACGCTTGCGTCGATAGGTAGATACAAATGATTACTGAACGAACGGAAAACGTAAATAAGAAGAGGAATAATGATCAAGAAGGGTGTGTCAATAATTTTTGAATAGGTGTAGGTAGTTTATATGATGGGGGGTTTAGTTCAATGATCCAATGATGAAACTACCACAAACCGGCAGAGACACACAGTGTGGTGAAGGACTCGGTTTCTCGTAGAGTAATGGAGGTGTTATTAAACAGATTGAGATTAATTGCACGATTAGTGCTTCATGTGCAATTGGATAGTTGATCAACTGAAGTGGATGTATGTGCAAGTTTCTATAGATTGTTTATAAGTGTGAGTTTATATTCAATTGAAAAAGAAAATCAAGTTAAAGTAATTGAGAGTGAAGGATAATAGCGATTGAAAATGCAACTTATTGAGAATGAATTTGATGGGTTTATAAGTGGAAAATTTCCGTAATTAAAAATTTTCTTCTAGAGAAAAAACAATCTTCATTCAGTCAACGGTATTACTTTAATTATAACCATAGTTTATTGGAATTTTTCAATTAAGAGTAAATTAAATCATTTTTTTTCTCAACCTTTTTTTTGTGTATAAAGAAGAACATTGAGTAAAAAAAAGCTACGTAATTAAAAAAATTCTTTAGTAATTTTTTTAAGATTATTTTTTAGGAAAGTAGTTTAGCAATTATTTTTTGCTATCGTTCAAGAATGAGGATAATTTTTTTTTTGGGAAGAAATAATTTTGTTTAGTTATTTTATTAAACATAATTAACTGAATTTCTAAAATTCATTTTTCATACAATTTAATCTCTTTTAGTGTTTGCAAGTATATATAAAACTTGGCATTTTCTTTTCTTCTCTCGCCCCTTGGCCAGAATCGCACCATTCATTAACGTAACACGATTTATCAATTAACGTAAAAGGCAGCGATAGATAGTCGTTTCTGATACGTTGTCTTGATGCACCACCTCCACGAGCTATATCACTATCACCCCCTCATTTTATAGTCATTTCTTTCCTGTTTTTCATTTATAAATTAGTTGAATATTTGGCCAAATGTTGCTTTTCAGTTCAGTTAAAGTCGTCGCATACCAAAGTAGATAAAGCTAGAAAGAGTCAGACATTAGAATGCCTCTACAACAGAGTCAAGAAGTTAATGATTGGGAATTAATAAATGTCAACATGGAGTTTGTATCTTATTAGACACTTTATTTTTAGTCAAATGGTTATTCGTGGTGCCCAGTGGCTTGCGTGAGTGTGGTCACTATATATAAAACTGGCCAATCGCACTCAACTAAGATTAAACTGACGCATTGCTTATAAGATACTTAATCGAATTAATAAATCACTTGGTGCGTCTTAACCAATTCACAGCTTGATATTTTTTCCACCACAAAAAATGGATAAAACAAGTTGGCATTTTTCTTACTTCTTTTTAGCAGTTTGTATTTTATCTTTAATTTATTTAATCAATTAATTAACAAGTTACGGAATATGATTTTAAAACTATCAGTTCAATTTACAGATTTCATTTTGTCACTTGAATTAATATTCTTAGGCTTTCAACTGATTTTTACGCCTGAATGCACACCGAAGCGAAAGTGACTTTTCAACAAAAATGATGTGACCTATGAACCAAGGGAAAAATAATTATAAAATAAATTTATGATTATCATTAATTACAAAAACAAGTTTTTCGAATGGGGAATAAATTAATCTCGTTGTGTTTGAGGTTAAATGTTGTCTCTAGATTTTTTCGAGTCAACTAGGACAGGTGTTGATGGCCTGATGAAGAGAAATAAACATGTCTTATTAGTAGAAAAAAGGGCGAGACAATGATGAGAAGCTCAAGAAGCTTATAGTCCCTTGGATATCGCCATAAATATTAATTAACAAAGCCAGCTGTAGTATTGAACTTGTATTTACTCCCTGGAGATCTCATATCATGACAAAAAATGTCTCATTTATGATATACCACTCAATATTTATCTCTTGCACTGTTCAGCATTTAATGAAAGCAAAAAAAAAGTAGAACAAACCTGTCAATAGTGCATAAGAAAATTTATTAAAAATTTTGTTTCAATGTTATCTTTATTTCAATTGATTGATTCACTTGTAAAAAAAATGTATTGATTCATTTAAGTCATATATGAAATATTTTCAATTTAGTAAATATAAATTTTTTATTCTATAAAGAATATTTTTAACTTTGATTGAATTTTATCCATTCCAAATATGAAAATAATTTATTCTTTAATTATAAAAAAATATTTTTTCATACATTTCGTACGTTTATTCTGCTTCATGTACGTTTATTTTATTTACTAAAAAAAAATGATATTATGTAAATATTAAATTGTTGAGTTTAAATAACAAATAGCGATAAAAAGTTTGGTAGAAATAAAATGAAATCATATAGAATTTTAATATGAATATGTATGAAAAGTCAATTATTGAAAAAAGTTCGTGTACGTTTGATGTTTGATAAAAAATAATTTATCTATGAAGGCATTAAAAAATAATTTATTTTTATAATTTTATTCAATAAACATATAACAAGATAACATTGATTTAATTGAAATAAAAATAAGGAGAATTTTATCATTAGTTTAGCAATGCAAGATATAGAAAACTAAATAGAAATGAGAGTACAATTGAAATAAAACTTAATTTAAAAGTTGAAGACAATGGTGAAGCAATTATACGAATTAAAGTGACTATTTCATTAGACTAAAACTTGAAATAAAAATGAAAAATGGTGGAAGAATAAATTGACGCCGTGAGACAAAGCCATCGTTATCTGAGAGGGTCGCTAATTTCGTCTTGTTCGAAGTCCATCAGAAGACCTTTTATCTTTCTCCGCCAAGGGTCCTATCTAAAGTGGTTCTCACTTAGCGGTGAAGGATTGAACGGTCGTCAGGGCGAGTGGGATTGAAGAGTGAATGAAATCCCCACTTCTATGTTAGTGAGGCCGTGAGGAAAAAGATCCGAGGGCAAAAGGAAGAGAGAAATAAGTCGGCCGTAATGTAGAATCGAGAATGGATAAAGGAAGAGATCATAAATATTACCAAACGCTATCACTCAATTAGTACGGGCACCCAAAGTTATCTTTGGGATGCACGCGAAGTCTCGTGGATCGAAGGGGGAGTCTGGGTGTTTATCGTCCAGCAGGTCGAGCTGAATGAATGAATAAAGCCGCATGGAAAAGGGCAAACTCTGGGGAATCACTTATCTACGTCAATGAAGCCTCTCTTTGGCTATATAACAAACAACAGGGTTCACAAAACTCCCTCTGTCTTTGTACATACTGTTTTTTTTCCACGTCCGGTGCAAGTTCAATGACTTAGTGTTGGTTTACAGTAAAAATAATTTAATTAGGAATTTATTTGTGTTGTACAGATCCGTGTTAAGGGTAACAAGAGCGTTGATTATTTTATCAGAACCTTTTTTTTTATTTCGAGCAATAAATTTAACCATTTTTTTATCAATACATTATTCAACCATTATTAATTGATCAAAAAAGTCTAGCCAAAGATTGAACTGTTTTCTATTATAATGAAATATTTAAATAATTCTCAGTCACATTAATCTGCAATCCTGTCAATAAATTTCGTTATTTCATTAAGAGGTATTTTTACAAAAATTAAAAAAAAAAAGATGGCTTTAAATCTTAAAATAAATCGTCTCGAAAGAGTGTAGCTATAAAGAGTATTAAATTGAAAAATAGTGGAAAATGTCAAAATAGGGAGAAGATGACGGAATAAACGAGTAGATTGGGATGTCCCGTATGGACCCGAGAGTGTTGTAACTGTGAAGATTGGGTTAACGTGTAACGCGAGGTGCTGCACTTAGCAATCGTCCAAGCGTGGGAGAGAGACAACGCAGAAGCAAGAGAGATCGTGGCCGTGGTCGATGCTCGATCGAGCGTGGGCTGTGGAACTCGCTAATGCGAATATGCTGTCGTCCAGATAGAAAGAGATATCCGATAGCGAATCTGTGTTCGACACGGATGTCGAATTAGCTTGGATTTAGGTTGCCCGGGTAACTGACAAATAGTTATTGCTTGATTAGGTACGTAGGATGTACTCGACCAACCACCGTCTCTACAGAACGCTCAGGATTTTCATGTCTTCCTTGCTGCATCACCAAGATGTAGTCGATATCTCTTGCTTCATTTGCAGTTGGACCAAATGACCATCTAAAATTCGAGTTAGTGCAACTTTGCTTCATTTCATTGGTGCTATAACTCAAACTTACAATCAAGTTATTCAAGCTTTTATATTATAAATAATATCCATGAGAAAAGGGATTTCATGTTCACTTGGATTTAAATGGGCTTCTTAATATGCTTTAGCAATTCTTTTAAAATATCCCAATCAAACGGGTTTAGTTTTATAAAATATCCATAGAGATGATTAGAAAAGTTATGCGAGTTTTATTAAGCTTCGAAATTTTATTGCAGCTTGAAAAACTTCATTCAAGTCATTTGTTGAAGATCGATCAATCCAAGTAATGCAAGTTAAAATTAAATTTGTAATAATACTGATAACTACTGGACAATACTATTAAAAAAATCGTAAATATTATAAATTTAAAATCTTATTACTCACTTAAATTTATTATCCACTTTTTAGATAAAAAAAAATGTCGATTTTTTACAAGTGTTTGAAGTATTGCAAAAAAAAAAAAATATTTACAAAAAAACAACACCAAAAGTTTTAATTTTTCTGTCAACTAAATTTCTAGTGTTGCTGAAACAGAAAAAAATAATCCTATTAATTATAATATTAGTTATTCAACCTTTTTTGTAACATGACAAGCAAAAAAAAAGTCAAAAATTTATATATATTTTACAGTAAAAAAAAAAGTAATAGTAATTGAGTGTGCATTGATGGATTGACTTTGTTAAAAAAAGACAAGTTTTACACGAGAGTGTATATATTTATTGATGTAACTGATTGAACTCAACAATTACAGTTTTGAATGATAGGTATATACGAATTAGGTAAACCAACTGATAGCATTCGATTTAGTGAGGATAACTAGTCAAACAATCCCTTGATATTCACCCAAATAGAATGACTGTAGAAGCCATCCGATTTTCACTTCCTGCCTGTGGCATTCGATCAATCTGATGTTTAAAGCATATGCCATTATCGTCTGTATCATTAACGATCATCGGATGTTTATTTATGTAGCTTTCTAAACATGTTTGTCCTCACCATATAGCATCCTATCCATTTATATCGGAGAACGAAATAAGTATTCGAAAATAGTAAATTCACGCGAGACCATTAGCATTGAGTTCGCGTGAGCAGCCGATTAATCACGTATATTCAAGAGGAAAATCCACGCGTTGGTTGAAACGACCGCGATCGTAAAAGGGACGAAGTGGACAAAGTGAGATAGAGAATGAAATCGATGGAGCGTGGAATCGGTCGCGGAGTACCGACCAATTAGTCGGTTGATGATTGGCGCGTGTAAACCGAAACGATGACGTCATGGTGGTCGTAAACCCATCGATAGGTATACATCTATCTCACTTAGTTTCTCTCTGTACGCACCCAATACTCATAGTAGTAGACGGTTACAGGGGACTAATGGAATTGATTAAAATGTGTTCGATCAACCGAACCACCAGATTCCCTCTACTTCTCCACCCTTCTCAAAAGCCTACCTCTGGTACCCATCGTACCTATCGCCATGTCACTAGTGCTGCAATCGAATATTTGCGTTTAGATACGTCGACGCGGAAAATGCTATCTTTGTCAATTAATTCAACCTGTTGTCTGCGGAACGTTCCACGGAAGCGTGATCGTGGAAATTGGCGGTTCGCACTCTCCATTCTATCGTTCCAATGAGGAAAACGATTGACTTTACCTAAATTTGTTTTTTCACGTGTTCTCTCATTAAATTCGACATTTTTTACATTTATTTTTTGTCATTCGTCACTATTCATTACAATCCTTGAAAAATAATTAAATTTTTAGTTTCATTGGTAAATCAACGGCTTAAAGCAGTCCTAAAAAATTTCGGATTTCAATGAATAAAAAGCTTGTCGTTAAAGTACAAAGTTCGGCCAGACCTATTTTTTATTTTTTCTTCAAGAATTAATATATAAGTGGACTATGGGTTATCTTGTTTGTCATCTTTTTTCTCATTAGCATGCTAAATTAAATTCATCTATCTTGGTTCATCCTTCAATTACAGGACAATTTTTTGAACGTACCTGCTGGCACATGATTACCTTGCACTCTCTTCAGTCGTTAAAACCAAATTTTTATTTTATTAAGGCTATAAATCATTGTGGCAATGGAGTTTAAGTACCTTGGTGTGTACTTTTCGAAGATGCTTATATTCATTGGATCGATGTCGTTAATTTTTTCAAGAGGCATAAAATGGTAAATTGCCATTTTTTCAATTCAAAGAACTAAATTTGAAAAACAATCGACACCTCTAGTGAACATGTAAGTACTGATGACTTTCAAGAATACTGCGCAAACGATGTTGAGGCTGAGGGTGGTAATAGATGAAGAAGAATGAGGTGAAGTTGAAAAAGAAAGATTGCGAGTTGAAGGTAAGAGGGAAGGAAGAGCATAAAGATAAAAAAGAAGAAAATAAATGAAATAGATGTCTCTGAGGCAGACCGTGAGTGTCGCTAATGAACCGGTCTCTCTTGTCTCACTCTTTCTCTTGAGATGGCCTCTGAACCTTGCCGTTTCCACTCACTGTACTCAATAACCCAGACCAGTCTTCGTTATACTCACTTCTGTCGTTAATTGCGTACGCACCTACGTATGGCGCCGCATTGCTCGGTCAGAATTAACTGATATCACACGGCTAAATACTCGATAAATTCACTTCGACTGCTTCCCCAACCCTTCCTTCCTCATTCTATGTCACGTTAACTAACAACCAACGAATCTCCAGAATGAACCTATCCATGTCCAGCATGAGTTCATACAGCAGCCAA
The DNA here is from genome assembly GCA_028641665.1 of Chelonus formosanus. Lineage (NCBI taxonomy): Eukaryota > Metazoa > Arthropoda > Insecta > Hymenoptera > Braconidae > Chelonus > Chelonus formosanus. The sequence continues at coordinate 23,068,867 of CM054006.1, read as the reverse complement.
TTGCCTCTTTTTTTCTTTCACTTTTAGTTAACTCAGATTGGCTTTGGATGTTTTTATATCTTGTGTACTGTTCATTATTTTTTATCTGTCAGGAATCTAGATTTTTTTGTGATTGAGTATTATTTTAATTTGTCACTTCCCAATCCGGCTCTTCTATCATCAAAAGTTCCGAATTTATTTGATTTGTTCAAAAAATTCGTGACATTTTTTTATTTGGAATCATTTTAATAAATTCATTTTTTTTTTGCTTCAACTTGATATTTAAATTTGACATTATTCGATGAAGTTGAAGTCAATTATTTCGAAAATCAAAAAAATATCTCGATTGAAACGGTTTTGGGTTAACGGGCATTTTTTCGCTTCTTTTAATGTTAATGATTTTTTATCCATCAAGTCTGGAGATATTTTAAGTATAAAATAATGCTTGATGTAATGAGCGAACGTTGTCGTTAAGCGCGCTGCATCTAATTAAATGTTTATTTTTAAACCTATCGAGAAGCAATCTTAATGTTAAACATGAGACGATTCAACACAAATCCTTGCAAAGTATCCAGTTCCAACTTGTTGAGCTTGATTTAAAAATGGTGATGCTCGCGTACAGGAATTTCCTATCAATTAGGGACAGGTTTACGTGCAGTAGCACTTCTTGCTTTTGTGTCTCTTTAGCAATACCATTATATCGCCCCTTTTATCCTTGAAGAATCCAGTTCCTTCCTCGTTACAGTTAGTCGTTCAATCGAAATCTAGTGTGTTGAAGTGTCTTACATCGTTATTATTTTAATAATCATTTTATTCAAGCCTGTAATAGTATTTGTCTTTTTGAAATATCCCCTTTCTTATCGACTTGACATAATAAAAATGACGAATTATCAATATAAGATAGCACGTGATTTCGTTTGAATTAAATACGATAACTAATTAAAACATATGGGAATGATCAGATTGTGGATATTTTTTTTATTAAAAGGACGTAAAAGATTTCCTTATGTTCCGTTAGTCTAGGACCAGTTTGAGATTATCGTTCTTATCCATAATTATCGTTTGCTCAGTAGGTGTCTATAAGCATGTAGGCGAACGCCGTGAGAATCGAGAAATCTCAGAACACGGCGCACCCAACTCAGTTTTCGAGATCGTGCTAAGGAGCTTAATTATCCCAACTCGTTGTCACGTTCAATTTCTCTTCGATTTCTCCGTTATTAGTCGCACTGCATGTTTTGTCTTTATGAGAAATAATTAATTTCTTTTACTCTTCGGTGATTTAACTTGAACCCTCCAATTTTTAATCATCATTCATTTTTTGCGCTCTTTAATGATCTAATGTTAAAAAAAAATGTCTACTATTTTTAAATAATTTTACAGTTATCTATAATTTGTCACTTGAATTCGTTTTGTGTATCAAAAAGTCCTGCTTTTTGATTTTATCACTTTTTATTTTTATATTCAAGTTCAATGTATAAAAACTGTAGCTTTTTGTCCAAAGAATTCTGCTCAATTATTGGATTTTTTCAAATTAAAGGAAATTGTTTTTAAGAAAAAATTGAAAACACTGCCGATATTTTTACGATTTTATTTTTTGTCCATTCTATGTCGAATTTTTTTCCATAAATTTGCAAGCTATAGCTGTAGTATACTAGAAAGTTAAGAAATTTAAGATAAACATAAAGTAATAAATGAATGTTGACGTGTGCACCATACGCGATTTCGCTTCAGTAATTCGAAATCGTTAAAGCTGACAGAGATCTTGTCGCAGGAAAACGTAATTCAAATGCCACTAAATGTTTTATTATTATTTTTTTTTTAATTCATGGAAGAATGTTATTAGTGTTTCGCTTCATCGCCTCTGTATTGCGCTCATAAAATCCAGTTGCTGCGGCTCGTTACCTCTCAATAATCGATTTCTCAGTCAATTAATAATGTCAATTATCAATAAGTTATAAATATATTAATTACGACACATAATCTAGAGCTATTTCCGGATGATGAATTTGAAAAATTGGAATTTTTATAGGAGATTCATTTTATTGATAAGATGGTTAATTTTATTCAGAGGAATATGCAAATTTAGGGGAGATTTATTCTGAAGTAAACTTTCTGAGAATAATTATAATAAAAAATACAGTTTACGAAAGATAAAAATATCTTTAAGAATAATTATAGCAGTATTATAGGTTCAAGTGATCTTTCATTACTCAACATTTAGTAGACTTGAGTAATAATTTATTCAATAAAATAACATTTATTTAAGTCACAGTTATTAATCAAATGGAGCTAAATATACTTGGAGAGGAGTGTTATAAATAAAGCAATAAGTAGAGCTCATTTGAAAAGATCATGTAAGTTTAAGATCTACCATGGGGCATATATGAGTAAGTTGCAATGTAGGATCGTGAGCAGCAGAATAGAAGAATCCATACATCTACCCAGTGCGAGTAATCACAGTGAGTTATGACCGAAGTCGAGGTGAAGCGCTTTAGTGTAGCACTGAAACGACTCACGACCGGATCGCCATGGCCCTGAACGTGGCGTGGGGTCGCAAAAGAACCCATGTTGTCCAGCCTGGCGTATCTGGCACAAGAAAGTACGTCTTTGTACCTTCGATTCTTGTGAAAATCCTCGGGAATCTGACCACGATCGTTTCCGGTAATTTTACTCCACTTCGTGGGAAAACATGCATCAAGAAGATTAATCAATCTTTTTTTTTTTTTTTAATTTGTTAAAATTTTTTAGTGTAAACAAAAAAAAAAAAACATGAAATGTAAGATTTGAAAACTTTTGTTAAAGCTTTTTATCCAAATCAAATAAAAAATAAGGGAATAAGGCATTAAAAAACTGAAAGAAGAAATATTTTTCTTTCACAAAAATTAATTATAATTCTCTATTTAAACGAAATAATGGACAAAAATTTTTTTGCCAGTATTTTTATTCGATTAATTCTTGACTAATGTAATTTGTATGTTGGTATTTTAAAGACTTGTTGTTATGCAAACAAATACAAATTCTACTTTCAAATGGCAGCACTTTATGACCCTATAGTGTTTAGAATTAATTAGAGAAAGAAAATAACAAAAAATATATGGAAGATAAATGTTATCTCCAGTACTTTATGAACGAATGATTTCTCCCTATTGACATAGAGTTTACATAAAGTGAAAGTACACGTTTTATTTTGTCCACAGTTATAAGAGTAAAAGATAATTTAATTTATTTACCGAATACTTTATCTCAAAAGAACATTAACAGACATCAAAATTGCTTAAATGATCGTTGAATGCATGTAAGTCGTTTCATAAAGTGATCATTAAACAATTTCTGCGTCAATATATGCCATTGTGAACCAATAAAACTGTCACATTTATCCAACTGTTGACCGCTAGGTAATAAACTTTTTATCTTCACGAGTCTTCGATAGAGCGTGAAAAATGTGTAATGGATTTCCGGTTACACAAGCTGCACGTTGATCAGAAGATGTTTCTTTACACGTTGAAAAAAATTCAGATAAAAATTGGCGTATTTTTGTTGATGTTATTAAACATCTTGCAGTAATCAAAGAATTCTTGATGTTGTACTCAAATGAAATACAATTATTTTTAACTGCGAAAATAAACATTTTTCTTAAAAAGGCTTTATTTGAGAGTTTCTCATTGAAATCTCGTTGCCTTTCCAAATATTTTACGGCCAATACATTTTCTTCAAATTTAATATACAATCAATTATTGTAAACACTCTGGATAATTATCAATAAAAAAAGCATTCACTTTTATCGTAATTAATCATTCAAACAGCACTACTTTATTTTTATTCTTTTTTTTATATTAAATAAATATGGTTTTTGTCGAAGTTTATCGATAAGCGGATTAAGGTTAATCTACTTTTAGAACTTTTACAATATTAAATCGGTCCATTAGATTTTATCTTTATGAAAATAATTTATCAACATTAAAAATTTTTCAGCTACATTAAAATGCAATTTATATTTATAGTATTCTTATTGAAAAAAATTTAATAATACACGCTTAATAAATATAACGTGATTTGGTTGTATATTTTATTACACATATGCTACTTCTGATCAACAGCTAATTATTATTAAAATTTTCAACCATTTATTTTTGATATTTTATAAATAATAAAAGAGTGGAATGTGAACGTTAAGAGATAATTTAATGTCGTTATAAAAATTTTTGAAATGATCCCTAAGTTGATGATCTTAGCAGGGATCGCGTCGCTTAATATGTAAAAGATCAGTTGGTCCATTGACGGCAAAACTAATTTTCATAAATTATATTAATTCACTATAGTCAAGGCAAAACTTTGTGTACAGGCCTTCTTCTTCAGTTGATTGGGTGACACGAAGTGTATAAACTCATCCACATCTACTCTCTTAAGGTCTTGATAGTCATTTCATTCTCATCATCTTCTTTCACGTCTTCCAGTAGCTTCGAGTGCATTTATTTAAATAGCTTTCATGGTTATAAATTTATTTCATCCAATAACAAATAAATAAAATTTGTATTAATCAATAATAAATAAGATTGACTCATTAAGAAGCTTGTCTGTTGACAAAGTCAAGTGAAATATCAATTTCAATAAATATTTCATCGTCAAAAATTATTAAGAATTTGTAGATAAATATTAGAAATGTCTTGATCTTAATTGAGTTTGTTTAATCACTTTCTTCATGGGATGTTTTTTATTTTTTTATGGTTGAGCTGGATGTAATAACATTACATTTAGCACACATTCATTTAATTGATGTGGATTTTATGAAATAAAAACTCGTGACAACATTCATTTCTGCAGCTTGTTTAACAAGATGTTATTTTACAACTGCTTTAGTAAGAAGTAAATAAATTATCAATTTAATGAAAAAAAATCTTTAAGCTAAACTTTATCAAATACTTTAACGTAAAATCCTTCAGTTAAGAAGCCTCCTTCACAATTACAAATCTCTTTTATCAGTGTAGCTTTCACGTAATACAGTTATTGAATTAAAAAATATCAAACTATCTCCTAAAAAATATTCAGTAGTGTAATGAAATTCTTGGTGAAACAAAACTTAATACGTAAGAGTAACATTACGCCGCATGATGTTTACCGTGGCTGAACGAGACCAAAAATGCGACCCATACGACTCCCGAATACGTTATCATGTCTAAGTAGCTTTTGTTTGTAAAACAGATTTTTTTTAAGCTCGTAGAAACCTCGTGGAGTAGAAGAGAAGCAAAAGGAAGTCGAAACAGAGTATGGAAGTATAAAAGGGACGAAGACAAACCAGTGATGAAGAGTCAGAGAAGTTAGCTTTGTCCGGCGCCGGTTTTGGATTCGATAGGATCGTGCGGAACGCAACTCTCCATTCGGTCCCTTCTGCCATCTCTCTCTCATTCCTTACGTGCATATTCGAAGGCATGTGTACTCAGCAGGTCCTCCTTCAGGGAGATACATGCATGGCATTCAATACATTAGATGCATATGTTGATGCGTTGATTAATATATGATTTTTCTATGCTTCATTTCTCCGAAATAAAATAGCTTCTCATTATTCAAGTATTTATATTGAATCCATTTGTTATCATAAGACATTTTTTTTTAGCAATAGTACCTTTTTAATTTGTTAGTTTTTAAATGCAAGTATTGTTGATGAAATACTTGACATTGTTTCTTGAAATTTTTTCGCAGTGTTATTTATTCAACCAGACCTTGTTAGTGAGTTTTTTAAATATTCCATGCTCAATTATTGTTGTTTATTATCACTTTATTGATCAGAAATTGTTTTTTTAATCGTTAAAGTATTTTTAGAGGTTGATAAAAATATTTAAGATGAACACAAGTATTTATTTTGTGGAATAATTTCATGGAATTTATTTATCTAAATACAATAAAAGTGAAGGAAAAAGTGGCCATGTTGTAGAAAATGAAATAGCTGACTCAGCTATACGATAGAAAAAATTTTGAATTATTTACTGATCAATTTGCTATTAATTTTTTTATTCCTCATTTTACGGGTTAATAAAAGGAATTGATTAAAAAAAGATTACTCAATTTCTTCGGATCAATTTTCTAGTTTGGAGTAAAAAAATTATTACGAGGAAATCAATTATTCTTAATTGATGATGAATTCATTAACTTCATAAACTTGAATTAATTGATTCTTCAAGATCAATCCGCGTTTTGGAAAATTTAAATTGAACAACTTTGTTAAACTTGTCTCCAGTCATATATGAACAAGTATACATTTCATGCAGTAACATTTTCATTAAAAGAGTTCTGGTGCTTTCATTTTATTGCAGAGTAGCATGTACTGGGTACTTACCACATCAGTTTGTAAAGATAAGAATAAGCCACTATATGTAGAATAGCAAGGCCTCAAAAAGAAAAAGATAAATAAATAAGTAAAATCTCTTGAGTTTGAAATAATTTTTATTTCATTTCATTAATTGTTTGCTGATTATTTTTATTTTTTAATAAAGTTATTAAGATCATAAGAGCGAAAAATCGTACACTTTGCATTGGGATCAATTTATAGTCGTGCATGACGTTAATAAAAAGGTCATGGAGCCAAATTAAAAATTTATCGGGCAGGCGCACATATTAGTTACGTTTGTCGATTAGCCTCGTCACGGCGGATCTTAAGAGGTTGCGATAAATTACAATTTGCCACCTTTCTCTCTTTCCTCTTAAGAATTATTTTGATCCTCGAATATTCCTCCTCTCCTGCACTTTTTATTACCTCTCACTTCGATCAATTTACTCACTACCCCCCTGATGTTGGCAAAAAAAAGTGTACGATGAGAACCAGTGAATTAATCTGTAACGAATCTATTGGCTTACAAAAACTTTACTAATGGCTTTATATCATTTACTGTTTTATACAACCATTAAATTGCACAAAGTAAATTAAAATTATCCTTTCATACTATTAAGGAAATTGAAAGTGAATTTTTTTTTACACTTGATTGATAAGGTCTTCAATTTATTTCCAAATGATTATACTTAAATTCCTTATAAAACTCATTTATTGACCTAATTTATTTTTTACTATCAAGTGTGTAATTATTTTCAATTAAATTATTAGAGTACAAATTTATTTAATATCTCCATAATTATTTATAACGTTAACAAAAATTCATTTATTCATTAACAAGTAATTGGATTCATCTTTCCATTATTTTACTCGTAATTTAATCGAAAATATAATTATTTCTATTAAATATATAGTAAATAATTATTTCCAATCGAATTATAAATTCATATTATTAATTACTATCGGGATAATTATGAAACTTTTACCGAAAATTGGTTAATGATTTATTTAATTTATTTCTCATGATGTTTGTAATTTAATCGTAAACATTATTTCCATTAAATGTAAGGTAAATAGTTATTTTCAATCAAATCATTAACTCATTCAAATATTTAATTTGTTCGAATATCAAATTATTTAATTAATTAAACAATTTTCCGAAGGAGAGTCATATTAAGGGCGAAATTATTTAGTATGCTTTTATAAACTCGATCTCATCCTTTTGACCAGTGGAAATATTGAATTAGTAAAAATCAACAAGGATAATACCTCGAGGAATTCCACCTAGCAATTCCTGAAGCCTAGAGCACACGAAATTCCATTGGGATTGGCGAGGGGTGAGAGTGAGGGGCGTCTGATCTCGCCACGGGGTATATAATCGACTCAGATGCCCCACGCGAGAAAATAATGTGAGAACGATTTCTTCTTGAGCGCATCATTATCTCGATCTCACTGTCCATGCTTCCTCTCACGATCATATCCCTCTGCCCCCCTCTATCTGCCCTTCACTATTCTTTATTCACGTCTCATCATCTTGGACTCACTCTCTCTTTCTGTCTTTCTTCAACCTCTTAGTGTGTAAAGTTCCTTGGCGGATGAGGCGGCGACTTCTCCTTGGACGATCGATCTGTCGAACCGATTTTGCCGTCCAACTACCCTGCAATTACTATCTATATTATCTTGGCGTGGGTGTAGGTATAATCTTGAGATCGTGTCGGGACAACTCACACTCATGTGCGAACTTGGGAAGACGAACAAATGTTCTTTATTTTTTTGTCATTATTATATAAGAGTTTGAATTTAAATAATTTAATTTTACATTTTTTTTTAACTTTCTATGTCATTTAAATAGGGTCCATTTCTACACTGAAAAACGTAGTGTTTTATTTTGAAACACTTCAAATACATTAAAAAAAACACTACAATTTGCAGTGTAAAATTTGTAATTTTATAAACAATTTGATGTGATTAAACAATTGTATATTGTTTATAAAAATAGCGATTCGTTATAAACAAAAATAACTAAAGGATGACAAAATAAAGGACTCCAATCTTCTGCCAATGCCCAATAAATGAGTAATTCGTCGTTAGGGCACAAAGTTCGTGTAGATCCATTTTTTTTTCTTGTTTTTATTTTTACTTCTCTTTATTTCATTATTACTATAATTTTTTTTATTTATATAAGTACTTAAAAAAAATTCCTGTTTAATGATAAATACACCAATAAAAGAAATATCGACTGAGATAATGTAAAGAAAATAAAATCTCCGAGCATTTAATTATTGTTGACAAGACAATTAAAATGAACTGAAGAATTTTATTAATTGATCATTTTTTCTTCTTTTACAAATATTGGCATCTCATTAAATGCTGTAATTGTTGGAGTAATAGTTAAAAAAAAAAAATAACCAAACTTTTTTTATGGTTGTCGAAATATCCGTAATAAAGTGCGAAATAAGCTGAGAAAAAAATCTAGTCCGATTTTCGGATATTTCTGAAAAAAAATTATTAACAGTTTTACCTTTTAACTACCCTCAGTACTTGAGAGATTCTTTTTGTCCATCAACAACAAATAGCTTTTTGTCACTACATAACCATTTGTTCTTTGTTTCCAGGCGTTACATAGGTACTTTTGAGTCGCGATTACGAGCTTTATTTTTTAGATTTATCAGACTATATAACGATGGCGTGCGAACGAATGCGTACGTATTTTTATTTTCTTTTATTTCACGTTTTCATTCTCGGCTCAGCTATTATTTTTGTTAACTGCTAGTTGACGATATCACACCGTGATAGACATGTAGTTAGTGTTAACATGAGTATTGTATAGGTATGTCGTAGTATTGCTCAGAGTTTTTATTCTTGTATTTTATTTTTTTTTATTATTTTTATTTTTATGTTGTCTATTGTGTCACTTGCCATTGGTCGACGATAACCGCAGATAGAATTCAAGAGATTGGCTTTGTGACTCGTTTCCCGAATGTGGTTCTGTTGTTTCGATTTGTTACGATTGGAAAATCACGGTTTTTACCACAAATTTCGTACATTTAACTAAAAAATTACACTTTAAGTGTCAAAATAATGAGATTATTGTTAATTAAAAATTTTAATTATTTCTTTTTTTACATTAAACATACTGGAAAAATTTTTCTTCCACCCTAATCATTGAAGCAAGTCGTAGATGATGCGGGAAGCGGATTTTTAGTGATGTTTAAAGGATATTGATAAATTTTATAGCAGTTTTTGAAGCTCTTGAATGTTAAATAAAATTCTCTCAACTGTCTGTAAAATGGACAGTGTAAATAATTAAAAATAAAATGGATTGTACGAGACAAAAATACTGAGAAAGAGTATATACTATCTCATAAAATGGTAGATAAATTTTTTTATTAAAACAGTTTCCATAGAAAAACGATAAAATGTGAAATGCTCATACATGTGTAGGGATAAAAACATTGAAAAAGATGCTAGAATTCATGTTTAATTCTGCAATCCATTATTGCTGCAGATCCTTGTTTCCAATTCTCATTCTCTGCCCATCAACCTGCACTCTACCCCGTCATTCTCTTGCAACAAACTCATAATGTTACTATGTATTGTAGTGGCAGAAGTGTATTCGTATGTTGGTGATCTTTCCATGTCTGTTGTGTTAGTCGCTATAATTACTCGGCCAGTAATACAGGGCGGCCCTTGAGTGGCAGCTCATATTACTCGCCCAACCCGCGTGAAAACTAACCCCTTGGGGTTACACGGGGGGAATGAGAATTGCCATGGGACCAGAGAGGGACTTTGGCGAGTGCAAGAAAGAGATGAAATGAGTAAAAAAGACGCACAAAAATGCGAAATAACGCTCAAAAGAAATATACTGAGCAAGCAAGGAAGAGTACTATTGCTTTATATTAGTTTCAACCATTTCCTACTCAACCCCTCCTCCTTCTCGTGCAATATAATTTCGTTATTGTAGAATTGAATTAATATCCCCTCGAGAAATAAGATGATTGCTCATTGCAATATTATCACTGATATTGAAACAAAAATTCAGCTGTGAAGCTAAAGGAAAATCGTAAATAAAGTCTACAGTGGATGAAGTTATGAATTCGTTATTTTGAAGTTGTAAAAAAGTTGCAGCAACACATAAAAATATATTTTTATAAAGATACTTAAAGGGAAATAAATTATTCATGAATGAAAAAAAAAAAGTTATGAATTATTTTCAACTGCAATATTATTTATTTATTGAGGAATTTATTTATAATATTGTTTACGTGAAAGAAAAAATATTCATTGTTGAAAAAAAAGGAAAAAGAATTTTTTAAATGTGTTAATGAAAGATACTTTTTGAATTTTTTTATATAAAGATCATTGAATAATTAATTATAAATTCATTAGAATCTATTAGTCCATTCTCAGATAATATAAACATAAAAATTTTAATTGATTGCCATAAAAATTATAAAAAACATCAACTATTATTACTATTAAATGATCCCTAATAGATTGTCTGGTGATTGAGATTTTTATCATTCAAGTATCAAGGAAAACTTGAGGAAGCCAAAAAAAATAAATTAAAACTCCATATTAAAATACCTAAATGAATAATTAATAGTTCAATAACATTAAAGATATGTTAATTTAAAAAATAATTTTAATCGAATACGATAATATAAATAAAATTTCCAAATTTATAGACCTGATTTAGAAAATATTATTTATGAATAAATGAATTCACCTGAACAGATATTTTGTCTGTAAGAATTATACTCAACCCAAGCATATAAATTCATAAATATCTACACCAGATCTTATTGGATAGCACTATTAATAGATAAATAATGAATTATCAATATTATCAATAGAGATTAATTAATGAAAGAAATATAGCCTTGTATTGGTTAAAAAAAATTCCATAACTCGATAAACTTGATAATAATTTCATTAAAAGCTTGAAAAGCAATTTCTATTATCATTTGAACACACTAAAAAAATGGTATTTTAATAAAATTCAAATATTCATTTGAATATTCCGATAAAAAAGATAAGAAACCTTTTAAAATCACAAACATTAGTAATACGTTTTTTTTCACACTCTGTAAATGTTCTGTGCAGCAGTCTGTGATTCCGTAGGATCTCTAGGTACTTTGGATAATAAATCGCAGGCCCGCTAAGATTACGTAGCAAACGTAATTCTTGTTTGTAGTAGATAAGATAGGTATACATATATACATACAAGAGCTAGAAGAGAGGAAGAATGAGTTAAAGTGAGAGATTTCGTAAGATCACAAGGAAGAAAAGAGAAAAGAGTACTTACACCTCTATCGCGCCAGCTTATCTCAGGAAGTTGTCGGGTAGGACGTCTGGACAGCCCGTTTAAGACTCAAACCCTGTTTAGTCTGCAAACTTCTTCTTAGAAACGTGGAAGAAAGTCACACCTTCGCCTTCTACTTTTCTGGAAAGATATTATGCCTTCACTTGACTCAAAGGGACCGCTTCCTAACACATTATAACCAATATGTGAGCAAGAAGAACCTTTCAAATTACTCTGTCAAGCTTCTTTTGATTAAACAGACACTCGGAACACACTCTTCAAACAATCGACAGAAAAATATCTTTTTATTTTACAACCTTTACACTCAATTATCCAGTGCATTTATTTATTTTATTTCATTTGTTTCATGACAAACATTTTTATTTTTTTCTATGTTGAATTTTCGCAAGTTTTTGCACAATAGAAGTACAGATTCAACTGTAGGGTAACGAGTCATCATTTCTGTTCGTCATTACCGGCATATTGCGTTCAAGCGAGTCGTCGTTTATACGGGGTAAACAGTGCGTGGATGCGATTTAATTGAAACCCGAGACCTCCTCGACCCTCGCATGACTCAGAACGTTGCTCGCCGCGTTTGCAAGCGAATACAAGAGAAGGATAGAATAGTCCATTGACTTACCGAGTGACGTAAGCAATTAGCGCGCTGTTTTGTTTGCCCCGGTACACGGACTTAAAGCTGTTTGAGTTCGAGTACGCAGTTAGGCTCTACGACTCGTGAGACTCAAACCCTTCCACTTTGCCAAGCATTTCTTTACTCCCTCTTGACCAGTTTCTTGTGATGTTCTACGACATACATTTACGTTCTCACGCTTTTCATATTCTTAAAAATGTGTGTAAATGTATACAAAAAATTTTGAAAAACTTAATGAGTCAACAGGAATTGTTCTCAGGTGGAAATATTTTTATTTTGCTTTTTTTTTTTTTTAAAAGCTTTGATGGGTTAATTATGATTTTTTAGCTGGATTGTTTTAACATTGGGTACAATTAATTGGAGTTTTAGATTATTGGAGTAGAAATAGGGGTGACAATACTCTAGAATCAGGGTTGATGACTGGCACAGAAAAATAGTGGATGGAAAATATTTTTAAAACTAGAATGATTGGTTGAATTTTATCTAAAAGCTTGGCTTGCGCTTTTTTAGTTTTTTTATTGGAATAATTCCATCTCTCTAATGTTTCATGGAATCTTTTCAAAAAAATTGTAAATTGAGTACAAATATTTTATTAAACATTATCTAATTTTTAAAACTGACATTAATTAATAAAAAATCAAACAAAAAGTTCTGTTTCTTTAAAATAAAAATAAAAAATCATCAATAGAGTATTCATTGAAACTCTAATCATTACGAGTAAACAAAAAGGGACACCAAAAAAAATTTATTCCCTTCATTAATTAAAAACCTCGATATAAATTCATAGAAAAAAATTTCCCTCTAATTGGAGCCAGAATGCTAAAAAAAAGGCATCTTGAAATGATTTTTATTCGTTAAGTAATATTGTTTTGATTCCGGAAAATCAAAAGGTACTCAAAGTAAACATAATTATGTTCTATCCTGATTTCGCATATACTCAAGAGGTATTGATTCACAATAACTAGAGTGTATGGCTGAGTATCAACGTAGTAGAGAACACTCAGGCCAACAGTCCAAGCTAGTTATCTTGTAAATCGAACGGCGTTCAATTACCGAGGTTATTAATTAAGTCCCTGGTATACTGCACCCTTGTCCGCTACTATTCTCAACTCCGCCGGCGACGTCTGCCTGACTGTTGGAGATATCCACCGAACTAACCGAGGTGACCCTTCACTATCTATAAACATAGATTAGCTTATCTTGTTTCCCTGAGATAATCACACATTTTTCTGTCCAATTTGATATTTACGATTATTTACATTTTCTTATCGGTTGGGTATTAGTTGTAATTAATTGTTTGATCAGTGAAGATCACTAGATAATCCATTTTCATTCTTTTTTCGGCTTTCTTTTTGTTATATAAACTGAGGATCGATTTAGCTAGTATACATCTTGATTGGTGTTTTTGTGTGGATGAATCGCTTGTTGAATTGTAGCTTGAGACAGCCGTTGTATGTTAGGGTTTTGGTATGGTATCAGTCAATTATGGTTTAACAATGGGGTTACATTTCAATTACATCACACGCCTTCACCGTGACCAAAGCATTGACCATTTCAGGACGCGTCGATGCCGCACTCTCGACACGCCTGTCTGTTCACTTTGCCAAAAAGAACTAGGGCGTTACAAATATAACATGACTTATCCTTGATAGATTTTTTTTTACTTTTATATTGTTTCGATTCTTTTTAACAATCAATTTCCATTGCTACTTTTTCCTAGGCCATTAATTTTTATTTATTTTACGGGAAACAAAAGACAGGTTATGGATATCAATTTTCTCTCAGTTGTTTTTTCTATCAATAATAAACTTACAATTTTTTTTAAGTTACTTTTCAATTTAAACCACTTATTAGAATATAAAAAAAAATTAATCAACAGAAAAAAGTGGATTAAATCGTTTTAAACTCCATTATTTAAATCGAAATAATGTATTCCATAAAACAATTAAGCTTTCTTTTTTGTTTCAAGTTAATAAACACTAACGATTTTATTAATTAAAAATATTTTAATCTCAATATTTGTTTGGATAATTAAAGTATCAGGCTTAAAAAGCAATGCCAATTGAAATAAAGATCAGAAAAGGATTAAAGAAACCCGACAGATGATTAGACAGTTGAAATTAAGGCGAAGGATGATTATTATTGTCTTGAAAAAAAAAGGGAAATAATTGTGTGGACGAAAATGAACTCATCGAGGATTCGTTTTAATGCAAACGCAAAAGATGAAGCGCGGATGTTGCGGGCCAAGTTTCAGCGAGCCGGCAACGCCGAGATGCTGTAGAGGCTTGACGTTCCAGACGAAGGACAGTGACAGAGAGAATTGATGTGTATAAGTAAGTGGAAGAGAGAAGCCAAGTTTCCCTCAATCCATGTCCCACGCCAATGTCCTTTGTCGCAAGTTCTTCTTCTCTGTCTTCCCTTTTTCTTTCGCTTTAGTGTCCCGGTCTCGTCGTCTTGGAATGCGGGAGAGCTACTCTATTCATTTGAAAATCAACGAATTTCTAAATCTACTCTATTGTATTTTGCAAAAAAACCATATGAAGTAGAAAAAAAAATATCCGAATGAAATAAAAGAAAAATGAATGTGGAAGCTACAAAAATATGCTTGGTGGAAGTAAGAAAGCTTGAGGAGACAGAATGTTTAAAATACTGAAAAGGAGAAGAATATTGTATACAAGGTAGACTTTAGTCTGTAAACTATGGTAAGGAGAAGCAGTGAGGATCTACAAACAACAGAGTTGATGTAAACTTAATAACGAGGCTAAATTAATTAAATGCTAAGTTCGACCATGTTTCCTCAATTTGAGTCTCTTGGAGATATTACGTGAACGCGCGGTAATGATGCTTAACTAGGTCGCAAACATGATACCATCTGGAAAATCGAGTTAGTGGTACAGTCAGTAGACAGTTAGTTTATAAGAAAATTATTATCATGTATAAACTTTTCATTATAATAATTGATTCATCGGAGCTTCAAATAATTTGATAATATTACCAAACTATTGGCAAAAACTTTGTCCAACTTTGTTATTATATTTACACAATTACTTCCTCTCAGAAGTATTGATAAAAAATAATTATTTAATGGACACTTATTTATTCATAAATATTGTATTGAATTAGTAGTCAAGTTGAATACATAGTTTGCATTATAATAATTAAAATGAATGTTTGCAAAGACATTTATCAAAATGAACTGTCATGAGCGAAAAATATTTCTGAGAGTAGTGAACTCAAATGGTTGATAAATGGATTAATTATTGTGAGTTATTAGATGAGTGTTTGACGATTTGCATAATACACATGTAGAATAGGCAATGAGAAATGTCAGAATTGGAAGTAACATTTCTAAAGTGTCGAATTGCTTGGATATTTGAAATGAATTCCTAGATCCCCTGCTGCCTGGAACAGATCCCAATCCGCGTTCGCGGTTAAATTAAGGGTGGACCTTCTCATTTTCTTAAAATATTAAATCATCGTTCTGGTGTCACAGCGGGGCTGCTGTCGTGCCGGGAATCCTCAGCTCTCCGATGCCCCTTGGCCAAGCATCTCTTCGCTGGAGGAAGAATGGTTAGCTGTCCGACTGAGCAGGATGGGAAAGGAATTAAAATTCATTGGTCCCAGAAACCCATGTCACCGGTCGAGTGCCATCGTAAATACCTGAAAAAAACCCTCTCTTATCTCTTGTCTCTCTTTCTTTACTATACAACTACACTATAACACTGCAATGCCGCCACAGCGACCGCCCTTCCGTGCTGAGGGTCACCATAAAAATTATACTCGCGCTCGTTCGTAATATCAGGACGAGGAATCTTTCCTTGACTCTCTCGCACAGTCACCGATGAAAGTCGCGTGCGATTCTTCTTCATCCACCTTCTTTTTTCTTTATTTACCAATGTGTCGTTGAAATACATTTCCTCTTTAGATTTCAATGATATTTTTTTTATTTCTTCAAATTTGATCTCTGACCTCTCTCGCTGTTGATTCGTCGCTTTCTGTTTAGTCATTTTTTAACTTTCTTTTGGAGAAATTTATTGTCATGGCTCTAGATATTAGAATTGGCATTCTTATCATATCTTCATGTTCCAATGTCTTTCAAAGGTCTTTAAACTATTTCCGTATGTACGGGTGCTTAGATTTATTCAGTATACATGACTTTTTAATTTATGGCTGCATGGAACTCGATAACTTTGATCGTCTTAATAGATTATTGGGTGTAGAATCTGAATTCGTTATCTCTCCATAGGATTGCAAATTTTTTAATGACAACAATTCGAATTATTCAATCACATTTTTTACTTCAACTATTATTTTTACTTTGGTGATCAGAAACAATGCCAAGGAACATCCAAATGATAAGAAGCAGTTCATTCCATCCTGGTACCACAATGCAAAGGTCCTGTGACCCCAGTGTGTTGTCAGTATTATTAAAAATGAAATTATTCTTCATCTGGAAATATTATTTTCCCAGTGCAGATCATCTAGAATGATGTGAATAGAGGTCCATGATCCCTAGAAGCAATATTTTTCAGATAGAAATAAAAAATAGAAACTTTATAGTATTGCCTCATGGCAATGTGATACAGAAGACTCGTGTTACTTCTTTTTACAAGAGTAAAATAATTATTCATGTGTATTTATTTTGATAGGAATGTACTACTGTTGAATTTGAATAACTACAGGTTGCATGAAAAAGCTTTTTATAATTTATTATTAATGAATAGTTAGCTAGTGTGTTGAATTCATCATAAATTAGATGGCAAAGTAGACCGGTGAAGTATTGTACATAATTATGAATGACTGCTTAAAGAGTAAGCAGATTAATATTATAAATGAGTACAAACAGAAATGATGATGTGTAAAAAAATATATCCTGTTGGAGAACTTCTAATTATCGAACTCAAACTTCTATCAACTTTTCTTTTATCTAAATATTTAATTATTATTACTAACTAGGAATGACCACCTTTGTACGAGTTTATTAACAATCATAATATCTCCTTTTAATACCTGAATGAATTTTTATTATCAAATTTTCATAACAACAACACTGATAAATTTCTGTAATAGATTACTTGTTTATAAAAAATTTGCATAAAACTTTTAGTCAAAACATTCTAGAAAAATGTATTAAATTTAAAATATAATAGCACTCATTTTTATTTTGTTACATTTCGCAAATTTTAAAATGGGTTTGAATAATAAATTAAATTTCTTACAAAAACCTGATGTGATTTTTTGTTTACTTTCCATGAGAGTAGAGAACTCTGAGAATCATTAAATACATAATTTTATTTCTTGGTAGATATAAAATATTTATTTGCTTGTCAACCTTTTGGATTTTTCTATTAAGATGTTATTCAAATATTCATCAACAATTAAATTAAAAACTAAATATGAATAAAACATGAAAAATATTGATGTAATATTTTTTTTTACCTTTATGTAAATATGGATATAGTGTATGAAATAAATGCATTCATGTTACAATTTTTTCCAAGAATTATTAGAGATGTATTTCTTTAAAGAAAAGTTTTACTATTGAATTTTTCTCTCTAGAAGATTATTCAAGTATTTTAGAGCTGTTGGTTAGTACTTGGACTCTGATAGGATCTATGAGAGTGCACGCTAAGTAATGCGACCAGAACGCAATGTGAACGAGAAACGTTGCCGCGTGGCTGAGAGTGCAACTGGTTTTCGTTTGTCCAAGATTTTCATCTGTTTTCTCAGAAACTCGACGTATGTTAAAAAAGTAACTTTCCAGTTTCTCATTATATATTTATGTTTACAATAATAAATAAACGAATGAAATAAAATTATAATTAATAATTAATTGAATCATTATTAAAAATAACTATTTGCAGTGATAAATTGGTGAATAGAAAATATTGTATTCGAATTTAAACGAGTTAAATGAGATTATTACATGTTTTTTTTTGACGAGAGCCAAGATAAAAGAGTATAACGAAAGCCGTTGACATGAATTTACATGTGAATGCAAAAGATTCACCTGCACGATCAAAAGTAAGATTATTTCTTCCTGTACATGCATTTTCTGACAATTACATGAACCCCCCTATCGTATTATCATTTGTAATTTTCATTTCTTTGAACCGTTTGTAGCAATCTTGAGGAAATGCTGTTAATTTTTAACCCAATGACAGGTGTGCTCTAATTTTGAAACAATTTTCGACATTGCATGTCAATTTAATAAACCATGTTATATTTTTAATCAGTTTTAAAGAAAATAATTTTGTAAATTGCAGCTATTTTTTTTAAAATCTAAATATCCTTGCTAATTTGGCGGTTGAAGAAATTCAAATACATTATATAGGCATGATGAGATCACAGCAACACGAACTTAAGGTTCATTAGTCTCTAAAGACATGTGTTATTGCCACGTAATTCACTGTCACAATGGTATAAAAAAGAAGAAAAAAAATCAAAGTTATTACCAACGTGCAATCTTTTATTATTCATCAAGTTTTTTTTCTACCACTTTCGCGCCTCATTCAGATGAGCTTTTTGGTATGAGAGCAAAAACCAATTAAAACCCATTTATACGCCATCTAATTCATAAGATCGTCATTCACGTCAGTCAAGTCCAAAATGTTGGATCTCATCTTATGACGTATTATCTCATATTTGTCTTTTCTTAGCACCTCGATTTAATTCTCCCATTTCAGCTATAAGACATTTGAAGGCTTTCTATCCAATAAGATTTGACATCAACGAAATAGTCATTATACTCATTATAATAGAACTGGTCACTCTTGTATCTAATATGATAAACGATAATAATATTTTTTTCGAGCAATAAAAAAGATGATTAATGAGCTTAATCTCAACTCTTTCATATCTTTTTATTATATTGTATTATGTGAACACCTAAATTAACTATTTTATATACTTTTCTAATATTCGCAAAGAAAATATTTTTATAATAAAAAACAACACGATTACACTTCATCTTTTAATTTTTTTTTGTTCATAACAAATTAAAATTTTTTATAATCAATATATAATTGTCTAAAGTCAAGTTAAGTCATTGTACGTTATTTTGAAACCTTCAAATATGTTTTTATATATCTTAAAACGTACAGAAATGATCAAATTACGACCCCATTACAATTATTTTCTAATAGGAAATTAAAAATCTTATAACTGAATTCTAAACATTTTGTTTTGTTTAAGTGATATTTAAATTACTAACTAATAAATTCGTTCTTATTGGGAACTTAAAATTGTTGTTTGATTATTGTGGTGCAAATGAAATAGTGGTTTCGTTGTGGGTCATGATAAAGGCAATGAGAAATGCAATGATTATGTGTACTATCAGGCAATAATAATAGAGGTAATGAGATGGAATGATATTTGATATGAGTTGAAGAACCTCAGGGCGAAGGGAAGATACTCGTCGGCCCTGCGACACAATTCCACATTCCTTCATCTCAACGGGTGGCCATTCTTCTGGCATAGTCGTCTCAGTCAGCCGCATTAGAGTCGATAGTTCCGTTGTGTGTTTTTGTGATTGATCACGTGACCTCGTCATTCGGTATAATAAGATTGCTTTTAATCTGCCAGAGGATGAAATGGCTTCGAGGGCGATCTTGCGTCTCGGGACCGCATGCCAAGGGTCCAGCCCTCCTTATTCTCTTTCTTACCTATTCCTTTGATCATCCTTGAACTTTGTAGCCGCAGTTTTATAGTCTCTGAACTGATTCTGTCTTATAAGGAGAAGAATATTGTAATTGCTATGCTCATTTTTCATTTTTTTTTCATATTCTGTTTTCATTTGTTTTCTCTATATCTCATCTTCGATATTTGAAAAGACTTTAAAAGGACTCTAGAGTCTGGACATTCGAAATGAAAATATATACTTTGCAGTTGAGAAAACATTTTCATTAATTCAAACAGACTGGAAACTAGAAAAACATTTGCCAGTTAACTAGAATTCTAGATTTTTTTCAATACACTATATCTTTACTACGTCATGTACGTTAATTTTTTCTTTAAATATCCGACATTTATGATGTAAATTTTATATTCAAAAAATTCCTTTTTCTATATTTTTTTGCGTTAATCATATCTGCAAGAACATATGTCCAATAATCTGTAGAAGCACTACACTGCTGAGGAGCGACGGTAAATGTTTCGACATAACCAACCAGATTTTATTACCAACATTTTACACTGGGAAACCCCAGAATTATACCCGATTATTCAAATGTGCAACCCTTGCCGTAAGGCAATTCTGCGAGCCAATTCAAATTTATGCAAAAATTTGACGGACGTGAATTCGCTCATCTTATTAATATGGATCAATTTATAAATTTTCTTCACGTATTTTTGCCTGCAAACTTTATTATTTTTATTGGCTTCCAATATGGACCTTTTGATTAACATCTTTATCATACGGCTCAGATCTAATTTTAAATTGATATTTTAAACATTAGATAATTTTTTTATCCCGGGAATTTCTTTCTTTTTCAGAACATGCCATATTATTTGAAGTCTTTGGCGGCTGATATAAAGAGCGGCGCATAGGTAAGTAATTATAAATTAGATACTAATTATATGTTTTCTTGATACATTCAATAATTGGTTAATGAGCCATAAAGTAGGTCAGAGTAATGCGTATGTGCAAATAATTGCTAATTAATTGCATACTTTTAGGGAAAAAAATTATGTGAGATTTAATGATGTGATGAAAATTGTTCGTGAAAAATATTATTAGAGGTTATTATTAACTAGTTATAATATTAAATAAATATATTCATGCAAAATTAAAACTTTGGAATAATTTTAATGTTCATAAATTGAATAATAAAATAAAAAACAATTTTTCCACATAGATGAAAAGAAAATTTAGTTTTTCTATTTTAACGAGCACAAAACAACTTTATTAGCAACATGAAAATGGTGAATAATAAACAAATAATTATTTCAGAATAATTTGAGGGTTATTAGAGCATTAAATATCTCATCAAAAGTAATATTTAATATTTATTAATAAACAAAAATCGGAAACAAACAAATTTATTTGACCTTTTGTTGAAAAAAAATTTTATTCAAGTTGAAAAACATTTTATAATGAAAAAAAATGACTGAGCATAAAATATTCGATAAAAATGTAATAACAATTAAAAATTAATCCAACTTTCATAATCACAAACTGAAGTTGAAGTGAAGCATTTCAATATTCCGATAAAATTATAAAGATTATAAAAAGATGTTGAGTACACGTTAAAGAGTTGATTGAATGAGAAGCGATTGTGCAATAGAAAGTAACTCGTCAGTGAAAAAAATTGCATAAATCTAGGATATCGTTGGCCCTGTAGAAATTCCGTATTCCTGGATGGACTGGTCTCTGACAATACTGTCCAAATGACGACGGTCTATACGAATCGTATGGATAGTACATACTACCTAACTATGTCATAGGAAATGTCCTCCTCCTCCCCCCTTGACCCTAGTACGCAGCAATGGGCTCGAAACAACTACCGCAATCAGCGTACTCTAAATCGAGTCTTCTTTGTAAGCTAAAAATTCCAAGAATGCCCACTCGAATTCTGATTGGAAATCAACGCACGATTTCTCACGTAAGTTCTTTTGATGATCGCATCTTCATTAGAAAACTCACTTGAATTTGGATGAGAAAAAAGCGGAAATGAGTAACACAATAATGAATAAATAGAATGAATAGATTACAATTTATTGAGTGAGAACAAGATTGTTTATTTTCGTCAGATTATTTGTTGAATTTTTTAAGTGATTTTTTATTTACTGCGTCGTTTATAACTCTCGCTACCTGATTGAAAGTAGCGTCGGTGGAGTTTGGTGCACGCAAATGAAGAATTGTCAGCCAAATACGTTGGAGAGAAGGCAGAAGGACGAGAAGACGAATGAGGAGCAAAGGGGTAACTTTGGTAACATAGGCAAGGGCGGAAAAGGGGAGATGAATGGAGTGTAATGCCAGACTTTGGCCTGATTGTTGCTTTTCCTCTTCGTCCTCACACGGATTTTCACGACCATTTTCTCTCTCTGCTTACGTCACTTCCGCTGCAGATACATCAGATTCAAAGTCATCTTCAATAAACTCACATACTCTAGACTACTTTTCGGTAACTTATGACAATCGATTTGTTGATTGCTTGATTAAAAATGCTGTTTCATCATTTTCTTCAATCAGCTTTTTAGTCAGTCGACTTTTAAGACATCTGCTTTTATTTTCAATTGGAATTTCACTTTATACTTTGAAGATTTTTCTCTCTTCCTCTTTTGGGTTAATCAATAAGTGTAATTTCAGTTATAGTGTAGATGAAATGAAGTGTAAATAATGACACAATTTGTGTTCATTGATAACGATTGTCACACAATAGAAAATAATTTGATTTCAATTTTTTTTTCAACTGCACTAAATTCAACGGTTGTTTTCAAGAGATTTTGAGGGTCGATTCGATTTGCTCTTCCAGTTCTATGAAGCTTTTTGATCGATGGTTTACGAAAAATAGTTGAAATTAAGTATTCAATTCATTTTGATATTCAACATTGAATAAAAATGAATGTGAGGTTTTTATTTTACTCTGGAAAATTCTATTAAAATATTTTTTCTGCAAATATCCATCAATATCTTCTTGAAAGAATTGCCTTTCGAATGATTCTTTCAATCTTCAATCAACATTAAATTTTCGTTCTATATATTTTACTTGCGGACTTATTTTTTTTTATGAAACAAAAATTTTTGTTAGCGCGAACAATTTAAAAATAATTTCATATAATTTTGGTGCCTTTTTATGGTTGGATGGAAAACATTATATGAATATTCAAAGGGGAAAAAATGAATTACGAGTAGAGAAAAGCGGTTCGAGGTCGAGCACTCCTTTACCCCCTAAATAATAAAACTGAAAAGGTAAATATAATTACCTACCCGTAACATGTTTGTATGCCGCGTGGAGTGAACACAACAATCGCGAGACTCTTGAGAACAGGTCGCTGTGAAAGAACCACCCCTCTCACTTCTCTCGTACGACAAGGCTTTCGTTCAACGAGACAAATTAATGTTTCAGGGCCTCATCATAAGATTACTACCCAATTTAATCTGTACATACTGCTTCAGGGACGCGAGGTATATTGCTACCTGATTCATCGTTTGTAATTTCACTCATCCTGCGTTTTATATAAAATCATTCATTGCAACACATATTAAATTCGATACAAAGTATTGTAGATTTTTTAAATCACTTTCCAATCTAAACTTTAATATAAAAATTTAACATTGGATATTTTGAGATAATTTTCAATTATTTTTTTATCGTTAAAATCTTTTTGTAATATTCGAAGAATGAAACAATTGTTTTTTCAGATTAAAGTTTAAATAAAATAGAAATTCTTTTCTAAATTTAATACATTTATTCACTTTAACAAGTAAATTTTTTTAACATAAAATTTTTATAGTTATTTTATGATGTTATTAACTCCAGTAACAAGTTATTTTATATTAAATTTATTACACTGGAATAAGTATTTTCATTCTCTTTAAAAATTTTATTCATCAGAATTAGAATTTTAGTATTAAATAAATTTTATTTCTTTTTTTTTTTATTATTCAAAATATTAATTTAATATTATTCTTCAATGTACTATTGAGTTAACAAGAAAATAGTGAAACATCAAGAATAACTTTTAATTTTATTTTCTTATTTAATAGACTACTAACTTTGATCTATAATACAGTCACTACATGCATCAATAACTTGTGTTCACTTTGAGAGAAGAATTATTGTCGTGTCATTTCAATACTAAATGTTTTAGAGTATTCAAATCGTTAGAATGTTGTAATTCATTTTTTCCTCTCAAATTATGTTAATATTAATTTAAAAAATTATTTTTATTAAACAAAGGTGTGTCTTTCTTAATAGAAACAAAAAATTTAGATACAATTTAGGCAATATAATAATTCCTCTGAATAAAATAGAAATAATTTTTTCTTAAGTTCTTAATGTACAATGATGTCACAATATGCATAAGATCTTTATGGGAAATGGGAATCACATATGGGAAAGAGCCTAGCAGCCGATAGTTCACGTATGCATCATCAAGTGTGGAGGGTTAGAGGGATGAAAGGAGAATACGGGAGCGAAAGTATGTGTGTACCTCAAGTACCCACATTGGATCGTTCCACGTATGTGGAAAAGTACCTATTGCATAGTCCATAATTGGCTCTCTTGATCGCTGACTCCTCTCGCGAATGAGTGAGAGAGATCTACCATTTTGCTTTTCAATATTCCCCATTGGCCGTTCTACATCATCTTTTCTTGTGCCAACATCTTTCCATCTAATTCCTCGTCATTTCCCCTCAACCTTTGAACATATTTTTCTTTATTGCTATAACCTATACTTACCCTTGCACTGCTTTTCATGCCATAGTGCGTATATGGATATTCAAGCTTCCCCCTGTGTGTCAAAACGAATCTTTCAAAGCATACAATCGAACAGGTAATCATTCAATTTTTTTCCAGATTTAATTCGACAATTGAATTTATTAGGCTTGCGAACTGAGTGCTATTTAAACATTTTTCCAAGGTATTTTAATGGGGATTACTATTCAATATACATTTTTTACAGTTGAGGATATGAATTTGATGCAGAATCGTAAATACAATAAAGCATTTGTGATTACTTTTTTTTTCAATCATTATGATAAAAAAATATTTCGCTGAAACATTCCAATTATAACATTCATTTTATCGAATTTTTTAAATAAAAAAATTCCGGGTTCATAAAAATTTGATTATTAAAAAAAAGATTGATTAATTGATGAAATATTTTATCGCTATTTACAAAATGTTTTGAAATTAATGTAACAGATTTTTTTTTTGTATCATAATTAATCAAAAGCATATTTCTCAATAAATATTCAATATTCAAAATTTTAATCAATGATAAAATTGAATATTTCTCTTAATGAAGATCCATGTAATTTTAATCATAAATTTGGCAATTGATTCTGTCATAAGGATTTTTAATCAATAATATTGGAGTTAAAATAAAGAAAAAAAAAAAAGTTGACTCTAATGAATTTGGAGCAAAAATGGTACGATCCTTAAATAGAGGGATGAAAGAATAAGTCGTTACATTGAATGATAAAGATGAACGAGGACAAGAGGTTGACTAACGTGGCAGAAGAGAAGAGATCGCGGCTTCGGTCACTTTGGAATTCGGCGTGCGGCTACCACAGGAGCTCAGTGAGGGCGGGGCAGACGTCAGACAAATGAAAAGCATCCCTAATTTGAAACTGAGAGTCGAAAGGCAAACAAGTGCCAAACCCGGTTCCTCCACGACCTTTTTTTATCCCTTTCATCCGTCGTTCTTCTGGCAATTATGAGTCGTTTATACCAAGAAAGCACCACGGGGATTCCCGAGAATAATCTCTAGCTTTCTTAGTAAAGGATAAAAATATAATTCAGACTTTAAAAGCCTCAAAGTGCAAATAAAAATAAAAATAAAGGTATTTAAATTTAGAATGTAATTAAATTTTTTTTAACTCATAACAAAAGATCTACTTTTTATCGCATGATTATCACAATGATTTTTAAAATTACTTTTCTGACTATTAATTGTTACGAATTTCTTATTTATACTTATTTTTTTTTCTCTTTTCATTATACTCAAGATACTGCAATAATTTTAAACTTAAACTACTTTTTCTCGACAAATAAAATCACACAATTAAAATTAGAACTCAAAAGTTCTTTATTAAAATTGACTTGAATAAAAAGTGGAATTAAACTTTTAACGAAGCTGTTCTAGTAATTTACAGTGAAATGAATGTGCCTATCTTTTTTTTTTTTTTATTGTACCTTATCTTCAACTCGACGTCCTTCAATGAACCAGTACTCAGTCTGTGTTATCCTTATTAGATTACTGGACAAGCACTTCTCAATTCTCTCGTTGTGAACTTGTTCCTTTGTCGAAAGATTTCTTGTAAATCGACACACTTGCTAATCGTACTCGAGTTATTTTCTTGTCAGATATCTAGTGTAATTATTCAGAAAAAACTCTTTTCATGAAAGTAGACGACAATTAAAGAATCTTTTTTTTTTCTTTTCACCTTTTATTACTTTTTATCAAGTTTTCTATTGTCTCTATTCCTCTGAGATAAAAAGAGAGATGGTAAAATATTTTCCCTCTAAAATAAAAGTAGAAATTCGTTCGAGTATGCCATTTCATCCTAACTAGTCAAGAATAAAAGAAAGTGAATTGCAGGAACAGATAAAAGTTTTGACAAGTGTACCTGGGCTGTTAGTTTAAGAGAAGAAAATAGGAGAGAGAAGTCGCGTAATAAGAGAATGAGGACCGTGATAGTTTGTGGTAAATCCACAGGATGTGGTATGTATATACAAGCTTACTGATGTTTTTGTTGGGCAACGGTAGATGACAGGTCCTTGAATCAAGAATAAGTGTGTAGATACCATTAATTCCTTTGTATTATATTATATTATCTCTGTAAACACTGCTCGATATCACAAGCCATTAAATTTCCAACACAAAAACAGAGCTGACAATAATTAGCAAAAAATCAATTATTTATCATTAACTTGCACAAAAAAACCACTAACACACTGAAAGAATATTCATCGTTACTTAAATAGAAAAAAATAATTTATTAATTTACAAATAGACATCAGATTAGTTTCCAAGAAACTTTGCTATTTTTTTTCTATTTTTAACTCATTTTGTGAGATAATCGATAATATCTATACCGGAAAAATAAAAAAAGATGTAATAACACCAGGATATTAATAAAATTACAAAAGAGGATAACAAAAATAACGAATACAATAGAAGAATAAAATATGAGATGGATATGTTAATTAATCATTCAAAAAAAAATAATAATAATAATTTTGAATATAAAGGTCATACAATTGAAAAACAAAAAAAAACTACTGACAACAATAAAAGAATGGAAAAGTAATTTTTGTTAATTAAATTTAATTTTCATCATCCTGTTACTTGAAAAATATAATTTAATATCATAGAGTATAAGTGCAAAATAACAAAGATAAGTAATTACTTCAAGTAATCTCCACCTCTACCTTCTATTCCGTAGCTCCCCGCTCGCACGCGAGTCGTTCAATTAACGGAATACTGTTGTCTTCCCCTTCCTTCAAGTTATCCTGATGCCGGTGTCGACCATCCCCCGCGAAACCCGCGAAATGTTTCACTCGCTAAGTAAAACGGTGGGGCTGAGCCGCGAGGGGAACATTCGGTACGAGACAAGAAGCCACGAGTAGGGGAAGAGTGTGTTCTGATGCCCCACCTCCAACCCACGCCCCTCTGTCCCTCCGTAATAGCATGCATGCCCCTCTTTCGCGAGTCCTGTTCTGGAGTCACTGATCCCCCACTATTACTACCCTCCTAACTCCGCTGATACCCCCACTGACTCGCGAACTTGATGGGGGAAGCTCCCCCGGCCGCACTCGCTCGTCTACCGTCGTACAGAGCAGACCTACGTTTTACTCTATTCGCGCGCCGCGTGCTTTCGCGAGTATCACACCGGTTACTGTGTGTGCCGGTCCATTTTTCAGTGACACTGCTCGAATTATTTATCCATCGAATCGACAGTATTCTCAGAATCGATTGATTCTCGAAAAAAATTCGAGAGTGGGAGTGTTTTTATTACTTGAAGAGAATTGAATGTCATTTAGAAGGAGATATAGATTTTATTAGTGAGACTGACACGTGTTAAGTTGGTAGAAACAGACCTATCTTGCTGTCTGATCACCGACGGATGAATCTACTGATCAAAGAAGCAGCATCAGTAAGAACTTGAATGTTCAGTTAGACGTCGTGAAAATTGAAAAAGTTAATTATTGATGGGATTTGAATGATCTGTTGGTTATTATGTCGAATAAAAATGAATTAGTTGATGCAAATAAATGAAATTGTTGGTAGATGATGAATTATTCATTCCAAGTCTTGTGAAGACTTGAGATATTGATTTGATAATAAAACTGAGTGTGTGATTGTTGTAATAAAAAAGAAAAATTAAATATATTGCTAAGATATTTGTGACATAAGTGATAATTATCGTGGTTAAAAAAAAATATTCCATTTTAGGATAAGTGAACAAGAAGTGGTGGCATTGAAGAATCATCAAGGAAAAAACTTAACTGATCAATGGAATAATTTACAAGATCTCAAAAAAAATTGTATCCTGGAGATAATCAACAGCCTACGTATGTTGGACTTTAATGTAAGTCACATCCTTTTTCTGTTTAAAGTTAAAAAATAGAAATCCAATTAATTTAAACAAACAGTCGAGGGAGAAAATCGTTACAGAACTTCACCTAAATGGAGAGAACATTGTATAAGTTTTTTAAGGAGAAAAGTTTTAATGAGAAAATTCATAGAATTTTTATGTAACAATTTTTTGCTTTGGTTTTTCTGCAAGAAGCATTCTTATTTCGTGATAATAATCGTTAAGAGATAGAGAGATACGACGTGCGGCTCGTCGGCCGAACGACTGAGTGCGCGTAAACACTAGTGTTCTGTACACGGCAAGAAATTTCTATTTCGTGCCGGACTCAATACGCAGGCGCTCCAATCTCACCACGTGCTCATTCACGATCTCTTGTCATCAAAATTCCATTTTTCCCCTACAAATTCATCCAAAGATCCACTTAATTTATTTTCAATAAAGCTCTCATAGAAATACAAGTGTCGAATAAATCGGGTAAATTAGTTAAAAAAATTCTAAGAGTTCTTAACATCAGAATAGCTAGAACTTCTACCCGATTACGTAGTCAAGATAATAATCCATCTTGGCTTGGCGCCAAAATGTTGGATCGTTGGCTTTAAATCATTGTGGATATTTAGAAGTGGGCCACTTATGAGCTTTTTTTTCTCCTTTTGTTTTCCCGTAAATACCAAGACAAAGCTTTCTTTCCACTTTATTTCATTTGCATTTCATCTTTAGTTAAAGAGGACTAACGTATCACCCGTCCAATTAGTTTAACTCCATATAAAGTCATATAAATGATAGCATCGGTCACGTAATTAGAGTTATATCTAATTTATCACATAATTACATTTTATGGAAGTATATTTTCTCTGGTACACGCTAAAAATGGTGTAGAAAATCAGAATTAAATAGCGTGAAAATTATAAAAGTTTGAAATTAATATTGATCTGCTTGTGGAGAAAAAGTTTCGTCTCTAGTTCTAGTTATTTTTAAATACAGCCTTGACTTCTTAAAATGGGAAGTACTTTGTAATAAGCACTTTTGATTAAAGTTGTATTTTTACTTTTGTTTTATTTAATTAGCATTTTTATTTTTTTTTTTTTTTTGGAATTAACAAAAATTACGTAAGACCTACTTTTAGCATGAATTATTAATTAAACTTTTTATGACATAATTTTTTCAGTCATCAATTTTATTTGTTAATCGAAGCAAAAATTAACTTAAACAATAGATTTGTTTATTCTACTTCTAAAAAATATTTTATTGTTTCTATTAACTAATTAACATGACCTTAAGTGTTTATGCTACATAAATATTTATAATAAACGTAATAAAATAATAGAAAAAATCAAACAAAATTATTGAAGTAATTTTTTGTAGATTTTATAGTTAGTTATTAATAAATAAACTAGTTGTTTCGATTTGAGTTGAATTTTTCAATAATTAAAGATCATTAAGAGAAGTACAAATTCTTCAGCTGACCTAAATAGCGAATATTTAGAATAATTCGTGCTTTGTTAGATGTAAAATAAATTGATATCAAGTCTTAGAATTCTAGATCATTTAAATACAATTTATGTTTGTGGAAAGTGCATTTAAATGACCTGTCTAATTAAAAGTGTCATGAATGATAGAAGATGCGGAGCAAGTAGAAAAAGTCATTAGCGGACCGACGTACGGAATGAATCAAATTAAAATGAAAATAATATAAAAATGTCAGTAAAATGTGTCCAAGAAATTATTAAATTAATAGCTACAAGATAATTAATTTTATTTATCGAATGAAAATGATATTACAGTTGTGTAGTCAGAGTTCAGTTAAAGATAATTATGAGTTATCTTACTCTTGATAATGATCAGTTATACATAAGCAGTACTCAGTACAAGAACGCGTTACGTTTCCTGGACTTGATCCAAAACCCAGCTTGTTTAAAATTAAAATAACACGGCTGTGTGCCACCTACCTTTTGAAATTTGGCTCACTTCATAGACAAATATTATTATGACAAGATTCTTAACAACAGGAAATTACACTCGATCAATATCACGACACTAAAATGAGTTGATTCAAAGAAACAATTAAATAACAGGTTGAAGAATGGAGTAAAAAAATTTCAAGGAGCAATAAATAATTGTGACAATTTAATCCAATTTCATTAAATTGCTCTAATCATTTTATTGAGAAATCAGAATTAGCTCAGCTTGATAGAAAAAATTTAATAAAGATTTAATAATTAAAGTAAAATTAAAGAATGAGAGAAAAAAAATAACAATAAATCTAGACACTACTTTTTCACTGTCAACAAATGACAGATGTCGTAGAAAAAACTCAATTACATATCTCCAAGCACAATCGTGTGACGCCATTATCTTACTTCTGGCTCATTGCGGTGTCGTACAGGTGAAACGAATCGTGAGTTTTACTTCATACAAATAATACTCAAGGTAGTGGAAATTGCATTTGCGTTAGAAAAAAAAAAATTCTTGCTTATCTTGGAGGTACTTTAAACTCTAAAATAGATTGCAGACGATTGTCGTCGCTTATCAAGTAATGTAATGTTCTTAATAACAGTCTTTTATTATCCTCGATCTCTTCTCAAGCATAACCTAATAATTTAAAACAATCTGTTGTAAGATGTAATTACATTTTACAACAATAAATCTATTATAATCAATAATTGAAACTCATATCGATGAACCAATACTTAAACATCATATTCATGTCTGTACAGATATTTATTTTAATTAATTTTTTTTTATTTGATTTCTAATTAATTAATAAAATTAAAAATAACATAATCGAGTAAGCCATAAATTATTCTTGAATGAGTAAAAGATGGAAGGATAATAAAAAATTTTAATTCAAGTTCTAAGATGTTAAATGAATAAATATTTATCAACCAAACATCTGGATTGAAATTTGATAGAATAGTGAGTTTTTATAGACCCTTAAGCATAGATTTATTTACTTAATTACACGAGTGAAAGAATTTTTAATAGTTGAATTAGCTAATAAAGTTGATGTAATAAATAAAAGGAAAATAGACATTTATTGAGGTTGACATTTGATCTATAGACGTAGTTTGTAATTATCCTTAAATGACAACAGAACATCATAAAAAGTCGCGTAAGAAAGTATAGTAGCTTATGCACGCATAGCTGGAGAATTAAAATGTAAATATTTGATTAGAATTAATCCAGAACAGGTGGATGAATATGGTAGAAGGAGAGAGAAGAATAGAGGATGAGCGACGGGTTATGGTGAAGAGGTGAAGAGGGCGATGGCCCTAAGGGGCACTTTTTATTGCCAGTTTTTATTGGCCGTGTAGGTACACCCCCTGGTGTTCTCCCCCTTTAGCCAGAACAGTATCTTGTTTAACCACCCCTTGGCTCTCGTCTCTTGCCTCCCTCTCTCGACGTCCAACCTTCTATTTCTCTCCACCCTCCCTCACCCGTCGTGTGAAGCCGGATGGGAGAGGGTTGATTAAAACTAACGTTGTGCCAAGAATTACCCCGTGAGATTGAAAATTAAATTAATACACTAAACCCACACCTACTTTCCCTCCCCCTCATCCAGACTCTCCTTTAGTTTCTATCCAACCCTCACTCACCCCCACACAACTCCTTCCTTTTCTACCCGCCGGGCTAATTAGGTATATAATATTAATTAAAAGTTAAGTGCCACGTCGTTTTCAGCTGCAGCTATGCGATACTGTGCACCTTCACGTTTCCCTCACGTTCTTGCGACGTCGGTACAATTCATAAAAAAAAATCCACTTGAATATTCAGTGGCAAAAATGGAGGAAAAAAATGAAAATCTATTTTCTTGATAACAAAAGATGCTTTTATAATTATTATAATATCTTTATTATACAAATTTAATTATAGTCTTGATTTTTTCATTGTAATTTTTTTTTTTTTATTTAATGTCTCTTTTTTTCCCTTCTTCTTTCGTTCCATTAAATTGAATAGACTTTCAAAAAAGTTATTTTTTCTGGAATAATAAGATTTTTAATAGAATAATTATTAATTCTCTCTATGGCAATCTAATCATAGTCTTCGCTTTTTAATTAAAACTTTACCGTTTTATTAAAAGTTTTACATAATTTAAAAATATTTTTAATCCAAAGTATTAATTACATTGAATAGATGGTTTTTTAAATCCAATTAACTTTGAGTAAATGAAACTTCAACTTCAAGTGAAAGAAAAAAATTGTCACTCTGAATTTTTGTATAATTTATATTTTTATTTATTATTGAAATTAATTCCAGGATTATGGGATGTACATAATATTTATTCGAGTTGAAAAAAAATTAATGAACATTAAGATATGTTTTATTTTCGACTGCATATCGAGAATAAATGAACTGTTTATCAGTGATAAATTATCATATTACGTAGGGAAAAGAGTAAATATTGGAAAGTAGTGTAGAACGAGGACTCTTATACCACCGATATGACTATCTGTTATTACTTGGGTCGGTCGCCTTGGTACATTAGCTTACGTACATCCATGAATATTATCCAGCTCTAGTCCAAGTGGTAGGAACTAAAGGGTAGGAGGAAAATGAACAGGAGAGAGGACTGTATGGGAGATATATAAGGTATAAGGTAGTCCATTAACGTTAATATTATAAACGTTAGCTGCCCTCTGGCCATTCTGGCATTCATGTATGGATCTCCATGTAATACAGGCTCCAAACACGAGTGCTTGCTGTTCTTATACACATAGATACCATCCACAAATACATACATGCACTGTACGACCGCACGATATCCGCCATGACTCTTACTTAGGTGTTCCGTTACCATACATTATCTAGCCACGTTCTGCGAGTTGAACTCCAATGAGATCTGACACTTCATGTTGGCCCCGACAGCCTATTAGTGTAATTAGCTTACTCTCTAAAAATGAAACAGTGAAAATTAGCGAATGGTTTTCAAAGGTTTCTTTTAAGTAATCCTATTTATTTTCAATCATTTGAAGCAATAGCATTTTTTTTAATTATTAAAATTTATAATAAATGATAAACATAATTATAATTTTTTTTTTCAATTAAATAAAGATAATGGGTAAATTATTTAAACATGCATCGCTTTACTTTTGATCCGAATAATTATTAAAAAATATTCCATAATAGAATTTTTTTAATTAAAAAAAACGTTACCCAGAAATATTTTTAACTTATTTTGCAATGTATTTTTTTAATAATTAAAGTCAATTACATGATAAATTTTTTTCTAAAATTTTAAACAAAGGAAGTTATAAACAAATATTTCAATATTAATAAAAAAACTACATCAAAAAAATTCACGATAAAACATTTAATTTTATCCAAAAAAAAATAATCAACGTTGCATATAAAAAATGGGAGAATGTTTTAATTTAATTGAATACCATGAACATTTTTAATAAACAATACCCCTTTATAGTTAATAATGAATAAAACAAAAAAATTCCCAGCTCTAGTAATTCTCTGAAATGAATTTCCCAACCGGCGTTATCAAAACTTCTATTAAAATATGACATCAATTCATAAAGTCAAGTTTAAGAGAATTTTTCGATGATTCTATTATATCCACGTGGCCTTGCTCTGGAGTTAAACGGTCAGAAGTTTGGGCACAGAGCAGCTATTTAATCGAGCTAGAAAGATAGAAAAAGAGAGAGAGAGAGAGAAAGAGGGTACTGATAATAGGGAAAGGGATAAGAGATAGAAGAAGGAGGAGAAGGAGGGTATGTAGCACTACTCCAAGCAATAACATTAATTGCTATAAGCTCAATCACAACGAGTTGGATAGATGTAGGACCCGGCCAAGGCACCCAACCCGGCCGAGGTCACATGGCTTTTAGATAATTGGATGAACTATTTGATCAGAGATAATTGAAAAATTGCTCTCTCTGGATCCCAACGAATCACTTCCCCAAATTGCTCCAATTTTATCAGTTTTTTTATCTCTGTCATTCACGTTTATTGGTATAGATATTCGATTTTTGGATAATAGAGAGTCATGTATAGTATTATCCGTATGTCCATTCATTGAAAGTGGTATATATGAAGAGTGTAGCGAGGGAGAGTATCGGAAGTAGGAATTTTGCAGTGAGAATTTGAGAGCCCCTGTCTACCAGAGAATTCTAGGCACTTCTGACGTCTGCTTAATTAATTACTATCCGCGGTTTTAATTAGCCCGGCAGAGCCTTCGTTCGCTCTCTTGCTCCATGGAAAGCCGTGAAGTAGTCGCTACCGCTAGAGACTTGAATTGGTCTGTGTGAATTTCTATCTGCAATTGTGTTGCTCCGTACATTTTGAGAGATTCAACACTGCTCATGCTATTCAGCATTTTGACTAGATTTCAATTCATTATATATATTTATATCACTCTATACAGTTTACTGTAATTGAAAGTACTTGATGATTATTATATAAGCAACAAATTACATCTCCATGCATATTCATATGCGATTCATCAATTTTTTTTTCAATCATCTAGTAGAAAAAATGAAGAAATACTTTCAATGAAATACATGTAGATGAATGATTAAATTATCATACTATCATTATTGATTAAATATTGATGCGCCGTTCGGCTGATATTAAAATAAATTAATCATTATATGATGTAATCAATGGTCTGTATATAAACTTGTACAGAAAATGATTTTTTATTACAACTTGAGGAGAAGAGATATGTAGGAAGTAAATAGCAATAAATTTCTTTATTGAATGATCATTCTCTCATCGATGTAATTATTTGTTTTAATCGAGCTGAATAATTACATTCATGCTTTATTAATCATCTAAATTGGTCATCTGAAATTGTTTATATACCAGAAAATTTTAGATTAAAGCTTGTATTATAGTTTGATTAAATTACATTACTATGGCTACCACTAATTAAAATAATTAAATTCATCTCTCAAAAGTAATTACTATTTTTCATTAAATCAATACCCATTGAATTATTTATAATTATTTACTCCCCAAATTTACGATTAAATTACGAATTGGACTTTTTCATTGAAATATCACTGCAGCTGTGTGTCTATGTTGATGCCATTATTATGTTTGATATTTAATTGAAATGACTCAATTATTATTTTATAATTAATTATCATGGTATTTGTAGATAATTATTTCTTTAATAATTTAAAAAGGAGATAGGAGAAAATTGGAGGCTTGTATATGTTCGTAGATGATATCCGCATTACGGTTGCGCACACAGCAAAAAAGATATGGAGAGACCAATTAAAAGTCTCTCTTCTCCTCGCACGTTTCTTGCCTTACCTAATTTCTAATTACGATTCTACGTTACGTATATAGAAGACATGTTTGTCGATACTTAACAAAATATATTTAACATTTAAATGAATTTGAGAAAAAAAAAAGTTAAATTACCTTTTACGAATATATTTAATAGAAACAACCTCTGAAATGTGTATTTAGCTTTTAATTAAATAGATTTATTTTTCTTGAATTATTAATGAGTATGTATTTATATTTATAAAAATACAAACTAGGATAAAAATTAATTGGCCAAATTCTAAAATGAATGAAAATAAATGTTTAGATGTGTGTAGTTGTTTAGCACATCTGGTCGATCAATTTTCCAACTGCGAACAATAATTGAAAGATGATCGCTGTCCTTGAAATTAATTAAATATATGGCAATTAACTCTGACAGACAGTCCTCGCCATCTGAAATAATTAAAAGACACAGGTGTCCTTTTACCAATGACGTCTTTGTATATCTATATATATAATAATTTTTTATTTTATTACATTTATTTTTTTTATATATTTTTCTTTTCCTTTTTGACAGCTCTTTTCTCATCCACATGGCTATTACGTGGTTTGAAAAGGGGCAGACATGTTCACACATGAATACTTGCGTTAACCAGCTGACTTGAAATGCAGAGAAGAGTTTATATACAATGCATTCGTTACCAAGTATCTTAGTTCTCTTAGCGCCGAGTATTTAGTTGCAGCGAGATAATACGAAAGCACTTAAGAAGGCAAAAAACGAATTGCCGTAAATCTCCTAAGGGGGTGGAACAGTTTAAAATGAAAGAAAAAGAGAGAGAGAGAGAAAGAGAGGGAAAGGGTGGATCATTTGGAAATTGACTTTCTCGTGTTGTAAACGAGTTGCATGCATCTCTCTTGTTCAGCTGCATAAAAAAGTGAAGAAATGTAGGCTCCCTTTTCTAATTGACAAGAAATACATTGTCTCTGCTCTGTTGCACCAACGAGTTTAATTTATTTTTTTGCATTCTACCGCCGTCAATCTTCACAACTAACTCATTTGTGTCATTATTATTATTTTTTCGAGTTTGCAAGGTTCCTTTCCAAGAAGGATTCAATTGTGAAACTCCTGATGATTATTATCGGAAGTGTTTAAATATTGTTGTGGTAGTTAATGAATAGTTTAAGATAAAGTCAATAAGATATTAAACATATTGAATTTGATATAATTATAAAGATTAAATATGAATAAAAATTAATTTCTAACATTTAATATTCATGACTATTTTGCATGAGGTAAAGCAGCATTGTAAAAGTTGAAAGTACCGGTTGAGAATCGAGGAAGAGGAATTATACTTGAAGGTGTAAGGGTCATATGCAATTTTCTTTTACTTCCCCAGATCTTTACGTGAAGAAAGCTGTACCTATTTTCCCATAAGTTCAATTATTATCAAGCCTCATGGTATTTAAATCGCTTTAATCTCTCTTCTTAGAAACTTGGAAATCGTTTGCAACATTTTTTCCATTTAAAATATCTACATTTTCATCAATCAAAATGAATTATTACCATAATTACAGTAATAGTAATAATAAAAAAATTTTATTCTAATCAGTTAATATTAATTAAAACGAAAGATTGATTAATGCAATTATAAGAAGAATTCTTAGTGCATTTTAATAAGGTTTAAATTTTCAATAAGACGTTTCTATTCATCATCCATCAATAGTAGAATAGCCGGGTGTAATATTATAAAAGATAAACATTTAACTTAATAATACAGCAGTTCGAGGAATAATGAAATAAGTAATTTATTCAGAATAAATAATAAAGGAGTGGAGTATAAAGTACAAAGAATAAGAAGACAAGAAAGCCGGAGTGGCTGAGGAAATATTTAATCAGTGGAGCCTGAAATTAATTACAAGGTCTATCTTATTGTGTCCTTGCTTAAACTCCCAGTTTTACTTACAGGACGACTAAGCAAGAGGTTGCAGACGAACGTAGGATGAGAGTTTGAAGGGTGTGGGTCACTCAGTGTACGTCTATGTACCTAGAGAATGTAATAATCACAAGAGCCTACATCAACCCCTTACTCTCCTTCAATACCTTTGCCCTGCGTCCACCATCAAGCTCTCTATACTCACTCCCCACTTCTTGTTTTGCTTCCAGCAACGTTGTATACACATTAACCCTGTAACTGAGGGTGATATTACGTAGTCGTAGTGAGAATAAACGACCCAAGCAAGCTAGGATAGTAGAAGCAGTGAAGGGGACTGCAATATGACATTATTAATTGCTCTACAATACTACCAGCCCTCTTGCTCTCTTCACCTGTTATCCACTACTCTCTATCTTCGCCATACTTCCCCTCCAGTCATTCAATTCACAATGTATTTTGACAACATGTAGTCTAAGAGAAATTTTCATTAACTGGATTCTTACTAAGGTTTCCTGAGATTAACAAAATGATATGTGTTATTTGCATGGGGGTGGTGGTAGCTCCAGGTAAGGGAGACAGATTGAAATGAGGGAGGATAGTTTCATGTTCAACTGTATTGCGTTTAATATCAAGTTTCATCTAACTTCCCACTTGCACTTTGTGCAATGAATGTCATCGCGTTATGTCATATGTATGCATGAAGAGAATGTCCATGAAATAATAGGATGTGGAATATCTATTACTGGAGTTTAATTAGCTCATTTATAAACCTTCCGTATTAAATTTGAATAATAGATAATATTTGATGTATTATTAAAGTCATTATTGAAATAGATTTATTATCAATATCATCATTTGAAAATTAGTTTTGATCGATTATTCAGAGTAATTTCAGCTCAAATACCATTTCAGAAAAAAAATTATATCCTTTGAAATATTCTAATAAAATTCATACTTGTAATAACAAATTTTTATTGATGATCTGCTTCAAAAATACTGGAGAATATTAAACAAGTAATCAAATTGATTAAATATTGATTTCTTTTTTTTTAATAATAATTCTTTTGAAGTGATTCATGCCAATAATTATTATTAAATTTTTTCCAAATAATTAATCTAACTTAAAAAAAATTATTAATAACAATAAAATCATTTTTTATCATCTAAAGTTGAAAATAAAAAAAAGCTTCTCTGTATATAAATGAAAAATTTTCCATCCAACACTTTTTGGCCTTTAATAACCATTAGTAAAATGATATATAGTTTAATTATGACAAAATAAGAGGATATTTTTTCAATTATCGTGTGCTTGACGAGATGTGAGAGAGGATGGCATCAAAAGAGAGGTGAGACATAAAGACGCAAAGACATAGAGGAGTGAGTTCGGTGGTTAGTGGTTTTAGAAGGGATGAAGAGAGTAGAGGGAACAAGGGAGGCTGAAGGTAACCGACACCCTTTCGCAAAAAGTAATTGGTTAATGCCTCGGAAATGAGTTTAGTTCCCTTTTGCCTGAGTTTTACGTAGCTTTTTTTTAACTCCTCCCTTGCTCTCTTCATCATTCTGTCCATCTCGCGCTCAAGCGTTTCGTTCGATGGAGTAGAGCGAGAGAAAAAGAAACGAAAAAAAAAAAGA
This sequence comes from Chelonus formosanus, assembly GCA_028641665.1. NCBI lineage: Eukaryota > Metazoa > Arthropoda > Insecta > Hymenoptera > Braconidae > Chelonus > Chelonus formosanus. The sequence continues at coordinate 23,029,552 of CM054006.1, read as the reverse complement.
CAGTCTTTTCACTCTCCTTCTCTTTCTCTCGTTGGTTCTCTCACCCAGCTTTTTTACTCGTATCTTGTGTACCTACGACGAGGCAAACCCGCGGGCACCAGTCACGCTTTGTGCTACATTGCAGCATGTCTTTAGACTCCATTATCCGGGTATAAAAATGCTATTACAGAACGACAAGATGCTGAGGATATGAAGTAAGAATAAAAAATGCGTTAATTTTGATGATAAATCTTAACAAAGGACAATTAACTGATGCTTAAAAAAATTAATTAGACCTGAAAATGTGTTGGTGCGATTAAATTAACTACATTATTAATTTTTTTAAGGTGAAAAAAAATTTTTTAATTATCAATAAAACACGTAAAATGATGATAAAAATATTTTTTATATCCTAACAAAGATATTAATGATTCAGTTAATTAATAGTATTTTTTTTGTTGAATAACTTCCTGACTTGTAAGTTTTAATTGAATTGTTAATTAAAAATTATTTTATTTTTTCAAGTTCAGACTGATAACTCAACATTTCATCCACTCACATTGTTTCATTTAATTGCCATGAAAAATTCTGTGATCAATTAAGCTGCAGACTCGGTTGTTATTATTGAAAAAAAAAAGTAATTATCAATTGAATCATTCAAATAATTGGACAGATTGGAAATGAAAAAATGCTACAAATGAAAATATATATAAATATGAATCAAATAATTTTATAATTAAACTCAATGTCATATTTTTTCGCTACAAGCAACGTAAATCTTCAAATGAATGGCATTTAATTAGAATGATGGCATTGATGGTAGTCGTTATCAATAAAATTTATTTTCTGTATCTGATTAATTTTTTCTCCCAATATGTATATATAGTGCCTATTATATGCTTCAATTCTAATTAGATAGCTTTTTCTCATATGATTTATTAATTGTAAAAAATAATTTATTTATTTTCTTCACATAATATCATCGAGCTTAAATGATTATTTCTTGATCATGTTCATTCTTAGGCCGTATATCTAGTGTCATAGAACCACAACAAAACATCAGATGTTATAAAATAAATTTAAAAAGCTAGAATGTCTTCTTTTACATATTTATTAGGATCGACAATTTATTTTATATTTATTAATATCATATAATTCATTTAATCTATTAGAAGAATTTAAAAAGCAAATAATCCACTGAATTATTTAACATTTATTATATTCACTGCTTTATATAACGTCATTTTGATTGCACAAATGTTATAAATAAAATGTTATCTTAATTTTTCTTATCTTATCCTCAACTTTTCAGTTAATAACTTACAGTCTTATCGAGCTCAAGTTCAATATCAATGATAAAAATGATCGTGTACACAGTTATCATTGACTTTTAGGAAAAATAATTCGAAAAAATATACATAGAGGAAAGGTTTAATGTCTATTTTTTATGTTCGAGAGTAGTAAAAAATATGTCACGAGAAGGTGAAAAAAAAAAAGAATAAAAATGACTAATTAAAATTTTTTATTTACAAGCTTTGTCGTTGGTGAATGACCTATTTGACAAAAGACCCTTAGCTTTTAAAGGTGTTGTTAAATCCTCCCCACTAGTGTAAGTCACTCCTCTCACTGGCGCCTCGTTTTAATTAAAGTCATAAATCAATGTCAATTAGTCTAGCTTCTTAGTCTAGCATAATTAATTATAATTAACAATTAATAGTAATTTTATTAAGAAATGAATCTTTTTTATTGGAAATCAAACTTTCGTTTCGTGTTTAATATTCTCCAATTAAGTTTCATTATTCATATCTAGCTGAAGAGGAATCTTAAAAATTCGTGAATATGCTGACGAAGATTATGAGAACATTAATAAAATATTTAAGTACTGAAATGACTCGTGATGATGAGATTCGAATAAAAATGGCGTAGTTTAGTCGTCACAGGACCCCGAAGGGACTCTCTGGGCCCAAGCAGGTGGCCCGTTGTAGAGGGGGGTCGCGGGGTAACTTGACGGACCGGTTTATATGGTGGAATCAGCAAGGACCCCCTCTCCTTAACCATCAGAACTCGAGTGTGTAGCAAAGGACGAGAACAAATGCAAGAAGGATGCAAGAACGGGATAGATAGTGCAGGAGGTGGATGGAATGAGACTCAGGAGCGTGAACGAGGGTCAAATCGAGAAACGGATGATACTTTTCGCGCGTATACACAGCACAAATAAATATATACGTACATAGCTGCGTTATCCGAGTGCTTACGACCGTTTTTACGTTGCTACGAGAATCATAAATAAACACTCATGCACTTGAAAGAATTTCCTACCACTTTCAATTCGTCGCTTAAAAATTATCACCTTTGAGAGAGTTAATTCAGGAATTGCCCCGTGATATTTATTTATTTTTATTATCAAATATTTTTTTTATTTGTCCCAGATAGACATTTTCTCTATGTGTATTAAGACTCTTCCATCAATTCTAGATTTCCATTTTTTTATTTTATTTTGGAAATGTAGAAAATATGTTAAAATTCGGGATTTGCAAAATCGGACCTATTACAATAACTTCCCACTGGGAAGTTTATAAATTGACTAGTAAGTTAATTTGCAAATCCATCCTACTGTCCAAAGCAAAAATGTAAATGTAAGAATTGTGTAGTTGTTTGTGAAGGATATAGCGAAATTTCACAAGACTTATCGCCAAATGTAACTACTATGTAAGTTTTTTTTTACATAATAATAATCAATAAATATAATGTCAAAACTATTAATTGTCACTCCCCACTTTGTTTACACAAATTATAACACTTACAACAAATATCGTAATTTAATCGATAGAACAAATTCATTTCTTTAGTAATAAAAATTTTTCGGCCTCAATAATTTGTTGATAACTTTCTGATTCGGCAAGTCTTCTACAAGTAAACCGAAAGATACGCATAAATATAAAATAGTATAATAAATATGTTATGCCCTCATTTATTTGGAAGGTTGTCAGCGTATAGTCTGCACATATCCGATAAATTTATTGGAGGGTAGTACATTATGGAGACAATTTGTTCATTGATTGTAAGATAACTAATTATAACATTCTCGGTATAACTAAAATCTTCTTTTGCGAAAAAATACTTTTCTTTTTAATAAATTCTTGTGAATAATTTTGAAGCAGAAATGTATATCGCTAATGTGAATGGAAAAACGTTCAATTTTCATCATCGAATGTAGCAAATATACATTATATAGCATTATCAATGTTGCTCACATAAAATAAACGCATCTTTTGTCACAATCTTGATGCATTAATTGAAAAATTTATTCATGCATACTCAGATAGATCATTTTACTCATGATTCAACGACAATTTGTGTACACTTTGCATTAACATGTTTTAATAGATGGCTATGTATTTAAATTACTATGAAATTGTCACCATCATCCTCGATCATGGTATAAAGATCATGAATTTCGATTTGGGGTGATATTTATATTTAATTAACTGCACTGTTGAGGTTGATAAAGTACACACATCGGTAGCTCGTTTCAATAATAATAAATAATTATCATTATCATTTTTTTAGTTGTCAAGTAATTAAGAAAAAATTACTTTATTTTGATTTTTTTTTAATCGAAATCGTTGATTAATTAAAACTGTTGATATTACAAATGAAATAATTGTTGATTTTATAAAAAAAAGTTTATCATCTTCTTTTTTTTAGACTTAGTATACTATAGTTTTGTAATATTTAAGTTTTATTTCATAACTTTTACGTCAAATGATATCTATATTGAACTTAACAATGAATCATATATTTAATTTATGATTAACTCAAACATTAACTGGGATTTTCTGGTATCTTTAATCCTCTACTTAAATTATCACAAATTAAGAGAAAAAAAAGAGAGTTGATTTAAAGTTTACTTAAGGTGTTTATTTATTTGTAAATTTTTCAAGTCAGCAAATAAAAATGGTGAATTTAATGCAGTTCTTTACTGAATTTTCTCGAGGTCAGGGTCGATAAAGAGTCTTGGTTGTACAAGGTAGAAATGTATTTCGGTCTTTTTTCTTTTTTTCTTTCTGTCTCTCCCTTCGATGTCTCCTTACAGTCGTGGGCGCCGTTCTGGTTGCCACGGGTCTTCTCTTCGAGACATTGAACTACTGACTCTTCCCCTTTAAGAAATTCACTCAGTTTTATGCTTTGTTTCATTCGTGTACCTTCGATTGTTACATTGTATTCATTGAATTAATGGTAAAAAAAATGGTTGACTTTATTTTAAGAAAATGGAATAATTTAATAAGTAAAGACATCACCTTGCTAATAAAGTAATAATTGAATAAATAAATACAAGTATAAGCTGTTGACGTTGAGTGAGCGATGAATTTAAATGGATAAAAAAAAAAGTGGAAAAGTTGCGCATCGTCGAACGTTCGAGTGGTTGTTCGAGGATGCAAAAGTGAAGGAGTCGGGTAGAATTGAGAGAGAGAGAGAGAGGAAATGGGAGGAGAGGGAAAGAAGCGAATGTTAGAAGCAGTGAAATGGACAAGTCTTGTTGAGGGTTGAAAGGGACGAGTGAGAGGGTAAATCTTAAATAAAGTGATATGGAGTACTTTCGTATAAGAGCTCCATTTCCACTACTTTCCTCCAATGTACTAACACAGATTCAGTATGAATTACACCTGCAGTCACTTCACCAAAATCACTCTAAAGCATCTTGAAATGTCTTAACACTATTATTTTTTCAAAAGGAAAAATTTACATAATCAGAATAAAGATACACTTTACATAAATTGTACTCACAAGTTACAAAATATTTATTATTACTCTTACTTACTACTACGATAAAAATAAAAAAATAAAATCATAATAAAAAAAACACCTTAAGAATAATATAAGAAATATCCTTTTTTTTTCTTCTTTTTTAATGAATCTTTTTTAAAGTTGTTTGAAATATATTATTGGCTATAAGTTTTTATTTAATGCAATAAAAGAGAATTTTTCTCAATATAAAAATTGTTGGAAAGAAAACTTACTTTGAACGCTTTAACAAAGAATTATAAAATACTGTAATTTAGAGTAAAATTCTTGAAAACGAGTTTTGATAGACAATTTTAATAATATAATATCATAGAGTATATAATAATATCTCTAAATAAAAATTTAACTAACGCAGATAAATTATTTCCATTCATTATTTAACAGTTGTCAAATTAAAAAATAAATTCCCCGCTACATCTTCTTCTTCTTCTTCGTACTTTTAAACAGCTAAATGTTAGTAATAATTAAGTCTTTGTATTTTTGATCTCCTCTCTCTGGGAGAGTATATTATCGACTATCAGTGATACAATCAATTGGGAAACGTCGAGGTGAAATAAGAGAAAGAATAATCGTAAGATGAATCGTGACTATGGCAATACTTTCATCTCTCTTTTCGTTCTCTTGTTCAAGCTGCAAAATTGATATCTGTCAGCGCGATGCCGCGGGGCAAGTACGTCAAATTAAGAGAAAACGCACGACTCACGAAACGAATCATTAACGAGCTGCAGATGCGAGAGGGTCGGTTATTAATTCTCGAGAACGACGAGGACAAGTGACACGAAGTAGAGAAGCGAAGAGAAAGAGAAATTCAGTCAGAGAGTAAAGTCAACGTGAAAGTTCCGTGCCAATTATTTTACCTTCTCCCCCTCCTCCTTCCCCTTCATACTCTTTCTCGTACACTTTCTGCCCCTCTTCTCCATCTCTTCTTTTTCTTCTCCTCGAGTCTTCGTCGTAAAATTAACGAATGGACGCATTACAAGTGTAATGTTGCGATGGATAAATATGAATCACTTTGAAACGCATAGTGGGATAATTAGACGTATTTCCCGTCGACAACGACGACGACCTTCTAACGAGCACCCAGTGTACCCTCGAGATACAACAAAATTATCATTTCCAGCTCACTTGAAAGGGACGAATAGAAGGAAGTGAGATACTTAGGGGTAAACAAGTATCACGTGTAAGAAAGCGAGAGAGATTCTGTACAGAATTGGTTTTCCAAGCACGAATACAACATTAAATGGGTTTGGTTTTAATTAGCAGTAAACAGCCTCCATTAAATCTGCAGTTGTAAATCACCTACACTTACCCCCACCCTCTTCTTGTGTCTTATTCTCTTGCTACAACGACGACGACGACCCTTTTGCCATATTCTCTCTCATCTCTCTATTTGAACTCTGTATTTCTCGTCAACCAGCGATACTATACACAGACCAAAGTGCTGGAGCATTTTGAAATAAAGAGGACTTGGTATTTGTGAGTGTTATGGCTATGTGTATGGATTGAGAGACGATCTAGAGGAATGAGATTGAAAAGGGTAAAAGGGGTGTACATTACATTTCAATTTAGAGTCATTCATCTTTCTCGTACATTCAAATATGGAGAGAGACAAAACCAATTCGAGTATTTAGAATAATGGCTTCTTCATATTTGTATAAAGCTTAGAGAATATAAAAAAAGAATAATGCTCGAGAAAATTAACGGAAAATGTATGTATGGACATTTTACATATTAGTTTTTTTTTTATTTTGGTTATAGACACTGAATATTTATTATCATATGCGGGCTTTGGAAATACTCTTGCAATCACTGATAAAAAAGTCATCGAAAAGAATGATTAAAAAAAAAAACGAGAATAATTTTTAATTATTCATTACATTGTTTAAAATAAAAATTAAAAATTTTTTTTCTATTATCCAAGGCAAGTATTGGTGGAAAAATAGTTATTTATTGATCGAAAATTTTTATCAGTTAAAAAGTTATTTTAAAATTGTTCATGAATGTATTAAAAAATTGTTTCATTAATTCAAACAGTTGCTGAATGAAAATAAGTGTAATTAAAAAAGAAAAATTGATAAATATTTATGAGTGTGTAAAATATTTATGAGATGTATAGTGTAGTGGAGATATTATGTCATTAAAATGATTATCATATTGATATGATTAATTCTATCATGAGGTAAAAATGTATCGAACATTATAACGCGCCAATAAATAATACATATAAAGGATCGCGAAAATAAAATAATATAATAAGGGTGAACGGTCCGAGAATTGATGAAAAGAGACGTGCATGTTTCGTGTGTATACGTATACGATCGTTATTTTCAAGGACGAAGGGCAATTCCAGAGCTCGCGAGACAACCGGCTGTATCAAAAGAAAAGACGGTGGGGCTCTATAATAATCGGCATTCGAGGGGCATTCAATTTCCGCCTAATTATGCTTATTAACAAGACCACCCTTTTTGGTAGTGTCTCGTCTCATTCTATACTTTTATTTTTATTATTTCGTTTTGTTATTTTTATCCATTTTATTTTACCACCAGTGCTCTCTCAACAGTCTTAACGAATGATACATCTTAAGTAGTACAAAAAATATTTATAACTAACGAATTTTTTTCTTTTATTTCGTGGGTCTTCTCATACCTTTTATACTGCTTGAGAATCAGTCTCATTATTTCCAATTTTTTTTTGAGTCATTCGATTCACAGACGTGTGAATTATTTATAGAAAAACTTTCAGCCACGTTAATGTTATTATTTATACTACCTCGAAATATTTTTATGACAAAATTTATTATCATAACAATTGTTAAATTTAATTTAAAAAATAATGATGTGGTTAGAAGGAATGTAAAAATTAAATTAATTTATTTATTACAGCATTAAATTATCGAAAAATAACCTCAAAGTATTCCCCATAAGGTAACTAATAAATCATACGTATTGATAAAATTAATAAACCCGGCATTTTTAGCACTTAAGTGTGCAAAAGAAAAAGTTTAAATTCCAATGAGATGAGTCTACGAGTTCGACAATTGTAGGATGTCGAGGAATATGAGCACGTGGGTGGCACTTCTTGGTTGAAGAGGGAGAGAGTCAGAAAGAAAAGAAACTCAAAAGGAGCAGGATCTTTTGTGAATTGGACTCAACAATCAAGCTATTGTCCTGCTTAGTTAGATCCTTAGAAATCCAAAACGTAGATTTTGAATTGTGCTCATTTGTTTGTTTACCATGAAGGACTTTAATAGCTCATTTATATCTTCTCATTTCTCAGAAAAGTTCTTATTAAAGTTTGATTGTTAATTCTCGCATAAAATATCCTCAATTTATTATTCTACATCCTTGACTAATAAAAAAGTATCCAATTCCATATTTTTTTCTATCTTTTTCTCAATTATAACATATGGAAACTTTGAATATCAATCACAAAGTTTCTGGGATCACTACCGGAATGGTGTGTGCGGTGTGTGGTATGTTCTATCGCAGTGATAATAATCCATCTGTTGTTTCTCTTTTCATCTCTGACTCACTTCTTCCGGTCTTATTCAACCCCAGCCACCCGGAGACACGGTTTTATCGGGTGTCGCCGCGGGTTATCGCTGGCTGTTGCCACAGAGGGTGAAAACGGGATGCTGGAAGAGAGATAGAAAGCACTGAGGTCGGGGAGTGGGCATCACCACCTGTTGGTAGGGTGACGTCTTAACCCCCTCCGTACATATCTTTCTACACTCTCAGCAGTGAACTCTGTAGCTTCCACTTTCGATTTCTATACAACCTTTTCGTCCTTTTTCTTTGCTGCATTTTTTCTTTCTATTATTTGTTTTATTGTTAAAGATCAGCATTTTATTCCTTCTGAATTATATCACTGTTCCTATTATTGTCAAGACTTAACGTTTTTTTACGAATGTTTTTACTGCAAAAAATAGCTTTAGTATTTTAATAATTCTATGATATTAAAACTTTTTTTATGTATTTATTGAAAACATTCAAATGAATCATTCTAGAGTAACATAATTGTTTTTAAAATAAGATTAAAAAATTTTCATCAAATCTTCAAAGCAAGTTGATATGTTGAAAGTCATTGGTTGTTTATTGATCGTAAGGGATCGTCCATTGGTCTGCTCCCTTGTTTTGAGCCGAGAAATTTTAATATAAATGAAAAAAGTCCAGATAATAAAAATAAATGATTTTCCAATTTCGTTTTTTAATAAGATTTTTTTTAATAAAAAAAAGATATAAGGAGCCTTTGGAATTGATTGGTGGATATAAATTAATTATTTAGAAAGATTAATTACAGGATCAAATAAAGCAAATTGAATTTTTTGTGAAGGGTCATTACTTACCTATTACATTGTCAGACTTCTACTATGTAGTCCAATAACGATACACTAGCTTTTGACGTTCCCCCATGGCTTTTTTCTGTTGAAAAAAAAAATACTTCCACAACGATTATGGTCTCCTGGTAATTTTGATTCGAATAACATATGTGTGACGATGTCTATAATTTTTTTTACCACATACAAGACATTTTAATATTATGAAATATCATAGAATTACTCTATGGAATACTTTCATGGAATTTCATTTGAGCAATGTATGAAGCAGACATTTTTCCAGCTTAAAAATGCACTAAGAAGTTGTATATTTTATTGTTTTTAAGGAATTTCGAGGTACTTTTTTGTTAATTAAAATTGTTGAGTTATTTTTGATGATTACAAATAAATATAATGCATTTATTATGGACCATAAATGAACGAAAGCATGTGAGTGATGGGAGATCAGTGTCAGGATATAAGAACGTAAAAGAAGTGAGTCTTTCCCCTTTGTCAAGAATCTTTGTTAGTTTTTCATCATGTAGCCAGAGGGCCTACGGCCCTGTTTGTGGGCCCTCCGACCCGTCAGCAAACCATTGAGATGCAACCAAGTGGAAGTTTCATTTCTCCTGAGCTGAAATATCTCAGTGTAATCTGATCTTCAGTCGTTCATTCTACCCTCCGATCTCTACTTTACTCACTAAAAATTTCTGGTGTGTTTTATCCAACTAAAAAATACAAATCAATTCTTTTTGGTTTTACAAGATGAAGCAGAAAATCGAAAATATGGTCTGGTGCTATCAATTAACTTGAAATTAATGAGCAGTAGGAATTTTTTAAAATTTATTTCTATTTCTAGAGTAAATAAAATGACTCAACAATTCTTTTCTTACTGACCAATTTTTTCTTCAATTTTTTGAGCAATATTTTCAAAAGCATTTCTTACCCAATTATTTTTTAATTTATTTATACGGAAGCTTAAAATAAGTTACATCTAACGATGGGTTTCAATAATATTAAATTAAAATGTCAAGTAAATATTAATTATTAAAAAGGAAGGTAAAATTATTGAAATGATTACCAACTACTGTTTTGTTAAATTGCAGACAGTTAATTGTTTTGCACGTTACTTTTAATCTCGGTTATTTTTTAAGTGCAAAATTAGCAAAAGTCTTGAAAAAAAAAATAATTTTTAAGTCCATTTTCGCAATTAAACCGTCCAAAAAACTTAATCCAATTCCTAGAAAAAAATATCAATCTTCTAACCGAAGTCCTTTATTAATATAAAAATTAAACGAACACTTAAATTGACAATATGAACAGAAATAACTGAAATGGGTTTCTTTTGAGGCAAAGTTGGTCCGCGCAGGTGTTCCGGGTTCTTCTATTAGGGATCGAGGGTGGGCTTCACGATTATTTTACGAGCCACCTGGTCCCAGGACCACTCGAAAATCCTTAAGCAACACAAATAGCCCATCTATCGATTCTAAGAACTTGCTTGATTTACTACGGCAGCATAGGGCAAAGAATAAATCAAAAAATGCTGGAGAATTGTAAAAAAAAATTTTTATTATCTTTTCTACGTTAGATTACCGTTATTACCAGTGGACCCAACACGCCAAGGTGTTAATACATTACATCATTAGATGGCAAAATCTAACGCCGATTTCTCTCTTTGTGTTGATTCTAAATAGTGTAGGTGCAACCTACTTAGTCACCCACTTGCGTTACAACTGAGCAAACGACCGCAAATAAGCTGCAAGTGAATGGGTTCTCCAGAAATCACTCTCGTTTTCCTATAGAGCACGGGTTGATCGACTGCAGACGATAAGAAATCGTTTGGAAAATTGGCTTATTCCGTTTGGGCGCTCTCTGGGTTATTGTCGACTCAGATATTAAAAGGCAACGTCATCATCAAGATGATTTCTAAATGTTAATCATTCTTTTATTTATATTCTTAGTTCATTCAATTTCATTTTAATTATCAATACATATTTATGATGATTACATTTTTCATAACTCCATACTTAATTTCCATCGTAATAGAACGCATATTAAACCATATTTTATTCATGTAATAACATCATTTTTATTCCGTCAGTTATGCAATTCCTTTAGTAATTATTATATTCTATTAATTCATTCCGCTTGATCATTACTCATTAAATTCATTTAATAAATACATTTATCGCAATAATCTTCAACAGCTGGATGACGAATAGAAATAAAAATTGTCTTTATTATGTTGCTCGTATATATCCTTAGGCTGTGACTAATTCTTAATCGATGGTGGGATTAATGTTCAATAAGAATTTCCTTTGTATGAAGATATTGCATTTAACTTTTTATTATGTTCTGTAATAATAAATCTTATTTACTGTTTACAAAAAAAAAAAATGTAGTAAGGTGTGTAGGAAATTATCATTCGTAAGGAAGTTATAATATCACGGGAATAAGAACCAATGAAACAACATTCTGGTGGGTATACTGAACACGTGGGAGATCCGGACGAACCAAATGCAACTCGCCCACGCGGTGAAAGTTTGTGGCAATTGATTTTATATCGTCAGAATATATCAAGATACTCAAATAATTGGTTAGGCATTAATAACTATCAATATTTTTCTGATTTATGAATTCACCAATCATTCAATGCAAAGTGGAAAGAATAAAAAAATTAATGCAGGTGCAAAAGAGAACCTGCTGGAATGTACTACTCTGTATTCTGATGGCTGTCGAATAATAAATATATATTTACTTAGGAACTCAGTGGGTGGAGGGTACTCGAAAGTCGAGGTGTTGGAAGGAAACGTTTTGTTGATTTTAAATGTGTACTGAGGGCTACAGGTTTTTTAAACAAAAATATGTGCTCACATGCATCACCCAAGATATTATCTTTTTAAATATTATCTAATTCTAATAAAAGACTCGGTTGATAATGACGCCATGTGTGATGATCCTAATCAACGATATTTATTTTATAACACATTTAATCAATGTTAGAATTAATTGAAAGATCTCAGTGATGATTAGTAAAAAATAAATATGGTAATAATTAATAATAAATGTTTATTCCTTCAAACATATTCTCTAGCAATAAAAAGATTTTTGCAACAAATTTATTCTAAAATTAATTGGAAAAACGATAAAAACTATTAATAACTTGGCCATTAAAAGAAAAAAAATGAATTTTAATATGTAAAATTTTTCCCAGATAATTAATTAAATAGAATAAGTCATTAGAGTGAAGATAAAAAATTAATTTAGCTGATAATTCATAAATATGCATAACACAAGTAATACATAATGTATAAATGATAATTTGAAATTATAATATATATTCAATAGAAATAGCACTTGAAAATGAGCTTGTTATTGAATATGGTACAGTAACGTAATTATTGTAATTAATCATTGGCTTGTTAATTTTGAAACTGTCTTGGATGGAGCTGTTTGTTCGTTAACGAAGCAAAGTGATCATTTAGTTATGGGTCTAAATATAATTCAATAACGATTCACCAATGTGGCTAGACACAACATTCTGCATCGTCACTGATGTTTCTAGTTATGGGCCGATGATTATGCCAAATGCAGGGTAATCGGTCATTACAAGCAATGACATGCATTTTGCACGAAATTCGATAAATTGACTTTATTAACAATACAACTCATCGATTCTCACATCACACTCCCATGATAGCTCATAATTTTTATTTACTTTTTATACTTTTCTTTTAACCTAATCCTTGACAATAAGATACAATCTGAGTTATAATTTTATACCTCTACAGATGTTTCAGATGAGATTTTGTTTAATCATCAGCTTGTTTGTAATTGATTGTTTCTATTTGTCAATAATGATTAATCAGCCATTTAAGACAGTTCGATTGCAGTGGAAGTAAACACTTGAGTATATATACGTTGATTAACGATCATGTCATCAGTCTAATAGATGTGTGCTTGGTGGTATAATGTATTAGTTTCTATTTCAATATCAATTAAACAATTGGCTTTTGTCTTACATTTACAATCTTTTCAACCTTTTTTTTTAAATTGTTTTGAAAGTGTTTATGCTAATTGGTGATAAAATTATTCTTTGCTAAACAGGTTGGAAGAAATTCCAATTTTTTTACAATATTAATTGATAATAATTAAGTAAGGAGAGAAAGTTGAAAGAATTTTAATGTTCAATTAGTTTTTTATTTCAATTAAAAAAAAATAGATACTTTATTGAAAAAGGTGAAATAATTATCTGCAAAAGTTTTTTAGGAAATAATGTCATCGAAGAAATGTTAAGAAATATTTCTTTACATACTATGGTATATTTCATTTGAAGAAATTCAAGGGAATGCAATTAATTTATTTAAAAAAGAATTACACAACAATTATTATTAAATTTTATTTTTTTAATTGCTGTATTTTTCATTTTTTCTTAGAAGTAGTGACACTCAAGAGTGTGTGAGTTTTTTTAAAAATAATACATGCAGTGATTTGATCTTGATTTTGTTCTATACATACAACTGTAACGTGTTTCACCTTGTTACTCGAATACTTGACATACAAGCAAAAGAAAATGTACGATGATTATTCCTTGCCGGCATACTTTATTCTGTTGGTCGTTAAAATTGTTTTGTCGTCATGGGTGCGAGTGACGAAGCTGCAAAGGAAAAATAAAAAATAGAAAAACGTGAGAGCATTGCTGCTGCCTTGAGGGAAGTAAGTGAGATTTCGAGTTACGGATAACAAGATCGAGAAGAGGAGTTTACGTTTCTCGTTTGAATAAAACGTCATTTTATTTTATTATTGAAAAAACTTTTATTCTTTTTTGATGACTTGCCAACTATGTATATACTATATTATGTTACCTATATTATATTAAAATAAATCTTTATAAGAGTCTCGTAATCCACCGTGTCCCCTATGCCACCGAGATGAGATATATAACCCTCGGTTGAATCCTACAGAACCCTACACAGGGAAAACTGGCTTTATATTCGATGACAAATCCGCACAATTAACGCGTCACTCACAATACCTAGAACGATCAATCGTCTAACGGTGTGAGTTTTTCCACGCACTTTTATTATGTACATACACTTATACAATTATACTATTTATACATACATATATATTCAAATAACAGTTCAATTCAGATGCTCTGCAGCTGTCAGTTACGTTGCTACTAATGTACAACATATTTTTTGGTTTGCTGTTATATAAACCAGACATAGAGCACACGAGTACTGTTAACTGTCAAGCAGTTATTAAACTCTAAATCCACCCTAAAAAGCCGAAGTATTTGCCAAAAAATATAATCACCTGTAAATGAAAGAAACATTGAAAAATTGCTGAATAAAAAGCAAGATTTTTTACTCAACATACATCACTCCTGAGTGCTATATTCTCTAACAGCTCTTTGGAAATGTTGAAAATATTATTTTTAATGGCTCTTGATACTCAACAGCACAACAGGTGTTTTTGAAAAATTTTACCATTTACTTTTTTCTTGTTTGTGAATTAATTTTTATGCTTGAAAGAAACAACAATAATAACAGAATTTCAATAAAAAAAAAAAGAAGAAATAATGTTAAGGAGAAACAAGAAAAATTTAATTGATGATAAAAATTGGGTGGAAATATAATACTTTAGTGTGAATGAAAGTAACAATGAAAAATAGTCGGAAAAACAAGACATTCACATGGCTATATTTCATAAATATTATTTTATATACTCAACTTTACAATGCATACATAGAATATTATATAGTGAAAGCTGCGAAATAGTGAGAGGGACTTTTGAGAGCTTTTTCCGCGATTGTTAGGCAGCTTCGCGTGCGTGCATCCACACATGTTCTGTTTCCCGCAAAATGGAAATCCTCTGCGTACGAATGGTATTGCTGTTACTCTACATATATTCTCGAGAATTTTGCACAGAGTTCGCGTGGAAAAGAGCTTTACGTTCATGTTCCATTGCTTCCAAATGTTCTTCATTCTCTGCAGTAAATACATCTACAATATACTTACGTTTATATATATATACAAAATATAGAGATACTTTGGTACAAATAGGCGATTGTGAGTACTCCAAGTGTACGCTTGGATACGTAACGAACGTAAGCTGAGAACCAACAAATGTCGTTTCCACCGCTGGCGGAACGGCACGAGGAATAAGAAGCGCGTCACGCTGGATTGCACTTTGTGAAAAGGCCTCGTCTACTCTCATTACTGCAAACGTCATGAGTCTCCTTCACATTGATTTTCAAGAACTTGAGAAGTAAGTCATGAAGATTCCTAGCTACTTATTTGCTACTGTAAATTAATCAAGTAAAAACTTGTTTTTCTCTTCGATTTATTATTTTATATGTTTTTGTACCAAGATACACGTGTATACGTTGTTACTTTTCTTATAAGCTTCGTCACACACAAGGACTGTGATATTGTATTACGCAAAGTCTACTATTCCTTCAACGATATCCTCGAAAATGATATTTTAATCATTTCAACAACTTGAAGATAAATAACAACTCCATTTTTATTAACTTCCCATTAGAAGGTTATTATAATAGAGTTGAGTTTTGTAATTCGTAATTTTATCATATCTTTACGTTTTGAGACATTTAAAAGCATATTAAAAGATTCAAAAATACATGTACGTACGTGTAATTGTACGTGCGTCTGTCAGGTTTTTTTTGTCTTCAATATCTCGAGAACCACTAAAGATATCGACTCCAGACTACTTTTATTCGAAAGACAATACAATGAAGAAAATCTAAAAGGGGTTTTAATAAATTCAATACGATTACAATTTTATTTACATGAATTGATAATTAATTGTTAAAGTAATTTTAACGATACTTTCATTTTTAATTATCTTCTGAATATTAATGACAGACAAATTATTTCCAATGGATGAATACTATTGTTTAGAAGCAACAAATGATGTTGAGTAAGTTATTTTTAATTATTAATGACTGAGATAATATTTTTCAACACCATGCTATTCATTAGCCTACCATGAAGTAAATAATAGAAAAAATTAGATTGAAGATCAAAACTAAGTTCAGCTGAAAATATATAAATATGTATGACATAATATATTATTACCGGTTGTTTGAGATTATAATATATATTTAATAAATTATCCTGGTTATTAAATATTTCATACCGATGTAATTACGGTAATTAACGATTCACCTGTTAATTCATAAATAGATATAAATGGAACTATTATTCGCGTAATAGTAGGCTCGGTGTAAGTGAAACAATTATGATAACTTGAAATTAAAATATACATGTATACTTTTGTTTTTGTTTCGTAGATTAACATATAAATAATCGTATAAAATTAATTGAATAGAGAACTCAATATTTTTTTGTAAACTTATTCAAAGTGTTTTATCCAAATGAAAGATAAAGCCAATTTGAAATGCGTTCGGGGGGTAGAGGGGTACTAGTGTGTACGCTTTTACGACATGGCGAGAAAATGAAATTGGACCTTTATCCCTGTCTCTAGGGCCAGGGGAGGTGGGGTAAAATAAATCTGACAAAAATATGTGTTTGACAGATATTGGCAAACATCGATCGAAACGTCCCCCCGGCCCTTCTATATTTCCTCCTCCTCTATTTCCCTACAGATTGAACTTTATCCTTGTTCTCTTCGATTTTTTTTTATCGTTTTCTCTATTTTACTCATTCTCTCTCACTTTAAAATTACCATATCTGGGTTGTAACAGCTGTTACCGACCCCCTGTAGCATCTGATAAACTGATAGTAGTGACACGTCTGTGTCTCACCTCCTTTTCCTTACCACACTCAGCCTACACTCAAGCAAAACCTACTAGAGATTTTCTTACCTTCTTGTGGTACATGTGAATATAACTGTTGGGGTTGTAACCTCCCTTCCTAAAATGTAATACGCTACTGAAAGAATGCGCGTGATGTGATATTGCGAATTCTATGGTTTTCGTATTATGGCCGTTTGGGTGAGTTCAATTTCGTACGCGGATACATTTTACGTGCAACAACATGGATACATGGGGGAAGGAGAGAAAAGTCGCGCGAGAAAATTTCGTTGAGAAAGAAAGACAAGTAGCTTTTTCGCATTGTATGCCGTAAATTTTGGCCAATGGATTTTATACTGAAGATAGTAAGACACGTAGGGGCGTCATGCAAAACGAGATTCCGGCCACTTGTTCTTGAGTGCAAGCTTTCTACTAACAGATTTACATATTCTATTTGGAAAAGTCGTTTTAGATTCCATCACAGGATGGCTAAAGGATGTCCGATAAAAGCCACAATTATTCATGTCTCTTATACATGATAAATAATTTTGAATTTTTATTAAACATTATTATACAGTTGTCATAAAATTATATCTCATTCTTATCTTCATTTTATTTGCGAAAATTCAATTTGGGAAAATAAAAAGTAATATATTAAATTCTTCCACGAGAAATGGAATTGAATATTACTGTTTACTTATTAGACTTGAGGTTTGTTATGGCTGAGTAATTTTTATTATTTCCAAAAAACAAACGATGTTTTGCAGCAGCAATCTTTATAATAATAATAAAATATTCGAGATTGATTTTGAGAAGTAAGTTCAATTTAATATAGAAGAATAAATTTATTTCCTAGTATGTTTTTTCGATCAGGAAGACACAAAGTAAACGTTCCATTTTGTTCAATATATTGCAAATCGATGGAACGAAATGAAAAAGTGGCTTACATGGGTAGCTCCGAGTATACAAACGCTGCTCGTGCCATGAATATAGTGTCGTTTACGTCAGCGCCGAGGAATATAATATCGTACTCGTATTTCATGGGTTCCAAAGTATTCAGGGGGATTGAGGTAAGGGGGTATTCACTCTGTGGGATTCATAGAATTACGCACTAGTGTTAGAGAGCCAATAAGTAAATCACATAATTCTTTCATTTCACTAAAAAGAACGCAATGTTATTGCGCTGATTATGTATGTATATTTAATCTATGCAATATTCAAGGATAAGAGAAGAGGTAATGGGAACGGAAAAATGGGCTAAAGCATTTTACTGTGCAAATTAAAGCAAAGTGGCAGTCCGTAATTTTATGTGGCCATCTCAGCTACTGATATTGAATTTCCTTAGTCGCTTAATCCAAATCGTCGTGGAGCTACGAGCGATCTCGCAAAATTGGAATCATTACTTTACGGTCCCTTGTGAAATTGAAAGAGAGTAAGGCGCAATAGTGAACAGCCAAACCCCCCTACACACACATACACACACAACCAACTGTTCTGTAGACTATACATGTACGAAACTCAACTCGTTTCATGACTTTGTGGTATTTTTACACAAACTTTGTATTTTATGGATCTCAAAATGGCTTTGAAAATTACTATTTCACTGCAAATTACTATTTTTCTCAATAAACCTAACTGCTTTACTTACATATACACTCATTTCAGTGATGGTAAATTTAAGTAAAATGTTTTTGGGTTAGAAATTAACATGGAAGTTATTGATGATATTTTAGTAAAGAATAAAATAAAAAAAAATAAAATGAATTGAGTATGAATTGTTCAGCTGTAAAAAATGGAGACTTCAAAAGAGTTTTAGAGTTAAAAAATTCTAAATAAACTGTAACATTCGAGTATGCAACATAGAATTTTTTATGGTACAACAAACAAAGTATTTAAAATGATAAAAAAAATTCTTTTTAAGGTCCGTTAAATAATTAAATTTTTTAAATTGACTTGGAGAATATTACACTAAAGAAAATCCCTGGATTCTCGCTGACCGTAACAAAATTACTGAGATTAGTCTTGAACCTGGCAGCAGTTGTCATAAACTCAGAGTTTACTCTTGGAATTCACCAATTTATCCATTTTTTGTTTGAGTTTACGACCAATTATCGAGACCCCATAGAGTAATAAATTATTTTTCAATTTTTTAAATAGTTTTCTATAAAAACACAAGGGCTGAAAGCAGCTGCTGGTGGAATGGAGATCCCTGATAGATGCTCGTGGTTAATGAAGCAAAAAATCATATTGTCACTCAAATTCTCACAATAATAATTAATTCCTAACAAATCTACCAAACATTTATTTTAAAATAATAATTAAAAGCATCAACACATTCAGCAACTTTAAATATGCCATTTGAATACCAACAATTTATTTTAGAGCAATCAATGGTTCAATCTCTTGAACAAAGAAAACCGATGCAGATATTCATTAGCCACTTTATAAAATCAAGGACAATTGATTTATTAAAAGACCAAAGCTAGGACCATTTTAGATTCACACATTGATGCTTGTTTTGATGTAAAAAAATTTTTCATTAAATTAAATACAACGAGTCCTTAACTAAATTAAATGGATGATGCCACGCGATTCATTTTCTAATCAAGCTCATCCCTTTCAGAAGCCCGGACAATCTCTCCGACACAATAAATTTATGAAGGCATTGAGTCTAGTTGGAACGCGTGTGCGTCTTTCTACGCTTGGGAAGGGCATTACAATAAGTCCGCGGGCCGTTTAATAGAATAATTAAGGGTCCTCGTACAGCAGCTGATGCCTTTGCAACACGCTCGTGCGTACTCTATTGCTCCTGTTCGCATTTCGTTGCGTGAGAGTCGACCGTCTGTGCTCAAATACAGACGCACTTCTCCTCCTCTTTTATAGTTGTTGGCCCATTGTATGTACTTCTATGCTCTCTCTACCACCACAAACGTGTAGCGTAGGGTGCAAACTCATGGTAGGGACCAACGGAATTAATGTGTACGGGGAAAAGTAGATGATATAGACGCGCGTGCGCGCGATTCTACGCTTAGTAGATTCGATTAACGGCTAAATCTTATTTTATTATCGTCGACTTAGGTACTTGAAGTGATTCAAACTTCATTGCTTGCCGAGAAAATTACTGTAATCGTGTTCGACAATAAATTTTCGTTGTTGTGTGCGGGAACGAGACTAAAGTATACAAGTCTGCAATTATACAGCAACTTCCATCATGATAAATCGCTACACTTGATATGTTTCCCACAGATAATTATCACTGATTTAGATAACCAATTTCATTGTTCGGGATATATTCAAACCAATGCTCAAATTAAGATCTCAAACGGCGAAAGTTCTACTTTAATGTGTTAACTGCGATTGAAATGAAAATTAAATCATCAGTGAATTAATTATCATAATTTTTAACAGAATAGATTCTTTTGTTACAAAGCCAATTAAAAATTAATTACTCTAAATAATCCACTTCTTTTTTTAGGCTTTATTAATTTTTTACAAATCTTCTCTCAATGTAACTCACAAATTTCATATTAAAAATATTTTTCACTAAAAAAAAAAATTTTTTTCTTCATTAATTAAAAAAACCTATAGTGCTGTTCGATGTTCTTAAATGAAATTTTGTGAGTAAAACAATTAAGTGTCTACCACACCATCCCCTTTAACGTGAAAATGTTGATATCAAGACTGCAGAAGTCATTGCTGTATCTAAGGGGTGTAAACCACAAGATTCTAGTAGAAACAGTTATTTGTGGGATTCAAGATCTGACTTAGTAATAGTATGAAGACCCGTACAACGTGGAATATAAGGGGTAGAAGTCCTCGAGTTTCTAGAATCTAAATGAAGCACTAGAACAACGGTTGAAAACGTCCTCACTCTACTAGTCCAAAAGCAGAATGTATAGATATATACATCGTCCCTTCTTCATCCTCCTAACGTCCATCCTTCCTTCCACAGGAAGCTGAACTCAAGTGGACTCACCGTCGGAAACTCTCCTAATGACTAAACTTGCTAATTTCGACCAATTAGAGACACCCAACCACCCTTCTGCCATCACCAAAGACCACCTTACTATGTACTCCTTTCTCTGATGCTGGAAACTCATTCTCTCACCTTCTAAGCAACCATGATGCTCTCCAGGTTTAATGCATACTGCATTTACCGTGACCAATGAATGCTTACTGAATGAATTTTCTTTACAACCACAAATTCTACATCAGTGAACTCAGTAATTAATACCACTAGAAGAAGGAATGCTTGAAGGTTTTCGATTCTATTTCTGTTTAATTGTAACTTGGTTGAATAATGTTGTGATATTGCTGCTAATTTATAAACTTTAGCTCTTTTGATTATGAAATATATCTTCATTAGTCTTTCATTCTTTTATTGTTCTTCTGGAATGTACATTTGTATTATTAATATCTTCAGTATCAAACAAACTATGAGATTTATCTGTGTGTCATACAAAATGTATCCAAGGATAATTCTCATTACAGATGTAGGAGTAAAGAGTATATGCTCAGTGCACGCCTCTTCAAGTGCATTCTCTAGCCTCTCCTTTTATTGTATAAATGTCGACTATCTCATAGTGAAGCATGTGTAGTTGGATTATTATTGCATGTAAAGAACACCTACGTTATTACTTTATGAATATTATATAAAAGTATGTGTCTATTTAATGCATTTCTTTATTCGGTTAAATTAACAGTCGAATCATGTCGATGTTTTATTGTTGTGCAAATAAAATTTGAACACGAATTGTACATAAAGTTTCATCATATAGAAGAGTGTAAAATCTGGTAAATAGAATATTGCATGGATTTTTTATTGAATAAATGTAGTTTTTATGTACAGATTTTTTAAATTAAAAGAATAATTATTAAAATGTGTTAATTTTATGGGCTGTATAAATTTTTACATGTTTTTCTATTTAATAATTTAAATTGATAATTTAAAAAATAAATAAATACAATGACAGTTTTAATTTTTGATTCAAAGCCATTATTTTGTCCAAGATTTTGACTGTGTGTGAACTTATGTTCAATAGTTTACAATATTAGAAATGTGGCTTGCAGATGTGTTCAAGGATCTTCTGTCCTTATTGTCCTTTATTCAAAACACATTTGCACTTCTGCCTGCCATCAACCCATGGAAATTTTCCTTACATTATTTCTCATCTGGTGAAAATTAAAAACCTCAAGTAACATCTTTTAGTAATAAATAATATTTTCATAAATTCATTCCTGTATATTACACTCCATATGCTAAAATACAGCAGTTAAAAATTCCCAAAGCAATAAATAAAACCCGAAAAATAAGAAACAAGCAAATTTAAAAAGTAATCACTGTAATTTATCAATGGTAGATAATTCAATTAAAATATTTGATTAATAAAATTTATTTATGAATAAATTATGTAAAATTATTGATAAAATAATGATAAGGGTGATTAAATATTGAGAAATTCAATAACTATCGTTGTTTAGTGAATCAATTAGTAGCTAATTCATGCATCCACTTGATGTGCACGCACATTGTGATCCTCTTGTAGGGGAGATAGAGCACTCATCAGCCCATATAGTGATTGGAAACTGTGTAGGATCGCGGTAGTACTAGTGGTCAAGCAATATTGAGTGTCGTGGTTGGTTTGAAGTTTGCATGGTGTGGTATAACAAGCTGCCACTGTCCGATATTTATGGGGGAACGTCAGGGGTCGTGAGCATGAATCCTCTCGTCTCTTTCCTTTTAACTTACCCCTCTTTTAGCATCATTCGTATATCGTTGAACTACTCCAACTGTGCGCAAATAACAGTTTTACACTTTGACTTTCGACTCAACGTGTATTATTGCTTCAGTGAAGAGGTCAACCTACAAAGGTCTAAGAACTCTTGTCACTTTATACATATGGCCCATGTTGAATTCAATTATCCATTTGGAATCTCCGTGAAGGCTTTAAAAGTCACTGAGACATATTTATATGAATCCACAAAAATTTTTACGCCTCTAAAAATTAGTTTCGAATGATATTGTTGTATTATTGAACACACAAAAGCCATTTCATATTTACTGTCTAATAAAAAAAAATAGTTTATTAATATGGAGGGGAACAAAACCTTTTACAAACTAATGAATTATTAATAAATATTTAAAAGAAAAGTGGTGAGAATTATTTTGTTAATATTAATACATATTTTTGTTGTAGATTAATAATATTATGGTTTTAGTAACACTTTTATCTCCATTGTGTGATAATTATGTAAAATTTAAAATTTACATAATAATATTTTAATAAGATCAAGTGAGTGGTTGAACATTGAGCAAACAAGAAAAAATAAAAAAGTATCTTATCATCATGTTATTGATAAAATGATAACTCATTTTTTTAATGAATGAATTTAATTAATTAACTACAATATAAACATTCAGTTCATTTACTTAATACTCATTATCTATTTCCTTATCCAACTCATTATCAGAACTTATTATTCCAATGTTGATAAGTATGTTATTACAGGGGATATATTTTTTTTAATTTTATAGAGTCTTAACAGCATTCTCTGACCTAAGCTTCTGCATAATCAATTCAATGATTTTTTCTATATCGTACAATTTAAAAAATTTATAAAACACTACGTATTATCTTGAAAAAAAAAAATAATTAAATTAGCAAATAAAATTTCAAACAAAAGACATAAAAATATTTTCCATCGTGTAATAAATAGTTACATTTCGTTGAATACTTGATAAAGATGCTGATATAAATAATATCGTGCCGCAAACTAGCACGCCTATTATCTCCCAGTTGTCCACCTGGTCACACGCTGGAGTTCAGTAAGCCAAAGATGGCCAAGTGGTTGGACACTCGCTATCCTCTTTGGTGTCCATATGAACCAGTAAAATGAACGCATTAAGCGGCCAAAACTCGGAGAGACTAGCTCGTAACGGCTTTAATGCGTCAGAGATTTATGTCGTATAGCTTGGATGAAATTCCATCGTGGTATAAGAACCAGCGGGGCTTGCGCCGGTAGAGGAAGTCAAGAGTTATGCGCGCACTGATATCTACCATAAACCCATAGACCCCCCAGTTTTCTCTTTCTCTCACGTTCCCTCTTTTGACGGTGCATTCACTATCTCACCCTCTCACCAACGTTCTCGTATTCCAGGCGCACTTAATTAAATACGTATTAAGGGTCTGAGTGTATTCCGATGTACCGATGAATGAGAAAAGGGTACTCATTTTATCGAGCTTTATGTAACAAGAACTGCAGGACATTGAGCTATAAAACTCATCTTACTATTGAGATTTTCACGAGATTTATTTATTTGATTTCTCATTCATTACCCTAATGAATATATATTGCAGCTTGGCTTCTGCATGTGGAAAAAAATAGAAGCTTTAGATATTTTTTTATTATTTTGTACATTGAAAACGACGATCTGAATAATAGTTGAATATAAAAATATTTTAAAAATAAATAAAAATTTTTTTAAAAAAAAAAGACTGAACTAATAATAATTATTCTTTTTTAAAAATATTTTGACCAAAAAAGAAATTACTTCTGATCTGAAAATATTATTTTATTTAAAGTTGTAATGTTACATAACGGTTTAACTTTGATTCCAATATTTTAATGACGTTTTTACCCCGGAAACAATTTTTTTTTACATACAATTTTTAATTAATTATCGATTACTGTTTGATCTTTATTAAGAGTTGCATAAAAATAAATAATCTTAGTGACGTATACTCTAAAGAGAATGTAAAAATACCTACGATTAATTAAAATTCTCGCTTTTAATTTACTCTAAAATATTAAATATCTTCAGTTGGATAATATTTATAATTTAAGTCATTGCGAAAGTCTCAGCAAAGTAGTACAGTAATTAATTCAATCTAATATTTCAATCATTTAAAATTTAATGAGTCAATTAAGATTTAATTATAGATGATGTTGTCTTAAAAAAAAGATGACTATCAGTTGATGAGAATTAGTAGGAGTTAAGAAAAACAATATGTAGACATGCTAAACATTTGGAAAATAAATGAAAAATCAGGATATAATAGGAGAGTAAATATACTACTTCACTAAAGTCCTTTTTTATTTTTTGATCATTATCCGTAATGACCGTAATGGATATATCACATTGAAACACGTGTAACATTACCATAACCAATGGATAAATCTGGTAGCATTTCTCTTATCCACGGTAATTCAGCAGTTCAATAATTGAGTTATTGACTCAATAAAATCTCTGAATGGTAAAGTAAATATTTATTCATTCAAATCAGCGAATGCAATAGAGGGAGAGAAAAAGAATGAAATAGAATTTCTTTGGTGGAAAAATATTTTCTTGAATGACTAATACATGATAATTTTGCGAGCAGTAAAGTTTGCAAGTGTTGAAATGGTAGATATTAAAAATAAAGAAGTAATACAAAGTATGCAAATAATGTGGAGGAGAGAAAATAGCAACACTATAAAACAAACGGCAACAACAAAGTTCTTGGTATTACTTGCTTCTCACTTGATGGTCAAGAGAGTTAAAATGCTCTTCTGCTTCCATTCCACTACCGCTTACACTGTACGTGTACTTTCGTTTTACTCATCATCTATACGGTTATACTTCAGGAATAATATTTCACAGTGAAATGACGGTACTTGCATTCCCACCGACAACTAGCCAGACAATAAAATAAGGCATTTGTATCTTCTAATAACACTTCGTCTTTCGCACGAATTCACTGCGAGATTTTCTTAGCAATAAAAATCAGAGAACACCAATCGAGAGTAGTAGGAATCGCGAGATGATGAAGATGGACAAAGGAAGATATTCGTATAGAGAATTCACCGAAGAATACGATAAAAAAATTTAGAATCGGCTACGAAGTAATGATAACTTTGGTGGGATAATAACTGGTCGAATAGACGCCAGGAAAGAAGGACATGAAGAGAGAAACACTGGAGAAGACTCAACTCTGAAAATAATCTAATTATTGGTGAAAACGATTATAGTAATTATGCGAGAGATGAGCGGGCTCTCTGTTTGCTACCCGTGGACCTTTATTAGATGTATGCCAAGAGGGTTTCAGCCAAATGAAAAGGCGTACTTTTCTACACGAAAGATCCTCCTTCCTCCTTCGTGGAATCACACTACGAAATCGAGATCCTAACGATCATGTAATTATCCTTAAAATTAAGCTCCAGTCTATTTTATTTTTGTCATATCAAATATGTCTTTTATTTATCATTTTATTACCCTTCGCTTTAATTATGCAAAATGAATATTTTTAATATAACATTAAAATACTGAATATTGCATATTTACATATAGATCATTCTTCCATCGTTATTATTACAAGGAATTTTATTTTTAATTAGATTTTTCATTAATTAAAATTAATTAAAATTTTTTAATTAACAGATTTTTATTCTTTCTATTTACATTTTTATTGTATGCAATTGAAAAAGAATAAGTTTCTTGCTTTATTGGAAAATAATTTAATTTTTTTTGTGATCATAATTGTAATTATTTATTGATTAAATTTTTTTTTAATGCATTAAGAATTTTTTTATAATTAAATATTGTGTAAAACAGTAGTGAATTTAGACAAGGAAGAACTAATTTACCGAACAAATTGTGATCAATAAGCAGCATATTCAGTAGTATATGAGAATTGCATTAGTCTTACTTATGCAAACTTCACGAATTATCATTGTTATCGCCCACGAACGTCCTCGTTATCATTCCTTATCATTAACAACATCGCCACCATCTCGTTATCGCTTGTAATCGTCCTCGTAGCACTCGACGTCCTCGTTTTCGTACGATCGCGATCGTTAATTATCTCTATCAGCTGTTTGATCGCTTCTCTTTTCTTCCCTTCTTTTCTCACTCGCACTTACGATGCCACATGTTTGTCCATCTAGCTTAGTCATTATCATTCTGATAATTACCAGCATACTTGTATATATTTCCACGCTATCGACTCGTTATCGTAGTGAAATCACTTCCGCAAGTCAAGGAAAAATGCATCCAAGTATATAATACATGTTCATGAGTCCAATTGTTTGACCTCTTTCTAAATTATGACTTCTACTGCTCTATCTAATTACACTCATCTTTTATCCTACATGGAAGAAGAGCAAACGTTCATTAATTTTTTTTCTCATTAAATATTTATCTTATACTAACTAACAAAGTAACAAAATTGCGTCAATACCATTAATGAAGTATTAATCAAAGTTTTTAATATTTTTTAGATAATATATAAACATATTTTTAAATATTTTTAATGCTTAATATGATGAAATATAAATTTTATTAACAATGTAGTTAAACGTTCCAATATGTTTGTCGTGAGAGTATAATTTTAATAATAAAATAAAACCGAGAATTTTTTACGGTAAATTGTCGGTAAAAGTCGTCGTAAATTTAGTCGAGTATTTTTATTGAACTGAACACACAGATTGGAAAATAAAAGTCCAATATCAGCTCGAAAAATTCATCTCCTCAAAATTCCAACGTATATAATAAGATACGAGAGGTAATAAAAGCGATTAACGGTTGACAATCAACTTAGAAATTAGTACTCGCGGGTTTAATTGAAAGTAGCAGCTGGTAAGTGGGATTTTCCTCATTCATAGTGTAATGGCTAGTGAAATTGAAGTTGAAGGGACTGTTAAACCCACGCCCTTTCATCTACCAAGTCATTTATTCTTCTTTTCTTCATTTTGTCAAGCCACTCAAATTGTTTGAGCAGGTCCACAAGAGGGGGGGGGGGGGGTTAAAAGGCATGGAGAATTTTTAAACATTGTAACAACTTGGTGTCCCACAACCACACGCTGAGCTACCAGGAAGGACCGTCGTTATTAATTAAGAATTGGTATGGAGGTCTTTGGTTGAATCTATCCAGGCGACCAGGTAAACGAAAACTTAATGAGATTTTACATTAACTTTCTGCCAATTTTTCTACCAAATCATTTGTTAATCTCTAAATCGCATCAACATCTACCTGGTTGGATGGACAACTTAAGAAAAACATTTATCATATATTAATTAAATTTGAAAGACAAGTGATCAAAGAATTTACAAACATCATAAACCAACAGATTACGAATGAATGAGTCAATGATATTATTGTGTGAACTTTAGCTGAACTTAAGTGGGTCAAATATGAAACAATAAAAGGACAGAATCTTTCCATTAAGGCTATTGATACAAAGATATATTTGCTAGACGTAATGACCGGCAATAAATAGAAATATTACTAAAGGTCAATAGAACGGTGCAGTGGAGGTAAACTAATGAGAATTCCCACAAGGGAGAGAAAATAAATGGAAAGATTTGATTAGAAGCCAGAGAAAGATCATGAAAGCGAGTAATTATTGCGAGCTTTGTTCATCCGTTCGGTGGAATTCGAGAAGTAAAATTGCTGCTTCAGTTTAATTGTAGCAAATTGTTGAAGCTAGACATGTCATTGGAATGTTTCGGGATCAATCAGTAAAGGAATTCCGGAGTGATTTTCGTTAATTGAAATAAAATACATATTAAAGTTTCGTTATTTTCACTGTATTCATAATTTATTTCTTGCCATTGCATCATTTTATGACCAATTCATTTCCTCATACCACTTGAATGACTTTAACTCAACAAACAAAATCAATGAAGTTCAAAAATAGATTTTTTTCTTCATAATTATTTTTGTAATCTCTCGTCAACATTGTCAATAACACTTGAATTCTTTTTTTGATATTTCAGGTGAGAATTGAAAAAAGGAAGAAGCGGTCGTTCACCGCGGAGTTGGACCAGTAAAATAGAGTAACAAACAAATATTTTCTTTCGTGACACGTCGTCGGTGGGCTTTTAAGGCCCACCCATATCATTGGTCAAGCTGGCGAGCGCTTTAACCGCTGGGATGAACCCCCACCATCCGGGCCACTCAGCAGCTTATCCTCATCATCCCTCGCTGTCGAGTAGTCCGCATCACCCTGGTGCTGGGGGACCTCATCACGGAGGATACACAACACCTACTGGCAATTCAAGTGCAGGTGCAGGTGGTGCTAGCAGCGGTGGAGGAAGCAACAGCACATCTACACCAGACTTGCCTAGTCCTCATTCACCACCAAGTCATTCAGGCCAAACTGACCCCGGTACACCTTACGGTTCCATGTCAGGTACTCCTGGCATGGGCACTAATGGACATCATCACGGAAGTGGTGGAATGATGGGTGACAATCCCCATCATTCGGTTCATACACATCCACATTTACCAGGCCACCCGGCTTACCCTCCTGTCAATCATAACAACAACTGCACCTTAAAGGTAAGCATTAACGGTGTTTATCAATTTTTTTTCACTCTTTTTAGATTCTCAATTCAACGGAAATGGTTCGATACAGTTGTTATTGAGTATTAACAATAATATTTTGAAGTCAACAATAAGTATTTTTGTTCAGTTATTGAAAAGAAATTTTTTTCTTTTATAGAAATCATGAATTTGGAAATATTTCTATGAAACAAATAATATTCCTAGAAATTTAGAATATAAATAGAAGAAAATTAGAGGCATGATGGAAAAAAAAAACTATTTTGTATTGGAATCAAGAAGTTTTCTAAATCAGTCATTAATCTTAGTTATAATAATTAAATGTTTGATGTTCAATTAGCATATTTTACTAAAATACCTACATTTGTAGGTTTTTAAAGTGACAAGAAAAACAAGATTTATATCTCTAGAGAGCATACGAGATAAATTTTAAAATAAAGCTTGTCATTTCTAAGAAAAATGACATTGTAATGTTGAACTCATCATCATGTAGTATATATTCTTTACAAAATCAAATTAAGAATTACTTTAGCTATGCATGATGACCATAAATTTATTCAGGTTCTTGACCTGATGATGATTAAAATGATGAGTAGCCTGATGGGAATGTCCTGGTCTAGAATACAAATATTGTGAAACATAGCAGTGACACATGAGCTTGGATTTAGGTAGATACGATCGTGTGAAACAATCGGAGCTGAAGAATATCGAGAGGTATGTTTCTGAGATTCTTGCATCATCGTTTAAGAACAAGTTAGCCTATACTTTCTACAACTATGTGTCTCTAGAGCTCTCTGGAAGTGAAAGAAAGCTATGGAAAAGTACCAAACTCTACAATATTAGCAGTTGAGGAATATTCCAAATGTATCTAAGAAGAACTTCTCTAGTTCATTTCTATGATCGATACATTCAAAAAAAAACTTGGAGTAAATTACGAGTTTATTCTAAATCGAATAAAGGCAAGTTTGACATCTCTATGACACATGGGAGAGTTAATAAAAGAAGAAGTGAAGGAGAAATCGCAAGGATAGTGAGAATGATGACCATCATGAGGGGTATGGAGCTCTCGAGTAGAAATTCCATGGGTATTATCCAGAGACGTGACCCTCACTTAGCTCGCCATTGACAAACGTAACAATATGGGCATTTACCATGGAGAAATATAATTGAATGGGGAGAGGAGTGAAGAGAAGAAATAAAGAGAAAGAAAAAGAGAGAAAGAAATCAGCAATAAAAGCAAAGAAAGAACAGGGAGAGAATATTCCCCACTACCCATATCGGACCCTTCCCTTTTTGAACGTTAGTTAGGTCCTTTCTAGGCTCGCCTTTTTATTCTTCCTCGTATCCCCACCACTGCTGAGAGCAAGAACAACGCACTGGAGTACCTGAACCCAGGGACCCCGCAAGGCATTCAGGTCCCAAAGCCATCCGCCAGACCCCGTCCAGTCAGTTGGGTCCTGACTTCGGTCGGGGCTTGTTCGTGTTTTTTCGCTTCTGCCACACGCTCACTCTCTACTCCCCTACCCGTAGTAGCTTGTCTCTGAGTAACCAGTTGTGTGTTGTTGCGTGTGAGTACGATCAACGTGAGTCAGTTGCTCGTAGCTTCGCCTACGTTTTATTCCGGTTTCATTTTTAATGTCCAGTTCTTTTTTTATGCAAGAGTGATTCTAAGCTTGTTCATCATAAGCTAGACGAGAGGTTTATTAAAATAATGTGCGAGTGGTAAAACTACTACTGTTTTGTTCAGAGTGTTGTGAATACATCAAACAAGGATTATTATTTGTCCGATCGTTTAATTTGAATACACCGATAGAGGAATATTTTCAATCGCTTTGGAGCCATTTGGATAATCTCCATGGAGGTTCACTCACATCACTACAGCGCCATCACTGCGCGAATGAACCAGATGAAGTGTTATCCCGGCGACAAGATTGTAAGCAGCAGCGTGCACTTGTCCTACTGCTCGAGAGAAAAAGGATATTCGAGAGAAGGAAGAGAAGAAGCAAAGGGGGATATATAATAAGAGAGGTGGTGGTGGGATTGTTGGCTAGGAGAGGGGTCGCGGATATTTACTACGACATTGAAATGAATTCCCGACGCGATGAGCGCGAACCGCAAGGACATCCTTGGATTTCAAGATCTTCAACAATGATCGTTGTTCCGTTTTTGGGATTCTCACCGCGCGTTTGAGGATTTGCTTGATATTCCACGAAATTGTATGGCTTACTGAAATCTCCTTTGAAGAATTCTCTAGTGAAACCTTTAATAAAGCCCACAAAAAGTTCATTAATTCACTTAATTAATAGTGAGAAAAAAATCGTTATTTCATCATCAACAAAAATTGGATCGAAATTCAATAAATTTGTCTCTTAAGAAAACTATTCAACCGATTTAAATATTCACTTTCTTCTATTTTATAACTTTGTGGGCAATCAAGAGTTGAGATTTTTACAAGAATAGCTGAAAAATATTTTTCCATTGACATTTTTCTGTTCAATTTCCTGATAACGTTAGTGGAATTGTGATAAAAAGTGTTTATAAAAATTTTCCATCATTTTTTCAGAATTTTATTGTGATCGTAAAATTTTGAAAGATCTTTTAATATCCTTAAAAATAATTAAAAGTGTAAAAAAACCATTCACATACCGTTTGAAAACCCACGAAAGTTCGATATAATAAAGTAAAGCCCTTTTCCTGTTTCCTATGCGTGACCGTCTCAAACGAGTGGTTCAGAGGAGATTGACTTTTGCGTAAGGGACACGGGTGCGTGATTTTGGTCGAGTAGCTCTCAAAAATATACCGTTTATTTTCTTATATAAATGCGTTGAATGAAAATGAACGAGAGAGAGAGAGAGAGAGAAAAAAATGATTTAATTAATTTTGATCAATAATTTTGAAATTAATGGACATATAATGGACACGATAAAGTTATATGATACCTTAAACTTCTTCTCTTTCTTCGAATATCATAAAACATAAAATAATATCTCTCAGCAGTGTTAAAAATAAATAATGAATTTTTTAATCTACATTTATCTTGATGAGAAAATTAATTAATAAATTTAATACAAGGTTTAATAAGTACAGAAAGTTAATTAGTGTTTGTGATATTGCAGCAAGAAGGCGGACTGCCAGGATCAACGAGTATCCAAACTTGTGCGGGCTGCGGTGGTAGGATAGTAGAAAGATTTCTGTTGCACGCTTTGGATCGTTATTGGCACAACAGTTGTCTCAAGTGTCATTGTTGCCAGTCACTCCTTGCGGAGATGGGCACATCGTGCTTCACTAAACATGGATTGATCCTCTGCAAGCATGACTACACGAGGTAAGCATCCATATTTTATTACAAACCCCATACATCTTTACATAATCATCAATTGATTTCCGGATTAACTTTGACGTAAGGCACTTGACTGAAACCCGATCATTGTGCCAATACTTGCACCCTTCAATTTGCATTAATCCCCACTTGAATACACTTTATTCATCCCCAAGTGCCTGTAATATCAATCAGAAATCCTAAGTAGGATGTTAAGCTCAATGTGAGCCAATTTAATGCTTAAAAAAATTCTTATAGATTTATTTTTGTACCTTTGATTCACAATGGTTGTAAAGATTTAAAATTAAAAAAATAATAATGTAGTTTTTCAATCGAAATAAATTGAAGCTTGGCAGCCTGATGGCATCAATCAGAAATATGTTGAATTGGTTGGTAATTTTAATAAAAAAAAAATTTGATCGAGGAGCTGTTGGACGAGTTGATATAAATTCACGAGATAATGCTAGGTAATCGTTGGGGACCGTTCCAAATTTAGAGGATTCGAGGTCAGAGTACAATTTAATGAGAAACAGACGCCGACTTAGGTGGACCCGTCCGCCCGGAATAGATCGACGTGGCTCGTCCAACCATTCCTTCGTTCTTTCGTTGAACCGTTGAATACTTAAAGTTTGTCTTGCTCCTGGATGTTGTCTCTCTCATTCTCTTATAACTCGGTTGGTGTGTGCACGAGTTCGCCGATAAAAGCGCGCTAAGAGCCAATTACCGGACCACGAGTATCGTTTTACTCAAAATAATATGGATCCCGCCTCTTGTCTTCTTAGTTTTACTGTTGAAAATCTCCAAAGACCATCATCTGGTATTTTTATAAGCTTTTTCATTTCTATTTTATTTTCTTATTCCACCCTATATGTAGGTACGTTATCTACTACCGAATACTCTTGCTATACTCTTTTCCCTCGACAACGTACGAATTTAAATATTCTGAATGTGAGATTTGAATTTTCTATCAGCTGGCAAATTCATGTTAGACTATCTTCAGTGGTTTCACATAGATTTGAGATTACTATTGGAAAAATTTATTCAACTATTGCAAATTCATCAAAGTGCGTTTATTAACAAATATAAGAGAGTATTATTAATTATTTTAAATTCACCAATTTTTTTTCAATAAAAATTCATTGATGAATTTATTGTATTTAAAGCGACAAAAGAAAACTTCTATTTTAATAAAAACAATTCCGTTGAATTGGACGAAAAAAACTTCATAAAGATTATTACGAAATTTTTAGTTTTCACGTTGATGTAAATTGAAAAATTCTTGTTCCATATTGTAAATTCCACTTGATTTTATTTGAACATGAATATTTATTAAAGCAACAAAATTAAAATAATTTAACTAATAAATAATAAATAAATGAATAGATAAAATTCTTGTGAGTTTCGTTATTTTATATAATAGCACGACTAAAACAAACAATTCAATCATTGGAAGCGTGCTCATAAAGCTCTTAGAAAATAAACCGCTTAAACGAAAAGTATTCTACAAGCCCGTGAAATACTGGAGCAAAAAAGAAGAGAGAAAGAAAGCGAATGGAAAACGTTTTCAAAGCTTGCAATAGTGAAAACGCAAAGAGGTAACACGTGGATGAGACGAAAAGTGAGAGAAGGAGAATGAGAGACAGTATGAAAGAGGAGATGGGAGATGGCTCGTTTCTTTTGGATTCAAGGAATGTTTCAATCAGTTTGATTGAAGGGCTGAGCTACGGCAAGAGGGTAAACTCGATTTGCAGGCATGTAGGGTGATGCCAGGCGGAGGGGATAGGCACGAAAGGGTGTGTGGTACTGCGGTAGTCAAGCGGGAGCTGGCGTTGTTGGGGGTTGACTGCTAGTGGAGGATTGAGGAACGAAGCAGAGGAGTAGAGAAGAGGACGAGTAAATCAAGGGGTGGGTGCCACAATCACCGAGATGCGTCCAATCAGTCCTCTCTCTCTCTCTCTTCACATTTTGGCTGCACGACGGACGTTGGATTGAGCGAGCGAGATGGATAAGAGAAGAGGAATGAGGACGAAAGACGTGCACATTCGTATGTGAATGAGGAAGAGGACTAAAATATTTGGCTGGTGTAGGAGCAAGAGGGAAAAGAGGACGAGAGGATCATAAGGATAAGTCTGAATACGACAAAGAGGTCTTGGTTTGGCCGCCACGCGGTCGACGAAGACGGGCCAATCATCGCGCGGCTTTACGCTGGAGCGCGTCAGTCCGACGTCACGCGGTCCCAGTTTGGCCTAGATGTGCAATCAGACTACTTCAAGCATCCCCTTTCCGTTTTTGCGCACCCCCTCAACGCCACTCACCCTTCTGGCCGAATACCAAATTCCAGCTATTCGGTCGTGGTAGGTGGGTAGGTACTTTGTTGAATCAACATGATTGGGCTTGACGCGACGAGCTACGACACAGACGAAGAAAATAAAGAGGAGATGAAGATCGAGGATATTCACTTTGCTATACCTTTTACTTTATACTAACTTTACTTACTTGCTTCATTTGAACCCGTCGGAACGATAATAAATATTCTGACGTAAATTTTATTAACAAATTTACTATCTTTTGATTTATCTAGTCTGATGTCTTTGGTATTGAAAAAATATAAAAAAAATATTACGTCAGTATTCCATCGATATTGATTTTTATTGATATCAATTATTATATCAATGATAAAACTTGATTGAAATTTTTTTTTAACAACTCTAGATAAGTTATTTAAAAAATTTCCTCGACTTGAAATGATTTAAACTATTTTTAATGACATACATTCATTTGCTCTAATTTCTTATCAACACGAAAATTAGCGTCGACTGCATGACAAGCGTCTGTTAAAGATAACTCGTCACGAACGTGGGAAAAAAAGTTGGTTAAAGACCAGTTGTAGAGTAAAGTTGAGTAAAATAAAAAAAAAAAAAGAAAAGAAATAAGGAAAATCAAATGACTGAAAGTTTTCAGTGTCGTAGATTCGATTTCGTAAGATATCGTCTAGGAGTTTTGTAAAAGGAGAAAGAGGAGGTGGCACAAGAGGGTGGCAACGTTGGCGATAAGGGGTTCATTAGAGGCAGTTTATTACCGCCTTTGAAGTCTCTCGCGTGTTGCCATTAAGTCGCTCGATATCTCGTAATATCTCGCTCTAATCTTGCAAGGAGAAGTTAATTGCTACCTCCTTCTTTCAGTCTTTCACTTCTTCCTCTTTCCTGAGGTTCCACCACCCTGTTCTTTTTGTCGTCTCTTGCCAAATCTATACCGTGTCGTCTTTACAATTATAAACTTAATTAATCGCATTAACTTATGTTATTTATAAATTAGAATAATCCTTTTTACTCCAAACTATCTAATAAATTTTTTTTCAATCATTTTTACTTACGTTCATTACCATTTAACTGATTGAAAAAAACTCTATTTCAATTGAAAAAGCAGAACCTGTTTAACTTCTGATAAGATTTTAATGACTCTAGAGTAACTTTTAGTCTGAAAAATTAATTTATTTTTATTCATAATAAATAATTTGATTAAAAAAAAGTCAAATATTAATATAAAAATACATAAATATTAGCGATATATTTTTAAGTTTATATACAAACCTGATGAATAACGTGCGTGTTCGGAATTTAGTAAAGCGAACATAAGTCTCTTCGTTCGTTTAACGTTCACTGAAGCCAC
This sequence comes from Chelonus formosanus, assembly GCA_028641665.1. NCBI lineage: Eukaryota > Metazoa > Arthropoda > Insecta > Hymenoptera > Braconidae > Chelonus > Chelonus formosanus. The sequence continues at coordinate 22,993,361 of CM054006.1, read as the reverse complement.
GTCTTGCGGAAAGCTCTGATGTGAGCTTTGAGCTTTAGGTATTTTATGCGAATGAATAAGGTAGAGAAGGAGGATGCATGTCACGTTTGTCATCCCCTGGATATTAGAAGGCGTTTATGTCTCTTTTGCGTTGACAGTACCGCGTCTTTGAGGCTAAAATAGACTGCGGGGGGAGTGATATGAACATGCTCTTAGTGTCTCGACAATTTCTGTATCAGGCAGAAAGTAGTTTGTCTTCACTATCATCAGTGTCATAAAAATGGAAAGAGCGATTAAAAAAAAATACAAAAGCGTTTAAGTATATTTTTTTTTTTATTTTAGTTTATTTTCATCAATTAGAGTTTATTAGTTACGGTTATTTTTTTAATTATCTTGATATCTAGTGAATATAATTTTTCAATGAATATATTTTTTAATAAAAGAAAGCTTTTTATTTTTAATCATCAAAGAACCAAGTGTCGATATATTCAAAGAGTCCATTGAATAATATATATTGGCGGCGTCACGTACATTGCAAACGAATTTCCCATAGCTTACTTCTTTGACGAAGACCTCCAGGCATCGGGTACTGAAACGTAACTCCCAGCACGTACGTCGAGAGCAGATAATCCGTAAAAAAAAGCCATCACATTGACAACATACGATAGGTTTCTCTACACTATACCAGAAAAGCATCCAGTGATGCTAGGCAATTACTCTACAACCCCCTCTTGTTTTCTCTCCGTTGCAATTATTGCCGGGACGTCCTTTGTTTTTCACTAATTGAAAAATACTCACGAGTAGAGTAAGATAGCAGTGTAGAAACGAGTGAGATACTAATAGAACTTTATCGGCTCTCAACATTCGTCAAAGATTCATGTGACTCAGATAAAAAATTAAAAAATACGTCAGAAAGGAGAGAAAGAAAATTTGATTAATCGATTTATCTGTTAGTTTTATTTTTAATTGATTTTTTCATATATGACTACATAAATAATTATTTTATTACATCTTGAGTTTAGGTTCTACAGAAGTTTTCAAATTATTTGACTTTTCTTTACTTTGTTTGTATTTATTTAATTAATCAAACGAAATGATTTATATGAAAGCATACACATGATATTATTTAACTTTAATGTTTTTCCGCAATTTTCATGTGCAAATTGAATGAATTTCTCGGTTAAGTGCATTCAGAAAAGCGTGAGCGAGTGTATTGATGTGAATTTTATTAAAAAGCTAAAGCTTTTAACTGACCATAAAATTCATTCAGATAAATCAAAATTATTTTCAATAAATGTTGCTATAATTAATAAGTAGTAATAATTTTATTGTTCGTTCGAGTAATTTTATTATAATATTTAAAAAAAATTCATTTTTATTCCTCTGATTTATCTTTTAATAATCATTCTTGATAGCTAACAGCAGTAATGCTCTGATCATCATCCTCTATCAGTTAGAAAATATAATGTAAACAAAATATCGTCATGTTTTTTTAACGAGTCCCTTCCACACAACCTCTATATCGTTGACTGTTGATTCATCTTCGTTCTCATTCGTTTATTCTATTTTTTCTTTTTTTAAAATTTATTTTCAACATTCTCTATCACCTTCTTTCATTTACACCTTTTTTTTAACATATATACAGAAGTTACACAAAACCGTTCGTTGCTCGTTGCACTTCATGAATTTTAATCCGCGCGTCAGTTAGAAGATGAAAAAACTTGCGTGTGCACATAAAAAAAAATCGACGTGTGTTAATATTTTTTCAAACACTTTCATGAAACTACAGTTTTACTCTTTAACGTTGTTAAAAAAAAAAGAAAAATAAACCTCATGTATCCTCAAACAAACATAAACATTATTATTACAAATAAAATATCTTTCAAGTGTTGAATAATTGTTCAATTAATTAAGTCCTTGGGTTATTTTTCAGGACTTAATATTTTTGTTCCATTCATCGTTGATTGAACAATTTTAATCACATACAATTTTATTTAAGCGAATTGTATTAAATTTTACCTGTCATGTAAACCTCTTTGATAACTTGATTTGCCTTTCAAAATCGATTTGAAGCTTTGATGTTTAAACGTACCAAAATATTTTGACAAAAATAGATTTTTTAATTATTAATATGTTGAATTTAAAATGTTAATTTTATAAAAAATTATCTTTCACTTCTAACAATAGCGTAAGTAAAAAATTTAATTAAAATTCAATTTAAAAAGTTAGATAATAATTTTTTACAGATAGTGAATGAGAGTAAATAAGAAATAATTTTCATTATTGATAATTAGTCGTATCAAAGAAAAAATTGAATTTATATATGAATAATTGAAGGATTTTTAATGAGCATCCAGTTTCCATTTGTAAGAGAAATTTTCCAAAAGGAGAGAATTATTATACTTTTTAAAATTCCAAACGGCAGAGCAGGTCTGACGTATATAGAGCAGTTGAAGGTACTCAGGAGGTGATAAGGGGTATGGCTGTAATAATAATCCTATTTCGTGACTGCGAGTAGCATAATAAATAGCTATTTGAATTATTTGTCGTTGAGATCGGATGATGGTCGTGTTCGGTGTGGTTGTGGTGTGTCCTCTTAAACCTAATAACGACATCGCATCAGACATCGTATGTATTCAATTAAATTCGATGATTAATTTAATAGAGAAATAATTTTATACAAGTTGTTGAAAGTGATTATATTCTCAGTCAAAAATTTCCAACAAGACTTTTCCCATTCATTTCTCTTTTTGATATTTTTGTTACAAGATATAATAAGCATCTTGAAAATGGAATCAATTTAGTAAATTGGATGAAAAGTCTAAAATTTAGCAGTCCAATAACTCAGAGAATTTACAATCAGAAAATCAAGGTTAAATTGTACAAACTTTCAGATCGACTTTGAGTCTTGATTGACGCCCTTTCGTTTTGTTCGCTACTTCAATTTTTATGTTTCAACTGTCTGAATCTTACCATGAGTCAACATTGGCGTGTGTCCCGTTGTTTTGACAAATTGATCGTACATTTTTTGTAATTCGTTCCTTAAATCTTCTGACGAAAAATATCATAGTGAAGGAGAAAAAATTGAATCAGAAGTTTGATTAATAAGCGACAATTTTTCATTCAAACATTTTTTTTTTTATTGAAACCCAAATGCTACATTTTTTTTTTATTAAAATAAAAAAAATTGTTTTTATTGTTAAGCTTTCAGTACCTATATAAATTAAAAAAACGTCAAAATGGTAAACGAAAGCTCGTTGATGTAAGAAATGAGTGAGCTACACTAACAAAGAGATTGAAAAAGTTTCTTTATTTGATTTTAGATCAGCCATTAATGTTTTTCGTTACAACTTTTTTCTAATTACTTTCTTCCTAACGATTTTCCTCGTTATTACCTAATCGAATGAGTACGCAAATAGAATACTTAACATTAGATTTTGCGCTAAGTCACGAACAAAAATCTGTGGTTGATGTTTCATAACATTTCTGGGCTCGTTACCACAGCTTTCCTTCCTTTCACTTCTCTTCCATCTCCTGGAATCTGTCTCATTAACAATCTAATTAATAATCCAATTAAGCGCAAGATCCCTCTCGGCATATTTTCATGGTAACAGGAAAACAATTCTGTCGGACAAGACAAGCAAAGCCGTCTTCTATAACAATCTCCTCTTCTCTCTCTACCTCTTTTCTCTTCTTGTTCAACCCCCAAGTAGAATCGCGCGTGCCTCTGACCCTGCCAGGAGAGTTTTGCCGTGAGAATAGTGAGAGTGACGTCAGAGGAACGTTGAGAGAAAGAGAGACAGAGTACGATATAGGGGTCTTTCCACCCCTAGGAATTTAATAAGCAATTACCAGGGATAAAACGAGACGCATCTGTGTACCTGTGTATAACGAAGAGGGTAGAATTGACGGGCGCAACATACAGAGAAAGGGGTTTGAGAGAACTCTTACTGTAGAGAGGGGGTGGTAAGTATATTTCTCAAATTCTACCTCGATATTGCTAGTAAATCGCAATTATATTGCTTTATTTACTCATTATCGTGTTGTACAACTAGAGCACAGTCTAGTTTCATATTTCTCCATTTAATTATTATTGCTTTCGTCGAATAATTCTTTCTTTTAAAAATACCTACTTTCATCTAAAGAAATCTAGACATTGAAATTAAATTTATTTATAAAAAATACCGTTAAAGAGTTCAAATAAATGTCTTTCATAATTACTTTTAAAGATTTAACAACATACAATTGTTTTGTTTTTTATTGTTAATTTAAATTGTTCATGATTTTTGATTATTATTTGGATAAATATATTTTTTTTTGATTCTCAATAACTGTAAAAGAAAATTTTAATTCTTAATTAAACAAAAAAAGGATTAAACATTTAAAAATAATAATGTTTAAATATCCTTTCACTTGTTTTAAAACTTTAAAATTAAATATTGACATCAGATATTTCTTCTAAATATTAACTTGGATAAAAATGAAACCCCAAGAAATCTGTTAGTATATTCTTTGAGAGTGTTGTCAAATTGACGATCAAAAGTGAGTTTAATGTGTGTTGATATGTACGTGGTACGTTGATATAAATGTATATAAACGAGAGCTAAAGAGACAGAGAATTGTTGTGGGCAGCAGGCGGCTAGGTGAAAAGGTATTAACAGCCTCTTAACATGCAGATTGGTCTCTAAAGACTTTGGAGTTCCCCGAACGTTGATTGGACGATTATTTAATACCTCGATGAGATGCATTACGCCATCGGCGTACGAAAGCCATAGACTTTAAACATTATCCCACAATGTTTAGTTATTTGCTTGCTAAATGCAAGTCACTTCATTAAAAGATTGTTATTGAGAAGGTATTTAAATTTTAATTCCTGCAATATTGAAAACTCTATTAATAATAATAATAATGATAATGATAATGATAATGATCATAATAAAAATAAAAATAAACTAAGAGGCAGAATCAATAAAAATTCATCTTTATAATGAGCTGGGGTTGCAATGGTAGTGAAAATGTCAGACGATACATTACTGAATGACTTCCAATCACATTTAATAGCATGAAATTACAACGAAATTGGATATTTTAATTTATCCAACGGGTGAGTGTATTTAAATTAGTTGAGAGAAAAATAACGATCGTGCATTTTGGCTTGAGGGTTAAATAAATTTTCTTTCTGTTAATTATATGTAGATTAAGCAATATCTCTCCAACGACCTGTCTACCTACCTGTTTTTTTTTCTTTTTATTTTATACTCTCACATTCAATCCTCATTTTCTCGACCTAAACTTTTTTATATTTAATCCAAACTTATTAACATGGGAATTATTATTTAAAACTTTTCCACGAATTTTTTTCCATTAGAGATGATTGGGTCTCTTTCTAAAGTGATAAAAAGTATCCCTTGGTAGTAACGATGCAAACATCCTATCTATTAGGAACATCCCCATAACGTGCGTTATCTTTGAAACATTCATTTGCGATGACCAATGTACAAGTCTTGTGGTGGTAATAATGGACTGTGTGTTATACCAATGATAAGCTCACCCTTTTACAATTCTCTACCATTTATATTCACCATCACAAAGTGTCTGGAAATATTAATTAACCTTTTAATCAATTTTTTCACTAACTAATAGCCACATTTATATCAACTTGACTCTTCAAGATAATTTATTTGTTCTCTTCGATCAATAAACTATCAAAATATGTCTTTATCCAAGAATAAAAGTCGTTTAAATGCTGATGATTGTTGATAAAGTGAAAAAAATTTCTAGGATAAATGAATGCAAAGTAAACAATCAAGGTGTCAATGCAATTTAAGTGAACGTGGACGTAGATTCATTATGGAGCATGTAGACCCTCGTTGTCGCGTATCAGTTCTACCTATATATCTTGTGGCTGGCGCAGAGATAAAGCAAGGTCGTTAGCTCAGTTAGGGGTTAGGGGTTGCAGCGACGAAACAGTGAAAGAGGGAGATAGTGTAAAGTGGGAGGAATAGTACAACGACTATCGAAGGTCGAGGATTATTAGGAAGAGAAGGAGCCGCAGGCAACCGTTGACGAACCTCCAAGCACATTGCAACATATACATTCTCACCCTCTTTCCCGCACTACCCCTTATTCTCCATATTCGAATTTAACGAGCAAAATGCTTTCACGTCTGCTTTCAAAGAACTTAGTTTTCCTCAAATCTAGACAAATTTCTACAAATACGTGTCTCTATTTTTACTTTATGATTATTTTTTATGTTTAAATAAAGAAAGGGTAGGATTATTTTAAACATCGTCTTTATTGTCATAATTAAAAGTTGGAAATTGGTTTAATTAAATCAAAAATTTATTCATTTATTAGTTGTTATTGTGAGTTGTTGATAAAGTATGTTGCAGAGCTTTTGTTGAATTAAGATAGTGTGATGTGTTACAAGAATGTTCATTTAGAAATGAATAGAAAAAGATGTGAATCATGGTCGGATGTTTTTTTTGTCTCAGATTTATTTTGATCGATATTGTATTCAATTCATCACAACAGTTTAAGTGAATAAAATAAAAATGAAATCACTTAATCTCTGACCTAGTTGATATATCGGTGTCGTGTGTTTTATTGATTCAAGAATTACTAGACTCTTGGAATCAAGCTAACTAGCCAGCAATTCGTAAGTCAGTGGAGAACGATCGTGCAAACTATGCACGGATCGATGAATTGAAAAGACCAGTTCGTGCTATGACTAACTAATTTTCTAGAAAACTAATGACACGCAGTAGCAACAATTCTTTCATTTACCTTCAGTATATCTTCATCTAGAAAAAAGCTTTCTTCATAAATAATTTTAAATTGCGTAGACATTTGAATAAACGTGAGTATTTTTATCTTTTAGCTTTAGCAATATTTTATTTAATTTAATTAACGTTACAAACTAATTTAAATAAATGAGATTTTGGAATGAAGAAAGTTGAAAATAGTTGAATACAACAAAGAATAAACATGGAGTCAGACGAACGTGTATATATACATAAGTTGAGTTTAGGTTGGGCAACATCGACTGTTGCAAATTGCAATTTTGTTGTGAGATCATTATAAAATACATAATACTCTTTCAGGAGTAGCACCCAGATCTCTGTACCCCCAGGGGAGGTTTTACCGCCACCTCTTCTTCACCACCTGGCGTCGTCATCGTTTATATATCCCACTACATCCACAGGTCTCTCTGTACAAGGCAGCGCCTCGTTAAAAGTTTCTAGCAACGCGTATTCTTAATAATCTGTGCACGGACACGCCGTCATTAAAATTATAAGCAACCACCTCTCCTCTTCTCGTCCTTTACCAGTGATTCTGGTCGCTCTCTCTCACTGCACAACCCCTATATGTCCTTCGGGCGACGTTTTGCACCCTCCGTGCCTCGCACTTCTTCATATATAAAATATTCCGCGCACAGAAAATTTAGGGGGATGAAAAGAAATCAGAGAAATACCTAAAATTCCACAATACCTACATTTTCGACAGATTGTTCAAAAATTTTATTATTGAAATTTCATTTTTTGCTGCTGTTCAAGCTATTTTAGGCTTCTGCTCTACTTTGAATTTTTTTCAGGCATTTTTTTTTAAATATTCTCTATCTCCAACTGGAAATTTAATCTACGTTTTTTTTTTATTTAAATAAATAAATATTAAAATTCAAAAAAAAAAATCTAATTCCTACAAATTGTGTCTAAGCATTTATTAAAACAATTTCTACAACTTTGTGTATAGATTCTATTCAGCTCAGTAATACACTGGACAAAAGTAGAAGAAGTCTGGAGACCTGAAAAAAGTCTAGTTGCGAGTGGGTATTCTAGAACACCCGTTTATCGCCCAAGAATAAAAGGGAGAATTAAATGAAACTTAGCGAAAGTTGTGGCTTCTGTAAATATGTAAATATCTTCTTGAAACCGTTGGATAATAGATATTATTAATACACGTGAAGCATGTAGATGGATAAAGAGAGGATTTCCAGTAGCTTACAGGCCGTCTAAAACGCATGAGCCAACGGTTCCAGTAATCGACTAGTATTTAAGTAGCAAGTTTACGTACACCGAGTATATTTAAACCTGCTTATTATCATATAAATACAAGTTGGAGGTTTAATTTACGCGCGAGAAAGACTTCTTCTCTTTCCGTATTTTCTAACCAAGCTCTAGTATACTACGGCCCACTGCGCTCAGAGAGTTACAAAAGTTATTATTGTTATTACCGTATCGTTTAGAAAGTTTGTTGGCTATGCGATGGATACTGTATCCATGCTTTGCAACAATTTACTTCGATATTCTTCAAAGCGACTTTTTTGCCTTTTATGCACCATTTAACCCTCCGATAAACTTTTTGAGAGGTCATCAACAGTACCTTTTTTAACTTTCTTCATTAACTTAATTAATTTACCAACTTTCTATTAAGACTCATTTTTTTTTCTTCAAATCTTCATTCGATCTCTGAATATTAAATTCAGTCAAATCAGTGTCATAAATCAACCATTCATCTTAATACTCTGTAATATTTCTATTTAAAAAACCTTTTGAATTAAATTGTCAATTAACAGTTTCTCCTTCTTCTCTTTCTCATCAGTCAGAATGAAATCTTATGGAATATGAAAGATTATTCCAGATGAAGTGATGGCGAGAATTTAATTTAGTTATGGAAAAAAAGTATTTATTTATAAAAGATTTACAAATTTAATCAAATAAGACATTCCAATCTCACTTAAGCTAATATGCCATCTCGTTTTCACAAGTTGGCACAAAGTAACGAGAGATCAGAGGCCAGTATTCCTTTTCTCCAAATAGAATTTTGGTTTCCGGGTATCCTGGTCATTCCATTTGCCAGAGTGAGTTGTCCTCATTCAATATATGTATACTCATTCCCTTAATCCGTTCATGTATATAAATGTATGTATATAACATCAATCCATGTACTATATACACATCCAACTAATCAAACATGGCCATTGGACATGGCAATTTTCAGTTTCATGTATACTAAGCTTAGCTTGAGAGTTGGAGAAACAGTGATATGGTGTATCTAGATGGTGGTAGGTAGGTATACTTCTCGACACATTCACTACGAATCCCAGAAACAATTCACTTACCGAAAGACACGCGACAATATAGAAGGTTAAAAGGAGGATGAAAAAGGGGAGTTGGAACCGCTCAAGAAAATTGCTACGACCTACGACTTCCTTCTCTACTTCTCTTTCAGTTTGTTTTTCTACTTATACTTTGTATCGTCTTGCTTATAGTCTGAGTTTGATGAAATTGCAAAGCAACTAACTTTTAATTTGTCCTCGCGTGACGTGGATTACATCCGTTTAGGTTGATTGACACAGCTCTTTGTTTCATTCCAAGCGAATTACTGAAATGCTCACTTCTTCATGTTTATTACTTCGTCTCGCATCATTTAGGTTGGATATTAGACTTCTTTATTTGACTCAAATTATTACATTTAAGTAAATATCCAATTTAAAAGGTAATTTTCTTTTTCTTTGTTGACTTGCTTGAAATTTGATTAAAACAACAGATTAATTAAATTGAATATATACTGGTTAAGTAATACAAAAGGACAAAGATAAATTACTAGATACGACAAATGATAGACAAATGCAATTAAGATACTATTTTATGATATTATATGCATTCATGAAACGTAAGTAATTGTATATTAATTATATCATGTTCCTGGTATTATTTCATTCGTATTTGTATCAAATCATAATCATAATATTCCTATATATTAATAATTCTCTTAATTAAACTGAAAAATGAAATTAAAATAAAAATTATTGCGATAAGTGAATTAAAAATGCATTTTTTATGCCTCTTTCATTATTTGATTTAAAAAAGTAATGAATGTAAATGAATGTAATTAATATTACTACGAAATGTAGTAATGGTGTTTCAACTAAACTCATACAATGTAATGATGCAACAGTTCACATTCAAACTTTGTAAGGTGTCACACAATATCACGTAGCAAATTAAAGTTTGCCAACTAAAATTGAAGCCTCCTGCGTGACCTTATCAACGCCGGTATAATATTATTCAGATCAATAATAGAGATGCGTCGCAAAAGTTTGTGTTAGCTTGAAACAAGTACATTATAATCGAGCCGATAATTTTTGTAGATTGAAATAAAGAGTGAGATAAAAAATCGGTGTTGGAATAATACGAAGGGGAGAAAGGATGAGAAATAAAACCGGTCGTGGTAGTATTTCTCTTCATTGACCCCCGCGTGCCCTCAGCTGAACTTGGCTGATACGATCAGCACTGGAGCCATGTAATTGTTGATGAAGGGTGTAAAAATCGTAATTAGGTTTCGCCGAGAGGAATAAAAAAGATATTTGGAACAAGTAAAAGAGTGAGAAGGACTTGAGACACACACAGGAAAAGAATAAAAAATAGATATAAAAAAAAAATAATAATAATAAAAGCTTATAGACATATATGAGAATTACTAAAAGACAAAGAAAGAATAAGATCCACCTGGCGTCGCTGCCGGGGACGTAAAAAATGAGAATCCCCGCTCTGCGGAGAACAATATAATTACTTATTGGCAATAACTAAATGGAAGGTGAGAGTGCGATAGAATAAAAGGGAACGGGGGAATGAGAGGTAGGGGGCGTTGCTGCCGCCGGGGTGGTATAACGTCTCTGAGCAAAAAAGCAACTCTGTTGAAAACTAATCGAGATATATTAATTGCAGTATACTTCACTTATATTGCTTTCCACGGGCTCTTGCGCACGTCGAGTATTATTGCAAATTGTTGACTGTGTTGTAATCTTGTAGGGATATATTCTTTTCTTCTTATTCCTACCCTAGTGTAGTAATATAATAAGGATCAACGTGAAAGCATTCAGGACACTTTCAAGTTTGCTCAATATTAATTTTTCTAACTGATTTATCGATGTGACTTTAGCAAAGTATATTAAAGCTTGAAATTATTTTTTAATGAAAAATCATTTTATTGGAAAATTCCTAGGGTAAAATGATGAACAATATATTTTTTATTTTCTTTAATTAAAATAATTTTTTTTTACTAACGATCGAGTTAAATAAAAGTTTTGTTTGAGTAATTGTTATCTAGATTCTAAAAATAATAATTTAGCTGTGATATAATTGATTTAAAAATTGAAAAATAAATTGTCATGTCACGTGCTACGCAATCATGAATTACAGCCTTCTATTATTATATCTACCCAAGTAGTTTAAAACTTCCTCCCCTTATTCTCTTCTCATCCTATCCTATAATAATTACTCCATTTTACAGAATTGCATGCAGGCCAAAAAGCACCAATTTAGCTTAATTAATCCATTTAATTTAGTCCTTTCTCTTCTCTTTTAAAAGATACACCACCACGTGTCTCGTTAAAATACAAACTTTGTGTATAGCTAATTGCATCAAGAGAATAGGTTCATTTTACATTAAACCGTGTATGAAGATGTCTGAAGGAGGAGGATAAGAGAAACTCTTTTCCTTTGCTTTAACAACTTGGCTCAAGTATTTCTATGAAACTTATACTGTCTTGGATACAAAGCTGGTGGTTGTAGTAGTCTGATCGATGCTTACACCACTGAAATTCACCCTTTCAAACCCTTCACTCGGGCTTTACGTCGAGTGTCCGATCCAGGAACAAGATTGCCGAGGAGATCAGAGGGGAAAACAAAGCATGCAATCAAAACATTAATTACATTAAAATGAGTTCAAGACCGGACCAATCATGATTGATTAGTGATGGCTTTGAATCAATCACAAAACACAATTTAACTTCAATCGAGTTACATGAATTTTTTTGTTTACTATGCTTCATTTTCTACTGATTGAAAATTACTTTTCAAATAATTTTGATCTCTAAATTGTTCTTTGATGAATTTATTTCATTTTTTAATTATTTTATTGTCGACTTTAATCGTTTAAATATTATTAATTTATTAATTAATAAAATTTCAATAATTTTCAATTAAACATTCCAATCATTGCTCAAAAATTTCCAATCAATCTTCTGTAATAAATTAATTTAATAATCAAATCAAACGTTTTAATAATTTATCATTACTTTTTGAATTGATTCATTGGTTTCTGTAATTTTACAAATAAATGATTTAATTTAAATAAAGCTTATTGATTATATGACTTCAATCGTTTGAAATCACTAACATGAAATAATTAAATTTCAATACTGTTGCTGAAATTAGGTTAATTTTATCAGCTAATGTTATCACCGAAGGAATTTGTTCATAAACTCTGGAATCTTGGGGTTTGTTCGAAACCATCACTCACAGCCGTGTCCAATACTTGCACCCATTTCTAATATAGGGTACCCTACGCGATGTTCAATATATCCAGCCAAATTGCACTTGCAAGCTAATAGGAATTTTGATTGACTGAATTAAATGGTTATTGGAAACACCAAGGTTTTTTTTATTCATTTTTAAATTGATATGGTGCATTAGCTTCTCTGTAATTCTTTGCCATGAAAGAAAGACAAATGGTTGGAGTAAGTTGAGAAATAAAAACGCTAGTGGGAGTGAGGAATGGAAAAAAATAAGTGAAAGAAACAAAAAAATCTTTAAGCAATTTGTCGTTAAGTCGAAACTCATTTTCCAGAGCGTAGCACATCATTACAGAATCGTTCAACTTCAATTTAACTTGTTGGTAGTGTTTGAGGGAATAATATTAATATGAACCAACTTCTCTCTCTCTCTTCATTTTGAATAGACCACTAATAATTATCGTCCCAGTTATAATTTAAATTAATTGAATTCGATCAAAACTTTAGCTATTGTTTCTACATTTTTTTATTTCAACTGCGTCTGTCATATTTATCAAAGGAATTAAAACTTGGTTGAAAAATTTTAATTAAATTTAGTTTTGTAGATGTGAATTTCACCTAATGTATTATATCGAAATAATTAATTTCTCGTCTGAGTAAAATAGATAGATTAATAAAGAGAAACCATTCTATAGAATATGGTATATCTGAAATAAATGAAAGACGATTTACGTATCTCCAACTGCTCTTCATCTCAGTAATAAGTATATATATACATTTATGAGTATGAGAAGAAATGCACGCTTCCATTCACACAAGGAACTACGATGAGGCTGAGAGTATATATGGCTAAGCTGCTAATGAGTTAGTCGGCCCGTTGAGCTGGTTCTCTATCCTGGCGCTTCGTCACCACTTTAATTGTCTAAAGCGCAAATTGGGTGACTTTAATTAGCGTAATTATTTTGAAACATTCTATGGTCTTTGTATTATTTTTTTGTTGTCAGTTTTAAACTTTTAAATCACATATTTAATATTTACAGTCAACTGTTAATTTTTACTTATGTATACTAAAATGTTTTTGAAACTTTGACTTTTTTTATCACTTTCAATCATTTTTCTATCAAATGAACTCTTGGGAAATTTTTCAAATTCAAAAATAGATGTGAGAAAAATTTAATTTATTGAACATATAACACGTTTAAAAATATCTTTCATAATACTCAATGATGCTTTATTGGAATTTTCTTTTAAATAGAAGAAAAAAAAATTGAAATCACGTTTAAATATATTTTCTCGTGTATGTTAGATATCAAATCTTTCAAAGAAAACCTTAGAAATAAATATTAAAAAGAAATGAAATCTATAATTAGCTTCGCTGACACATTAAGATAATAACGAAAGGTTACAAAAAGAACCACTTAATAATTGAAGCAAAAAAACCAAATAAAATTTAGTACACGTGACCATAAGAAAAAATAGATTGCTATCCATTAAAAGCGTCACCTTGATTTCAAAGGATGATATGGAATAATAGAACGCAATATTCCACCGCTCACGCAAACGATCGATCTCGGATTAGAATGGCAAGTAGAATTATAATTGTATCATTGTTAAAGGGTATTATATATAAAATATAACATTCTGAAAGACAGATTGTGCTAATTATTTTCAACTAAAGAGCATATTTAAATCTATGTTACCAATAAACATATAACCCAATCTCTTTCTAACTGATATGTCCTTGGATATATCCACCCGCGTGCCTCTTGACTTGGATTTAACGATCCCACGATGCAGGACTTGAAGCAATCGAGCGTGATCCGAGGATAGATCGGATCAGTTGAACGGGAAAATGAATCCTCGGCTCTCTACTAGCACGATCGGTGCCAATTTATAGCCATAAGATATACATGGAGTTGCCGTTACTCGGCTTTCTTGTCGACTTTAAATTCTAATAGGTTTGAAAGTTGAGCAACCCAAAGCGGTAATTATAGATATAAATTAACAGGAATTAAATTAATAGAATTAATAATTTTTTGCACCAGAAAAAATTGTTTTCTCGTAATGAATGATCGTTGAAGCGCAAAGAAATGAATGTATAGTTGAGAGAGTATAAGTTAGATTGCTCTATTTTTGATTTCTTCATAATTACTAATTAGAAGCCGACGTCTCGCCGATCAAGTAGAACGGATAGAACAGATGGTGGCTGGTAATTGCACAGGACGAACTTGGGCTACGTTTGAGTCTCGTCTTCTTCTTTCCAATCCTGGTTTTTCATTCCAGGATAACTATACATTCTTAGCCTTTTGGTCCTAATTATTATATGAACTTGGTTAATTTTCTTTTTTTTTTTTGTTTTTGCACACACCCAACGAGAACCGTCGTCATTTGTATGTGTCCATGTGTTAATCCTGAACCCAGTGATTACATTATTTGATTAATTGACTGACCGTTGACTATGGATGGAAACCAGGCGTCGAGTGGTTCTACTTATATAGCGCTCGCTATAAATGATCTTCCTTTCTTATTGTGTACAATAATAAGAATATTTTTTATCACAGTCATTTTAATGAATTTATTAATCAGTGAATAGAAATCGATTCCAATTTTTTGTCCTCTTTTTTACGTATATTTTTTTATTCAACCAATTTTTTATGCTCATTATTAAAGTCATTCAAATTATTGAATAGGTTTTGATAAAAACATTGAGTTAATAAAAACGAGCTTCGATTGATGTTTGAATATTTTAATTGAATTTCGACTGTCTACATTTATATTTTATTAATATTTAATTCATTAAAAGACATGGTGTTGTTGGAAAAGTATTATTGATGCTTAATTAATTATTCAGGTTATTCAAAATGAATTCAAAACAATATTAATATATATATATATATATATATATATATATTTTTATAAATAATAATAGTACCAATACTTTTTGCCCTGTAGAAATTTCCAATACATTTATTCGTGATTTATTCATTATTGAAATTATTCGTTTTATTGAATAGATTAATTAAAACTTTGATTAACAGTAATATTATTTTAATATTTTAATTTAATAAATATCATGTCCATTCATGCTTTGTTAATGAGATCAATTAAAATGGCAACAAATGATTGAAATATTATTAATTTTGTGCGAGTAAATTAAAAGTAATAAAATAAATAATTAACTGAAATATTGTCAATTATATTTAAAGAATAAAATTTGATTGTTTCACTAATGAAAATTGTTATAAAAATTTAACAATAAGCTCCATGAGTGAACTTACGATAGGATTATAGATGTATCGATATTTTTTATTAGCCTTCAATTACCGTGAGAAAAATTGGAATGCTATATGATTGTATAAAAAAGTAGAAAAATTTCTATAAAAGAATAATAAAACAAAAAATAAAAAAAAATCGGATAAACAATCACAGTGGAAGACAGAGCTTTTCTGGTTTTACACGCGAATCTCGACAGATCAATTAACAGTTTAATTATAGAACTGTCAGAGAATGATTAAATTAATAACGAGAGACCACGAATCGAATCCGTGGCCCACTTTCAACTATACATTTCATATGGTTTCCCTCATTTGTCGTTTTCATCCGATTTTGTGTGTATCCACATTTATGCGTTTATTCATTTATTCTCATGTGGTTAATGCGTAATTATCTCATTAACCGACATAACAATACATTAAAATTAAACATTTAAATAATTTCCACATCAGCGATATTTTCCGCCATTATTTAAATGATTTTACTTTATATTTATTGCCAAATAAATTTCAAATTAAATGATCGTATCATTAACTTCAATAAATCTCCTTTTTTTCATTATACATTCGACAATTTACCTTAACGTACTATTAACATGCGAATATCTGAATCAGGTTGTGCATACTGAGTATCTCACGCACCTAATTGCTACATAAACATTGAGCTTTACGGACTGTACTTCACAAACACGTTGTCGCTTAGCAAATATCGACTGTACTATTAACATCCACGTATACTCAGCTATATACACACATACATAGTCGGCGTGCGTTATCTATTAGCTAAAAATGCGTAAACTAATGTGTTTGTTTCCACTCTAATACCTACATAAACGTTCATTTTTCTTTGTTGCAAATATTTTCAGAAATCAGTGAACAAATGTAACTATTTTATGTTATTTATGGACTTTTTTCGCATTTTATTTAATTAAAACAATGAATTAAAAATAATTAATATTTTTTATTGGATTTACTGGCGAGTAAATACTGTTATGAAGAGTGTGAAAAATTATCATTATAATTCTCTTTAATGATTCCGGTTTTATCGCATTAAATTTAAGCTTCTCTAATTCCTGAAATCAGAAAAAAAAGAAGAAGTGTTTTATAAATTTTTGGATAAAGTCTACAAATGAAGTGGAATAATTTGCATTTTACTTCATCCACGCATTAATTTTGACTTCATCTTTGAATTCTCTACGAGTGTATGATGTCATTAGGATACATATAAGAGCGAAGCCTGGAAAGTAGCTAGCTAAGAACCAACAACTCAAGTAGATTAAGCAAAGTAATTAAAACCAGTTTGATGTTATACGAAACCCGTCAAGGCTCCTAAAGTCTCTTCCACTCTTTTTTTTTTCATTATCAACTTAATCAATCTATTATCCCATATTTTATTTCATTAATTTACTTATAAAATAATTAATGAAATAATTGATTGTCATGTTGATAACATGAAATTCATACTCTATTCATAATGAAAATTATTGATAAATTTTAAATAAATAAAAAATATAGTATTGATTAGTATATTAAAGAGAAAATTATACTGTAAAATTAATTATCTACTTCTACTTGTAAAGTTAATAAATAGACCCAATCGTGACGGATTCTAATCGATCTTGCTCATTAAGTTGCCCGTCTATGGTAACAAAAATCTCTAGCTCTCCTCGAAGCAGTGCGAATAAATAATTAACCCCTACCATCACGACCTGTGCCCTTTCTTCTGCTCTAGATGCCCTGAAATATACTACCTTGATCCAGAAATGGAACAGGCATCTCACTCTCTGGAATCGCGATAGACCAGCGCACACTCGTTGAGTCTATCGGAACTCAGACTTCCAATTAAAGGACACATTCACAACACCTTATTATACACAGACACACACGTGCATTAGATGTTTGTAAAGTAACTACATTGAATACTAAAAACAGTCTTATCAATTACTTCAGCCAATTGAATGGCATTTTATAAAGAAACAATGACTGTTCGGTAATTGAAGAATTCTTGGAAATTTTCAATAATTATCTTCATTCATTACTATCATTATTGGAATTATTATTATGATTCTTAGTTATTTGAAATAGTTTTAGCGAGAGTTTTATTTTTAAAATTTAACATTGTAGACTCCAAACATCAATTAAATTAATTAAAATTAATGATTTCCTTTCTTCATTAAAAATGAATTTTTTTCGCATTACAGGTTGTATGGCAGTAGTGGCGCGTGCTCAGGCTGTGGTCAAGTGATACCAGCGAACGAGTTTGTCACGAGAGCGGGTGGAGCAGTGTTTCACATCAAATGTTTTTCGTGCAGTAAATGCGGTTCAACACTGGTAGCTGGTGACAAGTAAGTATTTTCTTCTTTTTCTTCTCTCTGTGATGATAAGACAACTTGATGAACTCGTTGTACTTGAGTGTTTTCAGAAAAATCTTGATGTAATTAATAAAGCTATATAAATAATTGGCAATTACTGATGAAACTTTTCTTGTCATTAATAGATACTGTCTGCTGTCGGGTTCTCCAGTGTGCGAATCAGACTGGCATAAAATGGTAAAGTCATCGAGTGTCGCAGCAGCAGCTGCAGCTGTTACTGGAAATGGTGGAGCGCCAGTGCGGAAGGCCAAGGTCGGTCGACCAAGGCGGAGCCGTGAATGAGGTGGCAACCCGGTCGGTCGTCCGAAGAAGGTTCAACCCACGACGCTTGTCGCGTCACCAGTCGCCCCGTCCTCATCATCGGTTCAAGTTTCACCTTCGAGTGTCTTGCAACCGAGTCAAGTTGACGTTGTGGACGTGGGCGTCGGAGGGGATCCCTATTCGCCGCCGCCACCGGGTCATCAGCACTATCATCATCATCACCATCAACAGATGGGATTAGGCCCGCTTGGGTTAACTCATCAGCAGTCGCAACATCTCCAGCAACAACCGTCTTACCAGGAGTGGATACCTTGGGGTGAACCATGCGGCTGAATGTTGAACTCTCAAGACATTCACGTGACAATCATCCTTCAGACTAGGAGGCTGTCGAACTTTATGTGTGACGAGAGTGACAGTGATGATTAAGGACCAAAACATTCTGAGTGAAGCGTGGTTGGAGGTAATGGTAGGCAATTACGAGAGAAAAGTTGTGGAACTCTTTGGGAAATATATCAAGAGATGCCATAATTCAAGATCTCCAAAATGATCTTTCATCAATGCGGATCCTAGGACGTGTTACAGATTGTTTGTATGTCTACAGATTTAATGAAAATCTGAAACAAGATCCCGCCAATTATCAAGTGAATGTCAAAGAGTACTTATATATTTTTACTTGAAGTTTGTGCACGCGATTAGACATTGAAAAGCACTTGTGAAAAACTCGATCATACAATAAAATAAATTATAAATAAATAAATAAAATAAATTAACGAAAAATACGCGAAATCTTTGATCTTGGTTTGTGAGAAATAGACTTAAATGGAAGTACCTTCGTAAGATTGCTCAATAAAGAGGATAATGATATCTTCTTAGAAATGTTTGCTCATTTTCTTCATAAATAAGATCAATCTCATTAAAACAAAAAATAATAAACAAGCTCAAGGTTTTCCATGGCGACACAATTAACACTGAGTCTTTGTCTCTCGAACTTGATTGTAATTTTGATTGCAACAAGTGGAGAATAATTCGATGCATGTTAACGAGTATGAATAGCCATCAGGTAGGACCAGGTGCGGAAATACAAAATGGCTCGAATGATTATCATTCCAAATTAGGAGACCGGCAGGTGGTTGAGACCTTTCTAAAATCGAGTATCGTGAATCAGAAATAAGGGACAGAGATAACAAATAAAAGAAAGGACTAAATAAAATGTATTAAATAAAGTATAAGGGGATAGAAGTTAGTGGAATAAAAAACGAGACTTGTGAGCTCTTAGAAAATTATTTTTCTTTCAAAATCATCGGTCCTTTGGCCTCGACAAGCGCCAAGAGGAACGCCTAAGTTCGTTAGAGAGCTTTTGTTTCCAACACCTGAGATTATGGTTAACGGTTATACTTTTACAGAACCCCATCAAACTGCTAGAGTCAATGTGTACTTGCATTCGTTTATTTTCCCTTGTGAATAAGAAACCGTCATAAAAGATTCATCTGCAGCAAAAGTCAGCTAAACTCTTAATATTTCCTTGCCAGTGGTCTCGTTACGCTAACTTCTACTGTGTAACCTTGCTTTAATTCATCACAATCCAACATTGACTTTTATTATTTTCCGGATTATTATATAGTCGTTTGAAGTAATAAATAGATAATATCTAACAAATGCACTTGGTATTTGTTTCCCTTTAATTGTATTCAATGAAGAAGATACGAATTGCAAGCAATAATTATTGATAATCAATTTCTTGAAGATCAGGATTTCCGCGTGCGATATATATTTATTCAGAGTTTTAACAGTCAATTGAAATGCAACAAATAAATAAATATTGAAAATGAAAATGATCTCGATAAGATACAATGAAAATACTGTATCCATGACACAGAAGGGGCTTAATCATCGCCACTTAAATCTAATCTAATGATTTTTTTTCGGTGGAACCTAACGATGATAAAGTCCCGAACAAATACTTAATTTCTCAGAAGAACAGGGTTACAATTTACGATAAATGTAACATAAATGTGTTATCTTCATGCGATACGATACTAAATGTACTACTGTGCTTGAATCTAATGTCGATGCGATTAAATGATATCAATATCTGCTGATAACTAAGACAGACCTTTTATTTATTACTTTAAAGAAATTACATACTGATGATCATAATATTTATAATGATAATAAACTGATTCAAATCATTATCCATAGCATCGACAAATTTTTAATGCTCAGTAATGAATGAAAAATATATAAATCTTGGATGTAAAAAATTTCATTATGCAACTAATTGTTGTATCTCTTGTTCTGTTCTTTAGCGAACTTTTGTCTCCAATTGTTCCGCAAATACTGTTAACAAATTATGTAAGAATAGAGGTGATGATAGTCGAAACTCTGAGCTGGCTACTGAATTATCAGGTCTCTTTTTATAGTCATTATAACCCGGACATGACTTGACTAATCATAAGAGCCGATGTCAGGCCTGATTAAGATGAAGATCTCGAGGAGTGAATTGATGAAAGAACAAAGCTAGCTAGCAAGAATGTGTAATTTAAACTTGTATATAGGTACATTTTGTAAATTGTTAAAAATTTGTGTGATATAAATGGTTATTTACTAATGCGGTGATACCTAAAAAACGATTCATCGGCGGCTAAATAGCCGGGGTTTAGCCACGATGACACGATTAAATAGTTCAATGATTGTCAAGGCAACACCATAAATCAAGAAAATACAAAAAAAAATTTATTATCAACATTATAAATATTTTTTAATATTATAAGCTATACGTTGAGTTGATTATTTGTTTGAAAATATTGACCATTATTTTCCAACTGTTTGTTGTAACTTGGCAACATTGAACAGGGTTCCTGACCGCGCGATATCCTCGGAGAAGTCGTTTCGAATAAAGATATTAATCCAGAAAAATAATAATTAAAAAAAATAATCGAATTGTCATGAAAATAAAAAAAAACCAAATAATTGAATATTAAATTGAACATATTTATTTGATGCATATTAAATAATAGCAATGATTAATCTTATTCGAAACGCCTGAAGAATGAAATATTCTGACCGATGATGTTATGAATTGTGGAAAAACGCGCACGGTCAATGAAAAATCGATCTATTCGCGTTTAGTTAATTTTGTTATTTGATTTATCTCAACTTTTATGCCGCCTATTGGATCTCTAGTCGATCCTGGGCAATTGTAAGATACTATGGCACATACGTTTATTAATTAATTAATAAAAAAATACAAGTTTCTAGAAAATAAAATGAGTCCTTTTATTATTACTTGCCTTTACTCCTTAACTTGCACAATAATTTTTTTTTTTTTTTTTTTCTAATGAAGCTATCAATTTTTAAATCTATTTCTGTTATCATTATCATAACAAGTATTATTTAAACATGATATATATTTATTGAACTTAATATATAATTCTGAAATACTGAAGATGTACCAAAATTGATAAAATGGTTAAATTATTCATTGTGGAAAGTGACAAGTATTACTATTAACCCCACAATAATTTTTTTTTCAATATATTCCTACCTCGTATAATCATATAAATTTTAGTGTAGCTGTAGTTTATTATAAAAAAATTATAGACTGTCAATATTCTTTTACAAACACGAAGCCAAAGCTGATAGACAGTTGACAGTACTATTTTGTAGATACTATTATTAGATAAATAAATTCTAAAACACTGTGTTCATTACACTGAAGTAAAAAATGATGTCTGTGTATCAGATAGAATATTATTAGTAGTTTTTATTATTATTAAATTATTTTTTAAAATCAAAACAATGAAGCATATTGAAATTTTTGAGTTAAACATGTGCATAATGTTATGATTTATGATAAGCACTATAATAAGAGAGATTATCTTTACAAGTTAACAAAAAATAATTAAGTTTATTCATCGAGACTTTAACGCGATGCAATTAAATAATGTAATTAAATTGGCCATAAATTTATCTTATAATCTTCTCGATTAAAGATAAATAGTTCTTATTAATAAATTTATTCTATGAAAATATTCCTTCTAATTATCTTTGAGAAATTGTATTCTCTACTTTAATAAAACCTTCCGTCATTAATTTTTATTTATCGCAATATTTTTTTAACAAAATCAAGGCAATGAGCTCAAGGAGTGAACCTTTGGGTTTGAATAAAATATTCCTGTCGAGTTGTTTGAATCGTTTTTTAAAATCCTGTTTGGGCAAACGAATTTAACATTATCATAAACTCTGAAAACAAGTTTCATAAATCATAAGACTAAAATGAACCACTTAATTGACGAGTCTATTTTAGCTCTACATCCGTTTCCCTTGCATCTGTCTCATCAATCCTTTCGCATGAAATATTCCCTTTAATCACTGCAGTACAAGAGTAGATATTTGCACTTGAGATAGTTGCCATCTCGAAAGGAGTACATATAGTCAAGTATTTGACAGTGAAGACTGTTCAGATCGACTAATGAAACCGAATTCATTGCGTCTGAGAGCGAGAAATCACAGGAAATTTCTAATTGGCAATTCTCTTAACCAATAAGTCACTTCGAATGAACAATTCACCATCAGAGGCCAGGGAAAAAAATTGGAAAAATTTATTTGAATAAATATCAAAAGGATCATTTAAATGCCGAGAAAATAATTTGAATGCTTTTCATGACTTTTCAATTTGCAAGACGTAAGTGAAGATTGACCAATTCTTATATATTCTGAGTTCTTGTCTAACTTACCGCCCAATCAAAATACTTGTATATATACTATATCGCCGTCAAGCTCGCTAATTAGACGCCACGTAAATCAGTCCCGAACGCTTGGCGTTAATTAACACGAGTTTCCGTTGGAGTCGCTTACCCACCTATTTATCGAACGACACGCTTGCAATATGGCGAAGACACGTGTGCCATTAAGTAGTTTGAAGATCTGTGTAACGTTATAGTGACAAGAGGAATATTATTAAGGATAAATATCCATTATGTAAATCAGATAATTATAAAACTTAAAAAAAATTTGTCAAAGTTATTTTACACTAAGGACAAGCTTTTCTTGCTTTTCAATCAACTATTTGACATTTTTATAAAGCAAAAAAAATATTATAATAAATTAATGTCAATTATTTTGTTCTGTTTTTCATGTATTAATTGAAAAAAATTTATTTATTAAAACAAATACATTTAATGGTTATCCTTAAGTAAAATAGAATTATTTTTTATTTTTAACGTTTTAAAATATTTTTAATGAATAAATAGTTTGGTCAAAATGGCATACTTTTGCTTTAGAAAGTATTTAATTTGATGATTTCGTCGAAAATAACTAACAGTCAAGAATTAAAATTTTTTTCTCTAATGGTCGAGTGTGTTTAGAGGATTTGTAGTGTTTTTCTTGTAGTAATGAGGATTTTTGGGAAATAACTCAAGAAAAATGGAATTTTTGACCAGGTTACGACGCTAAAATAGTCTCACGTTCATTCCCTTTATTTATAGTATTTTGTTTTTGTGCCTGGAGCCGCACACAGTTTAATGAATGTCTGCCAACTAATGAGGAAGCCTGATATACCGACTAGGGTGTCGGTCTGCCATTGAGGGAAGGTATTCGCAATGAAAGAGAGAGAGGAAGAACGAGATAGAATGGGTGGAGGAGACAGGGAGGAAAGCTTATTTATTTCGGACGTAATGAGACCGAGAAGGGTCCGCGAGGCGAACCACAGGACGTTCAGGGAAATGGACAAAGACGGCTTTAAAGTAATAAGAATCTAGAGATAGAGTGAATAGCATAGAGAAAAGCCAATTATTGTGACCAAGCTAGAAGTACTTGTTACATTTTTTTGTTTATTTATTTATTTTTTCTTTCATTATGAATAAGAGATGGTACAATTACTAGGATACCTTGTTATGAACATGATTCTAAGCTATCTAGAGAGAAAATACTGTATTGTTATTATTAATAATTGGTGAATAAACAATCAAATATAAGCTGAATTTAATGATTTACTCAACATCAAATTCTGTTTACAATAATTTACATATTATGAAGCCCTGTCAACAGCTTTTATGGAAATTTCAGGATTAATTTTTTTTTCATGAGTTGGCACAATTTATTACTATTATTTAATTAGGTATATGTTTTTTTATGAGTGTAAAAATAATTTTCTGTATTGTTTTTTAATATTTTCAGTTATTATTATTACATTCTTAAATCATATTGTTGTATTTATTATCGATAAAACATTGTGATGAAGTATTTTTTAATAATATTATAGGTAATAAAATTTTCAAAGTATTTGAACGCTTGCTAACAACTATTATGTGAAAAATTACAAGCTTGTGAAGAGGAAAAAATCTTCGTAATTGAGAATCGATACCAAAATTTAGAAAAAAAAATAACAAGCTTTTACAAATGTAATTTTTTGAATAATTCCTTGAAAATTATCTTTATTCAAAAATCGATAAAATATTTTTTTAATATTCTAGAATTTTTATAATTATTGTAAAAAAATGCAAAAAGTATTTTTCAAGTAATTTTTCTGAATAGAAGAGATTATCTTTATCCATATTAATACTATCTGGATGATATAATTTATAATTGAAGCCAAATATGTATTATCAAATCAAATTGTCCTCTTGAGTTAGTTCTACGTTCAAAGGCTCATTATTATCCATCAGAAATTAATTATGGCATTCCGTATTAGCTCTAGGAATTAATTACATCCGGAAGTTGAACGTTTGTTGAATAGAATTTCTCTAGAAGCCATTTAAGACGTTGTACATCTCGAATAATTAAATTTTATTATCAAAGGAATTAGGAATTCCTCAGCTTTGATATTTTATATTAAATAATACAATTAATTAACAGTGAAAATTTACTGGCAATTTATGGGGATAGGTAAATGTCTAGAGAGGTCAGACTTGGTATAGGTCGAGGGATGATCAAGTCTGCGGGAGCTTTTAGGTTTGCTCGACGAGTGGGTGAGGGTTGACTAGTGGTTAGGGAGTCAGCCCGTTGTATGAAGCTTGGTCAAATGCGGCTCCACCGATAAGGGTGCCAGCGCATGTTAATTACTAGTACGACCCACTTAATCACTCCAGTAAAGTCATCAGTCCGTTCCAAATCGATACATAGCTTCTAGGCTATCTCGTCCTTACTGAAAACCCAGTTTTATATCAAGATCAATTAATCGATAAAGACCTTAATGAATAAACTTTCCACTTGTAATAAAAAAAAAAAAAATATTAATTAGAATTTTAATGTATGCAATAGAATTATTTTTCATCTTCCCTTTGCATGTGGTGGTATCTCTCTCAACGATTGAGTTAAAATTACTCGAATAAATAAATATTGGTATCAAAAAATAATAATTACAGCAAATATTAATTTCAATGAATTACAACTGACATACATCATTCTCTTATCTAATTTTAAATTTATTTTATGAGCCCAATCATTTTTATTAGGATAATTAAAATGAATCAGTGGGCTATTACTAAAATAAGTAATCAAATAAAAAAAACCGAGTGATAAAAAAATGATAAATTTAGCTTCCCAACCTCGAGTTAAATTTAAAACTGAATGTTTACTTGCACTTTTCGATTATCCAAGAATTATTATCTAGCAAGTCTATTGTCCTAGTCTACATAGATATATTTCTTGGTTATTTTGCAGTTTACGCAATGTAGGGATTGTAATCAGTTCTAGTTATATACACTTGCTTTCAACTTTGACTTTAATCCACGCTCGCCTGTACTGGAGTCTCTTCCATTGGCGGATTTAATTAAAGATGGGATCTCCGTGGCGGCACGCCGTGTTTTTTACGTAAATAATTAATATTGTAATGGGTTGGAGAGAATACAGAGAACAAGCTATGTGAAAAGAGTAAGATAGAGACATTGTGAGAATGTTGAGAGTCGTTGGAAAGGGGAGGGGTGGAAGAATGAACGAGGGTAGATAACGTTGGGGAATGAGGAGTTGAGGGTCAACAGGATACACCACCTGCGAGGTCAAGGGTCGAATTATTAAAAACCAAAGTCTATGAAGTTTAAAAGCTTGTTTGGATTGCTTATTAATTTTTTTTTCTTCACTAATTACTAATTAGGATAAATTAATTAATAAATGTTTACTTGTAATGTTTAGTCTAAAAGAATAATCATAATGGAAGTTACTATACAACTTCCCCTATTTCATTTTCAACATGAATTATTTCTCACGACAAAAGTTTAATTAAAATGGCTAAACTCGTACTACGATTTTGTACTTAATTTTATTTATTCAATTTAACATTCATTTTAAAACTCCCATTCTCACCCTTTCAATGACTCATCATTTTACAAGATTAATTTTCATACTTCAACGTTTGTTTCCCGTAAGATAAAGTATATTTTTTAACTCCAAGGCACTAACAAGGTCGACCGTAAAACGACTCTTAAGTTCACCTTCTTTATCTGATATCATCTAAATGAACTTCATTACCTCTTACCACGTTTCGGTACCCACGATAACATCCAAAGCACCTGAGTAACACTCAACATTTACGATTGCATTCATATATTGACTTTTTATGCATTTTTCATTTTCTTGACTTACATCAAACCACCCTTGCAACAGTACTTAATCTACTAGATGTTGATAAATTACACTTGACATCATAAATTTTATTAAATTTTTTTTATCTGTTAATCAATTAATTATGATCAAATAATTTCACTGCAATTGCATAAATTTAATCAATTGAGACAATTTCAATAAATGATGTACTATTGACAATAAATTTTTTTCTCTATCGATAATCAATTCCCACGACTCATCATCACCCACAATAAATTTTAACTTCATTTTTAAATGATTTTAAAGCAAAATTAATTTTTTTTCAAGCACATCATCATATTTTCTGTCTGGTAATGTTTTATAATCATTAACTTGATCATTGTTGAGGATCTGAAAGTATATACAAAAAATAAAAACTGAAGTATAATTTATCTTTAACGGAAGTTGACTGTGTGTAAATTGTCACGGAGTGGTTGGTTTTCGTTGGTTTCATGAAGAAAAGTGGTTGATGGATTTTTTTCTTTTTCTATTCACTTCGATGGACTCATTGTATCTCTTCAGAGTCTTCAGTGACGCCAGTGTGGCCAGAAAGTTTCTACAATATAATAAAATTTCGTAATGGAGTTGCTATACTAAGTTTCTTCATTGGTTTAAAAGAAATAATAATAATCTTGAATCAAGTAATTTCATAAATATCATGGATTTAGAAGATTTACGAGTACATAATTTTTATTCTTTTTCGTTATTAATGTAAAAATTATTGCAAAGAGTTAATGAAGAGGACAAGAAATAAAAAAGAAAAAGACAAGTATACCAACGTGAGCAAGTTGTTTTCTCGTTAACTTTAATCCACCAGTTAATTTAACTTAACGTCACTGTAATTCCGTGATGTACCGCACACAACAACGTATACACTTTTACTCCTCACACTCTTTCTTTCTGGACGATACTCATGTTTTGCTCGATTTCAAAGCTCATACATGCTATCGCGAGTGTGTGATACCGTCGTAGAAGCCACTCTCAACTCTTCTTCGTGTGCGTATAAGTACTTGCTGGACCAAATCGAGAAAAACGAGGGCGTAATTTGATCGCCTGGCGCCAAGCGATTCGAGAATATGAAGCGATATTGAAAACTGTATTCCAATAAAAGGGATAAAAAAAAATTTAATGAAGAATAAGAAACACGTGGACTCTTTTTTTCTCATCTAATTGAATTCATACAACGGTTCTTATATATATTTTTTCCTTCATACTACATAAATTATTACTTTTTCTTACAGTCACAAATTATTTATAGTTGAAATTGCGAATTATTTTATGGAGTAATCATGGAGAAAAAATTATTTCTGAAAATCTATCAATTTTTCAATAGTTTCATAAAATATATTGCAGTCAAAGTTATTTCGAAAAGAAAATTAAACATTAAAGTTGGGATTTGATTTTAAAAATCTTATTCTGGCTTACAAATTACAAAATTGTCTGGAAATTAAAAAATAAAAATTAAAAATTAAATATCTATCGAAGGAGATTTTTAATATCCATCAGATTTAAAGCTTTCTGATCTCATCGGATTTTATTAAAATTATAATCACGTGTTTCAATTAAATAAATATTTGAAAGATGATAAAATTTTAAAAATAGTAATAAATCCTTACTGTCATTAGATCTTTTTTTATGACAACAGAATTTTTGATGTTCAATGTAATTACTTACTTTATTTAATTAACACACTTTTAATACATTACAAAGTACACATTTTAAGAGTTAAGAAGACAATTTAGTCGTCATATTTAATAAAATAATTATTTCACGGGAATTTTTTCGCTAAAGAGTACATAATTTTTTCTCAGCATCAATGTAAAAATGTCTCATTATCGCAAAGTAATTTAATACGTTGGCTGCAAAAAAGAAGGAAAAGATGGTGCGATATATGTGTATGTACAGAAGTCTTGGTTGAGTGTTTGGTTTAGTAAAAGTCTCGTACGGATGTTGTGCCCTTTCTAGGGTCTGCGGGAATCTCGGGAATCCCTCCTCGTTAGGCCAACTCAGCTCATTCGGTCTCGACCCCCTCGTTCTCGCGGCTGATGTGCCTTTAATGATGCGTCCCCGTGTGCGAAAGAGAGCGTACGCCAGATAATAGGCGATGATCGACGATTAAAGTCTCGTTATTCCGAAAAATACGAACTGCTACAGGCAACTGGATTCAACACAATTTTTACTTCAATACCAAGGATAATTACAGAAAAACATTATCATAATGACTAAATAATTTTTTAAACAAACTTTCTTCCATTTTAATGGATAAATAAATGCATCAACATGAACATAATGCTGTTTTAATTATTTAATTAATTAAAAAAATTTTTTTTTAATTAAAATATTAATAATAAGCTAGTGTATTAATTGACGGTCTTCATTTTGCAATAAAAACAATTCATTTTGTTCAAGTCTATGTAACTTCATTAACATTATTTAATTAAATTTCATAAAGAGATGGAACAATTTATAATACTATAGCTTTGAAAATCGAAACAGTTTGTGAAACAAAAATCTCAACAACACTTGCATTTTTACACACATCCGTCGTATGCTTTTGTATACACATGAGAATATGGCACTTGAAGAGAAATAAAAATAAAAGGAGTGAAATAAATAACAAGGAAAAGGAAGAAAGAGAGGAAATGAGATCTATGTGCATTTCCAACCTAATAAACCCTTGTTATATTTGCTTTCCATAATTGTTCGCCTAATTAGCTGCCAGATAATTAAAATAACATAATTAATTATACTACCAGTGAATTACGAGCCCACGTTCTGAGGGATGCTGTACTGAAAAGGGGTATATAAGGCAGTTCCCGAAGGAGACAATTGATGTTAGGATGATGTTTTAGAGTTGACAAACCAATCAATGTTATATTCTGTTTTAAATGGTATTACTTTAATTAATAGATAATTTAGCATTCCTATATTAATGGAAATTCCACAAAGTTTAACTTTAATTCATTTTTCTAAAAACAAATTTCATTCTTTTTTTTTAATTTGGTTTTTAAAAAATTTATTGTTAATAAGAATACCTCAAATAATGATAATTGAAATTCGTAAATTAAAATTTTTGCAGAAAAATGTAATTTTAACTGCAAATTTCAATACTAATTAATTTTTTTTTAATTTATAATTATGAAAAAAATTATTAATTAAAAATATTGAATAATTTATTCAAATTATGATGATTATTTCTTTGTTACTTTGTCACTAATTTTTTATAATAACTAAAAAATAAATAGTAAAAAACAACGTTAATAAATATCATAGTCCAGAGTTCATTAAAATTTTCATAAGAAAATAAAATTATCTCAGACTCGTATTTTACTGAGTAAACTTTTTATTCTTAATTAAAACACGTTTAAATAAGTAACGATGTGAGTAATTACCGATGTTAATTATCAGACTAATTGAAGCATGATATATTTGCCGTAATTTCTAGCTATTCCCTAGAAATAACGCCAATTAATATTCGTATCTCTGTAACATCAAAGTCTCTATAACTGTAAGTAAATAAACATTGTTTACATAGCGGACATCGTAGTAATGAAAGGTATAATAATGAGTAGAAGCAAAGTTGTCCAATCTCCTTAATAAAATTCGAGTTCATGTTACGCAACTGTTTCTGTACATGACAGGTAGTTGAAATAATACGAAGCTGCATTGTTTCAGACATTTCCCATAAACTGGAATGGAATATTATTGAATATGAATTATCTCGATAGCTGTTGTAACAAACTATTTAATAATATCAAACAATATAATAATGCTGAGAAAATAAAAAAAAACAATCTCGGAATTTTAAAACCTCGACCTTGAAAGCTTTTCTATTTTTATTCATCCATTTAAAACACTTTCATTTCCTGAAAAGCAGAAGGATTAGATGTGAGATAGAGACATGACTTCACTCTGTATATATACTAATGTGTGTGAAAGTATCTCTGGCACATTCTTGACTGGTATATAAAAGGAGAAAAAGCTCAAGTACATCTGAACTAACATTGCAAAACCAATTATTATTTTGAGTGGTTGGTGACGGAGCACGATAATAATTTATTTACAACACAATCGCCTAATAGCATGACTCCAAGGGAGAAGATAATGTCAAGGGGTCGAAAAAGACCAACGTTAAGAAAACATAAGAGATGAGAGCATTCAAGACTTATCATGGGGGTTATTTGCTACCCTCTAGTATCTACACGGAAAAAAACAACTATGTTGTCGCAACAGATAAAAGGTTCCTGCAACAGTCTCAATCGCTGTTGGGTCTACCGAAACAACCTGTGGAGATAACCGATTGAATCTTTAGATGAAGAAAATATATAAACACATTACACCAAGTAAAGAAAGAATAATTCACCTGAAACAAAAACATTTTGTTCTAAAAATTAACTGAAATTATTTTTTTTTCAAGTGGTTTTTGAAATATCCTTAAATTAAGTTTATATGCAGATTCATTGATGATTATTTAATTGAGTTATTTTCAAGAAGCATTGAAGCATTGTCATGGACTATCAGCTGCATTTTTTATTGCAAGTAATCTCCACAAATGTATAAGATCAGAGGTCAGGGTAAATTTACCTTGATATTTCAAGAAGTAAATATAAGATTGCCAACAAATTTTCGTCTATTTCGTTAAAATTACTAGTTTTCTTGAGTCCCCAGTTTCCATACAGTACATCCTTAATATTCTAAAGTAGTGTCATGCACTGTATGTAACAGAGATCTACTCGAAATGGATTCAAAAGCCAACCAAAATTGTATGAGATCCTCTAGGATCTTGTGTCTTAAGTTTTACTGCGAATTGTTTGCGCTCGAAATCACGTGCAACTCTTCCAGCATCTGAGAGAAATTAAATTCGCACGCCTTGCACTGTTGGAATAGCTCTTATAGTATCAATTTAACTTCTGTTTCGTTAGATAGGAGATTTGATATAATTAAAAATCTCATCAGCTTAATTAATTATATAATTATTATTTATCACCATTGATATCAATTACGCAATTAAGTTTGTTCGAACAAAATAAATTTAGTGTTATAATCACACACAAAATTGGTGGATAAAGGAGACAAGACTAATGTCATAATAATCCTTAGCGTGACGACGCAGATACACTTTACCCTTTTCACTTACGCCTGCAGTGTCGGTATTGTCGCAGTACAGAGCGATCCGTAGCTCCCAATTAAAGTTCCGCCTCATCAATTTGGTTATTTGAGATAAGTAGAGTCTCTTCCAAAGCTTGAAAGCTTAAAGAGCTTGTAAGTTTCAAGGAGGTTTAGTTCTGTACCTTGAGGTCGAAGATTTGTTCTCCCTTTTGCCTCTATCTGTACTTTTGCAGACTAGAAATTAGCCATCTGTTTTGCTCTAACTCTACAAACATAATTCTATTAAATACACTTAGTTTCCTAATTCATCTGTAAAATGAATGACCTTAGAGTTTCAGCGTTGTTAAATTTTTAAGAAGAGATTTTTTTTAAATTTCATCAAAATATATTTAAACATTCATCAAGAACTTGCTTGGGTTGGAAAAAATATTTTGGAGTTATTTTAGTTGATAAATAGAAAGCTAGAAGCTATTTTAAAGTCTTAAGTAATTTATTTAATTTAAGAGTGATTAAACTTATGGAGCTGACTATAATTAAATTATTCAAGTTTTATAGAATTATTTAATTTCAAGTTTAAATTTAGTCTTAACTACGTTGAAGTTAAAAATAAAGAGATCACGAAAATTTCTAGCAAAAGTAGAATTTTTAAAAATTCATTCAACTCTTTACTGATTTTTTTATTTAAAAAAAAATTGCTGGAATGATTTACTGTACTTTTATTTTATTTTTAATATTTTAAATAATATGAATATCAACTTTGGAGAACTAAAGATTGCTTTGAATTGTACTTGATCCCAACTCAACATTAAGCTTAGCATCTTTACCTTGATTTCCTTGTCCTAGAGTGCTTATTTTCTCTAGCAAGCACATGTACTATTATTATTACAATAGAAAATGAAGGACAAGCATTGGTAGTGATTTCTGGTTAGTAATTAGAGGATGACACAGGGACCCACTTAGATGATCCTGAAGAAGCTCTCAAGCTCGTCGACGTCCGCTGCAATCTCTTCACGTTCCTCTTCTAAATCTCTCATCCAAATTCTGTAGATCTTCAGCAACTCTTCTCTACAATATTCAAGTACGATTTACCAGCATTTGCTAATTAGGACTGCTAACAGTACTATTAAAATAGAATTAACTATACCAACATGTTCTAAAAATAGAATTTATAGTTGATTTTTCAAATGAATATTATTTAAATTGAATTAAATAGATGAAGGTCATGAAAAATTTACCGACAGAAAAGAGGAATAGTAAAATTTAATGGAAGGAAGCATCATTCATGGTTCATAATTTGAAGAAAGAAGATGTATGAAGGAAGCAATGAAGTTTCAAGTAAGATCTCTTACCATTGGGAGGTGTAATAGCCAAGTTTTGGACGCGGTTGCGTCTAAGTGCCTCTTCTACTTCACTACCATCCCTTGTCGACCAATCCATTTTCCCCTTTCTCTCTTACTATTCTCGAGTTTCTCTCTCCTACCCCGTTGCTCCCCTCATTCTGCAAAACATAGATATTGCAGCCACGATGGTCTGGCAGCATTCTCCGTTATGAATTAACCTCTGATTCGTAATGGAATATTATTGTATAGCAACGTTAAACAAGAACATTCTCTGTAATAAACCATAGAACGATGATTGTCATAATTATGCTCTTTATTACATTTTTTCATCTTTAATCAAATATCTGCATTAAATAAAAATTTTATTTATTTTGTTTTTTATTTGTAACAAAAAAATTCTTCTGTTAAAGTAGAAGTTGAAAAAAAACAATTACTTATAATTGGCTATTTTCTCTGATATATTTTAATTGAGTATAAAAAGCAATTTAATAATAATTTACCATACTTATTTTAAATCTGAAGTTTAATTCATCTCAGTTAATTTTTCGTGATTTAACTTTTCATTAAGCCCAAAATTAAATAATTAATTTAATTTATAAAGTTAAGAAATGGATATAATTGAACATAAAAATAGAGATTGGCTTAATACAAACTTTGTGTAATCAAATTAATAATTATTTAATTAATTTAAAACCATTGTTATAATTCCCTTCATATTTTATTCAAAAAATTTTATCTTTATTTACAAATTTCTATTCTGTCACAGCGAGAGAATATTTTTTCCGTGTAAACAACAGAGTAAAAGATTTAATTAATCTTCCACCCAGAAAAATTTCCTGAAGAGCTTTTGGCAAAATATTGTATTAAAAGCAAATGAAAAAGCTCTTACTCTCTCTCTCTCTCTCTCCATTAAAGTAAAACAATTCCGAAGAAATAATTTTGATTAATGAGTAATCAAATAAAATTGAATTTATTAAAATGGAGATTTTCTAATTATCACAAATGGACTTTGCGAGATGATTTCCCTCTTTAAAAGCAGACTTTATGAATCATAAATTATCCATCATCATTCTCGCTGAGTGGACGTACATCAGGGACACATACAGAGTACTTACTCCAGACCGTTCTCCCCCATTAACGCAGCATACATGAGGCCCATTAGGACCAATCAAATTTGTCAGCTTTTAGGTACGATTACGTATTTATCCCAATCAGGGACGTCACTCTCGACCCTTCGAATTCTCTACTCTCTCTTTGCTGTTGCAAGAGCGAGACGGTAAACGTTACCAGCTAGTTTGCAATCCTGGTTAATGCACACATATGCATCAACAAACCCGGTATCTCTTGGTTGCATTTCCACAGGCTATTTTATACGTGTGTTTCTGTTCTACAACAGATTTGATGATGTGTAAATTATGTGAATGGACCACAGTAATTACTAAATTCTTAATAACGATCCAGATTAATCCTTAAATACAACAATTTAGTAAATTCCATTAATGACTATTGGAATTCCTTTGAAATTACTAATTGCTCAATTTGACAGCCAATTTCTCGAATTAGCTCCATGCAAAATGAAGGGGACACCCTCAAGCTGAAGATATAATGCACTTGTTTGTATCGGCCATTACGTTAATTGCAAACGCATTACTAATCAGAAATATGCCGCCGAACTTTATTAATTGACAATAGAGGGGTTGAAAAAAATGGTATATTTTCGATTTGAACATAATTAAATTTATTAATGTTTCATTTAATTAATGAAATTATTCATTACTTTATGATGAATTGATTTCCATTGCAGTAATTTATTAGTTATTACTTAATGGTTATGAATTCATTCTGAGCTCTGCTTTCGGAATATTTTCACCAAATGGTAAATCTTAATGAGCTAGCTCTAGATGTATATGCATATATTCATTTATTTCAGTTTGCTACTCTTTTAGACCTCTATGTAGATTTTGCTTTGAGATATGGACCGTCCAAGTTTCTAGATACCTTTTGACGCTCAACTAATCAAGAGTAACCAATCAGAAATATTCTATCAGTAAATTCAATTAATTCTATTCTCATGTCGTTAAAATATTGTTTTAAAGAATTTTTATTATTATTAAAAAAAAAATTGTTATATTTTAAAAAATAAAAGGTTTAGGAATTTTTTAGCAATCGAAAATATTTCCCAATGACACTATGTAAATGTGGAAAAAAATGTAAACACTCAAAACTTCAATATTTTTCAGAAAAACAAAAATCCAACTCCTACTTCAAATGGCTGTCAAATGCATACAGAATATTGAAAAAAAATGTGTCGTTGTTTGAGATACGTTGTTGTGTATATCTTTTTGTTACGAGTACTTTTATTAATTTTTTAATTCATCAGAAACTAGGAAAAAAACAGTTTTACATGTTATATTGTTTCACACGTAATCCTAGATATATTTAACTCAATAGTCTCTTTAATAGTTGAGCTGCAAAAAAATAAAAATCGACATTGATTTATAGATTCTTTTATTAAGTAGATATGTTACCACTAAAAAGAAGATTCGTGCAACTACACTTGAAGTAATGTATGTATATGACTATTTTTAGATCACGAAAATCAATTCCTTTCGTTCATCTCAAAGTCTCGAGTGCTTTTTCTTTATTTTTTCCTCCAATATATATTCTCTTTTTACTCCTTCCATCAACGTATTTGGATTCTTATCGGTAGTCGAAGAATTGCACACGTACGTGCACTTTTGCGAACAAATACGTTTATATATGTAGCACATGTTGCTTTCCTTTTCTGTCTCATATTCTCTTTAATGTTATCTTTCACTTCTAGTACTCTCTCGCACCCAAAACCTTTTACCTACAGTTCACCTTGTCGAACGACACGAATCTTGGTCTTTTAAAAGAGGGGAGAATATATTTCCAAATAGACCAAGGTTGGCCCAAAATTTGAAATTCAAATTTCTTCATCTCCCTTGCTTTCGACTTGGCAAAATCGTTCTCACTCATCTTTCATCCTTTTTTTTTGTTTCTATACTTTTTCGCATTTCTCTTTTTCCTCTTGCTTTTTGCCCTTTACAAGTCCCGCCGTTGTCGGTTGCTTCTCGCGGTGTAACTTCCATGATTACTGCATTATTACT
The DNA here is from genome assembly GCA_028641665.1 of Chelonus formosanus. NCBI lineage: Eukaryota > Metazoa > Arthropoda > Insecta > Hymenoptera > Braconidae > Chelonus > Chelonus formosanus. The sequence goes on along the minus strand of CM054006.1, from coordinate 22,957,019 downwards.
GGCAATTACAGGCTGCTTCAATGCTTTGTAACACGCGATATACATGACTTCTCCTTGCAGGAATTCTTTTTTATGAAAATTAGTCTTTGAGGGAAAGTAGTATTGAACGACTAGTGTGGTCGTCCGAAAATTATATTCTATTCATATTGGAGTAAATTTTATTTTTATGTTAATTTTACAGCAAACGAAGAGTAACAATTAAAATTATGATGATGCAATCAAGATTTTTCGAAAATAAAGAGATTGAGATTGGAAAAAAAATTATTGGATTTTCATATTGGTTGAAAAATGAAAAAGATGAAGATTTAATTTTCTTTAAAAAATACTTCTCCACTATGATTGCAAATGTTCTAATTTTTAAACTAACAAAATAAAAAAAATACGTGAGAATAAAACCTTTATCTCCGAGCAAAACTGGTATATTTGTACTTGAAGCAATCTAGAGCAATTAACAACAAAAACAAAAATCCTCATTCAATATACCCTTTTTCCCTTTATCCCGATTAATTGAAAACTCTCAATAACAATTCAATTTAATCACAATAGTCAATTATTGAAATGTTTTCGCTGACCCTCTGAATAATTCTCTCAATATCTCATCTTGAAATTTGTTTTTGTTTATGGAATATCCATATACACATCCATAAGTCTGATGCATCTGACACGTAAATATAAAAACAGAAGTAAATAAAAAAATCAAAGCATTCTAACATGGTGGATAAATGCGCACAAACACGACGGCCACTTTGCAACCCTCATAGATTTATCGTTGTTTCGTGTTTGCAATGTTTTAAGCACGTTTTATGCCGTTGAACGAACGCGTTCGGTCGCGGCTGTATCGTTGAGGCCAATTTTCTATTTCCACTGCATATACATCTACCATCTCTTGATTTTTTTCTCGCACTCATTTTCCAGCATCCAGTGTCCCACTTTTTTTTTGCCTCTCTGTCATTCTCATTCTATTGAACCTAGTGCAATCCGGTGTATTTGACTGTACAGTGCCAATACTGGTCATTGTTCACGCCAAATTGAATACATTGGGGAAAAATTAATATGAACACTGTGTACCCGAAAGCGATTGGCCACACCCCTTTTTCATTCCACACACAGGATGACTGAATGGAATCGAGAAGGGACAGGATTGAATTCATGAGTTGTATGCATGAACCAAATGTATTATATTTCATCAAAAAATAAGGGAATTCTATATTTCCGTATATATCTCACATGCATTCTGTATGCTTTGATTGTGTTTTTTAATTTACGCGTCGTCTCGCTAATTGTTCGTTCTATTTGAATGCACCAAATATTTTATTTAATTTATTTTTCTTTATTTATATTCCTGTGTACATTATTATTATATTGTGTTCTCTCTCATTCATTATCATTTTAATTATTGCCTTCTTTTGTTGATATTGTTGCTATTATTGTTGTTATTATTTGTCATTTTATTATTATTTTTAAACATACATTTTGTTGTTGTTTTTTTAAAAATTTATTAATTATATTTATAACAAATACTGTAGTATCAGAACGTGTCGTGTAGACGAGGTATAAAATCAGTAATATTGTAAACGTGTTGGGTAGGTTAAGTATAGGATTAAGAATATTTCAAGTACTGTAACGGTTGAAACTTTCGTTTTCGAAGCAATAAAAATTACAAAAAATTAAAAGGCTGTAAATTCCAACAATTAAGAAAAACCCTGAGACCCAAAAGTCCTTGAACCTCAGAGGTAGAAGAAGTCCCGTTGGTGGAAAAATGAGAAGAGAGAGCTTGAAGGGTCGGGATAAAAAAAAATGGATAATTCAATTCAGTGTTGATCATAAAGGAGGAAGTTTCAGATCCAAGAGAATCGATGTATTGATGTACCTTTGACTTTATCACCATTCACAATAAATTCTCATTGCTTTCAACTCCATACTCTTAGCTTCACTGTATCTCCATCTTACAATACTTCAATTTTCAACTTGATCTACAATCGTATGAAAATATTCATAACGGAAACTCAAGCGAAAAGCTTACTCGACTTATCGTCTCTTTCTGACGTTCCTCGTTCATGTGGTAACGAGCGTTAATTAATTAATTAATTTATAATTAAGTTGGAAGTAGAAAGATAAAAGCATAGTCAAGAAGTTGTTAGAAAGATGCTGAAAATCAAGATATTATTATAATATTTAATAGTACTAATAAAGTTGGATAAATATTTTTTTCTGCTAATATTAAAGTTTGATAATGTACCTCAAATGTTTCCATATTTTTCGCGAGTGATAATTTATGATAATCAGCACCATTTTGTTGGATAAATTGGTAAATAAAGTGATATAAGCGTGAAGAATGCAAAACCTAATGGTTCTTTGCACAAAGCGAGTTTTAGTGTAGACTGTTCGCGTGTTAGGTTTCGAAAAAACACGTTAAGCCCGGTCGACCAAGCGATTCAGTAGAAGTTGTACTAATTGGAAGCAGCCTTTTGCACACAAGGGGGTTGATTTCGATTGACGAAACTACGGCTACCGAGCGGCCTGTTCATGAACGGGCAGGCGTGGGTTGTTGCAACAGCTCATGTCTCACAAAGGCAGTATTTTAATTGGATAGCGTCATATCGAAACACACATCCATGTGCATGTTTTAACACTTTCCGTATTAAAATACTAAAACGTCTAGCACCTCAATAGATACTTCGTTTTTTTTCTTTCAAAATTTTGTAATACGATCTCAATTATTTTTAATCATCCTTTTGATAAGTACATCATTTTTAGAATTTATTAATCAGTTTCTTTTATAAGACTCATAATTAATCTGCCAACTATTTTATATAATTAATTTTTTAAAATTTCAATCCAATGTTTTAATCAAGATATTTAATTCTTAATTAAACAATTATTTTAATTTAAACTATTTTTTTTTTTGTAAATAAATAAGAAGTTGAAATATTTATGTGGACTGATTGACTTGAATAAATTTTTTCAGTCATTGAGTTAAAAAAATAAAAGTAACGAGATATCATTATACGTAATTGTATTAGGGTCTCTCCATAACAGTTACAACAATTTTTTTAAAACGAGGATTAAATCTTCTTAAGGAAGAAGAATTTAGTTGTAATTTGCTAAGATTCAATAATTAGTACATAAAAAAGATAAGTGAAAAAGGCGGAACCTGCTAGCAGTAGGGCGTGTAAGATTGCACTTTTTTTTATCTCCTGTGTTCTCTCTAACCATCACGTATCACTGCCTCTAGTTTATTGCGCTTTATTACTTGCTGTAACACGTGAATCTGTCAAATGAGGTGAGAATGAGTGCTGATCTTACCTCCAAGCCTCATAAATTCAAATGCAACTCACTTACTTAGTAAACATTTAACTTTCTAAATTACTAGAGAGTTATTGAAATTCATTTTGGTAATTTAACGTTATGGAAAATGAGTTTAATGACCACTTGTTGATTATTCAATCATCCATCCAATTGCTTTAATCCTAACATCTTTTACTTCAAATAAAAATTACATTCATCATAAATATTTTCACCAAGTTATTCAGCAAAAGTGTACAGTTTTAAACCTGATAATTAATCTTGCTGATTCATGGACTATTTTTCTTTGTAAATGATTTACTAGTGAATAAATGAGAAACCCAAGTTGTCCATTTACTTAACTCAACCTTAAAAATACATGATAAATTTATTAAACAAAGATATTCATAGTTGAATTGAATAATTCATTAATTTAAGTGTATACGATGTGATACGTTATGTCGTATGCAGTTGTGGCAATAGAATTGAGTCTGACAGAGGGTAAGCGCGAAGAGGATTCAGAGAGAAGGGAGTTACGCCGTAGTAGTATGGGGTGGGAGGATAAGGGCGAAGCTGTTTGTCTTCCATTACGCAAGGCAAAGCAGATCATTGTCTGCAGCCTAACCAACCTAAAATTCACTATCCTCACCGTATTACCTATAGTCTAGTCGAAGCTATTGTATTTTGGTATTCTACAATGATGAAGTGATTCTCTTACTCCCTCACCTCCCCTCCCCTCTCTTTATATTATCTAATATTATTGTCCATCATTTATACCAACAATACTAAGCTGTATTGATTACCTAATTACGCTTTTCGTATTCACAGTTTCAATAAATGCAGTATTTTTCATTAATTAACTCCGCTCAACTAATGAAAAGATCTTTTGAAATGAATTTACTGATTCTCATGTAGGAGTAATTAAAATAAATAATTAAGCTATTCAGTGGAGATTTTTATTAAAAAATATTTATAAAGAGTTTTTTCCTAAATTATGAATGAATGCCTTCGTTAAATTAATTTTTTTCCAAGAACTGTTGTGTTTTTTTTTTAGTTAAACAATAACAGAAATAATTATTTTAAAAATCCATAAAGATTGTTTGTATAATAATTACCTTTAATACTTTTTAATAGATTTTTTCTTATTTATAAAACTTTTACGATTTAAGAGTGCATTAAACATTTTATTATTCTTAGCTTATACAAGTGATGTGTCATACTTTTTTCAAGTAAGGAAATCTTATGACCTTGTTATTAATTGTGTCTGATAATTATATCTCGTAATTATAGCAATTAGTTCTTATTCCTTATCATACTAGTGATATAAATGCTTTGCTTTTATCACTAAAAAATATAATTCGTCAATAATAAGGTATTTTTAAATTTTTTCGGTGTTGTTATCAAACAAATACATGATTGTATATTTCAGGAGGATGTGTGAATAATTTATTTACCTTTCCTAGTTTGTGTTATATTGCTTGTTTCTAAATACCCCATGAAGTTACATTCAGCGGAAGTCTTCTCTAAGATGCATCAGGATATGAAGTACTCAACAGCTTGTGGTTTGTACAGAAAAGAAAACCCTCAATTAAAAAATAAATTATTAACATGCAGGAAGTTTTCAGGAATTTTCGTCGAATTATCTCTGAAAAATAACAAAGAAAAAAGAAAATAAATCTTTTTTATTCATGACTATATCCAACGGCATACAAGCTTTTCAAACATAATACATAATGTCTAGAAATAATGTACACTAGAATACTGTATATAGTCTACGATAAACGGACCCTCTCCTCATTGAGTTTGCATTATTAAGTAACTCGCTAATTGCAATCCCTTGCCTTGCGCGCAACTCGGTACATATTACCAGGAACGACATTATGTTCATGTTCTCATGGATCGACTGGACTGTTGTAAAAAATTTATTAATAAGTAATATTATTCCTGTTATTCCAACACGTTAATTAAAAATTCTTCTTGTAATGATGAAAATAAAAAAGCAATTGTGAGCTATTGATTAATTACACTAGTTAACGAGATTTGTAACTAAAGTGGGATATAAATAATTTCAAACACGCTTCAGACACAAGGAAATATTTATAATGACTGGATAATTTTTTTCTCCCCCGACGATTGTTTTTATTTTCTTACAACGCCAAAGTTGGAAGCAAGCAATGAACTTTAATTTTACTGACTGAAGATGAATTTAAAAAAACAACTTAAATCAATAATGATGATAAAAAAATATTCACGTAATTAAACTAAGAAATATAAAAAAACTCCTAAAAATAAAACCCAACAGCTTTTAATTAATCAATTAATTCACTTCAAGAAGGAATTAGTACTACTGATTTAAATTAAAATGGAATGCAATTACTACATGACGATTTGTTCGAAGGAAAAAATTCTTACGAGGTATCCTGCTATTGATTCAAACTCCTTATTTAATAAATATTAATTAAATAAACACATTAATAAGCATTACAGATTAATTATAATATTTTTAATCAGAGTTTCCAGTAAACTCTAATGCTGTGCAACCTGATCTAAGGTCCACAAGTACGATAATTGTAAATAATTAAATTTTGGTTTCTCGGATGAACTGGATCAAATTCCTCTGCATCAGTTTGTCTAGTCTAGATACAAGAGAATAGTCTGCTTGCAGTAGTATATAGCAAAGCAAGCAATTAATATCAAATTTAATCTAAGCACGAGTGTACCAAGTTTGGACCATAATCATAAGGACAGCATTGGGTGGCTGAGGAAACTAGCGAAGGGTTGAATGACGATGAAATTCTTGTAAGAGAAATTACTACATTTGCTCTTGTGATGACTTGCGGCAGATGAATCTCCACTAGTGTCTGTACTCGTTACTCGTCTTCAGAGTCCAAGAGGTTAGCGACTCATTACCGTGAAATTAATTAGGTTCCGTCGGTCACAAAGGCTCACTGGATATAATAAAGCGTATGTATATATGCGCAGACTCTGTGAATACTCACAAAGTGTCTGTTATGGTTAACCACAAGATAACGCCTTTTAGTCACAGCTTTCAAGAAAACAATTTGCCGCTCTGTACAAGGATACACTAATTCGAATATTCGTTCAGCTAAAAGTAGCATTAAAGAAAGAGTAATATCATCATAATAATAAGTTTGCATAATTAGAAATTTTTGCTTTGATAAAATGTCCATGACAATAGAATTTCATCAGAAGTATTAACATTTTAATTGGTTTTTTAAAAAAGTCTAGTTGTTCTGGTCATCTAAGATCATTCAGAATGTCTTAATGATATTTGTTGACAAGTCCAACATGTGTTATGAACCATCAGGTTTAATGATCATCTTGGATGTTCTGCTGGATGTTGATAATTATGAGGAAAATATCTCTTTAGTCAGATATTTTTTCCAAGATCTTTCAAGTTAATTAATTCAATCAAAATTCGAGTAAAAAGGCTATTAAATGAAATATAATAGTGACGAACAATACATAATGTTACTTGTTGGAAATTCATCAGTATGGATACTACCACTGGGACAATGTTGAGGAAACGAGGAGCCAGGATGGTGAGTTTGTAGTGGGTCGAGAATCGAGAGCCTGAGGCAAATGAATCTCTGGGTATAGCCACTCCAGCCTAGCCTATTCTCTCTCACGTTGAGCAAGGTTTACTGACTCATTACCGTGAAATTAATTAGGTTCTATAGGTCACAAAGGCTCATTGGTTGAATACATAACTTGTACTGAATGTATACTACTGATAATTTAATGAAACATTTATTTATATCTATCTAAAATCTACTTATCGTCTGACTGAACATTATTGAGCAGCGAGAATTCAATTGATGATGAATAAAATATTTTTGCGGTTCAGCTTGAGAATATCTAACAAGAGAATTCGACTCGTGGCAAATAATTAGCACGAAAGTACATGAATATGCGCAAGTAACTTTGGGACTGCAATTGTTCCTTAGCAAGCTCCGCACTGACTTGCCATTTGGCCCCTGAGTCTTGGCCGAATGAAAGTGGTTTTCGTGGAAACTGTGAGAACCCGCAATGAGGTCTATACCGAAGTTGGCTTGATGAATTTCTGGTTCAACTCGTAATTAGCTACAGCTAGAATATATAGATGTATGTATACGCATCAACCATGTTCAATTAATTTTTTTGTGGTGATAATTTAGCTGATAAATCAACGGGATATTCAATCATTTAGTGAATACTCGATGTATAAAAAATGTTGAAGAGTTTAATGGATGCACGATATATCAATAATGCAGATTATGTTTCATAAGATTTAATATTTTGAAAGTTGTAATCCGTAAATGTAATGGACCATTTCAATTTAATTATTAATGTCCTATGTGATAAAAGCATTTAGAGATGACATTAATAATTCATTTTTATAGTAAATTATTATTGACAGCTGCGTATATCAAATTATCCATTTTGTACAAGCATTATCCTGCAAAAATACTTTTATTATTTTTTATGTTTATTCATAAATCTTTTTGCAACAGAATCATCTGGATTTAAAAAAAAATGAGAAATGATTTTAAATATCATCTCTAGGTAAGTATTATACAAAGTCTTTGTGAAAATATTTTATAATTTCTATTTATTTATCAAATTCATTTGTTTTGTGAAACCTATATGTTTATTTATGAGTTTCATCCAAAATGCATAATAACAACAATAATATTACCAATGTCCCCACATCAAATGTGTACTTTTTTACATTTTCCATCATTCGAAAGCCGAATATAAATACTCTAAAAATTCATCCTCACGAACATTACAGACTATCAATACTGTTCAATCAGAGTTTAATTTACGTACCAGTAAATTTCACGATACATAACAGATTGAGTATCCATTACGCTTCTGACATTCACATTTGTTAATATTTTTCATTTCAAACCATTGTTTATTGTTGTCACTCCAAAAAATGTACACTGGTATATTAAATAGAAAGCTATCCAGATAATTTGTTAGAAATAAGGCAAACAGCAAACATGTGCAAAAAGGTGTGAAATTTATCACCCAGTACCAGAGTCCTGCGGCCAGTTGATTACAGGGGTAGATATTAGGGGAGAAATTTAAGGAAAATTCCAGTCACTCTTTTTTTTTTCTCTCTTTTGTTCATTGCTTACGTTTATAAAACTCAACTCGACTGAAGCCAAGCAAATAATCGAATCGATTCACTCTCGTTACTTACTTAACCTGTCCACTACAGGGGTGAACTTCAACCGGAAAATGATTGATATTAGCGGCTGAGTATGATTAGTTTATTAATCGCATTTGTTGACCAATCTCTTCAGAATATTCTTTTCAAGTTTTCTCCTCGATTTATTTGTCTTGCTTTAGTCATTGTATTTGACATTTTTCTCGATAACAATATCGATTAAAAGTATCATTATTTATACGTTTAGATGTATTATTATTGTGAACGGATTTTTTTTTTTTTACTGTTGATTGATGAGTTTTGTTGTAGAGTAATAGACATTTTTCATTAATCTATCATAAGATAATGGAAACATTTATCTCAAGGGAAATCAAAATCTCTTTATAGTTAACTAGAACTTTCGTTTTTGATAAATACACTCGGACTGGATCTAAACGAATTTTGAATAAAAAAAAATTGTTGAAGAATCCTCGTTTAAATGGACAGTTTGCAGTAGCGATCGAAAGTTAATTGTTCTGTCAATCAAGATCGATCCAATTATTTCTAAGAATTTTTTGCTACCTACATTCTTCATTCAATTATTATTAATTACAAAAAATAATCAATTCAATAGTGGGTTTAAATAAAAAAAAAATAGGTAAAATATTTTTTATATATAATTCTAATTTTAGAAAATAGAAAAACAGAAACGAATAATGAAGTGTGAGTTTTAAATGTATTCAAAGTTGCACGAAAATTCATTATAAATGCAATGGACGGTATGCAACTCGTCTTCTCTCGTGAGGGATTTACCGTAAAAGTCTTTTCTTATTGCCGAAGTTGGCAAGCACTTAGTGAACATGCACTTAGGATTTAAATAAATTTGCAAATAATTTATGTATTATCAAAGATAATTTATATTTTTAAACTTTGTCTAATATAAAAGAATATATTAAAACAAGCGACAAAGAGGATAAATTTAATATCATAATCAAAATGGAGTAATAACAACTATTTATAAAATTTTTACATGATTATTCATGCAGTTAATAATTTTTACGTTATTTAAAAATTTATTTCTAATAAACTTATTCATGAAGATGAATACATTCATAGATCCATTATTTTATAAAATTATTCAAGAGCACATTGACTTTATTTTCATCTTCCAGCATCATTAAATATGTCTTAAACATAATAAATCGAAAAAGTCTTGAGAAATTATTTATAAAATAAATTATCATTTTTTTTATTCATTTCAAAATTGAAAAAAAAATTATTTAACAAAAAAATAGTTATTTTTATCGATGAAAAATAATTTAAATATGAAAATTTTTATTATTATGTAAAAAAAGTGACAATTCAATAATTAAATAAGCAAGACTATTAAGTCATTGGTTAAACATCACAGTGAACTGTAACGATTACACAATTGTTGTTTGTAATGATGAAAATGATGTCGAATACAGGAACTCGTCGGCACATCAATGATTCGCTAGCACACAAAGGACTGACGATAGGCATAGCGTTGTAGTTACAGAGCGCCTGCAATGGTGAATAGGTATTTTGGAGCTATTGTGGCACTGGCATTATGCCAATACCTTCTATTCAATAAATATCATCTTAATGAACTCATGTATATTTGATTGGGAACTGTACCGCTGTCAACCCCTCACTTCCTCTCCCCTTTTCACCCCTCACCACTCTCTCTTTCTCCCCTTTATCCTTCTCTACCATTCCACTGTGTTACCATTTTCCTCTACATCTTCTCTTGATTCTGCTTCAACGTTATTCCCTTCTTCTACATAGTCCCCTTCGTTTTCTAGTATCGTTCAGAATATTCTCGTTATAAAAGTACACGTATAACTCAAGTACATGCGGTTATGGGACGGTTTCATTTCCCTCCATGTCATCGAAACTCGTTTACGCACTTGTCGTACATTTCATCATGAATCTCTTCACATTCCTAAGCGGATGATCACTTGGAAAGTCAAGGAAATCAAATATGCAATCATCGACACGTGTTTGATTCATTATTTATGAAGAAATGATGAGAAAGGACTCGATTCTATTTATTTTATTCTTATGATTTCATTAGCATCAACATTCCAAGTAATGACAGTGTCATTTTCATCAGTATTATACTCTTGGTGATTGAATAAATGAATCAATTACAATTACAGTTATTTCTGAGACTTTATTTCATTTTTAATTAGATTTTTCATCTATTATGAGTATAAATGATAATTTAAAAGAAAAAATTAAGCATTATGCAAAAATTATACAATTAGTTGGAAATTACTTTAAGCTTTTAGATAATTTTAGATGAACTTTTCATTTAAGTTACATACTTTTCTACTTAAGGAAGAAATGATTATTTTAAATATAAATGAATTAGGATATTTTTGGTATTGAAATAATTAATAATATAAATATAAAGCAGCTTGATTTAGATTTTAAATTTAAATATATATATAAAATTATTGACAGTTTGGAATTTATTTGAGGAAAAATTTAAAATACCAAGCAATATAACTAGAATGTTGAAAAATTATATGAAATTAAAAGTTTTGAAACCAAGTAAAATAAAAGATTCAATAAACCTAATTTTCATATGTAGAAGTTTTTTTTTAAACTATAGAGTTGAGCTTTTATTAAAAATTTAGCACTAAAAATACTTCACTCTTTTCAGGTTAGTAAAATTTCAATACAACATTATTTAACAATTTTTGCTTCTCAACGATTTTGTTTTCATGACATGAAAGTGAATAATATCCATTTTTAATACGTACTCAAATTTGAACTTCAAAAACACATCTATTAAAGTATTAAAAAATATTTTTCTATGCCTAAAACTCACGTTGATATGACATTTTTTAATTATTCAGTGGAGCGAAAAATTTTCATGTGTAATTTTAGTTAATTTTTTTCATACAAAACTCATTTATTCAAGAATGCTTTAGAGTAAAGTAAATTTTTTTTGTAATAAAATTATAAATTAATTTATTCATTTTCGTGCATTTGAAATAAAAGTTTTCCTAGCGAATTCATCACTGGGATTTCAAAATTTATTCAATCATTTCCCTTAAGCTAATAATCATGCAAATTACTAGAACACCAATCTCGTAGTAGCCATCAAAACGATAACTTTGTCAATTGAAGAATTTTCCAGTATTTTATCGTACTCGCTAAGCTCTCACGTGCATCTCCTTTCCAGGAGCGTGTTGCGGATGACGGGAGCTTGGTGAGGGATATAAAGAGCAGAAGGAACTGGCAGTGGAGGGAAGGGAATGAGAGGAGGGCTGCATGTCATGCTCTCGTGTTATTTATACGTAGTGGTCTAGCCGTGGGTGAAAGAAGAGAGGGCGTTACATTAGCAGGATTGCCCCCTTCCTACTGTTCGTATCAGAATCTCTTACCCTTCACGTGCCTCAACTACTCTCTCGTTTTGTTACTGGAGCGCACAGCATCTCTATCACTCTGTCGTTTTTCAACTTTATCTCCTTTTTTTTCTTTCTCTTCTTTTTTGCCTTCTTCTTATCTTTTTCCTCCTCAACTTTCCCTACATCTCACCCTAGTGATCATTTTCTCCCGTTTCCTTGTGTGTCTGCTGTCTCTCAGCTTTATACAAAAAAACCTCAAACTACGACTGGTAACTTTCAATTTGATTGGCCAATTTTTATCTGCCCAATTTTTCTGATTAAAATTTTTTTATTTCTCGCCAATAAACTTAATGTTATTTAAATGATGTATATATAAGAGCTGATAAGATCAAGACACTGAAGATGAGGCAATGGTTAATTATTTATTTCAATTTACAAGAGAGGTATACTGTGGTAAAATATTAATATAATATTTCTATAGTTAGCTCTTAGTTGTTATATCCATCGTTCTCACTCAAAATTTCCTTCTCTTTTCTTTCTCAGCACGCCTGATGGCGTTGCCACTAGATGCTAGGGCTGGCAGTGGTGCGTTAATTGGCAGCTCTTGCCAATTGACACTCATTAGAGCGCAAGATTAATTACGAGAACTGTACAGTTGCACAGACTCCTCTACGGCGTCCTCTCCAATTAACGAAAGTTATGTCCGACGCTACTAACAAACCTTTTACCATCATCAACCCCGCCTCTAGACTGATGTTGTTTTCAAAAATATTACACGTGTCTCTGTATAACTTAAGAACACTCAATCCTATACGACGATCAATCAACTTTGCATAATTCACATTTTATGAGAATTCATCATCCATTGTATCCTTAAAATACACTTCCTCTGTATGGTAAAGAGAAAAACCACATTTGCAATAAATATAATTATAAATAAAATATTTTTAGTTAAATTTTTGATGTTCTATTAACATTTTATTAGGATCAATAAATCATAAAAAACGTACTGAACGTCAAAAAATACAGATAAAAATAAAACAGTCAAATTTAAGAAGTAAATAATTTATTATTTTCTTATTTTCATTTTTTCTTGTGGTTGTGCTTCACGTGACTTTTTATAACATCTCGTACAAAAGTCAGGGCAATAAACACCAGTAGCAAAGGTAGTAAGGACATTTTAGTACCTGGTTCTGTTACGAGTGCACACTTGAGAAGTCACTGAACGCAACTCTTGCTATGCATGTTTTACTTACTCTCTGAACATTTACATATTACCTAGGACTTTTTATTTTCTTGTTACAGAGTCTATGATGTTGGAACTGTCTGTCGAAACGTGAGAGACACCTATACCAGTAAGTGCTGGTGGTGTTTTAGCTGGCCCTCAACTTTAACACAGAATTCGAACATCGAGAAAACGATGATGCCTTCTCATGGGTCAGACTCAACTGTCAGGGGATGTAATACGCGATGCTCACATTCCTCGGGATATATCATAAAACTTATATAACATATTGACACGTGCTCGCTAAACATCAGGGAGGAGTGAAATATTGAAGAAGCTGTCTCGCTTTTGAAACAGAAATTATTGTGAATTTTTTATGAAATGGTGTCCTTTTTAGAAAATTTCATATGCTTATATTTATTTTTATCCATTCTATTTTTATAAAAAAAAATATAATATCAATATACCTTCATTATTATCCAATAAATTTTTATATTAAAAATTTAATAGAAATATTTTTGATGCAAATTTTAACAAAAAATGAATTTTTTTTTTTTGAATTGATTAAACTGATTGAAAGTTTTAATTTACTAAAGAATAATTAAATAAAGTTTTGTGTTAAAATTTATTATGAAAAAACGTGATTGAAGAATGTAAATAACGAGTAAAAATGAAAAAAGGATTGGATGAAATTCACATTTTTATGGATGGAAATAAAAAAAACTTTTCTCCATAAAAGATTAATTTTCAAGTGAACGAAGAGCATTTTTCAAAATTTATCTTCTTTTAATGGATATTACTGGCTACTATTTTTATTCTTCATATCTTGTGAGAGATTTGTATATACAGAGAGTGGTGGGCAAGTCCAAAAAGTAGACGTAAATCAGACACTGACACCACCAAGTTTTCACGTATGGAATAAGGGTGAGTAAGCAAAACGAAAAAATAAAAACAAAATAAAAATGGGAAAACATGGTAATCTCATCAGACACACTTTTCACAGACTAAATAATATTAATAAATAATCGAGCATTGGACACGTCAGTCTATAGAAAATATTATTACCAAAGCAATAAACTTCTGACAGTTTTAGAGAAATTTCTAGCGAGAGCTTGGTAAAAATACTAAATGAATTGGCTGATCTCTCATACACTTTCCTATCTCGGATTCTCGATTTTATTCTTTTTTTTTTCAATTCGCCCTATACTTGATAATCTTTCAAATTGATGGTCTATTAAAAAAAAAAAAAAATCATAATGACCGCAAAGTCCTGGCTGGTCGCCATTTCGTCTGACGAAGCTTCGTGTGATTCAATAAACGTCACTCCTCGTTTTTCAATTGATTGGCAGCTGCTGTGACTTTTAAGAACCAGAATTATTGACTCTTTTGAGACAGATGAGTATTCATTTTAATAACGCTGTCAAAATAAGATTGAAAAATTATTTTCCCATTTAAAAATTATCATGATCAATAATTTGATTGATACATTTGCCTTATAAATATTTTTATACATCAATAATAATATTAAATACGTCAAAAATGAACTTATTATTTTATTCTGCATCTAATTCTATATTTAGTTCATCCATACAATTATTCAGAAAAATTTTTGACACGTTTTAAAATTATTTAGCAACGTCTATTGAATAAATATTTTAAATAATTTCAATTTAAATTTGAAAATAGTTAGGTTCATCAATGTTGAGCGTTAATAGCGTAGAAATAAATAAGAAAGATAATTAGAATTTTTTATTTATCATAAACAAAAAACTGAAAAAGATACATAAAAAACAAGTAACGGTATAATAAACAAAAAAAAACAAGGTATGTAGTCAACAGCGAGTTAAATTCTGCCTTGGAGCTTTAATGAGATTTTATTCGCAAGATAATTAGTGCATCGTGTAAGTCTATGTCTCTGAATCTTCCTCTTTCCCTTTTCCTTATTACACTCCGTAGTTCTTGCTTCCATCCCTTTGCCTCATCTTGTCTACGTCCCTTCATGTAATTACAAGTACAATTATCATGTCCTTAGCTTTCTCTTTCTCTTTACTCCCACCTAAAAGGTACACAATTTCACACGTACTCCTTTACCTTAGTAACAATGCCAGAGCTATTGCATCTTTATATATCTACTAGATTATCGGTAAGACATAATAGTTGCAATTAATGTGATATCAGGTTTACTACAGAATTCCATTTAATTATATGGAATACATTATCCAGCCTGAGGAAATAAATTATTAATTAATTCCATTACAGAAACTGAGGTTCAGTTATTGATTTTCACATTAAATTAAGCAATGTTTTTTTTCCTTCAATGCTTTTCTCGTCACTTCGTCTGATTAATTTTATTTTAACTGATAATGAAATTGATTTAAAAATATTATTTCAAACAGATTCGATAAAACTAAAATTGAATAATTTTTGTCTATTTCCATCACTATGATTAAACTAATATTTTATACATTTTAATCAGTTAATTCAAATCAATAAATAATTATAATCATACTTATTTTAAATTGACAATAATAAATGAATAAGAATTAAAAATTTAAAAAATCCATCATTATTTAGTGTTTCTTTTATTTGATGATTTGAATCACGTACTGTTTGATCAATTTTTTATCCCATCTTTTACACTGACTGCGCTTTTATTGACTAAAGTCACGAGTGACCTTGGACCTTACATGGCTACGTACTTAAGCTTTATCGTCCGTGCAAATCGATTGTGAGGCGAGCGATCTATCTGTCGGCATCACCAGCAGGAAACCACGACGACCGACAAAAATTATAACGACTGATCGTGCGTTAATGATGCAGGTGATGCGTCATGCATCAATGATTCCAATCGCTGGGTGTATGTATATATAGAACCATCATTATCCCTTAATTTTATCAACGCATAAAAATTCCATGGCCATTATAACACGCGTATATTTTTAAAGAGATGATCTTCTCATTCGCAATTAAAGATTTAGCTCGTATCACTCTGAATTTTTATTTATTTACCAGCAAGTCACCAAAGCTCTCGAGAAATTCCCGAGCATGATGCGGCTGCAGAGTTTGAAGCAGCCTGTATAGTAAGAAATACACGCAAAAGCTCTAAAGGGGAAAGGGGGTTTGGGTAATCAGTAAATGCGTCCATCAGCGGATTACGGGGGACCACACTCCTTCCATTTCTCCCTCTAGCTGATCCACTCTTCCTCCTTACCACTACTTTATCCCTCTCTTTTCTCTTATCCCACTACCAGAATCACTTATTTCACTCTTTCTCTCTTATTCGAGCTTTTAGCAGTCTTGCTTTCACATTCTAGAACCCAACTTTCCATTGCTATCTTCCTCGTTCTAGACCCCAATCTCCATGAAGATATTACAGGTATTCTGCTAATGAGCATGGAGAGTCAGAGTGTATTGAAATTAATCTTTTATTCTGTTTTAAGAGCATTATTAGCTGATAATCTATCGCTAAAAAAAATATGAGATCAATAAATCATTTTCGGCAATTGAAGAGTGAAGTAGTTGATAATGTTTATGGGAAGAGTTTTAACTTTAATTCACTTCAGAATAAATTTATAATTTTTATTTTTAAGGGAGTTATTTTTTTTAAATAAAAAATCCTAATTAAGAAGAAAGTAATAAATATCATGACAGAGAGAACCAACGTAGGCTACAAACATTTTTTTCATTTCTAACTTAGTTTTGAAAAATAATATTTTTAGATTTTTTTCAACTCAGATAACATCATCACTGGAGATTAATTTTTTCTTGAAATTTAGTTTATTAACTTGTTACAATATATTATTATAAAATTCAAATATTTTTATTATTGATGAGTATATTATTTTAATTTAGAAATTTAAATATTAAATAATGGAGCAAGCTTTTAAAGACTTAAATAAATTACTCATAACTAAAAGTCCCAAAGCCACCAATATTTCCAGCTTATTTAAAAAATCAATATTTTAAGTCAACAAAGTGGTGGAATATCGAAGAAATCTTATCAGATACTGACGTCGACAAGGTATTTAATTATATATGAATCAATTAAAAATGTTTCCTCAGCTAACGAAATGATTTTTAATGAAAAAAACCTCCCACTTCATCTGTCAGTTCTGTTTAGTATCAAGTCTTTGAAAATTATTTTAAAAGTAATTAAACTTTTTAAATGATAATTGCAGAGTTCGAGGGAATAATTAATGCAGGTAAATTCTGTGAAGCAAACTAGGAAAGTTTTAGTGGGAGATGTGAACCTAGTGAATATGATGGTTTACAGTGTATTCACAGTTTGCTTGAATTGGTTCAAGAGGAGGCAAAGTGGTAAGAGGAGAAAGAGGAGAATAAACAAGTAAGCGAGAAAAAGACGAAGAAGAAGAGGCGATGGCTGGCCGACGGCCGGTGCCCGAGGGGGCTCTCGCATAGTACGTTTGCCTACAAAGCAAATTGAATTGTAAATATAGAGCGTTTAAAAACAGAAACTCGCAAACGGATTCTTTAATGAGTGGCAAGAGGGAGTACGAATAACAATACCGGAATACATTAACTACTTGAAATGGTACGTAGTAGCGTTTCAAATAAAAAAATAGCAAAAAAATTAAATGTTTTCGCGAAAGTATAATTGGACTGAGATTAGCTTAGACTTGAGGCTAATGAAAAAAATCTGCAATGTTATTCACTATTTAATTAAACATGATGAATTCTTTGACTTTTGCATTTCAACTTACTTAATATTTGTTTTTGACCTATTTTTCATTTAGAATCATTCATTATTCACCCTAGTAATGAAGTAAATGTCATATATAACTGCATTATTTATTTAAATACCAATCTTGTAACTAATAAACCTCTTCGACTTATTATTATTGTAATTGGAGTGGAATTGAAGGAAAATAAAAAATTAAAGAGATTTAAAAAAAATATTATAGCAAGAAATAAATTGCAGAAAATATTATTATCATTATTATTATTATATAATTACAAGTAATAATTGGTATAAGTGATTTTAAGAATATTTCGAGATACTTGAATTAGTTATTGCATTTATAATTTGAAAGATGATTAAAATGTAAATGGTAAGATGATGGGTGATTGAATTACTATTGAATACAATTCATTTTTGGACATCCAATCCAAAATAATTAGTCTCTTTATTCTTTGGTGAAGAAGGATATTATTAGCAAGAATATCAATTCAGAAAATAACAATGTTTGAGCCAATTAAAAAATTGTTGCAACCAGTAAATGTACGAATAATATACATCTATATATAATTGTAATCTGTTTCTAATAATAATGTAATTATACTTTTGTTGGGGATTGTAAACTTTTTCATTATAAATTACTATTAAAATTCAATAGTTGATTAATTTTGGTTGCATTGATAGCCAGTACGGATATAAATAAATATATTTATTGTTAAAGCAAATATGTTATAGTTTTCAGCCAATTAAAAGTTTTTTGTTTGTTTACAACGCTTATTACAATACTATATTTGTTTTGAAAACATGAAAATTTTCGAACATTTACAGAAGCTCGTTAGATTAATTAGCAAAAGAGAAGTTTCGTAATATGAGTGGAAGTCAGAGTATAAGTAAAAAGTGGTGAACTCGGGTATTTCACTTCAGGCGAATATATCACGCATAAATGAGCTAGTGGCCGGAGGTGCGTTAAACAATTTCAGCTAATGAACGAAGTTAATTACCGCGCTGTGAATCACTTGTTCTTTCTTTTCCTCTCATTCAAGTCCATACTTACTCTCGTCTATTTGCCTCAGCTCTTCCCCTTTTCATTTCTCACTTTTTCTTTAAGTTTTCCTTCTCGTCGTCCAGTAATAAGTACATTCCGCTAGAAGAGGTCGAGAGAACGTAGACTGTTGGCCAATTATAAAGTTGCACCAGAAAAATCTGTAAAAAAGTACTAGTGCACAGTGCGAATGAGACTGGGTTTGAATAGCAAAGCTCTCATTAGACCATAAATTTATGTGTGAAAGCACTTTCATACTTGTCAGCTATTGACATATCACTAAAGAACTAACAAAGAAAGAAAGAAAAATTTCAAGGAAAAAAAAATATACTTTAAACTACGAACGTCTTTGCTACACCAATTGATGCTCTTCCAACGATTTGAATGCTAATGGCGCGATAAAGGAAATTTTATAGACAACATTTAATAAAGAAATTTTATTTCCAAGCATCAAAAATATTATGAATAACGAGATTTTCTTTTTACAGTCATATTAATGATATTCGTTTTCTTTTTATTATTATTTTACTCTTTACACTTCTTTTTTATCGATATTTTCATAAATTCATTTAAAACTACATAATGAAAATTCTAAGCTCCACCATTAACCGTAAATCGTTAATTATTTCAATAATCACATTTAGCATTAATTATAATATAATTATTTTATTAATAGAAAATTCAAGTACTCAGTAATTACTAATTAGTAATAAAATAAATGTCTGTCCTTTGTGTACTTGCTCTACTTATTAAACACCCGATTTGAAAACACTTTTCAAACGATTCAAGTGGCGGATCTTGAAAAGAAAAAATAGCTTTCGTAATGTACATCCATGCTTACCTCATGTTTTATTATTTCGAGGGCGGTTTACCTTTTAAGCACTTACATGCACCCTCTTATATGTACTTGCAATAGAATTTGTCGAAAGCATACGTGTTCGACACACACATTCTTACCAGTGGAAGCAGGACCTGGAGCAGTAATCCTCCATTCAAGCTCTTTTCGTTAAGCCTTCTCCTTTAGATGGTGGATGCGGTCAGACGGAAGGGAACGGGGGTTGAAATGAGAGAAAGGGAACTCAGAGGGTGCACAACGTCAAGTGAGGGAGGGATAGAGGCGGCCTTTAATTAACAGAAAGTGGTTCATTAGAGCTTATTCATTAGAGAGAGCGCGCGTAATTAGCAAACTCCACCCTTTCTCCGAACCTCCTTTCGCGTTTCACCCTCTACACACTTTCACCCCGTTCTCTTGCTCTTTCTCCTCTCATCCTTTACTGTATTTCCTTTTCTTCTGAGCTTTCTCTCTATTCTATATGTATATATATTCTTCCATAAAGCTTTTACTCCTTCCCTGTTCCACCCACCTTGAAACTTTTCAACTTTTTACATTTTTTATTTCTTTTCTCATCTTACTTTCCACTTACTTCTATCCCATCTTTATTGATGAAATTACTTTTTTATTCCTCTGTATTGGCTATTTCTTGTTTGTTGTTTTGTTTATGGTTATATTAAGATGATATTAATTAATGTTTTAATTTTTTACTGTTGATGGAAATAAGTAACGAGGAAATTCTTTCCCAAGTTTTATGAATTTTTAATTTTTACTTTGATTTAATTATGAGTTCTTTATCATTGAGATGGAATATAATTAATTTATCTTCATCTAGAATTTTTAATATTATTTTTTTAAATATTACAATAAGTATGAACCAAAAAAAAAAATATTTCTAGGTTATTTTTCAACATTTTAAATGTTTTTGAAAATGGATATGTTTTGTGAGACAATTAAAAACAAAAGAAAAACAGTTTTTTATCAGTTAATTAGTTTCATGGCCATCAGACAAATCAAAAAGAAATCCTAACGTTATTTTTTTAGTAATAGATCTTTTTATATCCAAGCAGCAACATCATTACTTAGAAGAAAAAGTAAAACTTCTAATTACCGTCGTAACGTGGTGATCTAACGAGGTGACCTGGGGCAAAAACAAAGTTTCATCGCTAACAAGGCCGATTTATTATAGAATGTTTACATTACAAGTGGGATAAACAGAGTGGAGTTACTTTAATACTACTTAACTATTATATTACCGAGGAAAGAAATAACAATTAACAGCAATTATACATGATATCATTACAGTTATCAATATCTTCTTATGTTAATAAAAAATATTTATATATATTTTAAAGACTAATTAATAAAAAAGGAGAGATGAATTTTTTCAATGTCATTAAAAACAAATCAAATAATAATAAATGGTTAAATCTCTCAATTCATTATCGGCATGTTTTTAAACAATAAAAAAAAAGCGAAATTTCATTATTCCAGGATATCAATCAACCTTTTTGTAGATCACCAAAATTCCTTGCCCCGAAGACCTTCAATATGCATTAATATGGTGCGAGATCGATGGCGAGACATGAAGAGGAATAAGGCCAGAAGGAGCGTGAAGCATCAGAAGCGAGAGTAGAGTGCTTGGCACATAACGAACGCAGACTTAATTAAAGGTTTCTGATTCACTAGCAGTAACAAATCTCCCTTTTCGTTTTGTATTTCCTCCACTTCCCATCTAAGCCCTTCCCACCCTTTTAGCATCGAGTCAAATAAGATTGACGTGTCCTCCGCTGTTTTGTTTTTAATTAATTGAACGCTCCTGCGCCTGCGTCCCAAATTGGCAGGACGGCATTCTAATGCGAGCGACGGGATCTCAACTGAAGGCGCAAAAAAGCTTCGTTACCTTCCACCAAGTTCTTTGAGAACCATTCCCTTGCTCTTCTCTATTCTTTCTTTTGCTATTTTCGTTCTTTCCCGCCTCGTTATAGCGAAGAAAAGAATCGCTTTGGTCGCAAAATCGGAAATAAATCGGATAGGCAGACGCTAAATCGGCGGCGTATGTTGGCTAGACACGCTCAATTAAGGAAATTTATTTCGTATGCTGCCGAAAGCAACGAAAACCGCTGGGTCAGGTGGCCAGAATGAGTAGAGAAAGAGTGAAAGGAGGAAAAGAAAGAAACTAACCGGACGATAATTGACGGATCGGCGCCCAAAACCATCGGTCGATCTCAACGCCAAGACGCACGTATGGTAATTAGGTCCACTATCGCAATAATAAATTTTAAATCTGTCTGTGTGGTTTCTCTAATTTAAATTATCTTCCGTGTGATGTTCCTACTGTTCTTATCGCTGCTTCTTAAGCTTGAATATCTCCAACAAATAATAAAATATCATTTATGCCACCCAAGAGTACTATTTAGATAACAAACTGATGTTTACAAAACGATAGAAAATATCTGACAAGTCCTCGGGTATATTTTTTTTAAAATTTAAATCATTATTTTTTGTCCATTGTTCCATTTAGTTTAATAATAAAAGGACCAAGCATAAAAATAGACTACTTGGGTAGGTAGTCCAGCTTGAATATTATTCGAAGGATAATTGTTATTATATTAATATTAGTTTCATCTGATATCAAATAACATCAATACTTATTCAACACGATAATTAATCAACCTGACTAATTGGATGGCTAATGATGGACTCCAGTATACATGCAACAAATCGAAATGCAAGTCCTTTCTTTTCTAACCTTTCAACTATAGAATTCCAGCTATACACAATTTGAATGAAACCAGTATTCAGAATTTTCAATATTCCAGTTTGTACGTGGGTTATATGTTCAAGCTTCGATTACAACTCGATCACGTCAATCAATTCTGCATCCAATTAAATCTTACATCATATTGTTGAGTTTGTAATGAAATTATCTATAAACCATTGATAGACTATCGATTCTGCTGTTGCTTAGCGCCCACGATCAATTACGAACTGTAATTGGAAAATTGAAATGAAAAATAATTCTCTCAAAAATAGAAGAGTTTTAGAGGGGATTGTTTTTTAGTGATAGCTAGGGTTTGGGAACATTTTTATACTGGATTTTTATAGGATTGAAATTAATTAGTGAAGATAATTATTGGATGTAAAGCAATGCAAGAAACATTGATTATTTCATTCAACAAACTTTTAAGCATGTTTAATCGAAGTGTAATTAAATGAATAATTAATTTAGTTTAATCAGGACGAACAGATTAATTTACTGGAAAAGACTGGTTTGTTAGCCATTAGCAATAATTTATTTACTTAAAAATCAGCTTAATAATTGTTCATCAACATAAATGTATATCAATTTAATTTATTAATACAATTTATTTTTGAACTGTAATGAGAGATGAATTTTAATTTTGTCAAAAATATCAACATTTCATGAGATGTAGTCTTGAAAAATGAATGTAAAGGACAGGATGTGAAATAGGGTAATGTAAGTGTGTTTTGAAATTCAGGAGAAAAAAATTTTAAAAAACGTTTCATGACGATATACATTAAAGTATTAAAAATGATGATCAACTAATAGCAGTTGGGATTACTTTGCAATTGTTGAGAAATGCCTTTGGAGCTTGTATCCATGATCGTTTCATACAGTTACTCGAAACAACGTGTAAGATGCTGTTGGGCTTTTAGGGTAGATTTTAGTGACTAAAAAAGGTGCAAATCCCAAGACACTTGGCTTTCACACACCTTCCATAATGACTGCTTTTTTATTCTCACGTACAAGTCGAGTCTAACAGCAGCACATTAGACAATATTACTTTTAGGAAGTCATAACTTCGACAATGCTCCAGCTTCTGTACTAATGGAACAAGTTATTTCAATATAATACTTTTTAAAATATAACAGACCTCTTGAAATTTAATCAGTCCATAATTAAAAATATCAATTAATATTTCACTTTATCTCTTAAATTACTAGAATCAATCAGAAAAAAAGATTTTTGATAAAAATATTGTCTTTTTTGTTATAAAAAGAAGGAGGAAAGTGTTGAAATAATTTTACAACATGGTTTGATAACAGTTTGTAGTGAGAAAAAGGGGCGAAAAAAAAGGTCGACGGAGAAAAGGAAACAGCTGTAAGAAAAATCCCCATAGAAAAGAGACAACTCGTGAGACTTGAGGGTGACGGTCATTAGCTGATTGGTTACAGTAGTAGACAATTCTCTAAGCTACACAGACTTGTTTCGGTATAGGTGTCTTTTGTTTGGCACCTCAGAAGTGATAGCAACTCGTGTTGAATAGAAAATGCGGTGAAACACAAATGTATCAAAAGGACGTGACTCTAAGGTGAATTATATTATTAATTAAACTAATTTCTTCCTTAATATTTATCGTCATTTTATCGATGTAAATATTCCTACCAACATATTTGTGACGTTCAATAAGACCATAATGTGTTTATGTAATACATAAAAATAGCAATGAAACTAAAATAAACAAATAAAGAAAATTGAGAAGTAGAGGGTAAGAAATCGTAGAAAAAACAAAAACGCACGTAATGTACAGATAAAATTGAAGCACGTATCGAAGCGATACGTTATTGGAACACGTTTTATGAACTGAATAAAATATCGCAATACAAAAGTGTAATGTCTTGGCTATTTACTTTGAGTTATAGCTTGGCAATCGTTTGAAGATGCTTCTTAGTTGTTTAAATAAAATTTAAATAAAATTTTTCATCTTGATAAAATTATCATCTTGATCTCTAAATAATCAAATTACATTATAATGACTTTTCAAGCTGCTCCAAAAGCTAAACCGAAATTTTTTAAGGATGCTAATCAAATGATAAAGAAGAAGAGATGGAACAATGTAATTAGATAAAATTACCAGACTTAATTGTGACATTTGAATTGTAATTAACACGTAGCCTGATTGCAAATAACTGCTGAGAGATTGGATAAATTTTTTCAATTTCCTTTCCTGTTTTATTGGTGGAATGGAAACGTCGAAACATGACGGGAAGAAAAAGAGTGCCGTTGATTCTTCTGCGTGTTCGGACATCAAGCGTAAGCTCGTTTCTAATTGCAACGGTAGGTGGAGGTGAATAAAAAATTAAATTCGTTTCTAGGCAAGCCAACGCTTTAACTTGTTCTTTCCTCTTTTCGTCTCTTCTACATACATTTGTCTCTCTATATCCTGCATGATGTGCCTGAGCAAATTTTACGTGGGTGGCGCCTGGTATAAAAGCCTAAAACAACATTTACCGGTGTTTTTATTTTTTTTTTCCTCTTCTTTTCCCTCATTTCTCTTTTATCCAACAGACGTACGTATACGGAAAACCTACGTGTACATGGTCAGAAATTAATTAGATTTTCTTCTTTCCCTCGGACGAGCACGCCGATCTCTCATCCGCGGCTTTGGTCCTTCTGATTCTCTTTCATCCCTTACTTTTTAATTATTCGCGCAAACTGAGTGACGACTTTCTCTCTTCGTAGTTTTGACGACCGGTTGAGCGAGAGAATCACTCGGTGTGTGTTGTATCTCGAGCATCCAGAAAATGTTCTAACGCGTACGGGAAATCGAAAGCGAAAGTATACTGCCAGTTAATGCCACACGAAAACACATGCTTTAAAGTGACGTTCATGTTGAACTCAACCACGCAGCTTTGGCTGATTTTATTAAAGCGACTTTGTAGTGAATTTCCAAGAGAATTGATAATTTCGAATATTTAATTATGCGGCTCTCTTTGAATAATAATTGAATAATTAAAATCGCTCTGTTTATTCGATCAAAATCGACTGCTCATTAAATGGCTTCGTAATCTGTCTATATACCCCTTTTATATTGGTTATAATTATCGGAAAATTATGATTGAAATTTTTTGAAAGGTTATTTCATAATTAATCTACCACAGTTAATTATTAATCATTTTCTATCGTGATTTTTTTTTCAAATAATTATATTAATAATGATAATATCACATGTTAATATAATAATATCAATTTAAGATGCTATCAAATATTGTAGAGCAAAATGTATTTGAAGAATATCAATATTTTTATTTGAGAAATAAATTTTATTTCAAGTTCTTTAGTAACCACAACATTTTTTAAATCACTTTGTGACTTTTTTCAAGTCATAACAGAGTGTCTGATGCACATGATCGTTTAAAATTTTTACACTCTACAATAAAAATACGTGGCCCATCCTAGTCTGAATTTTAAATATAACCGATTCCAGTACCTCAAACATGGTATCACCAATTGTCGAGGCAGCTCGTTGTGTTTTATGACGTGTTTTAAAAGTGATACTTTTTAGAATCCTAACCACAAGCCATAAAATAATTGGTACGCTTGTTCTACACTTGCCCTAGTGCAGTTTAAAAATATATCATCCTCACCAATATTTATTCCTTTTCGCTAAAAAAATTTTCGACTTTAACAGCGATTGTGGACTACTATAAAAATAAATTAAAATCAAGGGAATACTGCAATATATGTTAGGGGGAAAAAAGTCAGACTGGATCAAGATTTAGACGACAAAGCAAATTGTACTAAAGATATTTTGTACGCTTATAAAGACGTTCTGGAGAATTGCTTCTAGTAAGGAATACGACACTATGTTAACCTATACAAGGTGATCTAAAATTATTATCACGAGGAAAACATGTAGAAACTATTTCTTCAATATTATCATTTTTTAAAGAAATAAATTACTATTTACTTATGGACTACTTTCTTTCAGACTTTCATAGATATTATTCCCGGTACTTTTTCGGGGACTTTTCCCGGTACCTTTCCTGGGACTTTCTCCGGTACTTTTCCCGGGACTATTTCCGTCTACTTAAACATACAGTCCTCTTTTTCAATTTTTTCCTTCCTTTCGCAAACTCACATTGACTTATTGTTTTATTTTTTTATTCACTTTTTTTTTCTCTTCTATTTAGATTGGGTCCTTTTTAAAATTTATTTGGTTAGATTTTCTGTTTTTCTTTGATCAGTTTACACATTCAATTATAAGAAAAAAGAGGTGATTGAGAATACGTAAGAAAAAGTTAAAGTAAATTAGTAAAAGAACGAAAAAAATCGAAAATTGAATAAGTAAATAGATAAAAGAGAGAAGAGTGTATGAGTAAGTAGATGAAAGAGAGATGAAAGAGAATCTGAATGAGTAAAAAAATTCTCGATTCGCTAACTCAGTCTTGTTATCTCCGTTATCTGATTGGTCGTTTATATTATTTAATAACTCCTTTATTTTTGGGAATTTACAAAATTTGCGAACGCTAATCTATTCCAAATTCTCTCTAGTTCCTACATGTTTTCCTTGTGATAATAATTTTAGATCACCCTGTATATGTACTCATGCCACTTCATGGTACGCTACCACCAGGACCATGCGTCATCTGAGCTATAAAAATGTAATAGCTCCTTAAATAACTCCGTGTATACCATATTTATGTCGTGTCCTCTATGCTGCAGCTTTTAGACCATGTCTTTTCATACAACTCCTATATCGTCTATGGATATTTGAGTTCACGATGAATATTCCTTGAATACTTATCCTTTTAGGATTTCTAAGAAATCTGCTTCCAATGCTGTGCAAAAATTCGTGACGAAGGCAGTCGAATCTTGAAATATTCCAATTTCACGTATTACACTAAGAAGATTTAAAAGATTTATTGGCAATAATTTTAATGGTAATTTCATTTTAAAAATATCAACAACATTATATTACTAACGCTTTTACATTTTTTCACTTTAAATGCAATCTAGTATTCAACTTCTTTCTGAGAAATAATTCAACGACAAGAATTGCTTAGTTTTTTATTATTATAAAATTAACAACAAAATGTTTGTATTTGGTAATATCAAATCATGCCATTGAATTTTAATACTTGCTGGGTATTCTAGCTTTTACATCTATGTTCTTTTAAATAATATAACAATAACAAAATATTATAATTTAATTCTAGCTAATAAAAAATAACAGATATCAACAAGTTATATAAACTTTGAAAAAATATCATCAATTTCAAATATTCAACTTTGGAATATTTATTTTAAATTATTCTAATTGCTAAAAATGAGCTGAAATGATCTAGAAATTATACTTATATTTTTTTAAAAAAACTTCCTATTCCATTCGGATGAGTATAAATAACAACACCCCCTAAATTATTGGTCTTTTCAGCTTCATCATCATCATCATCATCGTGCTCCTTCTTTCCAGTAGATTGGAAAATCGAATTCTTTATACGTCGAAGTTTTTGGAAAAAAGATAAAAGAGGATTGGATTCTTTTTCCATTTTCTCTTCTTTCGGTGGTGATTGTAGGATTATTTGTTGATTTAACGGAACCTGAACTACAATTCCACCATTAGATTTAGCTTCTTCTTTACGATCTGAAATACAACATCATAAAATTAACATTGTTATCATGAACAAATCATAGCTATATCAATTGAACTCACCAATGCCCTCATCCCAGCTCAAGCTTGGACGATATGGTATAGAATTAGACCAATTTTCCAAGCTAGAGCTGTAATGAATCGATGGATCTGGAATATGCTTGAATTCTTGATTACTCCATCCATGAGATTCCAATTTATTCCTGTAATCGGTAAAGCACACTAATACCAACACGTAACTTATTGACTGAAACTTCAGAAATTTACTTACGTGTATAAATTTTCCAACTCCTGTTTATCAGGTGCTTTTATGGGCTTTATGGATGAAAGCACAGGAGGTACCATCACGGGATAGTAATGTAAATGATAATGATGTACATTTGGAGATTTCATTTCTTTTTTCTCCCTCAGAGAAGTAAAAAAATCCATTAGGGCATTTTTAGAGCTGAAATATATAATATGAATGAATTATTATTTGAATTATACTCAAATGTATCATAAAGACAATAGATATACTCTTCATAGATGAGATGAATCAAGCAATTCAATTTAATATTTGATTTCACCATTACCACAATTTTTTTTATTAACTCAAAAATAGATATTTCAATTCATTAAACATCCTAATAAATTTAGTATAAATCATTTAAACTCAAAAGCACTAAAGATAAATCATGTTGAAGTTAATATTATAGCACCAATAAAAATGTAATAAAATAATCGATAAGCACGTACTAGTGGAAGAAGAGTGCATGAGATGAAGTAATCAAAAATGTAATAAAAATCAATGAAACCTGTGTGAGTAACATCACTGATTTTTTATAATAAAAAACACATAACAAATGGTCTAGGAAATTTAAAAACAACTGAAGATCACTTTGTAAATGATAAATGTTCACATAAACGTTTCATGGAAGCGGTCGTGGAAATATCAACCGCGATATAAGCATGTGAATGTGGTAAGTTCACTTGTCGCGTGAAGTAAAAGACTGAGAAATGCAGTTCATCATGATTCCCCTTATATCTACTAGCTAGCTCTCACTCCAGCTTCTCCGTTTCTACTGTTCTGTGTTTACACGTCACAAAGTATTACTAAGAAAGTTATTACTATTACTATCAATTCCCTCCGAAATTATTTACACATAATGAAATTGAGTACAACTGTCACATATTTTATATCAGAGTGATCATAGACTGTTATTCTAAAATGACCGATGACACCACTAAACTATATTGTCAAGGAAATAAGGTGCTTTCTTTTCTTGATTGAAAACGAAGAACAATGTTAATACAGACATGGCCAATTATCATTTAGAAAAGTAGATATAAATATGAAAGATATGCTGACAGTTATAATGATCATAGTCAGCTGTTATGACCTGCCAATAATTGACTTACTAGCCTAGTGAACTTGGACCCACATTGGCCATTTTTGTTGCTCTTCTATTCACACTTATCCTTGATTAAATATCAAATTAATAAGATATTAAATATTTAATGTTTTTTGTATTGAAATAATTAGCCATTTATATAAGGAGTAGTAAAGACAGGTTGGTAAGTAAAAGTATTCAACTATGATAAAATGTAAAAAGTACATGAAAATTAATCAAGAGAAACTTTCCAGTTTTTTTTTTTTTTTTTTTTTTTATTAGGAAAAAAGAAGGAGAAGGCACGAGCTCTTGGCCCATACTGCCTAGTTTTACATAGTCGTACAATGAATCTTTCCAGCTTAGCTTTTTGCAAAGAGCGCGAAGTTTGAATACTGTCTATTGATCCTTACTGAAGGCTAAAAAGCGTTACATTTACAAAAACGTTAATTAGAATTACAAAGAAACCAAAGAGCCATACATACATTCTGTACAGAGAATTTAAAATGTTACAGACTAGTTATTAAGATAACAACTTTCATTACTTTTGCTGAAGCAAAACCCAAAATTTAAACAATCTTCACTTTCAGTATTCTTTTTTTTTTTTTTTTTTCTTAAAGCGATTTTTACAAATTCTTAAATATCTAGAATTTAAATACACAGCCATCATGTACTAATACTATTATTTAAACTTACAAGTATATAATTATGTACAAGAAAAATCGACATTGTACTTTGTCAAACTATGAATTAGAAAATTTCCCGTTTTTAGGGCTAGGAATTAAGTAACAATAGTTAAACAACTTTAAACATTTGGATCTTAACCCAAAGATATGCTTAAATTCATACAGTTAACTTGTCTACCGGCATACTTTGAACTTCTGACTCAGGTACAAAAATATATTTGGTTTAATAATAAGATTAAATTAGTCAAATATTAATATTAATGCTATTAATAAATCTAGCCATTGCTAGGACGGAATTATACTCCATATTATGAAGTAGCGACTCCACACTGAAGGGTGGAAACACTTTATTCTT
This sequence comes from Chelonus formosanus, assembly GCA_028641665.1. Lineage (NCBI taxonomy): Eukaryota > Metazoa > Arthropoda > Insecta > Hymenoptera > Braconidae > Chelonus > Chelonus formosanus. The sequence continues at coordinate 22,926,591 of CM054006.1, read as the reverse complement.
AATAAGGTCTTTTTCGAAGAGGTCTCTGGCTTCTTTATAAAGCTCACACTGCCAGAAAATGTGATTTGGTGACTCCGCTTCTTTCTTACATGCGCAAATACTAGAATTTACAATATTAATCTTAACTAAGCTGTCTTTAAGGCAAGTATGGTTACTACGTAACCTGTTTAAAGAAACTATCGACTTTCTGCGAATAGCATAACTTCGGAACCATGGGTGCGTTCCCTCTGAGTAATAATTTTGGAAATAAAATCTTCCTTTAACATTCCCCTCTTCCATGCACCAAAGGTGAAATTCATCTCTCATCTTGGCTTTCCAAAAGGCCTTGAAATCTGTGTAAGGACACCCCAGCTGAGAGTCTACACCCACGTCTATGCTTCTTTTAGCCTCTTGATCTACTCTTTCATTAAGGTCTATTCCCAAATGAGCAGGAACCCAGTAAAAGCTCACACTCTTTCCCTGGGCACCCAGCTCCATCAATAAATTTTTGATACCACCAATAATATAAGACTGACCACCCAAGCTCCGCTTAGAAACTAAGGATTTTAGAACACTTAAACTGTCAGTAAAGATTGCAAAGCTATTTCCTTCAATTTTTGTTATGTTTTCCAAGGTGCACCATACAGCCATAGCCTCTGCGGAGAAAATTGACACATATTTTGTAGTTCGTCTTAATTCTGTACTTCCATCTGTCGACCTTAAACTTGCAAAGCCTACAAATTCTTTATTAGACATTTTAGAACCGTCTGTGAAAAAGCAAATTGACTGCCTGTTTATATCTTTAAATACCTTCAAAAAGGCTTCGTTTGGGTTACTAGCTTCTTTAACCCTTTTCCCTTCTTCTATAAAAACCGCTACTTCGTGAATCATGGATTCGAAGGGGTATAATAAACCCCCGGGACGTTCGAAATTTGCAATAACATGCCGAATTGGCTCTAATTCTATAAAGGTTTCCAGTAATAGGGAGGGACTGTTACGAAATACTCGAGTTGGTGTTTGTCTAACTATTTGTGCTTCGTCTAAAACTGGAATCATGGGATGACTAGTGAATGAAAGAATTCTTGTAAGGAAATTCCGGCATAAATATTTAAATCTGATTTTTAAGGGTGGAACCTTTGCTTCCGCAAGAATGATGTTGGTCGGAGTAGATCTTCTGTAGCCCAAAGCAGCTCTGAGACCACTGAATTGAATTCTCTCTAAAGAAGTTAATTGAGCTTTGGTAGCTGAATGAAAAAGAAAGGCCCCATATTCTATCCTGGAACGGACTAAACTCTTATAAAGGTTAATTAGAATTCCTGGGTCTGCTCCAATCCAAGTATATCTAAGATAGTTAATAATAGCTAAGCTTTTCACACATTTTCCTCTTATAGACTCAATCTGAATGCTCCATTTCAAGGATGACTCGAAGTATATACCCAAGAATCTAACAACATAACTAGGTTGAATCAAAAGGTCGTTAATTTGGATAGACCAATCCCTAACTCTAGCTCTCAGGGCTGGGGATGTACTGAAAACACACCATTGACATTTATTAGGAGCAACGTCCAAGCCACTGTCTTTTAGGAAAAAACTAACCTCATTCCAAGAAAGTGTAATGTCCTGTAGACTCTTCTCAGGTTCGCTAGAAGAAGTGTAAATAACAACATCATCTGCGAATTGAATAATGTTGCAGTATATGTTAGTAGTTACTACACTTTCAAGTTGTGTCATATATAAGGTATATAAGAGCGGGCTCAAGACACTGCCCTGCGGCAGGCCTCTGTATACTGTTCTGAAACAATCAATACTATCAAATTTAAAGGCGAGATTCCTCTCTGACACTAAGTTGTATACGAATTTAGCCAGTTGCTTAGGGATTCCTAACTTTTTAAGTCTTTCTGTTAAGACAGAAGCCAGGACGTTATCATACGCGCTTTTGATATCTAAAAATAATGCTGTAACACATTGGTTTCTATCAAAGGCACTTGTAATCTCTGAGTATAGCAGAGCGAGGTTATCCAGACAAGATTTGCTCCTTCTGAAACCAAATTGTGAAGATGGGAACTTTAAATTATATTCTAACCACCAAGTAAGACGTAGGTTGATCATTTTTTCCATAATTTTAAGTAAGCAGGGAGCCAAAGAAATTGGTCTCATTTTATTAGATTGATTCTTGGGGATGAAGAAGATGTTATACTGCCGCCATTCTGCGGGAAAGACGCCAGCTACAAAGATTTGGTTATAAAGAACAAGCAACACGCCTAGAAACTCCTCTGGTAGGACCTGTATGATTTGATAGTCAATTTTGTCGACTCCCGGGCTCGAATCGGTTCTTGTGTTTTTTATAGCTACTTTGAGTTCCGTTAAAGTGAAATTTAGATCTAAAAAAGGGTCACCTGAATCAAAATCCAAATCAGGATTTTCCTCCCTAACCCATGCAGGACATAAGAGCTCAATAGCAGACCTGACTTCTTCAACCCGTTCTTCATTATACTCGTTTGAACATTCTGATCTACCCCAGCCCTTTCTTAACTTTCCAGTTTGAAATAGTGGTAAGAAACCGTCATCTACAATATTTTTTGTTATTTTTATTCATTTTCTCTTTTGTCAATTGTTTTTTTTTTTATTAACTCTTGGTATTATATTTTTTTTTATCTTAGTGTTGTATTTTTCGAGATCTGAATAATGCAAATTAGCTATGTTATAATTATGAAATAGCCATTGTGTATCCTAAAAATATTGAGAGAGTTATTTAAACTTTACTCTTTCGTCTAGAGCTCATCTAATTAAACCCAAGCTTTTTATTTCAAGTACCAGTAACGAGTGTTTATTTAAAAATCCCACGGGACACTAATTGACCGCAAGCTTTCTGCAAGAGCGGTTCACGAAACCGGACGCGTCCGACTGGCAAAAATAAATAAGCTGTCTCGACGTTGGTTCGCGGTTCTACCGTTGATAAAACGGAGACGAAATAGTGGAGAATAAAGCGTCAGGAAAATGTACGTTGATTCAATAATAGAGATTCAACTGTAAGCATAAAAAGGAAGACTGGTGACCTCTATTGTTTTACATTTATATTTCTTCTAATAATTTTATATATTTTTAATTAAAAAAACATATTTTGTTTAAATTTCGATCGATTTGTTGATTTATGAATAATTCATTTATCCAATGGAAGGAAAAAAATACTCTGCTCTTTTTTTCAAGTTTTTGGTTTTAAACGAATTGAATGCAAGTCAGGAAAAAGCTATTTGCAGATTTTTTGCCGAAGTGGTGTGAACCCAAGCACTTCGAATATGACCTTCCAAGGTAGATATAGTGACTATGCGGTTATCTGCACACTTAGGAAAATGAGTACCCACGTTTATTGAATACCCTACATGTGTGATGGGTGCAAACATTTATGAGATTGCTCTCACTTTCAAGATCGTTGAATAATATTCACTCACATCAACTTTTTTTTTATCTTTAACACTAACTGAATCATAGTAAGTATCTAAATTTTTATAAAAAAAATTGTAATGAAAGTTTATAAAGTTTTAAACAAATTCACTAGGCATTTTCAAAAAAAGATGATGATTATAAAACTCTGATTGAAAAACAAAACATAATTTTGCCCATTTTTCATTTTAAAAAATTGATCTGAAGTTGAAATAGATCCAATGAAATCAGATGAAACACCTGGAATGATTTAAACAGTTCACAGTACCAGAGTACAAGGCTATAATTACCATTAAATAAGATTACTTCACTTCCAAATGATTTGTATAGTATTTCATTAACTGAAATATCATATTATCCATTTTTATGATCTCCATTGATCCATTGATTACCTGGTAACTGGTATTTTTGCCAACATTACTAGAAAACGTGTATTTAGTTTTATATTTATTAACTTTCTTGTGTCAGTTTGCATTATTTCTCTCCATGCTTGTTCATTATATCTTCATTATTTCAATCAACTTATCACTGAGAATAAATTTTTAACATCCCTAGTTACATCTGACAGTTATTATTCATTTAAATATTATTAATAAATTAAAAAAAAAAAAATAATCAATGAAGTAATGCTTCAGACTTTAGCGTAAAATAAATCCTTTAATTAAAAAATACTCAACAGACTATAAAATAATTGCTTTCAATGCTACAATTACCAATTTTAACTACACATAGAAAAACCTTTTGGCCATATATTCAATTAACTTTGAGAATTCAATGGACCGTTAAATAATCTACTAATGAAATTGCACTAAATCTACACGTTGAATATAATAATGCTCAGCCAAATGTACATTCATTTATCAAAAGCTAGGTAGTGAAAACATCAGAGCAAGGAACTAAATTAAATGGATCTCGTGCTAGCTATGATTCCAATTCTCAGCTAGCGTAGGTAGAAGTCCCGGTTTGGCCGTTAGTCGAGGTCAAAAATCGTTGACTAAATATTATGCTTGAATCAGTAGAGTAAATAGCAGAAATTAATTAAGAGAAGTAGGTGAAGAAATAACTAACCTCAGAATTATACACAGAATGGACATAAAAGCAACAAGAGTACGATGAAGAGATTTGAGGATATTGACAGTAAATTAAATGAGCAAACCAAAGGAATGAATAAAATGAGTTAACGTTTTCTAATATAATTAATTTAATGGACTATTTCTCTTCTCTTTGTTTTTTCCATTAATTGATTAATTTTTTTTTTAGCTTCCATAAATAGATAATTACTAAAAATGATGTTCCATTGAATGTTGGTGTTGATAAAAAGTTGATTCAATGTCCAGAGAAATGAAAGAATTCCTTGTTGTGTCAGATTTATTAATACAACTTAATTACATGAATAACACAGAGAAGAGAAATGAATTTTCTTTTTTACAGACAACAACTTGTCGAGTAAATCTTTCATTAAATTAAAATCAACATGTGCGTATGATTAAGATTCAGTGTCGGCATAGTTGAATGTACAATGACTGAGCTCGTTTCGCAATACTGCAACGAATTCCAAGGACTTCTGTGTGTATCATTAGGTTTAGTAGAAGTTATGAGGAGCAAAAGAGATAAAGTAAATGATGAGAGAGTGACAAAGACAATGTTTCTACGAAGGGCGTGGGTGTTCCTTTATTGAACTAATTTTATACCCCAGTATCTTCACCACCACTACCACCACTGTTCCCTAGCTGCTTCCATTTCACCACCAACTCCCTCAGCGTACACTCATCGTCCAACTTGCCCCATTACCTCTACGCAAATATAACCACTTAGAGTCTCTCTCTATACGCCTCTGGGAAGGAGATAACGAACGGGGATCAAGTCCTCACCTCCCGGATGCCGACTGTCGCGACATCCTGGGTACATTCATCGACAAAATCCTTCTTTCTTCCAATCACTTCTCTTCTACAGCCTTCTGCTTTTATTCTTCACACTTGTTTTCATACTAAAAAAAATTTCACTCAGCCAAATGTATTCAGTCAAGTGTCATTGAAGAAAAATAACTCACAAATTCTGGAAAAAAAATTCGTATTCAATTGCATGCATAGTAGCTTTATGGAAAACGAGAAACAGAGAAAGTGAGATGAGAACTTTCTGCGATATATTAAAGAACAAACACGTGTCCGTGCTATCGACTAATACCATTGCCAGCTCCGGATACAGATTTCAATAAAGACAAGTAGTGAAAGCGCTAGAACATGCGACTGATAGAATTATGTCCAGAGTATTGATAATAAGAAATAACATTATCATAATATATATGTATATAAAAAGAGAAATAGTTCTGGCGCCTGTGTATATAGTGACCTCATTATGAAGAACCACTTTGTATTTACCACTGATTAATGGGTGTGACAAGAGAAACGCAAAATGATCGTATTCGTTTACTGAATAGTTGTTAGAAAAAATGTCAAGTTTTTTTTATTTCCTTGCAACTGTCGTATAAGTGATCTTCATTTCCATTTTAAGAAATCCCATTTATTACTAGTATTAATTTTTAATGTTTATTATCAAACATGATACTCCCAATAATCATATCATTAAAGCGGATCAATTTAAATATTTAAAGGAGTATTTATACTTTGTAATGTTAAATAATTACATCCCAAAACTCAATAAAATTTTATAGCAGGGGATTTAATGAAATCCTACCTCCTTTTTAATTTATTTCTATTCAAATAAATCAATAATTTTTATATTTTAGTACTTAGTAATAATTTTTTTGCAAAAAGATTGTGTGTAGGGAATTTTTGAAAATCATTTTCAAATAATTGAGTTGAAAAAAAGGGGATCATTAATGAAATAATTAAACAAAGGGAAATTCTTGATCTTACACAACGAAATAAGAAGATAAATTTAGCGAGGGATGGCATTCTTGTAGACTAAATCGAGAGACAGGTCGACGTGGAGTAAGATGATCCCACTGAGGCCTGTTACACGGTCAGCTAACAACCCCTTAGCTAGTTCCCAAGAGATATAAAACAAGTGAATCGTTCTTCTATTTCAGTAACGATTGTTTGATCATGCCCAATTTTTTAAGCTAATAAAATAACATAAATCATACAGGAAAAAAAATTTAATTAATTTTTTTTACACAATAAAATACACTGTTGACTATTAGTCGCAGCTGTCAGTAATATAATATAATTTTGCAAAAAGTGACATTTACGACAAAGAGAATGATGACAATATAAGATTATGACAAGAGCAAGAGAATTAATGAAGTAAATTGATATAAAAATAATAAAACGATAATTCAAAGTGGGGTGATGTGGCATGTGCGTGTACGTGTAATTTGACTGTCAAAGTGACGGGGTCTCTTGGAACGTAAAGCATCGTATTATTATCCTCGGTTGGATGAATCCTGTAATGCGCAAACACTCGGTTAGTTCCCACGTTTACGTGTTGCATGCTAAAACCCGTAGGATTTGCCAATCGTGTGTAGTACGATTGCAGCATGCGTGCTCTAAAGAGTACACCACATTGAATTCGATATCTTTCTTTCTTACCCACTAAATGCACTCTTCAGTCGACTCCATTTCACCTGCTTATCTTCATCATTTTAAACTTATTTTGCGTAACCTCATGAACCAGATTTCATTTTTTATTCTGGGCGTGATGTAAATTTATTTTAAACTTCAATCAAGTGAATTTGCTATTAAATTGATTCATTGAAACAATATATTTTTAATTAAATATTTGTCTTTGATAATTCTTTATTATATTTATTCAATAATATGTAATACATACGAACTTCCTGAATGATAAAAATGTTTCATTTCCGAATGTCTGTTGACTCGATTTTCGGAGTAGAAATAAATTATCCATAATTTATTGAAAATCTAGCATTGTTTGTGTTGATTTTCAACGGAATAATAATAAATATAGCAACCTAATGTAGGAAGAATAATATATTATTAAATATATATAAAGATAAACCTTGATGGTTTTAGCATTAAGTACTGGAGGTCAGTCACCCAAGCGCTCTCGATTTCGATTCAGATTTATTCTTCGTGCTAGCTTAATGTTTTTCGTATTGCCATGTAGCGTGCTTCTAATAGTCTGAAGCTGCTTTCGTGTCCCTGTCCCATTTCGCCCCAACTCTTGCTGCTATCCTCGACCCCAACAGGGTTCCAATATCTGACCATTTCACCCTCTTACTTTCTTGGCGACCTCAATCGTTTTAGCCATTCCACCTTGCGTTTGTTATTACCTTAAATTTCGTCACGTACTGCAAAACATGGTTTTATTTATCTCAACACCATCAGAAATTTTGTTTTGCATTATTTTTGTTATTGTTACCAGGTGTAAAGTATGAAAACCTTCGTGTTGAGGCTATTTTTATGAAGTAATACTTTGAAAAAATTTATTACCTAGGGAATGAATTTTTTTTCGTGAAAAGAAACTATTACTTTTATTTTTATCAAATAATTAATTTCCGGCGGTTTTCAATTTTTTTCTATTTGTGAAGCTTCCGACGATCTTAAGAATACTTTTTTCAATTATTATTTTGTTTCAAATAATTAACACCAGTATGAAACGGTATGAAAAGTATTAATTAATTAATTTCTAATTAATACTTACGATGACCCTCTTCTATAATTACTGCGATTTTAAATGTTTATAGAATTTTTATCAATCAAAAAGATCTTTTAGAGTTCATGAAAGTTATTAATTAAATAGAAAGTAAACATTTTTTTAACTCCATAAATTCTATGAACAAAATCCTCCGATGAAATACTTCTCTTTGACGAAAATATTATGAATTTTTTTATTATTGATTGGTCAATTCTGAATAAAACTTTTTTGCATTTTATTAATATTCCTAGGATATGAGCTTGGGGTAAAAGTATCGTTGATTGATAAAAAAATTAATTCAAAATATCCAGATATTTTTGCAAAGTTTGAAACGAGATCAGAAGTTTCAACTTCCATTATTTTCTTATTGTTAGCAGTTTATATGCCACTTACATGCAAAATTTTTCTACTTGGACTGTTACGAGATAAATTGGTCTCTTCGGTTTTCCCGTCCTCTTTTTCAACCAAGCGTATGTGTATGTATACAGCACATGAAACCCTTTGCATCCCCATCTGAGTCCACGGATTGCTGCTATTTTCCTACGATTCTGAATCTCTCGGTGGAGGAAAAGCACTGTTCTGTATGTATGTATATATTGAGAGTCACCGGTTATGCGAAGCAGTCGTCCAAGCAAATTATAACGGCAACCGGAGCATTGTTTGAAAAATACTATGGAGTTCGTAGAGCCGGCTTGCGAAAAATAACAGGACGTCGACGAGAATCCCGTTGGCCAGTCAGTGGACATCGTTATCCTCGCGGACCGTAGTTTCTCCCTCTTCCTTCTCTCGTAGCATTGGCTCTTCTGAGTTCAAGCTCAGAAAGACTGGGGTATTAAGTCGAAAGTATCATACCTTTCCTTTTAGAAACTATCGTCTGGAATTTTTTTTTTCCCATTCTCCTTCGATATCCTGAATATTTTTACTTCTGCTTATTGTCAATTTATTCTTGCCCTTATGTTACATTCAAGAGGATTTCATGATATTTAAAATAATGGTAATTGTTGGATTTTTATTTAATAAAATCATATTATTTTGTATGATTTAAAAGAAATCTTCATTGTTGAAGAACTTTTGGAATATTTATTCATCCCTTAATATTTATTTAATTTGCAGTATATTATCTTTATTTTAAAAATAATCTTAAATATATCATCATACTACATTGTTTTTAAATTTTTTTTCTTTATTTCAGAACAATAAATTATTTAAAATAAGAAAATATTTTATTTAATTTACTAACTCTCAATATTCGTCGCATAAATTGTTTTTTTAATTTATGTTTGCTGTTTGCAACGTCACTTTCAAGAAAATGAATTATTATTAATAATTGAATATTCATTTTTTTTTAAACATAAATAATAAATTAAAAAATATTGTAACGTAGTACGAATGTAATTTATTGTAAGCTTTAGCAGAGAAAAAGGCCTCACCTCCCAAACATAGCATAATAATACAATTTTTCTATTCAAATTTAAGCCCATTGTTTCATTCTAATTTAAAGTTATCTGAGAGGAAATTGGATCGAAAGACAATACACATTTATCATTAGCCAGCCGATTGTCCTGTGATTCCCCTCAAATGAAACTGAATAAATTTTTTTCCAACAATTCTGTAAAAATTACTACATCCTTTATTATCCCATCATAATCATCCGAGATTAATTAATTTCAAAAACATCATCCAATTAAATCACAATTTATTTGAAGTAAAAAATAAACAGAGCTTTCAACTACAATAAATGTTATCTGCTGATTTACAATAGCAAATAAAAAATAGTACATAAATAGAGAGATATGTGTATTTATTTTTCCTGTTTGTTGCTCATCAAATTTATTTATTCTAGTGTCTCTTGGTACAGTTGAGCACTGCCCACAAGCACTGTAAATATCCAAGTCAACCCTCGACCACAGAGATAATTACTGTTTGACTAACGAACTGGATTAATATAATAATGCGTCCCTTTAGCCATATATGTAGTGTATGGATTCCTCTACTTCATCCACTTATTTTCTAGAACCTAAATCTACATTTTTTCCTGCTGCATTATGAAGAAGTAGATATGGTTGGCGTTGAAAAAGGGTGAAAAAAAGAGAAACACATGACGAAGTGGAGTTTTAGAGAGAACCACGCGATTTAATGAACATTACGCTTGTTAGACTATATTACCAGCCCAGTTGTGTCTAAAGGGGGTGCAAGAGTGTGAGGGAGGATGTGAGGTATATGAGAGGAAAGAACGAATGGCGACGGTAACGTGAGGAGTAGCATGCGGCGTATGTGAAAAAAGAGTAAAATGAAAGCCAGCCTTTGATGGTGAGAATGCTTTCAATTTGTCTGCCGTTAACGTGGATTAGAGGGAGAAACACTCATTCGTTTTACGCATCAACACCACCTCACCAATGTGTTCGACCGGCCATGCATACTTGTATGGTCTCATTCGTTGTTGGCTGGTGATTCTAGATTCGAGATTACCAAAGAAAATTCGATCGCAATTAGACCAAAGTCGTTAGTGCTACCATTTTAGCGATAGAACACTGGATTGATAGAGAAACCCGATAACCAGTTGCTAACGAAAGACTTCGCGTTTGATACCCTGATATTTACAACAGACAATGTTTGTTATTTGAAACTACCAATAATTTTATTGATTTTCAGTGGTTTTCTTATTATTATGGTTTTAGGATCATTTATTACTACTTCACTTATTAAGATATTTTTATTTGTTGAATTAAGTAAACTGGTTTATTATAAAAATCTACTTTTAAATAATAAGCTTGATTTTTATATTATTTTATTAAACTTGTTTCCATTTGTTTATTTATTTTTATTCAATTTAGAAACTAATGATTAAACTCAAGTTGAAGTAATTACTGAACAATACACTCGAAGTTGAATGATCAAGTTCAGTAATAAAATTAAACTTAGCACTATGACTTTAATCACTCGGACCAGTGCTTGGTCAATGCCTTAATTTGTTCCGGCCAAAGCCTTATTTTGATTTCTCGTTAGTGCTTTGATCAAATTCACGAAGAGTTGGGAAAACTTCAATAAATATGATTACAAAACTAAAAGAAGAGTTAACTATCTTTTGAAAATAATACTTCTTCATTAAGATCCCCCGAGTAAATTTGCTATTTATTAAAGAAAAAATTTTAACAAAAGAAGCTGATCATTTTTGATTTGCAGATGCATTTGATGTATTTCAGGAAGATAATTAGATAGACTCAGATAATTGGAATTGATCATCCAGGATGAACTTTTGATATAAAATTTACGAAAAAAATTGAATATATTATTCGACCAAAAATTCCATAATTTATTCTATAGAAAGTTCGTTGTAAAGCTGACAAAGGCTCGTAAAAATTCTAACAGCGAAAATCAACACAATATAGAATGTCCATCACCCATGGCATATAAATATAGTAGCCCTTGTTCTCTGCCATTTTATTTTTGTTTTTCGAAATTTTACATTCCATTCAAAGGGATAGACGACAAGAGTACATATTTGTTTTTACTGTCTAAAAAAGGACATAGAACAATCATTGTTTCAAATACTATGACGACCACGTCAAAAAATAGAGCGTCAATAAGGGGTAGAAGTAGGGAGAATAGAAGAGCTTGAAGAGAAAAATGTCCTGGTTGTGGAAAATGTAGTATAGAATTCGACTCGGGGGTTAATTTCCCATAGAGCCACATTTCCATCAAACCTATTCTTCCAATCGGAGCCAGTTAGGCAACTAATAATTGGTGGGAATCGATCGTTCGAGAGGTCGATGTAGTGAATGAGGGCCACAACTCTCTAGAGAGAAACGCGTGGATCCAGTGCAGCAATGGGGTAGTCGCCGCAATGGGTGGCGAAAAGGGTTGGTCGGATATTGTGTTAGCGCGTGCCCCGATCGTTCCGCGGTCTCGATCTCACCGGAGGAATTTCTCGGATAAAAAAAAAAAGCAAAAAATAAATTCGTGTCAACTATGACTTTTTGTTCGTTTTTTTAGTCTTATAGGATAAAAGACGGAAAGCAAGCAATATCTATTGGGAAAATAATTTTTGATGTTGTGTAAATAAAAATGGGAGGAATAAAAATAGATATTTTGTCGTCATGATAATAGTGATGGTAATGGATGAGAAAAAAGAATGATGGTTTTATGTAGAAGATTGATTAAAGATATACAATTATTTCATGTCATTAAAAATTTTTTTGTACCTATCATTAAGCGAAAATAACAGTGAGATGAAATTCTTGAACTTTCTTCCCTTCGTTTCACAATGTGTGGCAAAGGAAGTCGAGACTTGAAATCAGGGTCTGAGTACACAGAGGGTTAGAATCGGAGGTGGAGGCACACGTACATCGCTAATCCGTCACTAACGAGCCGCCTGCTTGATGGGGGCAACATTGGCGTATTTTCTAAAGAAAAGTAACAACCCGTACATTTCTTCGTCGTCTAAAAATAAACTTTTATCTATTTCACTTTTTTTACAGCAAATAAACTCAATTCTGATCAATTTAAAGACCAATTTTGATATTCTATTCAATAACTTTGTCAAACTACCTCTTGAATTCATTCAATAAACCTATTCCTCACATCAAAATACAGAAAAGCTAGAGAAGTAATGCTAGCTATGATATTCAATTAAATTAATTAATAAATATTATAATTCAATTTTCTAATGGACTAATTATGATTGTAAAATGGTACTTAGGAGGGGAAAAAGATTAAATATGGTAGAATGAATGATAAAATAGGAGGAAAAGTTGGAGATCAAGTTGCCCATGAGAATCTACGCCAATGAGAGAACCAATCTAAACCAATCCAATCTACGGTGCGGGTCCAGAGGGTGACCGGGAGATGGTTCGGGGTGTTGAGGGGTTGAAGCCCCTAATTGGCCCCCACAGCCACCATCCGTCCATTCCTTACCTCATCTAAGTTACTTGCGACTCTTAACTGGAGACTCGCGTACGAATCAGAGAACAAACGGGCATAGAAGTGAGAGAGCTTACACCTCTAACGAGGAGCTTCGACCAAAGTCACTATTCTGGGTTTAAGTTCCCAAGATCTATGCAGTTAACAAGAATTTCGAGAGATACTGTATTGCTAACAATTATTTGACTTCCAGAATTTACTTCAACATGACACTAATTTGTCCTGGGGTTTTGTGTAAATGAAATAAATAATCAAATTATTTCCTAACATTATTCTTGAAAGACATTTCAGTTGGATAATTTAGGAAACCACAGAAAAATTAGTAGTACAAATACCGAGACGAAAAAGTGGCTAACCATCACGTACCTTTTCCCCTACAACTCCGGCGGTATTTTCATTAAATTCTTTTGAGGTCGACCGACTAACTCGAAAAAAGTCTCGAGTTCACGAGCCAGGTATAAATCTAACGACACGTTCTCTCGCACCTCGGGGATACAAGCTTCAGAGTATATTTCGTGGACAAAGGAGGAGAATATAGAGAGGGAGGAGGAGCTACAAGTGAGACCAAAAATTTATTTGACTTACAAAAAGTCTACGAATTAAATGGTAAGGTTCATAGTTGTATAAATTAACGATTAAACTTTTTAAACACTGTACGAACAATTAATTAAATTTTATTTTTAACTTTTATTCGTTTTTTCCTCAACACCAGTCCTCTAATTTCACTAAAAACTGTCAACTTTTCATTTAATTACTGTTATTTGAAATCAAACGTTTACCTCAATTATTTATCATCACTAAAATCATTTTCAATAACATTTCGTTAATTTTTTAACGAATCGATTAATGAAGAGTTCAGTATATTAGGAAGATTACAAGATTGAGTAAAATAATTACAAAATCATGAGATATGAATTATTTAAGTGGTATTATGACTAAGAGTAGGGTAAGAGTGATGAATAAATGATGGAACGTCAATAAATAATTGAGTGACGATAAGTATAGATACCTGTCCATTGTAACCAACCGATTGTCACGCGATCTGTATTCACCACCCCTACTCTACCAGGGTGACTCACTTAAAATGTTGAACGAGACATTTCCTCACCCTCTAATGGTGAGCTTCTAACGCAAATAAAATTTTATCGGCTTAAATTTATTCATTTTTCCTACCTGTGATCAATCATTTTATATTCTATCGCAACTGTTTCATAAAATACTCTACACAATACCGAGTAAAAATAATAAAAAAATAATATTACTGATTTATTCGAAACAAAGACAATATTCTTTATTATTTTATTATCTGAATTCTTGTCATAATAGAGCAAATATTTTTCAGTTTCCTTCTCGTTTATTTCAGAACATAAAAATACACAATTGAAACATGCATTAATTAACATACTGAAATTAAAATAACAATGAATAAACGAAGCAGGTATTTTTTTCCTAGGTGTATCGAAGAAATAGAGATGAAATTATTTATTAAAATCTAATGAAAATGTGCATATTAGTTTTTTACAATAAATATATTATGTTAAAAGTGAGTATAATGTAGCTGCAACCGTAATGAGGACATGTTGATAATAGTTAATTCTAGAGTAGATGAGAGCAGCTACGGAGAGAGGACAAATCCGTAGGTTAGAGTATGAGACTAAGTTTCGAACACGATAATGCACTCGATGCACTTCCAGAGCAAGAGGACGGCAGTTGTCCGAGGGTTCGAGGAATAAGGGGTTGACATAGCGGGGGATTTACTTAGCAATACTTGAATATTGCCATCGGCTGAATATATCCGTAACAGTATGTTGATGAAAATGCCGAGAAATGGAGAAAACTCATACTTGATACTTTTGATGAAATATTCCTTTTTTTTTTGCTTCTTGTCTTCCTCATTTCTATCGAGTTGTTTATTGTTTATAATGGTCCGTAATGCGATGTATTGATTAACGGGAATAAATGACCTACGTACTCTGAGTAGTATCAGACATTCACTAAAAGCTAAAAGCTTTCCCATATTTCATTATCTCCTGCATACCATGAACCCTAGTCTATGAGTTCAGAAGCCTTTAGAATGCGGTAAAAGTCAGTGATTGTGATTCATGAAGATTCAAAGGTGAATTATTTAGTGCAATTGTTATTTACAGAAATATCATAACTTCATTTATTTTAATTAATTTAAAACTTGTTCTTATTAGTATTTATGAATCTGTAGAATTCAAATTGTAAAAAGAATATCTATTTTAATATCCGACCTAGATTTTTTTCTAAAAATTATTCTAACTAGAAGACTCAATGTATTTAAATCCATGTAATTTCATTAGATTGAATCTTTTGAGTCATTGGAAAAAATATTTTTAAAAGCAAAAAATTAATCTCAATCAATATTTGATTTACATAATTTCATTCTTCTTATTTATCTATTTTTCAACTAAAATTGGATTTACCTCAGCAATTAAAGGATTAATTAGAAAAAAAAATTTTTCTTTTAAATATTATTCTTTAAATTAAATGAATTTTTATGATTAAAGATTTAGCATAAAACATAAAGAAAAAACGATAACACGTTTCAATTTTTAACCTATTGATTATTGAAATTAAATAAGATAACGAGGAAACGACGTTGGGTATATTCCAACCCCATTCGTGTCGAAGGCGAAGTGATGGCCAGTGTCAATGAAAGGATGGGGAATGAAAGGGGTTGAAACAGAACTACTATGATGAGAACGGGAGTAATTCCGTTCGTTCACATCAGGACTAGTAGCCACGAGAAAACGCAAACATGACGACGAGATTAAAGGGGTCACAGTCTTTAATTATGCATTGTGCAGGATCATTGATACGGTAGATCACCCTGGGCGTAGGACCTATCGTTTTCATTTCGTTCGAATGACGGTTTACGTTCGTACGTGAATCGACTCAGCCACGATGGCTTTCTTTGAAGTTCGATGAGTCCTGTCCGGACACACGCTATCAAACCTTGCTGACACCAATACGAAGGTGACTTTGATATTGAATTCGATCGCATATTCAATTGGATCTTCAGCAAACTGTGAACCTACTCACTGAACAATTGTAATTATTCAACAATATCCAAACAGTTCTAGCTGGTATTCACATATGGACTTCTTGATAGACTTTCTCACGTATCCAATGAAATGAAAACTTCCTAGACCCATGTGCAATGCCTATGATATAATAAGCGGTTGTTTGGAATTTTTATAGCCCTATCTAACTTCCTGCTAATGAATACATGATCATACATTGACGTTAAGTTGTTGAGAAGCAGCCCCTGGGGCATAAAATAATATTGGAATAATATCTTACGATCTTGCTTAATTGGGGACAGTCCGCAGTTACGTCAACTTATAATGAGTTGTACTTGTTAACGTTACTGCTGAGACAAGGGTGGAGAAGGGCAGAGCAAGAAGTAACGAAAGGGAGAAAGAGAGATGGTGTCATGACGGTGAGGTCTAAATCTCGTGCACGAAAAGGATAGGTGATGCACAAGAACAGAGAATACGAGATAATGAGAGAGCTAGAAGGCGGGGTATACCAGCCGAGTCAAATTAAACAGTTGCAAACGATCTCCATTAACAAGGACCTGTGGGCTTGATGTCTTTCATATGCGAAAAAGCTACGTTTGATGATGCTACTAGAATGAACCATCTAGAACTTGATATTGAAACTTTTTTGCTAAATCTATCATTTTTTGAATACTTTATATCACCATAGACATTTGGAGAATAATTATTTTTTATTAATTTATGAATGTAACTTAATGTATGACAGCAACTTGATGAAGAAAATAGACTTTTCTAAACAATTTGACACAAATTATAGCGAGGAGTACAATTTTCTGAATTAAAACAATATTTTCTTTACAGTATTTAGTGTCATGTGCGAAGAAAATGTTTCTGCATTTCTACAGAGATCCCGTGTCCTCATTAGAATGTACGAAGACTTGTCAGCTCTTGCGTGTGAAATGATATTGTTTGTCACAAAGGCTTGCTATTGCTGTACACAAAAACATATACATTTACGTGTTATAATTATCTTCATTTGTACCATAAACTCGAAAATTACAAGCAACATTTCACTCCTATATGAGTAGTTTAAAAGGAATAACTTTAGTTAAATCTCGTTTGATCGTTAATGATTTCCACTATATTCTATCCTCGCTTGTTATCAAACTATGAACCGCACCGGATGTTTAGGATTCCCGTATAAATTATATCGTTAGTAGTTTCGGATAGATATGATCCACCAACTATACACGACATAGCAAAATAGTTGGAAACATACCATTGGTTTAACCCAAGTTCTCATTCTCTTTTATTTCCCGTCCCTTTCTTCATCTCGTTTTCTCACCCCGACCAATACAGGACCGCTCCTAAATCCCTCTTATCTTTCTGTTATCACCGCTAACTTGTGTTAAATAGTTTCGATTTAACGCCTAAGCTATTCGCGCGCGAAACCTATAAATGCATGAGATTATGCACGTGGAATTCGCACTCAGGATGCGCTTGGATACTTGGCTTTGCCTCCTCATTGGCTCTCACCAACCTCTCAATTATTATACCGCACGTTCCATAGGGCTAACTTCAAACTTACCGTTATAATAGCCTACCCGAAAATTACACGCGAGTCAGAGCAACAAGGACTATCGTTAGAGAAGTTTGGATAATGGCCAGATTCCATTGATACTACTGCATTATCTCAACTTTAGAATATGTGAATACCGTCACATAATTGATGATCAGCTTTGTCGGTAAAGTTCATCGCTGATCTATTAACGATTACTTTTATGATAATAAAGGAAGCTAACCATTTTGCCAAATAAAAAATATTTATTTATTAAGTAAAATAATTGTTTCTTTTTTAATATCATCGAAAGTAATTTTAATCATCAAGTTTTATTTGGTTTTAGAGAAAAATTTTGATTCATATTGATTTAAGAATTGTAAGCGTGAATTTTTCTATAGGATTAAGTCTGTAGCTTGATGATTTTATACTGGATTGTATCTATCATTTTTTATTAATTAAAAGCAACCTTTGAAAATATAATGTGAATAAAAATAATCAAACAAAAAAACTCCAAACTAATTTGAGTCTTAAAATAGAGTTGAATTGAACAAAATATTCAGAAAATTCGTTGGTAGATTGGTCTTATTTTGAATAAATAAATAATAAAATAAAGTAAACAAGAGACGTAAAATAAAAATAAAAAACAAAGCAGTATTTCAATAGAAATGAATACGACAAAAATTTCAATAAAAACGTCCTATAGTAAAGTGTAACATGTATGTAACTAAAAATTGTGAATTCTATAAAGAATGATATAATCAATTGTTATGTTATGCTATGTTATGATACAATAAAAGCATACGAGCAACCATCAACGAATAAATTGGGAAAACGACGTGTATTGAGCAATATAACCATGCTAGCTTGTAATAGCAGCTTTTCTTCATTATTCTGCGTACGTAACAATCTATGAGTTGGAGAGAAAATTAGATAAAATATTATTTTGTTCAATATCATCAAAAAATAAAATAACTGTTTTGTTGTTTCAATCTCAATTATATTTTAAAACACATATTCTTTGCTTGAAAAAAATATTTTTATTCTTCCTCTCTGTAATAAACAGGATTATTTATAGCATGAACAAATGAAGACAACTGAATGATTTAACAATCTGTTAGCTGATAAGTAACAAGTGTAAATGATAAAGAAAAAATACATATAATTCTCATTTCAAATTCACATATGCGGTAGGTCTATACTTATCTTGACTCATACTATTCGCGTGTGCTAAAACAGTTCGGTGGTAAGCTCTTTAGTTTGCGTGCAGGAAAAGGGATTGTTCTATGAGCCAGTGAATAAACGTCTCTTGTTGAAATTCTCTGGAGCCTATTTGTGTTCATGTAATTGACTGCCATATTAATTGGTCGTGATAATTATTGATGCTATAACACCAGTTGTTCAATAATACATTCAAAAATCTATCTATTATCCTGACAATCACATGAATTTTAAATGTCACTCTTCTAACAAATATTTGAAAAAATAATAATAAAAATAGCTATCTAGATTTATTAAAATTTCTCCTAGGCAAACTTAAGAGGCTGCTAGTCTTAGCTTTACGCTTTGAATAAAGTATGGCTCTTCTTAAACATACAGCGATCACTTCCAGGATCTCGGGTGATCAAAAGCCTGAATATTTTATTCGCTCGAAATATTCAGGATTCAACACTCAAATTTTCTCTTCGAACATGAACAAGTTTCGTCAACGTTTTCGAGAAATTAAGCGTGTGCAAACAACTTCAGCCAGTCAATTATCAAAGAATCCGCCTTCACTCTATGTAATAAAAGCCACCGGAAAAAATCTCATTCGCGATTGCTCCGGCATTTTCAACCCTTTCAGTCATTGCAAGTGCTCTTGACAACTATTTTACGCCGGTATTATGAGCACCCCAGAGGACAACAATTTTAGTGAATTATGCCAATACAAGTGCTTTTAGACGCCAAGTCGAGCATAAATTCATTCCTCAAAAGCTATAGATATTTATTTAAATAATCACTCAAATGATCAATTTGATTGTAAATGAGAAATGGAGTAGTGAAGGAGGACAGTCTCTGTTTTTTGAGCTTTTGTTCTCCAATCATAAGAAATAAAAATAATGAAAAAGATAAAATAACATTAAGAATAATATTAGGACTGTCCCTTGAGTTGTTTCTTATACATGCAGAACATACCTAGACGACCGTTTACGTTTATTGCGTCATTGAAATATTAATTCGTGTCAGGGGAAAGAACGCGCTGCGACGTCAAGGAAAAAGTCACGCGAGACTGCATTATTGAATGTTCGTCGGAACGATGAATTTTTTAATTTTACGACCACGAGATGAAAGTGCTATAAAACGTCAAAACGGTTATCGTACTTGACATTTTTTTTGCATAATGAATATAAAAAGGTAATCCAGAATTATATATAAAGATTCTAGAGAATTGCCATTCAAAAATGTTTGCAGTTGAAGTAATTGCTGGTCATTTGACGGAAAAATTAATTAGCTATGTTCATTATTTCTAACGATGTTTTTAAAAGTAGTTTATGTCAATCAATTTTATGTTCGAAAAGGGTTGTAATCAATAAGAAAAATTATGCTAATTCCTCAATAGAAAGTCTATTATGCAGACTAACATTTCAAGACTTTATAAAGTTTGAATTTAATGTAGTAAATGAACTTTAGTAACTTAGTGATGCTAATTCTAGAGTTATTTTAATTTTTTTTGTCACGAAAAGGGGATTAAATAAAAACGCATGAAGACATAAATAAATGTATATTTCTTAGAATGAAATTAAATGCAGTATAATTTTTTTAAAAGATTACATTATAACTGAAGTAAAGAAGGAGAAGAGTTTGAATTCGAAAAAAAGATTGACTAATTTTTTCAACTTTGTTACAACTTTCTTGCCGGAAAATAAAAATGTTGTTTGGCTTCATTTCCTGTCGACAAATTGTTATAATAAACTAAAAAAAAAAAATAATTAAGCCGCAAATTATACATACAAAGCTGTGTTATTTCAAGAAAATTAAAAATTCGTTGAACGAATACAAATGTATTATATCGACGAATAAATATAAAACATCGTTAGCATAATATTGGAATATGCAACTGGAATATCACTTAGTTTCTGAAACACATTTACGTCGTTGTTATTCTATGCACGTGCGATTCCGGATCTTCATGAATGAACGGTAGGTCCTAATCGGATCATAATTTCGTGGGTAATTCGCCGAGATTCTAGGGACAATTTAGCATTCCTAACTTAACAGAAATCTGAAGCTTCTCATAGTTGAGAATGCCGAAGCTTAAATTTTGTCCTTAACTTTAGATTTCGATGCAAGAACGTCGCGACATCACACGTCGCTTCAACTAACTCTATAACTCCAGTTTCCTTGGAGGATACCATCAGCTTTCATGTGCTCCTGGCAGTACGTGACCGCCTCTCACTCCAGTTTCTGTTAAATTTCTCTTGCCAATTGCGTGCTGTCCTCTCTCTGGACAGATCATCAGTGCGTTTTCACTCTAGTTTTCTCGATTTTTCTTCCTCGTTTTTTATTTTACTGATGCTCTTTCTTTCTCACCTCATCTTCTACCATTCCGCGTGCACAGTTTCGTGCAATCAGTACCCGTAATGCCGCAATTCAGAGTTCATCAGAGCGGCCATTTTCTAGCACCCCTTATTGCCGCCATTTTATCACCCAACACCAACGTATTCTGCTGTTACATTCGATGGTTTATATGCATCAGTCACGTAATTCTAGACATTTTTTTCGATACCAATCTTGTCTGCTGAACGCACTACTGAATTATTCAATCGTAAACTTGACAACAATGATGAATTCCCTAAGATTGATGGTCATAGTTAAGCGACGAGAGCAAGTGGAAACCGCAGACGGAGAAGTCGTGGTTTCGTGCTGACTGGCACTTTGAAACTTTGAGGAATAGGTGACACTATCTAATGTCTATTGAAGACCAATGCGTTTAACGATGCATTGTTTGCCGTATGCCACTTTGCTGACGACGCGGTTTACCTTTAATCGCGTAAGTCAGCACAGATGGCTGAAGAAAGTGATTCATTCCTAATCATACTGATGATATAATTCAGTAGGAATATACTCGTCTGTTCCTCAAACTAATCATCCAAAGTGAACGGAATTTAATGCTATTGAACAGTTGAATATTCTTTGAGAGCAAAATCGATGAGTTTTCAGGGAGACTGGGTAAATAAAGTGTCACATATGTTGGAGATACATTAAGTAATACATTAGATACAAAGTAGACTCAATGTTTAAAGATGACAATATCTTTTTTTACGGACCACAAATCGTGTGTCGATGACCGTCAGATTACTATCAACTGATCCTAATGCTCGTGTAATCCTCTGTCACTGAGAGATTTCTCACCCTTAGAGATTGTAGGATCTTACAGTCAGCTTTTCGTTCAATAGCCTACCTAGGCACTTTATTCTTCACCGTGAAGCCGGTCAAGATAAAAAGAGAAAAGAAAACGCGACGAATAGTCGAGCTTACCTAAGGATAATGCTTCGCACGGACTTTGGGACAATGGTCTTGTATGTTGATTATCATCTATTTTTTTTCTCGACAAATTACTGGAGGGGAAATAAATTTTATGGTGAAGACAAATTGCGAGCAGACAATCAAATCCCAATAAATTTTTTTAACGCTGGTTCCTAAACTTTTCCAGACATTTTCTTTATATCAAGATGGAGAATTGATTGAACCTTAATTAAGACTAAGATAAAATTTTTAGTGATATAATTTTGTTAATTATTTAAAAGTAAAATCATTAAAAAAAATATTCAAGAAATAAATCAAATGGTTCTTAATTATTTAAATGAAAGAAAAATAATTCCACATTACCATTCATGAATTTTTTTTTTTGATAATTATATGTTAAAAATGGAAATCGAGTGTCATTTAGTCATGTTATCTCATGGCTCTTAAATTTTCGTAATTTTCAAACTTGAAGAAAATTAATTCCTAAAACTACCCTCTGATGTCCAGCAGTATTTCAGCAGTTAAAGTTAAAAATTACATTTACAATAGTAAAATCCATGTCTTCGGAGATATGGCGGAAGCTGCGAGCGTAAAAGATGAAAAAAGGAGAACAAAGTCAAGGGAGAGGTAGAGAAAACGAGAGGGACAAAAGAGCAAGAATATAGACAGTCTCACGGGAATGGTTTATTTAAGCGACCTCCGCTTTAACGGGCCGTTGTTCCCCAACATGGAGTGGCATAACAACATGCAGATTGGCTCAACGAAATTAGAAAGATAGATGCAAATTTGCGGGCCGCTCGTCGACCCGATACTCTGTAGCAGAGGAGGTGACAGAGTAAAAGAACAACCCTACAGGCTATAACCCAGTTTCTTTATTTCTTTTATTCCTCTTTCTCTTTTTATTTCCTCGCGAATTTTTTAACTCATCTTTCAGTAAAAACTGTCCAATACGATTATCACTATCGATTATTTTCCAATGAACAACTGTAGAGAATCCAACTTTATCGTATATGCAACGTGACTATACTCAACTTTACATAGGGAACGACAGCTAGCTATTGTGCAAATTCCATGTCGACTGATAAACGAGTCCACTAAATTGAGTCCTAACGCCCACATCTACTATATACATTTCCTCCACATGTATATCCGCTTTGTCGATGTAATCGTTATTCTTTTTCTTTTTGAGCTTAATATTTCTATTCATATTTTTTATTACACACATTCGTGGTATGATTTTATTAACAATGACAATGAAATTCTCACGAGTAATATTTTAAGCAGAAAAGATTGATCCTATCTGTTAGTAATCACTACTTTTTTTAACCAGAAAAATTCACTTAGAGTAAGAATCTATGATAAGATTCCATATTCAATATAAATTATTTGTCGCAGTAAAAATTATTAATATAACTCAACACTTCTATTTTTAATATAATTTTTCATTTAAAATAAAATTATTAAAAACAATAATCATCAATATTGTTTAATATAGTTTTTCAAATATAATATAATATTTGAAAGGAAAGAAAATAATTCAGTGAATTTTATTTAAAAAATATTTTATTAAGCTAGATATTTTAGTGTATTGTAATAAATTAATTAATAAAATATTATTAAAAGAATAAAATATAAATTAAATAAGAAGTAGGATAAAGAAGATCATATTAACAAATTTTATTTGTTTATTCCATTTCTAAACTACTTTTACTGGCTCTTGATCCTTATTCAGAAACATTTCAGCTGTTCGTTATTTTTCCTTCTTTTATCGGTTTCCTTTTCAAGCTGCCCATAAAAAGAGACAAGTACCGTTCGCGATATAGGCGGAGTATTCGATTGCAAATGCGAAGAGGCGAAGTACACGGTTTAATCCAAGCTCTGAATAACATTAGAAAAGGATAAAGGATAAAGCTGGTGGATCTACTTTACGGGCATAGCAACGTATGTGAGTCTACGATGGAATAGAAGAGAATATACAAATAGAGAAAGTACTTAGGAAAGGGATGAGAAACAGTCGCAAACAATTCGCAAGGTTTATATGGAAGTAACTAGAGTGGGAGAGAAGGACAGTAAAGTTGATAGGGGCCACCCTTATTTAGTGCCGAGTGTACACTCAGTGATAAATTACCCGAGCTTACTGGAAGGCCTCTACCCTCTAGATGAGACTTAAATAGGCCACGGGATGTACAAGTGCCACTTTTCCTTGTTATTTATTATAAGTATTTGTACATAGATTTTTTATGTGATTTATGATTAATTAATTTCATGTTTTTTTTTTCTTGCATTTTAATGAAGGATTAAGAGATAATAGAGCAAATTGATTTCTATTCCAGCTTAGACATTAAAACATTTCATTTTTTTCACTATGAATTTTTTTGATTTATTTTTCAAACGATTTAAGATAAATTAATTCAGATGAATAATTCTTATTCAACACCTTTTTGCAATCCTGGATGACTTGCAACGGATGCTATATAAGCTCCAATGTAAATGTCATAAAACTAAGGAGATGAATTTAATAGAAGATAAAAGTTTGGACAAGGATAATTTTTTTATGTACATATCGAATTCCCATTTGCTAATCGATTAAGTTCTTAGTTGAGTATAGGTGAAAGCACGAGTTGGGTAATCTTGTTGGTGGAATAATGGCCCTTGACGTCAGCAAGTCATCGGATCAAGAAAAGCACAAGAAAAAGAAAAAGAAGAACTGTGAGTGTATAAAAGGACGGTTAATACTTGAGATCACTTGGAAAACGTATGAAACCACTAAAAAGGGTGGAGTTTTCTCTTTCACTCTATCTTTGGAGTTTCTGTTCTCCCCTTACGAGAAGTCACATTATCCTCCTATTCCAACTGGCCCTAGCCAATCTCTCTATCTTAGTTTTTTGGTTTCTCTTCTCATTCTTGCTCCTGTTTCCCATGCTCACTTCACTAGTCGTGGCGTATTTTTTTATTGAGTTTTTTGTGAACATTTGAGAATACCGATTCCAGGGAATAGGTACAGAAACCACGCCTGTCCCGTGTTCACCACATTGGCGATGAATTGTCT
Source organism: Chelonus formosanus (assembly GCA_028641665.1). Lineage (NCBI taxonomy): Eukaryota > Metazoa > Arthropoda > Insecta > Hymenoptera > Braconidae > Chelonus > Chelonus formosanus. Next base: position 22,901,492 of record CM054006.1, on the reverse strand, counting down.
CCGATCGAATCGGTGGCAGCAGAACCACCCTCTTGCCTCGAAAAAAATACGAATGACTTTTCTACACCGTTTCTAATCTACTCGGCTTTTGATTCCTTCCACATATGAACCAAAAGCTTCATGCTGATCTCCGTTATACACTTGAGAATTCAAACCACTGATTTTATCATCACCCTCAACTTCGTCTTTTTATACCAACAGTTATCCCAAACGACTCGGACTAGAATACTTTTATCTCCGTATCTCTCCTCGTTTGATACTCGTTCAAAGAAATCTCCATTTTGTGAGTCTGACAATTTCGCAGAATTAACTTGGAGGCAATAAGTGAGATCACTTATGATCATTATCATTTTTTCGATATGGGTACAGATGTCTAATCGAATGAATAAATCGTTTTAATAACATCTTTGATGAATGATAAAGAAATCAAGACTTATCTTGAATGGTTTCTCATTTCTGTTGATTTATTTGCTTCCGAAGGAATTTTTTTCTCGAATTAATGTCTCGTTTACCGATAATTGTCAAAAGAGAGAGAGATAAAGAGAGAAAACAAGAAGGGTGCCATAGGATTAGAGGAATTTTCATCAGGTCTGGGATACAATACAACCAAAAATAGAAGTGCCTATGAGTTATGATATTTTTAGCACATTTAGACCAACTACAAACATAACCTAATCATAAACAACTCTTTCTTATAAGTAGTAATACTTATTAAAAGTAAATTAAATTTATTAATAAAAATATATAAAGTCAGGTGTATTTACTATAGATGAAATATTTTATAAAAACTTTGGTTTTTAACTGCTGCGTATGCCAGATCTAATAAAAATTCCTCTGATCCTACAGCACCTAATAAGAGGAAGAGAGAGTAGTAAAAAGAGAAAGTACTAATGTGTGAGTGTATTCACGCGGAATCCGCGAGTAACAAGTGAAATACAGACAACAAAACTAGCGCCTAACGAGCGACATGCGATATCGTTCATCTTTCCGCTTTAATTACGCACTACTAATTATAGTCTAGCCAGTAATTACACTAGTGTTATCGGAGACCGTTGGCCTAAAGGGATGCATCTCGGTTGTGATAATAGTTAGACTATTCAACCGAGCTTTTAGATATATGTTTTCCTCCAAAGTGTCTGAAAGTCGATAAATCCAATAGTCAATTCACAATATATTTTGCGAAAAAAAAATTGATCAAAAAATAAATGAACGTATTAAATTATTAATTAAAATGATTTTTCTGATTGCCGCTTACAATTTAAGGGAAAAATTCAATCATTGGAAATACACACTGCTCTAGGGGAAAGTATGAGTGAAGCTATTTTGTATTTCACAATAAAAACCTGGCAATTAATTAGAACAGTCCTTGGATAATTGCTTTTTCTCCCTGCCCGAATACCCGATGGTGATCTACTCGTATAGGGCGGATCGGAGGTCTACTCCATCCCCATCGGTGTATTGAGAGTATCGTAGGGATATCAAGGGAACTGTAATAGAAAAAAATATGCACGGTCAAATTGAATGTCGGTTAAATGGACGTTGCTAGACGATGGATGTTAAAAAATCACATGGCGCCAACTAAATTAATTGGCTTCACTCTACATGTATATGTACATACATACTATATATACAGATATATATAAAAAATAAATAGCTGAAATCAGTTCGTTTTTACATGATGAGAAAATTGTATTTTTAGATTGCTAACAATTTATTGAAGAAAAAAGTGAACCTTGCAACATTTTAAATTCAATTACGACTAAATTATTATTTTATTGGCTAAATGTCAATGGCAATATAACTAGATATAGTTTTAGAAATTCATCGAAGCTTGTAAAGTGTAAAAAATTCATTAGTAATAAAAAATTTACTTGAATAGAAAAGATAGAGTGAGACCTCTATGAAAAACATTGCCTGTCAAATAGTACTCTTCATTAAAAAAAAAAAATTCTCCTACAGTTAAAATTGTTATTTAGCTAATTATTATTAATAATTATTATTTGTTTTTTATCTAATACTTATCATAAATAGTTGTTTCATTCATGAAACGTATATTCTATCAAAAGAGTATTAGATTCAAAAGGTTTTGTTTGAGAATTTTGTAATAATATAATATGAATACATATCAGGTTATAATTCACGAGTTGACAATAGAATTCATCTAATTAGTCTGGAATACATAGGTTTCTAACGCATTCGAGATGTTATGTAAGCTCAAGTTGAAGATAATGAACTATTACCTTTGTCTAAGTTGAAGGCATAGTTAGAACAGGAAATTATAGAGTATTTACAGCATATTATTATCAGATAAATCATTGACTAAAAACTGTCAAGTAATTTTTATAAAACATTCTTCCATCTTGCTAATATTTTTATAAATAAACAGAAATTATAAATAAAGTTTTGTTCAGATTTTGTTATGAATAATTTTTGTGAGTTTAATAAAATAAAATAAGCTCTAGAAAAGTAAAAAACATGAAATATATACTATTTTGCATTTTTCAATAACGTCACATTTAGTTCGTAAAAATTTATGTTGTAAAGATAATTAATCTTTATTTGTCTAGAAAAATTATTCCAGATGACAATTTTTTCTACTGTCTAAAATGAATTATCGTTGATAAATGATTTATGAATAGGAATACAAGGTCCTTATACTTCAGTTACTAGCAACCAGAATTTTTTTATCTGACTCCACAAATTGACGATCTATCTTAACGTTGTTCGACCTACAATGTCCAATGGATCATCAACAAAGTTATTTTTTACAGTGCACAATGTCCATTCTTTTGGAGTAAAATTTTTTTAATGTATGATCCAAAATATCTGTCTCTATGTCGCTAATGTTGGCAAATGATGGATGAAATATTATTTAATTCCGGGATTATTTTATTAAATGTGAGAATTCTCTATAATGTATCTATACCAGGACCAGGTCCATCAATGTCGTCGAGAAATTGTCCGATAAGATACAACCTCATTTCTGTTTCTCTATCAAATACTTTATTAAATGTAATTTTCTTCCTGCTGATTTTATCAAAGATCCTGAACTTTACTCACTGATTAAATTTATCTTATTGTTAACATTCCATATTACTCTTCATTTTATTAAATCATTTTATTCTTATATTTTTCATTAAAATAAATTATCTAAAGTTTCATAATCTATTCTACAATTTAGTTATTTGATTTAACTTAATTAAATAAAATCAATAAATGCTTGAGCTTTTATTGAAGGTTTTGATAAATAAATGAAATTCATGACTAGTGTAATTGTTATACATTATCAATATCCGCATATATAATCGACCATTTAGTTTAAAAACACGTGTATCGATTAGATGTCAAAGAACGATATTTGCATCATTCAATGACAATCTTCAGCAAGCGATCAAGCGGACAGATAACCGACAGATATTCGAGACATGTTTTATTCTTCCTATCTATGAGGGGAAAGGGGCAAATGGAATTTGTGTTGCGTGTCATATGAATTATTTAGAGGCAACGCGAGCGGTTCACACATGTATCCAAGTAAATGATCAGTACTTTAGCCTTTTTGCAGCGACTAAACAACTAGATAGTGACCCTTAAACCGTTACTACAATTTCGGTTTATTCTGAAACGATAATAGTCACTGTTAATAATCTATTCACACACGCAAAGAGTTGAATATTAATTTATCATCAATTATTCGAGTCTGTATTCTGTTTACAATAGAACAAAGAACTCCAGGATTCATTATTTTTCATACAAATATTTTTTAATATTTTTTTTCGGAGGTAGTGAAATAAAAAAAATTAATTAAATAATTTGGTGTCTACGTACAGTGTAAATTATGCATGGTCATACATATTTTTCATAATTCATAATACATTTCAGGCATTATTCCGATTTTGTGTCAATTATAACGACGTTGGTGCAGTGTTAATTGGAAACGACACTGAAGAATGTCCACCTAGATGATATGTAGGCTGCATCGTGTAATTATGATACGTGGTCCATCGTAGTCACACAACATGCATTCGCTGATCTTGATGGATTATACACTGGTCCTTTCATATTTTATCATTACAAGAGGTATTCATGTGACACAAGGTTTTTCAAATATAAATCTCGAGCTTGGCTAGAAATAATGATGACCAAAGAACTAAATTAAATATGAATAAAGTATTATTAGGCTGTTGAATATTTTATGTATAGTCAAGTCAACGAAAATCCATAATTGTATTCATATTTAATCACCATTTATGAGAACATCCATACCCCTGAAGTATACTTATAAAATATTTTGGAAGGCCGAAAGACTTTTACCTTTTAAATCTAAATTGAATTGAATCGAGTTGAATTTCTATTTATTGTTGAATAAAATAACTGGATAATGGGAAAGATCAATATGTCATTTGGACCAAGTTAAAAGAATAAAATGGTGAAACAATATCAATAGAGTGAACAGACGAAAGGAATAAAGTTAGGTATTTTGTCTGTAGAAGTAACTAATAGCTACTTTAGTTGGCGATCCTTTCATCATTTTTTAACAAGGGATTTTCCAAACTATTTTCTCTTATGAAATCTAATTTCCATGCAAATACTAGGGTTCAATTCTAATTAAATTTTCTTAGATATAATTAATATACCCAATGAAATTTATACAAAAAAAGAATATTGATTAACAAACTCAACATCCAAGAGAATTAATTCAATTGATAAAATAATTGGGTACTAAATTTTAATCAGAACTTTAGTCCAGATAATTAGTTAAAAAATTTACGATAAATTAATTGAAAAATAATTTTTTGCTTGATTTACTTCTGATAATCTTGGATGCCAATATGGTTTTAGCATAAGCCGAGGGTTTTCTAGGGGCCAGCTGGAGTCTGTTCCACCCAGATAAACGTAACTGGAGATGCATTAGAGCAATTGCGGAGTGGCCCTGAGAGGATAAGCGATGTTGGGTGATATAGAGGAAGAGAGAAAGAAAATGAACCAGATACAACATTAATACATCCTCTCTCATTGCTGTCTTACGATACTCGCTTCTACTTAGACCACTCAACCACTCCACTCCTTCATTATGTATGTCCTTTTACGGATGAAAGCTTACTCCTAATGTAAAATTTTAGATATCTTCTACATTTCCTTTCTTCTCTTAACAGTCTACAGCATTAGAACATTTGAAAGCTTTTGACTTTTCTAATTTTTGTAATGTAAATAAACTCCAGTAATATTGAGATGGAATTTCTGATTAATTTTGTCACCCTGAAGTTATAAAATTGGTAGTGAGTTTCATTGAACAGACCTAGAGCTGCTATCTCTGTTTGAAGCTGAATTCTTCCTGAAGAACTTGAGCTTGTGGGATAATAGTAAGAATGTTTTATCCATATGCTGGAAGCTCTGGAATTGATTGCAGGTATTTGGTAGTTTCCTTTTGATGGTATACGAGCTGACTACATTGAATTTTACCACTTGGATGATAAGTAGAGCCATGCAATCAAGTGGTAAGCATGCTCAATACTCTGATGAAAAGCCTGAATGAAACTAGATTCCTGAAATATCGATGGTGATTCAGTTGAATAACTATCGATTTAAATTGCAATAGAGTAAATAAAATGCTTCATGAGCGACCTATTGTGTATTACAAATTGCTAAATTAACTGGTTCATTAAATTTTTTATCATTCATTCTTGGTTGGATAATGTTTGATCAATAAATTTAAATACAAAGTTTTTACAATCATCAAAATTTCTGCTCCACTATAAATAAAATATTTTGATGTTTTTATATTTTTATTGTGATGAACAAATTTTTGATATTGAGGTAGCATTAATTATTTTGGAGTAATAAATTAATCTGAAGATGGAATTTATTAAAGGTATCTTCATGGTAGTCATTGTATGAAAACTGAACTGGTACCATATAATAGCAATGAAAATTGATTCAATGACTTTGAGTTTCCTGACCAGAAGGGCTTAACAGAAGGACTAATGTTGGAAATATATTTGATAATGAGTAAAGAGTCTACCTCACTAGATCATCAATTGTACTTCTCTTTCTATATATTCATATTCCCTTCAACGATTATACTATCACATCAATTCATGCGACGATCAAAATACCTTTTAGTTACCACTGCCTATCAACATAATAAGCGTTATCACATCCTATTTGTATTCTGACGTTTATACTTGAGGTGATTGTGCAGTCGTATAGGGGCACTGGTCCACATGGAGAAGCATTGTTATAGTTGTGAATTAGCTCGTCAGTAGTTAAGTTATTTCTGGCTCATCTTATATTACTAAACACTGAAATAACTCGAAAAACTTCTATTTAAAAATTCAAGTTCTTCTAAACATCATTCCTATCAGCCTCTCTCATTGGAAAAAAATCTTTGTATAATAATCACCAAAAATTCTTGAATACCAAACTTATTTACATTCTTAATGATAAACAAATGAAATGAAATTGTGTTTTGTTTATGTGTATTGTTGATGACTGTTTGAGTTACAAGATAAAAAAAAGGAAGCCATTAAAATGAATCCAAAAAAAGAAGTAGTGCAAAAAAATAAAGAAGAACCTGATCGAGGCACGTGGGCAAGTAAAGCAGAATTCTTATTGTCATGTGCTGGGTATGCTATTGGACTGGGAAACGTGTGGAGGTTTCCTTATTTATGTTACAGAAACGGAGGAGGTTTGTTCAATAACTATTTACTCTATTATTTCACTTATAAAATATATTTTTAAACTTAAAAAAAAAAATTATATGAAATAATAGATCCAATTGTGCAACTGTCTAGATTTAGACATTACTCCAATCTCATTATCATTGAATTCATACAATTTACTTCAAATATTCAAATTTTCTTAAGCAGGATTTGTTGAATCTTCCAGCAAATGTAGCAGATGTATAATTTACATTAATAAAAATGTAGAAAACCAAGAATTTTCCAATTCTTATTTTTCTAAAAATAGATCAGCTATTTGGATTTGCTAAATTATACCAGTTATGTAGTAACTCTAAAAATAAGCATTAGAGAAAGTGATGACTAAGAAGTTATTATATTTAATGATAATATTTACTATAGCACCGAATAACATCCTGTTTGGGGGAATTACAATTGAATAAACACCTTAATTAGATAATTTAAGAAAATAAGATGGCATTTGTTGCAATTTTGATTCAATATATTCTTCATTTCAATTTAAAGTATTGAAACAAATGACTACATCGAGCAAAGACTCTAATGATTTGTTTGTTTATAAGTTAAAAGCTATTAAATAATTGCTTATTGTGTCATGTAGGTGCATTTCTCGTACCCTACTTATTGATGCTTTTTACATGCGGCATACCTCTGTTCTTTATGGAATCGTCCTTAGGACAATTTAGTGGAACAGGATGTATTACTGTATTTCGAATCAGCCCTCTGTTTAAAGGTAAGCTAACACTAATTATTTTTTGTTAAGAAAAATAAAAATATTTTAAATTGATAATTCCGTATCAGGTGCTGGATTTGCTGTTGTTATTGTAAATATAATATGCACTATGTACTACAACGTCATTATTTCATATCCAATAATGTTTTTAATAATGTCTCTAAGGAGTAAACTGCCATGGGAGGATTGTGATAATTCTTGGAATACACCTAATTGCGTTCGAGTAATTCCCATACTATTATTTTAAAAATAGTTTAATTATTTAGAAGTAAGTATTCATGTTAAATAATTATTTTATGATCACAGATCAATCAAATTAATAATATAAGAAATACTTCTGACATCACTGGGTTCATGAGTAAAGTTAGTACTCCTGCAGAGGAGTTCTTCAGGTAATATTTTTGGTAAAATAAATATTACACCTAAATTATTATTATTAACAGTCTAATTTTATAGTCGTAACATTCTTCAAATATCATCTGGAATCCATGAAATTGGTGGGATAGTGTGGCCACTATTTACCTGCAACCTTGTTTCTTGGATAATTATATTTCTATGCATTTGTAATGGAGTAAAAAGTGTTGGAAAGGTAAAACAATATTCCTATTTACAGAAATAAAAATGTCCTGAGTAAATAAATAAATAACTATTATGTAATGTTTTTTAATATAGGTTGTTTACTTTACTGCAACATTCCCATTTCTCATTCTGTTTATCTTACTAATTCGAGGTGTTACCCTTCCTGGAGCCATGGACGGAATTTGGTTCTATATCACCCCTAAGTGGTCTGAATTAACAAACTTACGAGTAATGTATTTACTATAAATAATCCTAACTATCTATTAATTTCTGATCAGTGAAAACTTAAACAATGATTTGTTTTTTCTATATTTAAAGGTGTGGGCGGATGCAGCAATACAAATATTTTTCTCCCTTGGCCCTGGATGGGGTGGAATAGTGAACATGGCGAGTTATAATACTTTTAGAAATGACAATCGACTGTAAATATTCCTATTTATACAAATGTTAATCATTCTAAATAATTATAGCCTTAACACATCAATCAATCTTTCAGTGATTCTATCTTCATTCCAATTCTAAATTGTGGGACAAGTATATTTGCTGGTTTTGTCGTATTTTCTGTTCTTGGATTCATGGCCCATAGAACAGGACTACCTGTAGCAGCTGTAGCTGTGGGTGGACCTTCATTAGCTTTTGAAACTTACCCTGAAGCATTAACAATGCTCCCAGTTCCTCAATTATGGTCCATCTTATTTTTTTCAATGCTTTATTTTCTTGGAATGGACAGCTGTGTAAGTAGATCATGGTAATCACCCGCAGATTTATGAAATAGTTCTGAAAATTAATGTTGTTTTATTTATCATCACCATCCCAGTTTGTCCAAATTGAGGCCATCATATCAAGTGTGACTGATGCATACCCAAAATTGATGAAACATAAACGATTAGTTACTGTGGCCTCTTTAATCATACTATTCTTGGGCTCTAATATATTCGTCACCAATGTAAAAAGATTTCTATTACATAATATAATGATAAATGATTTTATAATTAATTTTTACGAAACAAATTTTATTCTTTCAAGGGTGGAATGTATATACTTCAAATGTTTGACTGGTATGCAGCATCAGTGTCAGTTATATCAATTTGTCTAGCAGAAGTGGTCATTGTTGGATGGATTTATGGTAAATAATCATTAATAAAATTATCTCAATGACTGTTAATAAGGTTCTTTAAAAGATTTATGATAAATAAGATTAACGTGACATCCTCTGTCTACATCCGACCCCGGAAATGAAATGTCCCAAATATTTTTATACTTTAAGACCAAAAGTGTCCTCTCTTCCAGGTTGTGACAATTTCATTCGTGACATCGAATTTATGCTTGGCAAAAAAGTTCATTCTTGGTGGCCTTTTGCTTGGAAATATGTCACCCCTACTATTCTCACTGTAAGTTATTCGTTATTATTATTAAAAATAATCAGAGAAATATGATAATATAGAAAAAATATGATGCTAGTTGCTTTAGTGCTATCTAGTATTTCTGTCACGTCAGATATATATTTATCATAATGTAGAAACGATAAAAAAGTATTTATTATAAATGTGGAAGCAAATGATTGTTTATCAAATTGCGATTTATTAAGAAACTTTTATATTAATAACATGACTCACGCATTGATATTTATTTTTTTAGTTCATCTTCGCTACAACTATCATTTTCAATACTCGTATCACGTACAATGGGAAACCATATCCAGAATGGGCTGTTTTTCTTGGCTGGTGTTCATGTATGACTAGTATGCTGTGTATTCCTGGTTATGCAATTTATCATTTTTTTACTACAAAGGTGAATATCCTTAGATTTAATAAAAAACATTTCTTTTCTTTCATAATTTACTTCATCAGGAAATGAATAAGTTATTGTAAACAAATTGAATGAAGTTTTATATCAAATTATTTTTAGATAATGAGCTATCTATTTTTAGAAAAAGCATTATCGAATTTAGAAGATTTTCATTAAATACAATTATTGATCAGAAGAAATAAAAAGTTATAAAAATAACTCAAATAATTTCCTGTAATTCTAGGGAACCTTCAGAGAAAAGTTCGAGGTTGGTCTTAATCCAACCTCCAAGTGGGGACCAAGTAGACCAGAGGATCGAGATGCATGGAAGAAGTTCATCAATAAAGCTGATACAGATTCCAATGTGACTGCTGTAAATATTGTTAAAGTGACAAGTCTTTGATACTCATTTTTAAATAGCATTCTTCATTAACGAGATTGCTGATAAATAATTAAAAGAATCAAATAATTCGTCAATAAGTAAATAAAATTAAAAAAAAGATCACTACTTTATTTTCTATCTTTTGTTTTTACTTTAAATGCTATATTCACGGCAGTGTCTAAAACCTACATTAGACTTAAAATTGTTTAGTAATGTAAAAAAAATAAAAAGTTTTAAAATTATTTTATTAAAAACAATTGAAAAATTCTAAATTTGTTGTTATTGAATTATTGACAAAATGGTGAATTTTGTGGAAAAAAAGACTAAATTGAGGTTCAAAGAAAAACCAAAAAAGAAAATAAAAAGTAAAAAAATGGAAAAGATAAAAATGAATCAAATATTTCAATCAAGTGTTGATTCTCATGAACGTCCATTAAAGTGGTGGGAAACCAAGCCAATAAAATATGCGTAAGTTGTAATAAATAATTATTGGTGTGAAGTAACACGGAAAAAAGGATAATAATTAACGTTAGAATGATTGCAATTAAGCTATTAAGCTCTAGTCAATTTTTGTATACGTCAATCAACGAAAAGAATATTATGGGTGGAGATATCACGGAAACTTGGCACCACTCGACAATCGCATTACTTCCACATTCCCTAGTTTATTTTACATTGAATAGATGAGTGAGAAAGCACGCTTAGCACTACCAACTATTACTCTAGTTATTATTCACCTTTGTAAATCGATTTTGGGTTTTTCGGTGCTCGTCTTAGAAATCAAGTATGCACAATTTCAGGTTCTTGGCGTTAATCACGCGACGTTCTTCCCAAAAAGTCTCACGGTACTTAACTGTGTGGTTTCGTGTTTTTTAATAAAAATCCTACTCACTCCTAAATGGGCTTTTAAAACACGAGTTATTCTTGAAACTATTTTTATTGATAAGACATGCTATTTTTCTTTATTATTCATAAAAATTAGAGCATCGCTAACTAGAAGAGGATTTGAATTTTAACTTGAAATAAAAGATAAATGGGGTTGAACAGTTTAAGGGTTTAATATTTTTAGTTACAATTTTATGAAAAATAAACTTTATGGATCATAAAAAATATTGAGTTGTTGGAATAAAAAATTTATTTTAAACAACGATAGAAGAATATTTTTTATCTCAATCATTTTTATATTAATTCTACAACTAATTCTTGAATAATATTCATATTTATATTGATATTCATTTCTGACATATATTATTTAAACAATAGTCAAAGAAAATCGTGGCAAAGAGACATTTATCATATGATGCCAGCAAAGCGTACGACAGCAAAACCACGCGATTCCGTGGCGACTCGGGTGCGAACATTTTGAGGGAATGAAACATCTCCTAAATCGATCATCAATCTCCAGGTGAAAATAGTAATTCACAGCATAAACATCTACGTGCACGCAGAGATTGTGCGGAATGATGAGCAGTATCGCGTGTTTGTAACCAGGTGTCATATCATCAAGCTGACTCCGTCTGCCTCATGACTGAAACGTGACAGAATGCCAAGCTATCTTCAGTCTACACTGACTGTGAATTGTATGTAACTCCCTCGACCTGCCCCTGAAGACCAACAGTATATATTCAGAATTGCGATTTCTGCTTTTCAAATGTAGTAGAAGCCGTTGGTTCAATGAATTTAGAAACTTGGGGTAGAAAACACTTGGAAAAGAAGTCAGTGAAGTGTTCGAATCACAGAGCTTAGGTCTATCTTTATTATCACCCTCGAAACATCATTTTATTAGCAACTTAACATACCAACTACTTTTCTATTCAGTGTTGATGAACTTGATCAAATTCTTTTATAGTAAAAAGTCATTCAATGACTTGGTGATTAATCAATCTTAGACAAGTTTTAGCTCAAGTGATTAATATATATTCAAATAATTTTCTTATTGTTTTTAATTAATCAAAATTGATTTAAATTGTGTCCTTTGCCACTAACAATAACTATTAAAAGTCAAGAGAAAAAAATTTAAAGATGATGATGTCCTAGTAGCATTTTATTCTTTGCTCAACCAAATAATCAATTTTGATTAAAAGATTGGAATGTTAAATTAAATAAGTGGGATTAATTGAACAAGAAATGTTCCTTTGGGAATCAAACATAAATTCTTAAAATAAAATCGACAATTATTAAGCACAAGAAAATAAAAGAATATAGAATTAAAATGAATTCACCATCAAGTGATGGATTTTGGGCAACACTAGAACTTCTTGTTGATGGTCTGAAAGAAGTAACAAGCGTTGATCTATTGAATGATGATATTGAGGATTGGTTGGATACAATAACTACCAAAGTTAAATTACGACATGAGCGAGAAAAAAAAATGAAGGAAGTTGAATCTCATGAATCAGAAACGGACATGTGGTCTTCAAATCATGTAACTTTGATTGATTGCAGGTAAAGTTTTCATTTCTCTGACAGATAAATTAGTTTATTCATTTTTAATTGCTTTGACACCTTATTAATTCACTATGCTATTACATGATTAACAAATTAATGGAACTTTTGAAAATAAAGACAGACATGAATTTTTAAATTCAGTAGAAACATCCGATGTTCAGTCAGACATCTGCTCAAGATAATACTACTTTACCATTAAAGCTGCAGAAATCTTTTTTCGTGCTTATTTTTTATCACAAACGATCAACATTATGCAGTAGCTTGGTATAAAAAATTAGTTTTTGATTATCTCAAGAGCATTAACAAACACTAAGGCTTTCTTAATTAATTAAAAATAAATTTGTCTTCCTAAAAAATCTTATAAAGGTTTTGATTGACGTCATATACCTTAAATTGGTCTTCGTAAAGTCTGGATAAAGTTGTTAATTGATTTTATCCTATTTATCTTCCTCCTAAAGTTTCATCCCCCATTGCATTTGTCGTTATGTGACTAATCATATTCAGGTCAGGAAAACTTATAACTAATTTTTAGACGGAAGGGATTCAGAATCTATTAATTATTCAATCAGTTCAAGAATAATAAATCAGCGAAAAAATTCATCGAGATCAATTTAAAATAAAATTGTTATCGAAAAGTCTAATGGAGTGGAATAAAATGGAAATTTGTAATAAAAAAAAAATATTAAAAAATGAAATAATAAATGCAAAAAAAAAATTTTATACATATAATTTCCACCTACACTATTGATCAAATGTCTGATATCAAAAAAGAAGACGTCAGAGTTTTTGGGGACAATAAACATGGTTATATTACTCCACTCAATCACGCATTTTCATTAAAAAGAAATCCCACAGGTTTACAACCTTCGCAACGTCCAATAAAACTTTTGTTAATAAAATGAAGTACTCTATCCACAGAATTAGGATAGCAAACTCTGTTATTTTGATTTGCTCAAGTGGCTGCTACATCTAATTTAATTGCTGTAAAGTGCTTTGATACTCACTATGATAATTATATTATGATTATGTTGTGATGATGAGCTTTACACTATTTGATTTTGAACAGTTAATTAAAAACTTACATAAAACTCCAATTAAACTTTATGAAAAAAAAATAATAAAACGAATAAATATATTCTGTTATTTTTTATTATTTTTAAGAGCTCAAGCTGAGTAACTAAAATGTAAGAATTCATTAATATAAATCTAAGAGAAAATAAAATACTATTTATTACAATAATGTTTTTCACTTTTCAATTAAAGCTCGTAGTCAAGAATTGTATCAATGTTTCAATTTTACTCAGTGTATTTTTCTTAAATAAAATTTATTTCATAAAAAAATAATGAAAGAGAGAGAAACCGATATGGAATTAGAAGCATGGTGAGTTGATCTACTTAAAATAGTCTGGAATGAAAAATAACTATTGTATTATTTTGAAAGACTGGTTATTTTATCGAATATTTACCTATTTGATGATATAGGAACAGTTGAATAATATTTCTATACATATTATATTTACAATCGGTTCATTGATCTCCCTCTATTTACTCATCGCTCAGGGTCCACATAGCTTTGAAATTTTTTTGAGATTACAGAAAAGAATCCAGACGTTCAGTAAATTACTGATGATATTTTTAGCGCGTTCGATAATTTAGTTTTATTTCTTTCTTGATAGTATACAATATAAAAGGGACATCGTAAATATACGAAAAAATTTTACGACAAGGCTACAAAGTAACTTAAAATGAATGGAGTAGGCGGATTGAATATACCAGAAATAAAAATGTAATTTAATTTTTCGGAAGTTAAGTGAGAAAGATGGTTTTCTTATAAAAATTCGCAGTCATTTTAAATATTTTATACAAAAACTTTCCTTTAAAAAAGAAAAAGATTATATAACTGTTCACTTTAATGTTGGCTCTTTTTTCTAACTTCTTGAAACGATTCTAATATTGAATTAGATAGTAAGTGATGGTAGAGTGAGTTAAATATTCTACAGATGTCGAGGCATGGACGTACTTTCCTCACTAGTATCGTGGGATGTCGTCCGTTATCGATATTCAATTCCCCATGGCACTCTCTATGGTCGCAAAGTATCCTTGCAGCGTCATGCATAAACTAATTCGCATGAACCATTTTATCCAATTTTATAGTTACAAAGCTTACATATATGTTCGCAATAGCCTTCGAATGAAAATTTTATTGTGTAAAATAAAACAGATTTCGTGAAAATTTCCATTAACAGTACTTCGTTGAAACATTATTGCGAAACAATTCATTTTTTTTTTGTTTTTTTTTTGAATAGCTGTAAAACGATTTCAATTGGTTTTATCACTAGTTAATTAACAAAAAAAATATTTTTACGCTTAAGAATAATTTTTGGAAGCAATTAAATCTTTTTAATGTTTATTAGAAAAAGCAATCAAATAGAATATTAGATTAGAATAAAATTATTTAACAAGGAAAAAATGTATTTTAAAACCTATTATCATAATTTAATTAAAAAAAAAAAGATTGACAAGTTATGAATAAATGAAATATTTCATTTCTTTTTCCAATTTAGTTACAAACTACGAAGTTAAAAAAATGCATAATGCATGTTTACAAAAAACCAATGCTATTATACATTTCTCAACAAAAACTATCGTAAAGTGTAATCAATTGCACAAAGTTAATATGCTTGATTGTACAATGATCGATACTCGATCGTCCTTCCCATGTCCCACATTCGTTTTACTTGTCCTACTGACATGCACTTATTACCATGCTTGTATTTTTCGTCGTGTCACACTGGCAACTCCAGTGAAAGACATCGTGCCTCTCTTCAGCTGGTTCTACCTGGTTACCACCACTCCTCTGACTACTTTCCTAGTTTGGAATTTTTCCTCAGCTCACTATGTCAATTTCTCGACCAAACTACCCTCCCCGATACTTTAGACTTTCGAGTTAAACGCAAATAAAAATTCAGTCGTACAAAGCTCACATCAACGTTAGCATCATGGTTGAATTGCACGAATTCTTACTTCTTACCTTTTGGTAAGCTACATTCTCGTATAAAATTAATTATCTCGACTTGATGGTGTCATTATAGATGATGGCACTTACGAACCTCTTAACAAGTATCGTCAATAATAGACAGAACAATAAAAAACTAAAGCAACCAGCGGTCAATCATACGAAGCGATAGAAAAATTATCGGGTTTTCTACTTCAGTAACTTCTGCTCTAGACAGAGCATTACCACAAGTTTTATAAAGTACCTCGTCAGGTTCAATCTCCAATCATAAAAGTAGAATGCGACGTAAACATCAATAAATAATTCTTCACACAAAACCTTTTAAACTCAAATATTTTTTCATCCATTTGCCAACATGACTCGTTATTCTCTTCCATTCAATCAATTAATAAAAATTAAAACTTTCAAAAAATTATTTACGATTCATTTAACACATTGTTACAAAATTACCTTTGAACTATACAACAATAATAATAACAACAAAATTGTATTTATCCACATTCTATATTAAATCAACAATAAACATTCATTATACAAATTCATTTACGTAAATAAATTGACGCCAATTGAACCATCGAATCATATTTGGTAAAAATGATTGATTACGCACCAATTATGAAAACCTTGAAACCTACTAAAAGCTCATTGAACACCTGAAGCTGTTATTGGTGCTATCTTCGTCTTTCTCGCTCTTTCTCTAGAAATCCTTAGAAAACTTACGATGTCTAGCTGACTGTTTTCATAGTCACGAACATTATTTTACTCGAATTTATACTGTATACAATTCAGTAAAGCTTCGAAGTTCGACCGATAAAGAGTCTTTATAAAAATACCAGTTGTCTATTGGTTTTATTTGTTGTAAAAAATATGCATTAAAAATAATTGTAGCTGATTAAAGTCCCTTGTCAAACTTGTAATCCAATAATAGGTAATTGTGTGTGTGTTTGTTTTGTTTAGCTTCAGCAGCCCACCTGTGAGGTCACGGCTTGAAATGTTAATGGGCAGTAACATCGTGCGATTAACTGATCGGAAGTACATGTTACGTTTAATGGCGAGACTACGACAAGATTATGAAACCCGTCAACAGTGTCGGATTGAAGAAAGAAAGGTAAACTAATAGTCCAAGTTATTATTTATTTGAAGTTTAAATAATTTGAAGGTGGATGTGAATATGAGAAAAAATAAAATTGGTTTGTTTTATTTATTATAGAAAATATGTCTTTCTATGTTTAATGATTATTTATAGTTACTTATTTTAATTGAAAATACTTATTGGAGACAGTTACATTCATATGTTAGAAGAACTTCAGTTTATTTATTGATATGCAGTCTTTTATGGCCTTCTTTAATATTCTTTTTTAAATTTTATTTCAATAAATCCCATCTACATAAATAAAAAATTTATACAATAAGTTTCTGGAGTCTTTAATTAAAAGTAAAACTTCTTCAACTTCATTCAATTTTGATTGGATACATTTTGCAACATTCCATGACTATAAAAAGAGAACGATACGATACGACAGAAACTAATCAATGAGTTTCTATCGATGGAAATGAAATAAAAGTATATTCGAATTTAACTTGGAGTAAATGATGAGAAGAAAAATTGAGGTTGCATGAGAGTAGCCCATTTTCTCGCACTTATGGCTACGACAGGCCTTGACTACCGTCATTTCGTTGTACCGCGCAATTTGGCCAATATCTAAGTGAAACGCTGCTTTAAAGTACTTTACGAATATTACATACCAACATCGCGTGTCGTTATCAACACGAAGGCTGCGTGCATCAGTCACGCGCGACTTCCGATCGACAGTCCCCTATACATTTCAATACATTTAGACTTATTCCAGCCACCAAGAAATGCAAGCAGCTTAACAAATTCAACTGTAAAACGAGCATACGATCTTCGTCACAATCTAGTCCTAAAATAATATCTATGAATAAATTCTAATAATCAATGAATGGAATTTAATCTCCATAACTGACATGGTAATATAGTTTAGAAGTTATTTAATTAGTCATGCAATAAATCCTGACAATTCGAATCACGAATGAATTTCATAAATAACCATTTTGCTGGCAGCTTTCTTTGTACTTGGTGTATTTGAGTATCACCTAATTACTTGCAACACATCCGTTGATAAAAATAGGCATGAAGCCAATTGTGAAAGTATAAATTGAAACTTGATTACTTGAATGATTCGGAAAAAATCGATTGATGCAACACAATAAAATTGCTCTTTATTAAATAGTATTTCTTACAAATTACCTTTATTTCTCTATTCAAGTAATGAGTCGTCATGCTGGCGCCAATTTTAAACATATATTTCCGGAGATGAGCTTGTTTACGTAATTGATTAATACTAATCTAAAAGCTTCTACGTTTTATTTTGCATTTACAAATTATTTTTTGCAATTTTTGAATTGATAAAACTACTTAGCAGATTAAAAATAATATTCATTAAAGTTTAAGTAAAAAATCCTACGCTCTTGAAAAATATAAATAGATTTATTCTTAATGAGTGAAAATTTGTGAATAGATATACAGAATATTTATAATATATTATCATGATGATAATAAGATACTTTTGCATTTCATTTTTATTTTTAGAAGAATGAATTGATGCGAACGAAGACGATGATATTAAATCGTTTGATTTCCGTACACGAAGCTCCAGCAGAAATCCGTCAATATCCACTTTTTCAGCTGTACCTCTACTGTGATGCTATCATCGAGCAAAAGAGGAAAAAGGTATGAGTAAAAATATTAGAAAACATTTTGATACAAATAACTTGACCTTACTCCTTTATTTTCATCTGAATGTATCAGCATACATCCAAGCAGAAAAAAATGAAAAAATCCTTGTACAATATGCTCTATCCTGATCAAAAAAAAGAGAAATCAAACAATGAAGAGAAGGAAATTTATATGAAAAGAATTTATGTTGATGGAGTTCCTGAACTGGTGATCTATCACTATACGTTTTTTTATTAATAATTCAATAATTATTAACTATTAGATCTTATTCACACCTTACTTTGTTAATTGAATATGAATTAAATAGCTCTTTTACTTATGATAGATCCCTATGACTGAAGAAGAAGCAGTCGCAGCTAAAAAAGAATTGGAAATTTCTAAGGACGTTGAAGATGGCTACATGTTGACACAAAAGGAATATGATCGAATTCATTACGAAACAGAAGCTATCAAGGATCTTCGAGGAACACAGGTATGTTATGTCATAATTAAATAAACATAAACTCTTCAACAAAAAGAAAAAGGATAATGCCAAGAGATAATTTTTATTCTTTAAACCATAATCGATGTTTTTTAATTTACAATCTTAAAAATACCTAGAGGTAAAGTTATTCATTATTATCTAATATTACTTAAAACTTGCTTTAATAAAAAAACACTAACGTTTTTCCTATAAAACACTATCTACGTTGGAAGGTTTTCTACTTATAACAATCCTTTTTTTTATCAATGAAGCGAAAAAGAAAAAAAGCCCTTGATTATTTATTCTTTTTTTCTCTTAAGAAATTTACCTTGTCTGGAAAAGAGAATTGAACGATTTATTCACAGTAAATTAGTTGATTAGAGACATTTTTTTGCGTTACAAACACTGTTATTGTTCTTCAAATTTTATTTGATCTCTAAAAAAACAATGGAATCGTTTTTTTGTGTCTAATAACAAGAGAATGTTTAGTAAAATAAAACCTCATATGTCCACAGTATTAATTATATTCAAAAAAAAAATGTATAATATTATTTTTTGAATGCATGTTGTATTTTATTAAATCTAAAATTTATTGCAACATAAATCTACGAATTTTTTAATAATTTTTCTCATTAATCCAAAACTGGGTATTTTTCCGCAGAAGGTGGAGGAGATATACGCGAAAGCTCATGATATTCTGGGAATTCTTTACTCATATGTGGATGAGGGTCGATACAAAAAACAGAATAAACTGTCAAAAATTGCGGATCCATCGACAGATAATGGAACGGAAGGTGAAGAAAAACATTCCAACGAAATCCTCCAACAACAAGGAAATAGTGAAGATAACGCCAACGAAAAATCTTAAATAAATAAGGGACACATGTTGGGGTGATAGATGGATGTATTATCGTTCTTTTGTTCACGAAATTTCGTAAGTCTGACGATCTGAAAAGGTCAAGTGTCAAAGAGATTTCAAAGTGTTCTTAAAAGGGATTATTTAAAAGTGATAATGGCAGTGGGAGAAAAATACAAGTGAATACGTCACGTAAAAATTGAAAAGTAATTGCACAGATACAAATAAAGTCTAATAAATATAAATCGTTCAATTGGTATTCAAGTTTCAACGAGAAAATTCATTTCGTCTCACACTGATTGCTACAGTGATATGTGTTTTTTATCTTTGTTAACCTGGGATGCAGATGTATTCTATTCTACGAAAAAAGTCGTGAAATCAGCGTTGTAAATTAATTATACCACTGTGGTAATTTCTCCGTATGGTTAATGAGTATAGTTACCACATTGCTGCCGTGAAAATCTGTAGGTGGAACTGCATAATAGTCATAAATTATATTTTAATAAATATACATACGAGTTCAGATAATACCTACAATAATGTATACAATAATTTTTCAATGAAAATAATTAAATTCATGTAGTCATATTTTTCAAAATAAATTCAAAAATGCCACTGTTCTTTATTAATTAAAAATACTAAAAATATAATAATACTTATCACAAGATGTACACATTTATTTTATAACTAAAAATAATTTCTTTAAAAAATTTTGGCTATTCTTTTTTAATTAATTCATAAATGTGTTTATTTAAACTTAAAAAATAAATATTTTAATATTCTTCAATTTATTTAAGTGATGAAAATCCTTCTACCTTAAAAACTATTCTTAGGTGCATTTATTTACAATATTTTTTGATTAAAAAAGTGAGTTTATTAAATAATAAAAAACTTTAATATCACAAAGTTGATGCAACTTATATCACACTAAACTTTAAACCCTTGAGATTCATATGCACACCTGTTGACTTGATTATTCATGAAAATGGGAATAGAAATGGGTTATAGTTAATCACAAAACATCTACTAATAGCTGTTTTAATGTTCTGTTTACAATCTATTCAATCAATTAAGAGCCCCTATTATAAATTTTTTTGTATCAAAATACCTATGATAATCGAATATCATTGTTATTTCAAATATTATCTATTATGAGAGAAACGTATGTTAACATAATTACAAGAGTCTCTTTAGGTACCAAATAAATATGTAATTGTACAGTGTTTATCTATAAATATCTTGGAAATTCGATACTGACGTATCAATTCATTCAAACGTGTGACACATAAATGCAGTTGTTCTTGGAGAATATTAGTGTTATTAGTTTGATGTCAAAGGAATAATAAATATCGAATTAATAATTAAAAGGAACTCCAATATAACTCAAGTGTTAAAATAAGTTGTAAGACGTAGGTTGATAAAGTTGATATTTCTCTAATTATTGCCATATTCCATCAATAATGAATGGTATAATAAGTTATAGTATTCCAAGTACGAAAGTTGACGTACTTCGTAATTACCGAGAAATTGAGCTAACTTCATACGTGCTTCAGGTAATACGTCTTAAACTAATGAATAATTACCAACCTGTAATTTACCAGCCAATTTTTTTCATTCAAGTTTGCTTGCTGGAATATTTTAATTTAAAATATTTGTGAAACTAATTGCTATAGGAAGTGAAGCATATTTTGAGAACAAATTTACACAATAAAAATTAGAAGCTGTATTCAAGTAGTAATATTTAAAGTTGAGAAAAGATTAATGAAAGAAAAATGAATTTTTTTTTAATTATAAATGATACTTGAAAGTAACTTAACATTTAGTTCCAGTGAAAAGCTCGACAAGATCTCGTTAAGAGTAAAAATTGAAAGGATTATCGTTCAATCGAAAATACATTTTGTTTTAATTAAAATTATTTCGGTGTGCTTTTCAATTCAATTTTGAACTATATAATTATTTTGCTAAAAATAAAGATAATTGTTATAATAATCAAACATTGAACTGATGTAAAAATTGATGTAATCAAAACAAAGCGTTCTATTTCCGGTAGAAAAATTCTTAAAATAGATTTTACTCTATTCAATAAATTAATGAATATGTAATTTATTTAACTCAGTCAAATTTCATGTCAATCAAATTTACCATAAAAATGAGAATTCTATTACTTTTCGCACATCATTCACATGAATATGAATCATGAAAATATTATAGATGTCAAAGAACTCTGTTCGAAATGACTATTGCAAAAATTTACTGAAATAAATATAAAGCTTCATTCACGTACGAGAATCTATCGTTGTCGTCTGTACGATCCATGAGGGGGTAGCTTCGGCGCTCTATATATAGGCGTCGCAGCGCTGATAGAACTTCAGAATATCCACGCATCGCAACGCAAGTGGTTACTTTTTTGTCTGCTCGCTTGTGATTCCTTAGAGTTTTGAAAATTAACAAAGTAATAATCGCTTTCTTTTCCGTAAAAAAAATTTTTTTTCATTAGTGGATTTTTTATTTCACATAAAAAAAACATATTGTTTAAAATTAGATAACTGTATTTTCTTATTGTGTCATTAATTTTGTAATAATATTACCCCAATCATTATCAATCAGTCAATTGAATTGCTCTGAATGGTAGCTTCGTCATTCATTTTCATTCTTTGTTAAAGTAATTTTTTTTTTGAATTATTTATTAAATATTTGATGATAAAATTTGGTTTAATAATTAAAGAATAATTAAGATACTCCAGGATAAATTTTTTTGTGGAATATTTTATTTCAAGAATAAAAATTGAATTACTAATTTAATAACAAGTGATTGTGAATCGTAAATTAACAAAAACTCTGGCAAATAATTATTAATCATAAATTGATTTTGAACGGTATACCAATAATAAAAAGTACCTCAGCTTTCATTTATTCTCAGAGAAACAATTGGTGAAAATTCGATAACAGTCACAAAAGCTAGAGATTCAGAGCAACAAGTTTCTGTGGGGTGGTGCTAAAAACCGATATGGTTATTTGAATGGCCCATCTTTATCACTATTTTCACTTCATAATATTTTGAAAGGCTTATTAAACGCATTCTCCATTCAATTTTTCAGATCTTTCAATTTATTTGAATTTTTAATTTGATTCATTTGTCCAAAATTTAATCGAAGAAATAATAATTACAGAAATGTGGCTGTCGTTATTTCTGCTAGTGTCATGTGTAGTAGTATCGAAAACAGAACCAGTCGATCTTAGCCATCAAAGCGACGTTCTCTTCTCACCTGAAAGTGCAAACCGTCAGAAAAGTTTACAGAATATACAAGAATTAGCTATGCGTCTGAAACAGAGTGCGAATTTAAAAGAACCTCATAAGTGGAATGACATGGGTTTTAATTTTGATCCTAAAGATGTTGACATGGCTGAAATAAATGATGAAATTTTTAATGATTTTGGTAAGTCCGTATTTCAATATTTTTATATTTCTGTAATTATCATGCATTATTTTCAAATTTCTTTAAACTGTTAATCATAAAAAAAATCTGATAAAATTATTATTCAACACCATCAATTAAATTCTTGTTTTTATAATGAGAAGAATCTAGATTACACAACACAATAATTTTTTTTAGAACTCTAAAAATTGAGATAGAAATGAATTTATATAATTAAATAAAGGAGGATAATATAGAACGTTATTCTTTATAATTAAATTTCAACATTAATGACAAATTTTTATGTAACTTAATAATGAATACCACAACTGAAATTCTTCATGACACTGCTAAAATACGTCCTCTTTACATTCCATGTTTCACTTTGTGCTCTTCTCAATGTCACTGTTTTAACATATATTTGAACTTTTTTTCATTGTTCCTAAGGACTTACACTGACGTAGAATTGCAACACTATAGAATCCTTTTATTTGAAACTATCCCAAAATAGAATAAAAGTAAACTTGATATCAATTATTTTTATTCTCACAAAGATTTTTCATTAATGAACTTGTTATCAGCCAACTTCTTGGGATCAATGTTGATGATGAAAATTCACAAATCAACGGAGTAATGGATAATTAGTTTCACTTTAATAAACTCACCTTCGTAATTAACGCCTTCGCTTGAATGAATTCAACGAAACGAAAAAAAATCAATTGAACTGTTAATATAGAGTTGATGTTTTTATTCTAAGTAAACAACTGTCTAAAAAAATAATGAAAAATTTTCTTCTTTACTTTTAGACGATCTACAAGTGAAAGAATTAGATGATGTGGACATAAAAAAGTTTTCAAACTTGTTGATATCACTTCTGAATCAACCGACGTGGGGAAATCCATTAGTCGTCGTTGAAGATCCACTACTAGACGAGTCTGATGATGATGATGAAGGCTTGAATGAACTGGAAATTCCTTTAGAAAAAAGGTCGAGATACTATCGGCAATATCCAGGAAAAAGACAAAATTATCGGTAAGAAGTTTTATGGTTATTTAAATATTCAAAAATAATAATTATTTCATGAAATAAATCATGACTTACTGACATTATCAAATATTTATTTGATGTCATTTTATTACAGATCTAGAAACTCCTTTGACTATGAATCACTGCACGTTTGTACTCCATCTCGAGAAGATGTATTCCAGCTATTAGTAGCTCTGCATGATGTGCGTCAAGGAAATAAATCGCGAACTGTGAACTTCTGCAAACGTCGTAGACCTGTTGGTACAGTCTTCACAAACATCCGTTTTCTTGGACGTAAAAAGTAATAAAAGTCTATTAAGTAAATGCAAGTGTACTCAAGCTCAAGAGACAAACAAAACTTGTGTAAATCAGAATGATTTTCGAATTAGAAGTTATTTCTTGCGTTAGTACACCAACACATTCAACAATTTATTGGTCAGAATTTACTCAAATGTATATTTTTGTAGCATTTCACACTGTTATAAATTGTTTGTCACACATAAATACGTGGGAGAAAATTCCATCAGAGAACAGAATAAATTAATTTTAGTTTATTTATTGTAACACTCATGTGATTGTCGATTTTATAAAATGAAAATTTCTCTTTTAATTATTTCGTACTTTATCTAAAAACCTAGTCTGTCTATTTATATAAGTCTGTTAATTATAATTAATATTCTATATTTGACTCTGATAGTTATAATCAATTAATTTATAATATTCAGACAATCATGTATTAAATAAATATTATAATTTTTTTTTAAATGTATATGTGCCAAAGCTCATAATCAAAATACTGAAAACATCATTTTTGACATTATATTATTAATGTCTATACTGAAATTAATATTATATCAAATTAAGGAATAAGTTTTAATTAAGTTAAATAATAAAATTATTTTTTATATAACAATTATTTTTATTATAAAAATTATTTATTAGTGTAGGAATGATCACGTATAAGTTTTATAAATTATTTGCTATTTAGTATTATAATTATACTGTGTATGTCTGATAGTTAGTTCAAATAAAAACTATTCACATGGTATGAAAATGTGTATTCAATTATAAAAAATTATTTTAAACAACGATAATTACATAAAAAAAATTCTTAATCTTAACTAATTAAAAATTTAATTCAAATTTGAGAGAATACTATGTTGAATCCTCGTCCTGTTCCAAAAGCATCTGATACAAATTGTATATCAATAAAACCAGTGGGTGGGAATGTGATCAATGCTAGAAAATTTTCAAAACAAATGGTAGACATCAATTTTTGTTTTATGTTAATCAATAAATAATCAAAAAATTTATCTACTTACTCTTGCTACCTGCAATGGTACGTCCACAATATTTAGTATTCTGATTAATGAAGAATAGAAAATCCTTTCCACACCCTCGGCTATTTTCTAAGTCGAATTCTAAGATGGATAAATGTAATTTGCATGCACCAGGTGCTCGAATAAATCGAAAACAAATGTTAGTATTTGGCGGGTAGTAATTAGGATATCCAGGTGAAGGAATAGTTCCTTCTCTTGCATTCAATCTCACATATTGACAATTACTTGGTGACGGAATTATATTTCCTGCACCAGGATATCCAACGCCTGGGAGTCCAGGTAAGCCTGGTGAAGGAATTAATCCATTATCAACGTTTGGAGGAATAGGTCTTCCTGAATTAGGAGGAAGGTATCCAGGACGTTGATTTCCAGGAGGATAATTTGTTCCAGGTAGGTAGTTGGGTATAAATCCTCCATTTATATTATTTGAAAGACACCTTCCTCCTCTTAAATAAACCTCTTTGCTAGCATGAGCCCAACTTAATAAATTTGTTGCTTGACAGCTTGTTTGTGGAATAAAACCAGTATTAATATTATCAGAATTAACTACTCCTGTAGGAAAATCAACATTTGGCTTTGGATAGAAATAACCAGCAGTTCTTTTTTCCCTTTGAGTTTCATTAAATAGTTGATCAACATTCCAATCATCACTTCGTTTATTCCTAGGTATTTGGAAAACTTCCACTTCTTTTTTAATTACTTGTTTTTTATTTCTTGATAAATATGGATAATTATTATTATTATTATTATTATTGAAACAAGACTCTTGATTGACTTCAATGAGAAATCCATTGTGCTTTACTCTAGGAAAACCTAGATATCTAACTCTGACAATTTTTGGATAAGAATCTACTACATTTGACACAAAAGATAAACCAGTTTTGCATCCACAGTATCTTCTTCCATCAACTTCAATGTATCCATTTCTACAAAAGTCTTCATCGAGTCCATAATTGAAATATTTAAAGGTGAAACGAAGTCGACAAGCGTTGGGATATGGGGTGATGATGTAAGCACAGTCATATGGATTTTCTGAGTAAAATAGGCTCGGAAAACCTGGGTTGCTTAACAGGAACCTAAGCGATGAGTGCTGAGTGTTACAACACTGACGTAAAGGAAAGTTACTGTCAGCATTCGATGGAATTATATTATGGGGTGGTAAAATAGGAGCTTGTGGAACGATTGGATAAACAGGAGGTTGTTGAGGAGGAGGTGGAAGTCCTGGAGGGGGGCCATAAGAGGGTGGAAAAGGTGCTGGGGAAGGAAAAGATGGTGGTATAACACCAGGATAATTATTTGAGAACACACCATTGTTTGATTTTATACTACAGTCTACGAATGCATTTTCATGAACTTCACCAGTATGAACTTGTGGACTAAAATTGGGTAAGGGAGCATAAGGTTTTCCTGGAGGAATTCCATATATTTTTTCAGGACTGATTAACTTCTGATTATTTCTAAAGTCCATTCCATCATCTCCAATTCTTGATGTTACATCCAAGGATGAATTATTTGCATTTTGAGCTCCAGAAATGGCATCTCTTAGTGTTGGAATTGATAAATCAGCTGGAAACTGTGGAATTTCATTCTTCTTCTCATCCTCTGGATCTTCAAAAAAATATGCAGATACTTTCGTCATGGTTGTTTGATTTTTATCAAATTTATTCGGATGAAGTGGAGGTTTTAAGTCATCTAGAAATAAATTTGGTTGATGATTGAGCTGGTCTTGGTTATTGTTAGAATTTGATTTCGATTGAAATTCTTTTTTTACAGTTGACTGGTCATCGTCAATAGAGAAAATGTCATCGGGTCGATGAGAGGGATATATTATTCCGGATTGTTTACTATTGTTGACCATCGATTTTGCTGCTTCAGTAGAAACAGGACACGGTAATGTTGTGACTAAAATCTTGAATCCTTTATACGACCCACCTTTTCCACTATGAAATCTAAGTGCCAATGTATTATTTTTGCTCGGATAGGTTTTTATCCCAGTAAACTCTCCACATAACACATTTGAGTCTCCAATTATTAAATAATCCTGTTCACAATTGGGAGATGATCGCAAAGAAAAATTTATAAACTGGAGATGAAACACTTGACTGCAACTAGCTAAATGACTTCCACGAAGAAGATAAATGCAGTCTTGGAATTCAGAATAATTTTTTGGATAATCAGGACTAGTAACGCTGTATTGATAACCAGAATATTCACCTCCACAAGAATCAAATGATTCTAAATTCGATGGTTGAATTATTACACTTGATACACATTTAAAAGTTAATAGAAATAACGTTAAATGAAGAACACTATAGTCTTTAGACATTTTTAATCGTGTTTCGATGACAGAAGTCTAAAGCGACCGTTCTTGAACACAGAAAAAAAAGTACTGATTAAGAAAATGCAAGAGACGTTACTCTTATGACATCTTGTATTTGAGGCAGTCAAATATTTCCAGGTTTCACCTGAGCGCCTGTTGTGTTTAAAGAGTGATGAATCGTCATGTAAAAATAGGCGTGTCATAGAGGATGTATGTAGAAATCAGGTGTAAAAAAATATAGAAGAATTAGGACATAATGAATCTAGTGTTCAGAAGGTTATTACGTATGCAACAACAGACAAATTATTTTTGAACATTTTGTTCAAGCGTAAATTATCTTTTCATTAACAATTCATCTCAGATTCAGAGCTGAAAAAAAATTCTTTTGACTTTTGAAAATATTTTTTAAACATTAATATAATAATTATGGAAAAAGTAATACTTTCCCTTAAAGTATTTTTTATATGCCACATCATTGTTAATACTTAGAAATGCTATAATTTTTTATCTGTAGTAACAAAGTCATTTTGGCAAAGTCAACTTTGAGAACCGGAAAGTAGTCATAATAAAAGAAATGGAATAGATATTATGAGTAATTCTAACATACATTTGTTAAAAAAAAAAAAAACTGAATCATTTTTTTCAAAAAACTTAATTTTATTTACAAACATAATTAGCAATTACATTACAATACTGTGCAATTAATCTAAACGTTTTTTTCACAATTACACTGGGTTTTTTTTGTTTAAATACAAAAGAATTTAAGATAAATTTTCTTCAATTCATCAAAAAAGATTATGAATAAAAATAATTTATGTATGACACATGTTGGCTAACAATTACGTGTAGAGAGCCTACTTCTCGGTGAGTCCCCTTATTTTCTTCAATTCCGGATACGTGTTTCACTCGCTTTGTTCCGCCTTTTAGTTCTACAACCTCGGAGATATGTCTTTTCTGTTCAGTTGCGCATAAATAATTCCCGAAGGCTTGTCAACAGGCAAGTAAACCTCTCTATTTTCTCCCTCAACAAGTTTAGGAAATTTACTTAAGTCGAGGTCGAAATAGTGTTTATTTGGCATTCGCATCTCGATACTGTAAATCTGTCAAAATCCCACAGAAAAGTCTTACTTAATATATTCTTTAGAATTTTAAAACAATGATGTAATGAGTTGTTAACTATTTGAGTACTCATTCACTTCACTTTTATTTCCTTCAAGTGAAATTTTAGATATTTACCTGGTCAACTTTATCCAGCACACACCTCTCAGCTAGATAAAGTGTATTCTGTACACTCGGTGATGAAATGCCTTTTGACGGTGGCCCCGCAAACTTTTGAAGAATACAATCACGAACTATATTCCAAACTTTATCAAAGTCGACACCTTTTGCTGTGGAAAAGTCCCATGATGCAGTAATAATGGTACTGAATATACGATCGTTTGCATCAGGCAATGTTCTGTATTCATCTTGAATGAAATCCGTGAATGAGCTTTGTGTTGTTTTCAAAACTCTTAAGTCTTTCAAACCTCCTCGGATTCTTGGAGATTCTATAATCAATGTAAAAGTGAAATCTTAACCATTCACTATCTCCCTAGACCTACTTAAACTTCTTATCAGTTGTTAAATAAAAATCATTTTCACTTCAAACGAAAAAAAAAGGTAATTTTAAACTCACCATTACGTAATTGCGTCACTTGACAATATCTAATAGTGGCAGGATTGAAGATAAAAGCATGATTGTGAGGTACACCATCGACTTGATGCCGCACCCACGGATATTCTTCAATGTTGACGTGCACTTCCTCTACATGTTTATAAGTATAGAGAAAGTGAGCACACAAGAGTATTCCAAACTCCTCCGGGGATTTTACC
Source organism: Chelonus formosanus (assembly GCA_028641665.1). NCBI lineage: Eukaryota > Metazoa > Arthropoda > Insecta > Hymenoptera > Braconidae > Chelonus > Chelonus formosanus. The sequence continues at coordinate 22,871,800 of CM054006.1, read as the reverse complement.
CCATATTTTTTAACAAGCAGATAAACTGTATTCTTCTGACTGTCTGTTGCAATAATATCACGGTTGTCACCCTCAAGGTAATCCTTCTGTGAGCTTAGACGAAGATGTGTATCAACTTCGTATTCTCGTATCTCATGCCGATATGCGTCTTCTCGTTTTACGTATAATAATTTAATGTTATTTTTACCATAACCGTACGCACCAATTTCATATTCTTCACTAAAAAAATTCAAATAAAAATAGATTGTAAAGCATCCAATAATATTTTTATTTCATTTGTAAAATCGATTAATTTTTATTGTCAAAGATAAAAAAAATTTAATGTTATTATTCTTTGTTTACCTTCGATTATCGTGACCGGAAATTGGGTTTGGTCGAATTCCGTCCCATTTCTCCATCTCTAAATCCCGGTTTTCGGTTATATTATATGACCCGCGCTTTCTATTGTAGTTTTTGTTCAACCAACGAGGATTAATGCTATTTAGACTGGTATTTTTGCTCATAATAGACAAGGAATCATCTCCTAGTGCGCCAAATCGACTCATTTTTACACAAGTTATTCAGAAATATTTAATAACAATTTATTTTTTCGATTAAAGTTTATTAAATTACTGAACGCCAATAATTAAAACAAAAATAATTAAATGTAAATATCGGAAATATTTTTCCAGCTTCAATCAAACATTAATAATTGAATGAAACCAAATTAATTAAAAATTAATTTAATAAGCAAAATAGTTCTTCACGGAAGTAATAATTACTTGTACTACTTTAACAGAAATTGAGAAGTGTTATGACTTTCTTATTGATTCCTCCTTCTTATAATATAACGCCAATCGTAAATTCTCATACATATCCACTTTTCTCAGTAGACTTTTATGACCCGAAACAATCAATAGACACCAACTGCTAACGACATGTTGACCCCGGAACACATCGCAATCAAATTTTTTCGAGTCTTTGGTGCACTAAGATAATAATGAAATTAATGCGAATATTTAGCAACAATTCTTCCACTTACACCAATGGAGTTCTCATCGCTACACACATGATCAAGCTGGATTTTCAGAACTATTGAATAAACAGATGTAGAAAAAAATGAGATACATCGTAATTGATGTTATAATAAATAGTGAATTCTTCAGAATAATTATCAGCAAGTCAAATTGTATACTTTGTAATAAGACTATTAATGAAACCTATTGATTACGAGAGCAAAGTTCCCATATGTTTTGGCACGCGCTAACAATAAATCATTTGGTGATAAATGATAATAGCCAGACTGGTAAAAAATTTGGATGAGAATGAACCAGTTATATCCGGAATACTGGAGGAAAGTGTATCAGTAAAGTAAAAAAATTGCGTGTTTGTATTATCATTAACTGTCTGCACACGTTTGGATATGTTGTTATAGTAGTTATCGAATGGTGTTGCTTCTCACGCACACGTTAAAATTTGATCCCAGACATAAAAATGTGATACTAATTATTATTTTAATGATGTTTTCTCTTATGAACATCAAGAAGTTTTAGTGTCGAAGAAAAATGTAAATTCATAATTTCTATGCAGATTACATAGAATTGTTTATTGTTTTCATTGTATACTTAATTCTCTGAATTATCAGAAATTAATTCTCTAGAATCAATGTCATGATCGTAGATATCAATGTTTATAAATATTGCATAGTTTGTTATTGATTTCTTGTTACTTATAAAATTAATTATTAATTATTCGAAGATACACGCAAAAATTTTTCAAGTAATTGTTCTCTTCAGAATCTAAGATAAAATATTAGTTTTAATTATTAAAATTATTGCATGTCACTTATTGTATTATAAAAAGAGAACTCATCAATTATCGTTTTTAAATATTATACTAGCGTGACTTTGCGACTTGTGTGCATATTTATGGTAAGCCCAATTATAAATTTTCTTTTATTAATATACTTTGCAATCATTTTTTAACATAAATATTCATCAGAGTACTTTTTGTAATAAATTTTACAATAATGCAGGTAATATAATATCGATCAGTGTAGAATTGGCGTTAATTAAAATATTTAGTATTCATAATGTCAGGGTTTTCACAAGAAAATTTAAAACCAAAATGATGTAAAATTGTTTGAAACTAATTGCAGATGTATATCAATAAAGCTTCACTACAACAAAACTTCTTTTGATATTTTATTGAACATAATTACAAAAAAGTTGAAAGTTTATTTATTAATCATAATATAAAATGATGATTTATCTTGATGATTTTAATTTTTATTCATTTAAATATAAATTATAATAAATCGGAATGACGTTATAATCTAATGTAATTTTTGTAATTCAACTTGACCAGTCTTTGGCTTCAACTAATGATCAATTTTAATGAATAATTGTAATTTTGAAGACGAGTTTTGATTTATTCGTTTTGAATTTATGTCGATAAAAACTACAGTCAATATTATCACTGTTACAACAAAGAATACTGTCCTACCTAGAAACTCAGAAGTAGCTTTTTCGTGTCGCCAGTAATTTTTAGTTGGTACTCTAACCAAGAGATGTCTGTAGTGTGCAATTTTTGAGTTCGTACTCGGGTAAACAGATGACTCTAGTATGGATAGAAGGCAGCAAATGATACAAACAGAGAAGAGAGACCAGTGGTTATCATCTATGGATGTTAGTTATCATTCCCTAGTATCGATAATTATGATATCACCGTTATCTACTATCTTTGGGAACGAATCGAAATATACTCAAAACTACTATATATTCATTACCCAGTAAACTAATTGATAGAGCATACTTTAGTGACAAATTGACAATTCACGAAGTATGGCTAGCTCTTCAAGGTAAATAAAAACTTTTTATAATTAAATGAAACTTCACATTATTTAAACTATTTCCATGGCTGTGCATGTTGAAATTTTTAATGAAACTCAAGAAATAAAGGGAAATTGGATCTTTGAGGTTATGATTCTCTTGACCCACCTTTGGGTCATTCGTTATCATTCGTTAATTTATTATTGATGCAAATATAATATAAAAATTCAGTGAATATTTTTTATAATTATGTATGTCCGACGAGGAATAAAAAAAATATATTACGATGTAAATAATATGACTCAAAAGTATAATTCAACAGAAACCTCTGTGTTCAGTATACATTGTTACCTGTTTTCATAAATTTTCTAAAAAAAACTTCACTTTTCAGGCAATCGCATAATAAAATATGCTGTTATTCACATCCAGATGCTCCTCTCATAGAAGATTACAGAGCAGGTGATCAAATATGCTCAGAATGTGGTCTAGTTGTTGGCGAAAGGTATAGTTGATGATTAATATTCCATTTTATTAATAATTTTAAATAGAAAAGATTATGGAGTCTTTGTTGGTTTACGAATAGATTATCCTTAGTTGATAATTATGGTTAGTTTCAACATCAAATAAATTTTCAATTTTAATGTTATTATAAATAATCTTTTCATCAAATGTTATTTATTTTAATTAACTTTGATTCAACATTGATATCGTTAACAAAAGAAAAAAATAGATTTCAAAATAATTATACTATGATAACTTTGATTTATTTGACGCAACTTGATTATATTTAGCAAACATAATCAGTTATATAAAAAAAGGCAAATCCATCAGAATGCATCCTGCATATAAACCGTTATCTTCGACTTGAAAATTTTATCAAGTTGTATAGTTTACGTCACGAGTGATAAACATGTCGAAGACTATTAAGTTAAAATAGAAACCAGTTTTAATATACTTATTTTTTCCGATGAATCATACATTTTATTAAAAATAATAAAATAAAGTAAACGACTTTTATAACATTTGAACGATAGAAAAATATTTACTACACTATAGAATATTTTCATATTGTTTCTTTTTAACAGAGTAATTGATGTTGGTTCAGAATGGAGAACATTCAACAACGAAAAATCTGGAGTCGATCCCTCTCGTGTTGGTGGTCCCGAGAACCCTTTACTTAGTGGCTCTAATTTGTCAACCATAATTGGTCCAGCAACTGGTGCTGCTTCGTACGATTCCTTCGGTGCACCAAAATATCAAAATAGACGTACAGTTAGTATAATTTAATTATTAATTATTCTTATAATGCTAAAAATAGTATTGAGACAGAATTATTAAAAAATATAATTATTTTGTGCAGATGAGCAGTTCAGACAGAGCTTTAACTAATGCATTTCGAGAAATTAATGATATGGCAGATCGTATCAATATGTCACAAACAATTATTGATCGTGCGAATCTTTTATTTAAACAAGTACATGACGGAAAGAACCTTAAAGGTCGTTCTAATGATGCCATTGCATCAGCTTGTCTATATATCGCGTGTCGTCAAGAAGGAGTTCCACGAACATTCAAAGAAATTTGCGCTGTTAGTAAAATTAGCAAAAAAGAAATAGGCAGGTGTTTCAAATTAATTCTCAAAGCTCTAGAAACGAGTGTAGAGCTTATCACAACTGGTGATTTTATGTCGAGATTTTGTTCTAATTTGGGTCTACCCAATATGGTACAAAGAGCTGCTGCTCATATTGCGAGAAAGGCTGTAGAAATAGATATTGTACCTGGAAGATCGCCAATTTCTGTTGCTGCTGCTGCAATTTATATGGCGTCACAAGCTTCAGATGATAAAAAATCACAAAAAGAAATTGGTGATATTGCTGGAGTTGCTGATGTGACAATCAGGCAATCTTACAAACTTATGTACCCACACGCAGCTAAACTTTTTCCAGAAGATTTCGAATTTTCAACGTCTATTGAAGATCTACCTCAGATGTAAAGATTTTTTAAAAATATGTTGCAAGTAAGTACTGAAAGAAATGTATTAAAGAAACAATATATCAGAAATAGTTCATGTTTCTTTTTTTTTAGTTGAATCCCGATATTAAACTAAATTTCAAGAGATCTGAGATCTTCCTTTTAATCGGGAGTAATTTTATCAGACTGATGATGAATTATAAATAATCAGAAAAATTTGGAGATAAAATTTCAATTTTCAATGATATTTTCATAATGAATTAATGAGTAAAAGATTAGCTTATTACATTAAGTTAAAATTTTTATCGTAGCACAAATTACAAATTAACTTCTTCCATCTTTTTTTTCCCTCAGGCATCGATATTTTTATCAAGGCAAGCATTACTTTATAATCATACTCGTCAAGTAGCACTTATTTTATTTAACTGTTTACTGTTTGATTACCATGATGTGGTTTTTTATTAATTCATGGTAAAGGGTTTCTCAATAAGTTGTCAAATTATTTTATCATATATTTTTCCGAATGATCGGGAATATTGAAAATTTTACATAAAAAATTGTCAATTATTTCTTCATCTCAATTGTATTAATAACACATTAATTTAGCAATAAAATGTAATATTGTTATTTAATTAATTGTAAAATAAGATTTCATTTGTAAGAAAAAATGCCTTCAATAAATACTATTTGTAACTAATAACTCGATCATGTATAATATATTCCTCAATATAAAATCAATAAATTAATTAAACTGAATTTTTATTTACATAATTTTTTTTATATTCTAATATACGTAAGAAAAGGCTTACAGATTAATTTACTATTCGAAATTTCTTAATTATGCAGTAACTCATAGTTACTTTATTTCCCGCAATGACTAGTTAAAGGTTTATCATACTGCTGCTATTATTTGAATATTAAGATGTCAACACAATTTGTGGCTCTGCTGTTGTTAATAAATCAGTTTCATTACTCCTATAAGTCATGAAATTAATATGGCAACTAAAACTTTGTAAAGATGAATCGAAGTGTTTTTTGTTTATTTTTACTGAAAGTAATTTTTATTTCATATAAATTTTAATTGGAAAATTGTTTTCAATATATTATAAAAAAGTAATTAATTTCAATCCAAGAAGGATGGATAATTGTGTATTTCAATGTGTACCAATAGATAAGTGGATTATAAATTTATCTGGAAGATATATTCCTAATCATGTTTTGCATATTGCACGCTTGGGAAAAAAATTTGGAGTGCCATATATGAAGACCGATGAAATTCCATTGGCCCAAATCATTGCTGCTATCGAATTGGAAGTAACAAATATGAAAGAAGAGGAAAAAATCAAAACAAGATCTAGTTACATGCATGCAATAAATAATTACTTACAAAAAAGGAGACAATTGGATGATAATGTACTTAGATATAAGATCAAAGTAGCTAAAAGGTTTATGAAAAAAAATGAAGACATAATTTTTCTGAAAGCTGACAAAGGTAACATGACAGTGATAGTAACAAAAAATTTTTACCTCGATAAAATGATGAGTATTCTAAAAGATGAAATGACGTACAAAATTTTAAAGTACAATCCAACGAAAATACTCAAATATGAAGTTTATCAATTACTCAAAAGTTGGTATGAACAGTCTTTCATTGACGAAACCACAAAGCATCATCTCTCTGGAATGAATGGAAATATTGCACGTGCTTATGGCTTACCAAAAATTCACAAACCAGACATACCATTCAGAATAATAGTATCTTTCATCAACTCCCCGACATACAGACTGGCTAAATATTTACAACAAATATTAAATAGAAGTTTAAATCTTGAATTCAATCAACCACGTGGCTCAAAAATATTCATCAAAAACAGTAGATCACTCATGGAGAATATTCGTCAATTGCATCTTCCAGAAGAATTTGTAATGATTTCAATGGATGTAGTATCTTTGTTTACAAACATTCCATTAAAATTAGTGGTAAAAGGTATCGAAAACCGATGGAATACAATTAAACATCATACAGGAATTCCAATGAAACAGTTTATAGAGGCAATTAAATTATGCTTCAACTCATCAGCATTTGTATTCAACGGAGAATTCTATCAACAAGTTTATGGAGCTGCTATGGGTTCACCTCTTTCACCAATAGTTGCAGAGATAGTAATGCAAGATTTAGAAAACTTTTGTTTGAGCGAACTGGACTTTCCAGTTTATTTTTATACAAGATACGTTGATGATATCTTAGTGTTTCTTCCGCCAAATGAAGTTAAAAAAATTCTTGATGTATTTAATAAGTATCATGATCGATTAAAATTTACAATAGAAAGAGAAGTGGACAAAAAGATTAATTTCTTGGAGTTGACTTTAATTAGATCTTTGAATGGGATTGAATTTGACTGGTATCAGAAACCTACAGCTACAGGACGATATCTAAACTACTATTCTCATCATCCAAAGTACCAAAAACTTGGTATCATCAAACTTTTAATTGACAAAGCAGTGCTGCTATGTGATCCACGTTTTCGAAATAAAAACCTAGGAATTATTAGACAATCATTGTTAAACAATGGATATCCCCAAAAATTAGTGAAAGACCAGGTTCAGTATAGGGTGCCATTATTATTATTTAAACATACGCAGGTCGTTGATGAGAATAACAATAATAGTTTTTTCACCAACTTAAATGATATGAAAGGCATCAAGAGCACGTTCAGTTTGCCTTATGTTTCGAAACTTTCCGAACATCTGAAATTTGTGTTAAAACAGTTCAATATTCACGTCACATTTAGCAACTGCAATAATCTCTCATGGATGTTTACAGGTCATAAAGATTCATTATCAATCATGGATATTTCTCACGTAGTATATAGTATTCCGTGTTGTGAATGTAAATTTGTATACATCGGTCATACGAAATATCAGCTAGGAATATGTTTACAGAAACACAGGACTAGTTTAAATAACCCTCATTTGGAACACTTGGCGACTGCTTTAACAGAGCATGCATTCTGTTATTTTCATTATTTTAATTTCGAGAAAATCAAGATTTTGGCTGTTGAACCTTCATATAAACGAAGGCAGATTTTGACTGAAATTTATTCTAAACTGTACCGTGTTGACATTGGAAAAATTATTACTGGGGAATCAATAAATCTTTTTTAAGTAAAGATTTAATTATAATATATTTTATATGGTACATTTGTATTTTGTTAAATTATTTAATGAATATTTAATACTGCTTGTGAATGAATAAATTTTTTATTTGTAGAAATAAAATTTCTAGTTACTTATTAAGTATATTGATGTTATTATTCATTATGAAAAAATTTCTAAATGACTCATGAAAAAATTTTGAAGATAGATTAATATCTGCATAAGATGTGATTTAATTTGTCCTTATTACCAGATTATACTGCATGAATCATTGAATTTTTCTATTGGAAAATCCGTGGGAATTAATTTACCGATAATCAACGAAGAGATCATGTGAATGCTACTCCTGAAGATTGCTCAAAGATAGCATTATTGTACTAGGTTTTTGTTGGAGAGATAAATTATGTTGATCCCATGCCAAAGAGACTCAATGTATACAAACCATCAGGAAAACTATTATGTTACACCTGTAGCTTTATCTCTGTAATACTGTCCAATTCATTATACTGTCACCAATGAATCAACTGAATAATTGTCTAATTAATTTTTGCTTCTTAAAATCAATCTTATACACAAAAATTTATTTTATCAAAACTAAATTTACTTGATTCTTCTTCAAATCTATCCATATTCCATTCAAAATCATTATTATAAATTTTTTTCCAACCAATTAAAAATTTCTGATAGCATTCAAGAGCTTATCAAGCTTGAGTATATTGTATAATTTAATTTCCATAACTTTTTATGCATAAAACATTTTTGTTAATTTACTGCTTGTATAAGATAAATTATTTCCTGACGACATTTTTGTTTTATAATTGACTCCACAATAATTCATATTCATAAGAGACACATTCTAATTACTGTCCATCAAAAAATCATCAAATTATCACTGGAGAACAACCACGTACATGTACGTATATGTAGTACATCAGTCCTTGGCAGTTGTGCATTGCAATACTATCCAATGCAAGATCTGACAATGGGTGGTTGCACACAGCTGTCACGCATACAGAGACATGGAACCCGATAATCTCGAAGCAACAGTAATTTCTATATGTTCACAAGTCCCACCAAGCTACCAGGACGTTATAAATCTCATCGAAGCACAATAAATGCATACAATGTATTTCCAACAGCGTGGCTACTGGATCGTTGGTATTGAAACTGTTTGCTAAAAAAATCAAAGTCAAAAGTGAAATTAAGGAAGGTGACTCACTTCCTCATCATTAATCCAAAAGCCTTGGGCCAAAAAAAAACTGGAGCCTCACGTCTTTGTATGACCAGACAAGCTTTTATATCAGTGAAAGTATATGTTCGTCAGTTCTTCGCTGAGCTCGTACGATTTAAACTCATGCACCTCTCATGTGTGACGTTTTGTCTCTACGATAGAATCGTAATAACTACCAGGGAATTCGATCATCAATTTCATTCGAATCTCGAACGCGGAAGCACGTGCTTTCAAGACGACCTCGAGCTCTGGGAATTGTTTCGGAATCAACTTCGTAGCTGTTACAATGGTTCTAAAGTGTAAATGAAGAGTTATGATATTATAGTCATTAGAACAATTTTCTAAACTACAGAATAAGAGCAAAACAATATTTTTTTTTTCTGATCTATTGTGTTATTAATTTTTTTTTTAACGTCTAGTTCACACATGTTTTTATGATCACAAATAATTATTTTTGTCAACACCGGAAGTGCTGTGATTGTTCTCGAGTGCCTATTGAAGTGTTTTTCTCATTAAATTCATGAAAATTATCACTGTTAATCATTAATATTTTTTGTTGAGTAATGTTTGAAAGAATAATAACAAAATTGTTTGGAATTTCTCATTAAGATTTGAGATTTTTTTGTTTCTATGAAATGAGTTAAATGTATAATAATAAAATCTAAATATTTTACAAACATCTCATAAACGATAGTCATCTATAGTGACATGTAAATTGCAAATCCTTGATCTATTTTATTTCTTATGGTCACGACAACACGTGACAAGTTGAGAGAATAAGTGTAATAAATGTAACAAACTAGCATAGTTCTTGTGTGGTTAAATAACGTGTAGTTTGTGCGTGTTAATTTTATTAATTATAAACTGCAAAAAATACGATAATGAGATTGCTTCAGGTATTTTTATTGGTAAGAGAATAAGTTAATTATAAACGTAATAAATAAGCTAGCAAAAAGTGTGGACATCAGGGTAAAATAGTCTATAAAATCAGCCCAAGAAATAATAGAGTTATGAAGATGATTAATGAGATACCTGTCGACTTGATAAAGTGTGCGTTACGCATTTCAAATGAATGCAATCGCGTGAAAGTGTATGGTTAGGCTCTTAGAGAAGCTGGAAATTGTTATGTTCAACGGGATATATTAATTATTTAAACACAAAGCCGCAAGAATATCGATGCTTGTGGCGAAAAAAATTATTAAACTTTTTTTTAATAAACAAAAGACTTTAAGTGAGAGTGTATGCCATGAGTAACATACATAATAACAGTTCTACTTGATGAAGCTTTAACATGCAATGATTTCTATTTAATAAAATTGACCTCATAAGTAACGTCTGCATCATGATATACAATCTATAAAATTTATAAAACCAATTAAATGTGAGTAATATAAACATATAGGTTCATTTGAACGATCAAATATGACTCTTAATATATTCAGCAATAACAAATTATTGCACTTTTAAATTATAATTGTGCCATTTTTAGTAATATTAATTATTTCATACAAGAAGTCCATTTCACCATACAATTAATTTCCGGTCAGATGAAGAAATTATTCTTTATAAACATTCTTCGATGAAAATAATTTATTTTTAAATAATTATTTTCATTATAGCAATGGACTAATTTTAGCAGTAATTTAAGTTTGAAGAGTCAAAGAATTAGTAAATTATTTGCCAAAGAATTTAATGGAAAGGTACTAAATTGATTGGAGATAATTAGACTTCTGCTAGTCTAATTAACGTAATCCGAAGTAATTAACGGTATACTGAGTGAAGAAATAGTCGCGCAATGAATGAATAAAGAATCACTATAAATCACAAAAAAAATTATTAGTCAGTTGATGATTAATTTTTATTCAAATGAATTAATAAATTTTTTTTTTTTTACTTTAAAAAAGAGGATTACTGATGGTTATTTAATAAATTCAATCAATATTCAATTAATTATTATTATATGGGAAAGTATTAAATTGCTTGAAATGAGATGCAGACTGTTTGAAGATTAGTTAGATAATGTATATATGGGCTGAGTAAGTAAATCTGATCGATGATGATTAATCACTAGCCTTACTAGTTTGGTCTGTAATGATAGTAATTCGGTATACAAATTATTGAGACGAAAGTCTTTAATTTAGTATAGTTACAAGGACTGTAATGATCTCCAGTCGCGTTACTCGGCATTTCTGCTTAGCTGAGCGCATTACGAGCATCTTTTCTCTGGCAGGTACTCTTGGTGAATGTCGCGAGGGGTAGTTGGCAGCAACCCTGTGGCTCTTATGGATGTCCCTATCAGCCTCGTTACGAGCCCTTCGTTCCTGCACCACCAGGTCGTACGCCTCGATGCGCCAAGCCTGGACAAACTTTCTGCGAAACTCTTGATCATTATCCGCAGTAAGACTAAATTACTTTTTTTAACTTCGTTAAATTTCACATATTCAATTTTATTCACTGTGATCAGTGGGTGTATAAAGGATTTCAATCATGGATCTGAATCAAAGACGTTTTATTTTTTGTAAACTAAATGCTCAAGTTGAGCGTTTCAAGGTTGGTTAATGGCGATGGTATTGGATGTCCAATACAACCGCAAGATCGAAAACAAAATTTTTGTTTGAAGAATAACATTTTTCAGGTTTAATAAAAATTCAATCTCAAATGTGTAATATCTATTTTATGGCTATCTCACCCTGAAAGTAAATTCCTTCATTATTATTTCGAATAAAAAAATTTTTTGTTTTAAATTATGTTTAAATAGGTTTGTGAATGGTTTTAGACATAATGATATCTCTTTCATTAATTATTAATTAGTTAGTTAATTATTTAAATAAATTATTAATACTAAATAAATATTTATGAGCCCAATTTTTGTGATAGATTTAATTTTGATATTTTAAAAATACTCCGTTTATAGCGATAAACACATTTATTCAGGTGAATATATATCGAACTAATATTCGACAATGAGTAGTGCTTAGAATTTTAAAGAGACATTTTTAACGTGAAATGCTAGAGTGGCGATGCTATCATGACAAATTTATTACCCTAATCTTCTCTTATTGTTTCGAAGTTTCTTTTCCGTTTCGTGGCCTACATAAATTCGTGGAAAATTTAAAAAGAATTTAATCCTTTATTAATGACTAGACTTAGTTTTTTCGTTTAGTGACCCAGATAATTTCGTGGAAAATACTCGACTACAATTCTCATAAATTTCACAGAAATTTTTAAATGCTCTCCATAGGATAAATAAGATATACTTTTTTTCCTATTCTTTCACTTTTCCAATCGTCTAAAGCTTATCAAATGATCCAGTTGTTTAAAAAATTTGTTCTCTTTCTCTTATTGTTTTTAATTTAGACAAAATTAGTAAAAAATGATTTGAAAATGTTTATTTACAAATAATTTTTTATAGAATATTTGAATAAATTTTTAAAGATTTTTTTAATGTATGTTTTTTTATGATCTACACCGGGCTGAAATTTTGCACTGAGCAACAATAACAGACAATGAAAAAAAAAAAACACGTGAAAAAATCTTCTTCTGTAAAATTCACTTTTTGTTGCTGACAATAAAACGGCGGGAAGGGCCCGATATGAAGATGACAATGGGGGTCAGGTATACGTAAGACTGCCAAACAAGTTGCTATTAGAAACGCCACGTAAATTTGAATGAATGTCGAAAAAAAAATTTAATAGAACACAAAAAAAAAAAAATATAATGGATACATTAGAATGATGTCGGGAGACAGGCACAAACTCTTGAATAACGGTTGCGCGAATTAGAAAACAGGCGTGGGTTATGAATTAAACATACAGACACCTTTTGACAGTGTCTCGTGAATCTGGAGAAAGTTTAAAAACCTAGGAACAAGCACAACACACATGCATAGAACTTGATAATCTTTTTTTTTATTTATTCAAAATAGCCAACTTTTTAATTTTACAGCTATTTGTCCATTCACTTATCTACTCTATCGGCTTCTGCTCTTTATTTTTTTCTCTCTCAAACTTCTTAGACAAACTTTTCTAATGTTATTAGCAATCTAATGTTTATCCCAAACTTTGTATTCTCAGTTGTTAACAGAAACTTTCCCAAACTCTTACTAGTTTGCCAATAATTTATTTGATTGACTTTACCAATTATTAAAATATTTTTCTGTGATTTAAATGAATAAAAAAAAATTCATTTATTGAAAATTGATTCCCATGAAATAATTATTTTACTTCCATCATTTCAGGCAGTTAATAAAATACCTGGTTGACAAGTGCAGCTATAATTTCGCAACCGTACTGAGGGACGAAGCCCAATATGATTTCAATGCTGTTACAACAAGACCTGATTATACTAATGGTTATAATTATCCAAGACCGCAAGTACCACATTCTTTTCAGCAACCTGTTACTTTTTTACCACCACACTATCCGTTTACTAGTCAACCACTTGCACCTTATCCATCGTCCAACACTACTGAACAAGGGTAAATTATCTCTTGTTATTTTTACGAATAAAAAAGAACCTTGAATGATGATGAGTAACATTATAGTTTCAATATTAATTATTTGATGTAGGTATACATATTCACTTCCATCAGAAACACATCAGAGAAATCCATTTCTGCCAGATGCTATTCCAACTTATCAGACCGAGTCAAGTACTCTACAGGTTCATCAAATAAATCATCCTGCTTCAACCTGGTGGGCGACGAGGTAATGATCAATTAATTGATTTATATCAGCCATTTGTATTGTAACTACTACTACTTCAATTTCTTTTGTTTTTAATTATTTAAAATCCATCAAGAATATTATTTTTATCGAGATAAATTTTTTGCCATTTTTTCTTGCAAATATTTTCAATTTTTATCTGTGATTTATTGTAATGTGAAAGTGATGATTAATCGTTGAGATAATTTATTCTGGTTTTTTACACAATATTGAGGAATAAAATATTCTTACCTTTTTTTTTTTAATTTATTCAATACTTGTTGTAGGTCCATTCATCGTAGTGGCGGAGGTCCACCCCCGCGAACTCGTCGGGAGAATCCACTTCTCGAATTCCAAAAGAGAAATTTAAGAAAAAGACAAGCAAGTCCCGAAGCTATTTCTCTTTGTAAAACTAATTCTAAATATCTGACACCAAAAGCAGCTCTCAATAACAGAGGAAATTGGATGTATGTTGTAAATCTCCCTGAAACCCATGAAAATTATTCTCAGTTAGTTAGAACTGAAGTTTGTGCGTGAGTATACTTCCACAAAATTTTAATCAATAAATTAAAAATATTTTCTTTTTACATCCCTCTTCTTTAATAATAGAAAAAAAAATAAAATTCATTCGGCTTAAAAAAAAGGGATAGGGTATAATATAGTATACCATGATAAGCAGAAATACGAGAACAGCTCAAAGACCATTAAAAGATAGGATATTTGATAAAATTTCAATTCAAGTTTTTCAATAATAAGTTAAATAATTTTTTACTGTCAATATATTGCTTCTTTTGGAGTAAACAAAAAAAAAAGATATTCATTATAAAAAAAAATTCATTTATTAATTTAAAAAATAAAAGGAGGTACAAAAAAGAATTCATCTATTAATCAATTGATTTTTTTTTTTATCTAAAAACAAATTGATAAAAGGGAGCACATCTAAAAATACATAATTCTATTAATTTCAGAGTGACACAGTGTGATGGTATATGCAGCATACCAGAAGGATATACGAGTAGATGTGAGCAGCAATATGTACAAAAAAGATTAGTAGCATTAGAAGGGAGTGGAGATCGTCTTTATACTGATGTCTTTTGGTTTCCGCACGGATGTACCTGTCAAATATTGCCGAACTTCTAGAGTCCAGAGCCGGAAGAAGAAAATTAGTCTGGATGGAATGTACTTCTAAGTAGAATATTCTACATTTGATTTTTTTTTATTTATTAAATTATTTTTCAGCTTGTAGAGGATACTTCCGGTCGTTTACATAGTCTCAATAATTCTTGTAAAGATATTGTATTAAGGTCTGACAGTGCAATGACTCGTCGATTGTTGGCTAAAGAGAAAGGTGTAGAGCGGAAGATGAATAATGCATAAACGATGACACAAAACCGGTTGTTCTTGTACTGGCTCAAATTATTTTTACTGGTCATTCTATTGTTAATTTTTATCGCGTTGATGTTTTTATCAAATATTGCTGACTCAACGGTTCTCATGTAGAAAGAGTTGTTGCAATTCGTGTAGTATAAGAACCCCTCATATTCAGAAGATGAGAAATGAATTATCATTAATCATATTTTTCCTATTCAGTCGATTTTTTTTTCTCTTTTACTCAATGAGTATAATAGAAATGCAGGACAAGCTTATAGAGATAAATCGAATCGTTTATGTCAAACTGTGTGTTAGAGTAGAGATCAAAGATTTGAAAAAAAAAATATTATTTTGTGATTGATCAATGAAACGCTAGATGTCGACGGTGATTCTTTATGCAACATTGCTTCTCTCGGTAAAGAATTTAAATAAATTGTGTATTTATGTTAATTTAACAACAATAATGGTGATGTTTAATTTTAGTTTAGTTGTTTTTTTAGATTTTATTTATTATTACTTACTTTATTATATTATTGTGTAGAATCAAATTTAATTATTAATGCTTATAATTGAATACAGAATCTCATTTTTATCATTATTTTTATGTGATTATAATTTTTAAACATTTAATTCTAATTAGATATTAAAATAAAAAAGATTGGAAAAATATTTTTGTTTCATTTGTGTTCTTTATTCAACGTTTGCTTATGCAACCGATCAAATTCTGGTGGTGAAAGCGATAAATTTCTAAAGTTAAAGAAAATATTTTGATTTAATTAAACATCAGAAATTTCAGAAAGGGTTAGAATTGAAGCTATTTAAAAAAATTAATGGTAAATTTTTAGAAAATAGTTATTTATAATAAAATGTTAATTAGTGTTAATAATTAATTAATAATAAGTATACTGTAAAGATATAAACCTTTACATTATCAACCCAATTTCACACAAAGCGGTATAAATAATAAAACGGTGTACTGCAACGACAAATAAAAATAGAATATGATTGGTGCAAAAAATCGGGTTAAATTTTTTCACATGGAAAAACTCGGTGAACGATAAAATTTACCCCGAAGAAAAGGAGGATACTATGACACACGTATGAGACAAACTGACATGCTGTCAGTGGAGAAAACACCCCAACAACACGGACGGCCCTTCATTTATTACGCATCGGTCACCTTTGCCGCAATTTTTCTGTGACGTACTTTGGCGACCCTTGTTTCCACCGTGCGCGCACTCCAAGAACCGCACAGTGCAGCAGTAGCACTTCACTCGCACAATCTTTTTTATCCCTACACGAGAACGCAAGAAAGAGGGATTTGCAAAGGAGCAGAACGAGGTGAACAAACCAATGAGCATCATCAAAGGGTTGAAAATAGGACGCGACTAATACTCGACAAGAAACAGAAAATAAAAAATTGTTAAGATAATTGAAGATGACTCCAAGATATACCTGGCAGGAGTAGAACAAGTGAAGTGAAAACAGGGCCGTCAGAGCTTGATGAGAAAAAAAGTAAATGTGGAGGAGTAAAAAAAATAGAAATGGATATACCGCTGGTCGAGATTACACGCGTTCTTTAGCAAATAAAATGCGTGAGTACTTATACCTGATTTACTAACACACTGATGCAACTAGCATTGATATGATGATGTGCATACACTTGTGTTGGTGCTTGTTGCATTCACATGGAGTCAACCTCCCCCACCTGCCGAAGGGGTAGATTTCTGAGCACATACGAAGACAAACACGTACACCATCATTTACTGTACATATGTTATGTAAGAGAAAGAGTATATGCACCCATACATACATATATATGTAAATGTATGTACATACATACCATCAAAAGGTACAAGAATTGTTGCACGTGCAGGGGGTGAAGTTTGCTTATATGGGTGACTTGGTGGACAAGGGAGTGGAAGAGCAGCTTGAAGGGTTTCCATTATATGCGTACGCGCACCCCACGCAACTTGAGTCCTGGGATATTTTGCGCTCTGTTCGTGCTAATAGGCTCTGGCCTGTTATGCAGTCTATATATACCTGTACAGGCACAATTACATCCTGTAAGTGCTATGCCGCGAGCAAGTTGAGAACGAAGGATGAAGGACTTGTGCGTTCTACTCTCGCTAAGAGTGAATTTTCGAGTACTCTTGTGCGCGAGCGCGTTCACTTCGACCTCTTGTATTTTCTGGGCTTTCTCGACTTCTTCTTGTTCGACTCTAAGTCGCTTGAACGTAGAGTACTTCTTATTTAAACAAAGAAAAACTCACGTAGGAGAACTAATTCTTACTGTCGACTATTTTGTTTCTAATAAGATGTTAAGCTGATCAACGACAATCAGATAAATCGTCATTGAATCATCATTCAAATCACTGCTATTATTATGTACTTATTTTTATTTTTATTATGATTATGATATATGACAGGTATTTAAGTTTTCTAGCTCAATGTAAAGTGTGGTGAGCACAACGTGAGCTGTGATCAAGTCACGAGCAGTAATTATGAACGATAGTAGGGAAGAGAGGATATAATTGTGATTGATGAAGAGACGGAAGAAGAAGAGGGAAGGGGACATGACTTCCTTTTAATCTCAGGGACCTAACCCTTTTGCCCCACACAACGTATTGCTGATGTCGATGCCTGGCACGTTGGTGCGCAATTCTATTACGACTCATAATCGAGCTTTTCGTTTGCTCGAATTGATAACCATACTGGTCAAATCCACTTTTCATCTAACCATCATTATCACGCAAGAGTGACTCGTTATTGCGATTAACTATTTATCAACAACAACATATTCTTCTGAATTCTCTTTATCAATATTAATTGACTCATTGCCTTGATGATGAATAAAAGAAAAATGAAAGTCATGAATGCCTAAAATAAAAATTCATTGATTTATTACTATTTCTTGGAAATATTTTTAATTCCAAAGGGGTTTTCATTTCTCTGTTATTGTTCTTAAAAATTTTTTTAATAAAATAGGAATTTAGCAGCTCTGTAAATGAATGCAGTTTAATTTCTTTTCTTTATGAAGTAGATAAAGAACAGGAAGCAACGAGCAAAAAAAAACAATAACAGAAAATCGAAATTTCACGAAACGTTTATGGACTATATTTTCTTGTCCTTATCCTCCCCCTTTTGACCTTTAAGGACTCGAGGGAAATTCCTCCTTACTCTTCTACATCCTCTTGGCCTTGGGATCTTCAGATCGGCGCAGTTTAACTGTCATTCACGGTTTAACCCAAATATTCATCTGCCCAATGGCGATATCTATACCTTTTTCCACCCTTGGTGCAACAACCTGTAGACCTTATCATTCTGATATGTTATTTAATAAATATTGTCTCATGACCGGACTTTAATTGCACTTTAAATTAAATTGTCTTCTAAATCACTATTTCTTTACTTAATTTTATTCCGTGATAACATCAAATTCACGTTTAAATTTATTTTTCTATCTTTTTTATGCATTTGTTTATTTATTTTTATTTTTTTTTTTTTTTTGGTAAATTTATTTAATGTTCTGCTCACGTTTGTTTTATTTCTGTCGAGCGTTGCTAGTTGTAGGGAAAAACATGCTTTATACGCACTATACCCTCCACGTGGTCCTTTCACGTACGAAGAAATTTGCGGGGCATCGATCGACGACCTTCTGCCCACGCATCGTGTCGCTTTCATCGCATTTTTCCTAGTCTTTTTTATTCAAAACTAGAGTAAATACCCTCTCTGAGTTCACAAATAGATCGATATTAAATTTTTATTTAGCACAGAAAATTTTTCCTCATTGTCCTCCATGACTTTTCACTTATTCAAGTCCTATGGAGATAAATAATTTTTATTTAAACAGTTCCTATTATATGATAGGACAAATATTTATTTTATACTCCCAGAGACTATTATACTTGATCAAACAGAGCATATAAAATTCGAAAAATATTATTATTATTCTAAAAAATATTTATTATCTTTGAATAAATAAATAATTTAATTAAATTA